>CM031941.1:15873201-17073201 GCA_018703725.1 Brassica juncea | reverse complement strand
TTCTTCTCTGTCCTCATAGGCACACTTTTTCTCTCACGGACATTGTTGTTGAAAGAAAACCTCACCACATTATCATCAGTTCTTAGCTCTACCGTCGAATTACTCATGTAACGTCTGCTGTACTCGAATAGATTCTGATATGACGAAGCTGATTCATGAGGAACTTCAACGAAAGGTCTCTGCTTTGTATAGACGGAGTAATTATGGAACTGAAGGTGATGCACGAAGAGTCCAGACCCCCTGCATAAACCCCAAGAACATGTTTGTAAAAACTACAAAGTTGCAGACAAAATGACAATATTGATGTGTGTTCTTACAACACGCTGTCTATAAGAAGACACAATATATAAGCAAAACACTTTCCAGTTTCTACAGCAAAAAAAGTACACCACAAAATTGCAGGCAAAAGTTCATCAAGAACTTGATTCAAGCCGAAATCAAGACTCTGGAATCATTTTAAACGGGAATTACCATCTCGGGTTTCTGAAAAATCGATTAGCGATTCCTTTAGCACAACCTAAAGCAAACATCATTACATCCTGTGCGTCACAGAAGGTCCCGTCCCGCTTCTTATCTTCACAAGAAGATCGAAAACAACTCAGAAACAAGAAACAAAGAGAACGGCTAAACAAGAGAGTCGTGAAATTGCAGCCTGGGCGAACACGGGCACCGAGATGAAGAGCAGGCAAGATTTTGACGAAGGCTTAGCTTGAAAGGATTAAGATTTAAGATGAAGTATTTTCGTTTCACATAACCGGTTGGTTTAACTTGTTCATATTTTTTTTTTTTGGTTTATTGTTAGTATATTAAGTTTTTAACTCCTCGCAACTGGAAAACATCATCTCCAATCAAATATTTGGATCCCTTTTATTGTGTCAGTTTCTTTCTCCTTTTTTCATCTAAAAGTTAAATTAATACAGATAAAATGCATCGTACACAAATAAACTGTTAGAGAACACTTTTTTTCAAAGTCAGAAACTCGCAAAGATCAACATCATTCCAAAGTTAAAAGAACATAAAGGAATCTAAACACTAGTAAAAAAATAGGCTATAACCATGATTTATTTCATGGCCATCGGCCAAATTTCATGGTTATATGAAAGACTAGGATAAACCCTGGAAAAATAAACTGATAATATAAATTTACTTATAATTGTTTGATTTATTTAAGTAAAATAACAATAATTTTCATAATATTTTTCCAATAATTTTAACTTTATTTTACTATTCATTTAGAGATTATATATTTATCTAATTGTTCTATAATTTTAAATATAATTATTTACGTTATTCAGTATTTACTATAGTCCATGAGTTAAAAATTACAGTCGATTGGGTTTAGTTGAGTTATAAATAATAAGTAGACCAAAATTATTTGCTAACTTTTTATAGTGTTATCTGTTATTATACTCTGCAATGGTGGAATAAAGAATGGTTATATCGAGCATGTGGAAACATATTTATTGGAAAACACAATAAATTATTGTTATTGTTAATAAAGAATAAAGAAAGGCTATATCGAATTAATTTTTCTAGGGTCGGTCTGCTTTATGCGCAAAATGTTTTTTTTTTGGTCTTTTTAACTAATGAATAATATAGATTACATGGAAATTGTGATCGGTTAGATAAAGAATGATGTGCATATTAGTGACTTCATATTTGATGATTTCTGAGACTCTAGAGTAGAGAGCTTATGCTTAAAAATGATAACATTCATTGGTGTGTATCATATGTAACAGAGAGCTTATGATGTAATCGTGTGTAATTGTTTTTGAAAATATATTTGCTGGTTCCTCGTGAACAGTTCGGCTATTACTGATGTTTAGGCTCAAGTTTAGGAATAATACGATTCATGTTGATTGGTTTGATTAATAATTGTATGGTGGTTTTTGTTATACAAATTAATTGTTTTATAATAAATCTTATGTATATTTTTACCAAATCACTAAATACATTATGCATTCTTATTTATTGTAATATAAGCTTTATATTTTTTGTCACAAATAAGCTTTATATACAATTGAACAAATATACTATCTAACTGGTCCGTTCAGTTTTCACGGTAATATCCACTGATCTCATTTTTTTGTATTATCTAATGAGGCTTGGTTCTATATTGAGTTGGTCTAGTTTGTTGGTCTGGTTTAACTGGATTTTATATATATATATATATATATATATATATATATATATATATATATATATATATATATATATATATATATATATATATATATATATCTGTATTGATTATTACTCTTATTTGCTTACGTGGTAAGAATCCTGACCAATCTGTCTGCCCTTTAATCCTAAAGAATATATAAAAAACTTGTACTTCAAAGGACATTGTCCTAGAAAGTGATTTAGTAATGGCAGCCTCAGGCACAGTGGCTACTTTCAGAACCTTCCTTTCTATACCTCCTTCGTCATCATCTTCCTCTTCCCAATTGACCCATTTGAGATTGCCCTCCACGGTCCCGCTCAAGGTCATCATTCTCCGTCTCTTGCACTATCGCCAAGCCCCAAGGTCCCACCCATTCTCATTGTCCCCGGATTTGACCCAACACTGTAGCAACGACCCGATTTGTTTGGTCGGTTCGGGAAGTTAGGTGGCAAGTACATCCCCGAAATGCTAATGCACGCGCTCTTCGAGATCGAATCGCCGTTTCATTCTCTAGCCACCGATGGTGATTTCTAGGTGTGTGTGTGCTTTGTTTCTTAGACCCTTGTTCTTTCGTGATTGAGATTGAAAGGAGATATTTTGCGATGTGGGTCTTTGGGATCATAGCGTTATAGTTTCAGATTGAGATAGAGTTTTGGATCTTGCTTTGGTGTTCTTGTTCGGTTTCTCTATTTCCAGGTTTGCTGGCTCTGTTTTCTAGACCTTTGTTCTTCATGATTGGAATAGAAAGGAAACATTTTGCGATGTGGGTCTTTAGGATTATGGCGTTATCGTTTTCAGATTGAGATAAAAGTTTGGATCTTGTTTAAATTTTTTTGTATATGTTTTTGTCAATGAATGTTGTTAGAGAGAGTTTGCAGGGATCTTAAAGGATTATGTGGGTAGGGAAAGCCCTCTGTATTTTGCAGAAGAGAGACGACAACCATCTCTTCGAGTCTTTAGAATTTGGGTTAGGAACAAAGCTATCTAATCGGGCCGCAAAAATTCTTTAAACCTAGAGCCCAAAAAAATCAGCAAACGGGTAACGAAAAGCCATCATGATGCAGTTTAAATGAAATTCATAGTTTTGGTGACTGTGACACGTGTCGGTTCCAGGATGAACGAATTGATGACGTGTCATCCCATGTGGATAGCCTAGGAGAGATTCAAACCCTCTTTTATATATAAAGATTAGCTATGAAAAATCACAAAAATATAGTTATATGTAATCATTTTTTTACACATTCTGGTTATCCCAAATTATGATGGTTTTGTTTTTTTTTTTGTTATTTAACTTGATTTGGACCAAAATCCATTAAGTCTTGCTCTTTTATTTCTGGTCCGTGTAGTAAACTCTAGGGTTTCCACCTCCCTTTTCTTATAAATAGAAGTATTTCCCTTCTCTTCTCTTCCATTTAGAAACCAGAACGAAACCCTGCAGAGTTCCAGAGAGATCTGAAAATCCTAGCCGTCAAGATTTCTTCTTTCCACTTCTCTCTCGTTTTCTCTTCGCTGACCTCTCTCTCTCTCTTCTTTTTCGTCGGCGTCTCTTTCTCCTTGCTAGTCGTCGTTCATTGCATGCCTGAGCCAAGCTCTAGGAGATCTCAAATGAACCGGTCTCTCCCGTTGTCTAGATTTGTCTTGTCTTCTTTCTAGTCTGGTCACTTATCAAACACCTACGCATATGCATATACATAATACGTAGGTATGAATCATTTAGCTAGAAAAAATGTGCGAACACCTATATCTATTCATAAGTTGCTAAATCGAATATGGTAGTATGATGATTGAGACTTGTATGCGGATGTTTGCATTTTGTGGGGGAATAAGCATGTGTGGGTAGTGTATATGATATAGGAAAGGTCTTAAGGCCTATGTGTGCCAGTGCAACATGGTGGAAGTATGTATATCTCGGGCGTTTCATCGTTTCTTGTTGGATCATGTAGCAATCGCGTGAGTTGGCATGGTTCATCGTCGGAGCGGGTATGAGGCGTGCCTGTGTGTCAAGTAAGAACATAGTAGCGTGATATCATGGAGACAACGTGAAACGTATGAACATGGTGGCAAATCAAGCATGAACTTGTGTTGGTAACTTGATTGCGTGATGGCGTAGGGACAGCGTGATGTCGTGGAGACAACGTGTTATGAAAGGTTCTCACGCAAAAACATGAGGAACACGGGGACCGAACGAGGTGGCGTGATCTCATGTTGGCACCGCCGGGGTTTATCCTCGTTTCTTGTTGATTGCTCTTGCTTTACTGGATGTTCTAGGTAGAGCTTATGCTGTGCTGTGTGGTGGATATTGAGTGATAATTTCGGGGCTCTTTAAGCTTCCCTCACTTCGCTTTTGTCGAAATGCTCACCCCTCCTTCTTCCCTTTTCATTTCAGGTTTGGTTCATGTTGGTGGGTTTTTGTCAAATACGTCCTGGGATCCTAAAGACACATTGTTTCGGCCCTTGTGGCCGGAGACAAGTGTCCTTATATTGCCGACCATTTCAGCTACGCTGGTCAAGGTGTCGCAATTTTAAATTGTGAAAAGAGGATTTTCAGTCAAGATTTTGCCACAACATATGTTTTTTTTTTGTCAACTGCCACAACATATTTGTGATTAAATAAGTTACGTTTTAGTCACGAAATATTCGTAGATATTTAGGTATAAATATAAATGTGGATAAAACATGAATTTTTTAAAAATAAATAGATATTAGACTAGAATTGATTTTAAATTAAAATTGATTAGTATATTAGAATCGATTTAAAAATAAAAAAAATCAGTAAACAAAAAAAAACTTACTCTAAACGTCGTCTTATTCTTCCTCCTATCCTAGGTGGCACGGAAGCTTTATTGGATGTATGCTCCTCGCTTCGGAACTTTGTGGAAGCTTATGGAACCTTGCTTCCAAAAAGCTTCTAGAATATCTTATTTAAAAACACGTTAGAAGCTAACGATTCTAATTTGGAATCATGCTTCTGTTTAAAAGAAAAACACAATGTCATAAACAAATAATAAAATCATGTTTTTGTTTTTATACAAAATCTAAATTTAATAGTGATGAAATAGAGAGAATAGAAATATACAAATATATTTGATAAAAAAAAAGAAATATACAAATATTAAAACTAATGCTATAAATTATCTTTATGCATTGAGGTTTTTATTAGAGATATAGCATATATATTCGAATATATTATGTCAATTATTTATGAAAATATTAAAAAATATTTAATATAGTAATTTATTATAGACTTAATTTATGTGTATTACCACAATTTTAAGATAAATAATTTATAATTATATATGCTTCCAACACGAATCCACTTCCTATTTAAAAAAAAAAATCTTGCTTATCCGCTTCCATACAATTCCGCTTCCGCATACCCGCTTCTGATTCCATGTAACATAGCTCCTATCATCCGCCGCACCAAGCTTCGTCTCCTCCATTAACCTCTTCTCTGTCATGATAGAGAACTTGACCGGTGACATAATGCTGGTGTCGGAAAGCTTGACAGCGTTGTCTCCTCCATCAACCGCCTCTCCTCTTCCTTACACCTTCCTTTACTGAGAACAAAACAAATCAGATTTAAAACTAAGAGAGATATTGAGAGAAAGGTGACCGTGGTGGTGGTTAAGAGAGCGACAAAATCGAAGGGAAGAATGGTGGTGACGAGCGTGATAGAAATCCCTCCAGGGAATCAGCACTCGAAGGTTGGTGATGGATAATCCTACGGTTTTAAGCTTCTTATTAAACTGCCACAAATCACATCCTCACCTGGATTGATCTTAACAGATCGAAGACTCTAAACTTAGCTGCATTTTTTGGTGAAGATTCCTACGATCCTCCTTGCTCGATCTTCATCTCGCAAACTCTCTCTCTAAAACTGTGTTCTTGCTCTGACCTCTCTCTAAGACTCGATTTTTGAGTTGTGTCTAGAACGAGAGCTGAAAGTCCCTTTTTATACGACTCTTGGACTTGCTCACCAAGCCAGAAATTTATAGTTATTTCCTTATTTGGCTTGGTCAAAACTTGCCCTCAAAGGCTTGACCGAACCACTACAATTCTTTCCTTATTACAACTCCCGCAGACTCGAATTTTCTTTGGTAGAATCTTGTCAATGGTAACCTAGTCGAACTAGCTCTACTTGGAACCGCATTCCCGAATGTCCGAAGTTTCTCTGTGTGCAGTTTATCCCTGCTTATTATAAGTTATTAATGCGTTGATATTACGAAGGACCTTTGATACTTAGAGAAAGTCAAGTTCTTATTCCATTTATAACGAAAAAAAGTTCTAACACTTAGAACAATTTCACTGAAACTTTGCCCGGACGCATTCTTTTATAAATAAAAAAATACTCGAGAAGCGCGTCGTTACAACTCTCCCCCACTTATGAGGAATTGATCCTGAATCCGCATCTACCATCTGCTCGTCCAATTGGGTCTCAAATAACTCTGGATACTCAACCCCATCATGCTTGCACGCTCTTTCGTAGTCTTATGTATCCCATCACGCTTCCACACTACTTCGACCATTGGAGCTCTCTTTCTCCTTATTTGCTCGTTTGGAAGCCTTGTCACTTGCATGGGTTCCCTATGAGTTGACAGACCATAACCCAAATCTTCAGGTAGTTGTTGGACAATTAATGACGGGTTCCTTACCACCTTCCTCAGTTGAGATACATGGAACACATCATGGAATGGATGGAGCTTGTCAGACAATTCCAAACGATAAGCCGTTGATCCTAACCGTTCGACGATTTTAATGGTCCCATATATCTCGGTTGCAACTTTCCCATCTTCACTGTTCTATCATTCCCCATACACGTCACTCTTTTTAAGTAAACCATCTCCCCCACTTGGAGCCTCCTTCATTTTCTCTTTGGCAAACTTAATCATGTCTGTTATTTCTTTTATTACCCCTGGTGAAAGATCTCGGCCCTCCTCCACTTCAATCCAACATAAGGAGGTTCGACATGGACGAACATATAAAGCTTCATATAGTGACATCCAATACCTGAGTGGTAAATATTGTTATTTGCAAACTCAACTAATGGTAAATACTTCTCCCAAATTATACCCTACACAAGCCGACAACAAATCCTCTAGAGAATTGATCGTCCGCTCCAATTGTGTATCTGTTTCCGGGTGGTTTGTGCTTATGTGCACCTTGGTTCCCAATGCCTTTTGGAATGCCAACCAGAAATATGAAGCAAATCGTGGGTCTCAATCAGACACGATGCTAACAGGAACACCATGAAATTTCACAATCTCCCTCATGTATAGTTCAATGCATTTATCCACAGTATCTGTCATTTGGAATGGAAGGAAATGCGCTAACTTAGTTAAGCTGTCTACTATCAACTATACTGAATCCTTGCAGCCATTTGTCTTTGGAAACCCGCAAACAAAGTCCACCGTGATCATATCCCACTTCCACTCAGGCATTGGTAAGCTCTACAATAAGCCACTTGGGACCTGATGCTCTGCTTTCACCAATTGGCATGTTGGACACTTGACCACCCATACTGATACATCCCTTTTGATCCTTGACCAATGATAGTACCATTTATGGTTATGGTACATCTTCGTCGCACCTGGGTGTATGGAGAATTTAGATTGTGGTGCTTCCTTTAGTACCTTTTCCCTCAACTCCTTATTATTTGGAACACATACTCGTCCATGGAAGATGATCGTCTCGTTATTGGTCACCCACCATCTTTGATCATCTTAACAAGCGTTTCATCTTTCCCTTGGAACAATCTTATTTGAGTCAGCAGGTCAGTTTGATTTACCACCTCCTAGCATAGATGAACTGACTCGTCTGCTAGATCATTAACCCGCAAAATTACCAGCATCAAAATCAACCATCACACTTCCTTCTCTGTCGAGACACTCGCCTTTCGGTGACTCAGTGTATCATCAGCTACTAAGTCAGCCTTTCCTGGGTGATAAGCTATCACCAAATAATAGTCTGCCACTATTCCATCCATCTTCTCTGCCTTAGATTCAACTATGGTTGAGTGAAAATATACTTAAGGCTCTTAATTCTTAAGGTCCATAAACACCAGAATCTGTTTCCTATAAAGGTATGGCCCCCAAATCTTAAATAAAAATACCACCGCTGCCATTTCCAAATCGTGAGTGGGATAATTCCCCTCGTGTTTCCTCAACTGTTGAGATGCATAAACAAATCACACGTTCTTCTTGCATCAAGACACAACCGAACCTCTTTTTTGATGCGTCCGTGAAAACAACATACGGAACTCCAGGTTGAGGTAGTACTAGAACATGTATACTGATGAGGACATTCAACCAGAGCTTGAACCAGACATAACTGAACCTGATATTCAAGACATGATCAGAAACATAGCTGAACCAGAGACAGTCCAAGAAGTGCCAGTACCAACCGTATTCAAGGGAGCTATCACTAGACAAAGAGCTAAAGTACTTCAACATAAATTTAATAAGAGCATGATACTTGCTTCTGATCTTGGACAGGTTAAACCAGCTGATGTAGTTACTTGAGAAACGATCAAGAAAGATGCCTTGAAGATTGAGGATTCAAGCTTGAAGAAAGATGAGCCAAAGAGAGAACCAGCTGAGAAGAATCAAGCATCAAGTGAAGATATATGGCCACTCTTTCCGGAACACAGCCACAACAACTTGATGATCATTACTATAGAAGATCAACTTGCCTAGCAAGACGCTTGGACGGATCTAGCAACTAGGCCAAGCTCTTTGTGTGTGCTCTTTTCCTTGCTCTTGGTTTTGTCCCAAATGGGTTTCCAGAGGAAGGTTTTTAACGAGGCCACAACCTGCTTTACACATTTCCCAAGGGCTATCTCGGTCCAAGGCTACGAAGACTTATGTCATTGTTTTATGTTTTCATCTTAGACTATAGTTTTATTTCTCATTTACTTTCCGTGACCTAAAGGAGCCTGTTCCTTTAGTTCTTATTTATATGTTTCGCAAACCCTCTTTTTGGGAAGACTTGAAATAACTTAAAACATTTCTTCTAAAGAATACCCTAGAGTTCTCCACCAAGAACTCGCCTCCTTCTCATTTCCTTGTGAGACCAGTACCTCCACGGCCTTGAGAAACCTGTGTTGTATCACGAGCTTTCCATCTCTCGTGTGGTGCAATTCGATCCATCAGTTCCTGTCCAGATCCCTTTGGTTGATTAGATCAGTCCAAAGCCGGGTCACCCTTGTGCTAGATCGCCTCCTTCTCTCTTGCTTAGTGATCTTACAGCCTTTGTCAGCTTAGGCTTGTATCATTTCTTGTATCAGAGCTGAAGCTCCTTCAGCACCAGGTTGCATCTATCTTTTTTTTTTTATTTGCAATCGTTTCCTCATAGTTCTCTGCATTCATAAAACCAAAAATCAACAAAAGAAATCATTGTGTAGTCTTTAGTTATTTGAATTTTCGAATTGCCTGTAGCTTGTTTCATTCATAAAAATCATAAAAATATCTCTTCCCTGCGTGTTCATCTTGTTCTTTGTTTGGTTTTGAGTCTCCTCAGTAGTTTGATCCGAAAATTTCAAAAAAAAATCTTAAGACAAGTGTTGGTCGAGCTGATTGATCCGGTTTCCTTATTTGGTCGAGTATTGGTCGAACTGATTGATCCGGATTACCTTTCTTGGTCGAGTATTTTGAAAGTTTTCCTTTTTCCTTCGACCACGAGATCAGCCTTACCTCTTTTACGTCCCAAAAATTTACATCTTGCATATTTTTCGATTTTTAACTTTAATATTTACCTTTCCAAAGTTAAAATTTTTTTTTTACCACATTGCATCTTTTCCTTTTTGTTTTTGTCAACCTAAGTATCATCTTTGTCTTTGATTAGGAAGAACGGCCGCCATGGGAGATGAGACCCAAGCAACTTTGATGCAAGTCATCCGTGATCTACAAGAAGAGATGAAGAGCATGATACAAGATCTTGGTGATAGGATGAACATAATCGAGCAGAGGCCAGCACCTAGGCCACCTATCCGACTCAATCTTGGAACCGCTCAAGCCAATCCATCTTGAGTTAGTATTAAAGACACTTCAAAGGGAAAGACTTTATGCAAACCTCAAGAAGTGTACATTCCGCACTGATAAACTTGTTTTCCTAGGCTTTGTTATGAGTTCACAGGGATTACAGGTTGATGAGGAGAAGGTGAAAGCAATTCAAGAATGCCAGAACCAACAAACATCAGCCTAGTCAGAAGTTTCCACGGTTTAGCTAGCTTCTATAGACGATTTGTCAAGGATTTCAGTAGTATAGCTGCGCCACTTACTGCTGTGGTGAAGAAGAGTGTTGGTTTTGTTTGGGAGAAGGCTCAACAGGAAGCCTTTCATACCTTGAAAGATCATTTGACTCAGCACCAGTACTGGCCCTGCCTGACTTCAACAAGGCTTTTGAAGTAGAGTGCGATGCATCAGGGATTGGGGTTGGAGCCGTGTTCATCCAAGGGGGCAAACCGGTGGCTTATTTCAGTGAGAAGCTTAGTGGAGCCACTCTCAACTACCCACCTATGATAAAGAGGTATATGCTTTGGTGAGAGCTCTTGAAACATGGCAACATTACCTGTTGTCTAAAGAGTTTGTGGTGCACACTGACCATGAAACTCTCAAACATCTAAGGGGGCAGACCAATCTGAAGAAGAGACATGCTCGCTGGATGGAGTTTATAGAGACCTTCCCCTACATCATCAAGTACAAGAATGGCAAGGAAAACATTGTAGCAGATGCACTTTCCAGGAGGCATGCTCTGACTGCAACCATGGAAGAAAAGGTGATGGGATTTGAATACATCAAAGATTTGTATGGAGAAGACCCGGATCTTGCCACTATCTAGGCTAGCTGTACCAGGGGGGCACAAGGAAAGTTCTACTTACATGAAGGGTTTCTTTTCAAAGGGAGGAGATTGTGCATTCCTCAGTGCTCTTTGAGAGACTTAATTACTAGAGAAGCTCATAGAGGTGGGCTTATGGGTCACTTTGGAGTAGATAAACACTTGCTGTGGTCAGAGAGCATTTCTATTGGCCGCATCTCAAGAAGGCAATAGAGTCTCATTGTGAAAGATGTGTAACTTGTAAGAAAACTAAGTCTAGAGTGCAGCCTCATGGTCTTTACATGCCACTGCTGATTCCCACAGCTCCTTGGGTGGACATCTCCATGGATTTTGTGCTAGGCTTACCAAAGATTCAACACAAGGATTCCATTTTGTTGTGGTGGACAGATTTTCCAAGATGGCCCACTTCATACCTTGTGCCAAGGTGAATGATGCGTCTGTTAGGGGATTTTTGTGTAGGTCCTTTTGGAGTACTACGGAACGATGGATGATTTAGTATTTCGTGAGTTTTTCAGAGAGATTTTCCGAGGATAACAAGAGTTTGTATGTGGGAGATCACCGTTTACGAGGCTTTCTTCGAGACTGGCTTCCGAGGGGGTGGTCCCGGCGCTCATTGTTGGCTTATGTGATCTCTTTGAGATCTCTCCTTCCCAGCTGAACCCTCCGGCCTGGAGAATCTTAATAGCTATTCAGAACTTAGGCGATATGGAATACCTGTCCTTTGGTATTAATGAAGTCCTGTTTGCTTATCATTTGGCTCCCCTCAGCGGAGGAGAGGGGCGTTTATATCTTCGTCCTCGCAGTGGCATGCCGATTGTGGAGGAGAGGGGCGTTTATATCTTTGTCCTTGCAGTGGCATGCCGATTGTGGAGGAGCTACCCAAAGCCGAGCGAAAAGGACCGGCCTTCAATAAAAAATGGGCAGAGAGATATGCTTTTATGTCGCTTCCTGGGTCCACTTATCAGTGGAAAATCACAGGTAGTCATAGGACAGAGTTAAGTCTTTCTAATGATTGGCTGTCCCTTTATTCTTAGTGTGTTTCTTTGCAGCTGGAACTCACCCCACTCCCTCAGAAGGAGAAAGCACAATTCTCCGGGCTCGACAGCTTCCTCTAGAACATCGTCAAGTGGACGTCATAGTCGGTGAGACCGTATTGCGACGTAGCAGCCTTTGGAGTAAGTATTCATTCAGGACCTCTCCTTATCTTATGGATATCTGATGGTGATTCATGTGCAGGGACCATGTCAGGGAGTGCAGCCGATGACTCGTTTGCGGCTTATCAGGAGGCGGCCAAGGTGATGTCTGCGAAGAAAGGGTCCGCTAGCAGGACGGTATCCGGGGATGACGTGGTAATTACCGGCAGTCGTCATGCCACCGTGATAAAAACAGAGCCGACTTCTTCATCCCAGGGGAGGAGAACCAGGGGTGGAGTGATGACAAGGGCGTACCATCAATCAGCTGAGACGGGTCGTTCCGTTGGGATCTTGGCCACAGCTCTGTCTAACTTGAATCTATCGGTGTTTCCTCGAGATGGAAATGTTCTCCCGGTCGGGGATACCTCAGAGGTGATCCAGGTTCTTCAAGGCGGACTTCTTCAGGTGAGTTCCTACATACCTTCTTAAGTTTTCCATACTTGGGTTCTGATGAGTACCTCCTATTTTTGCAGACTGTTTCCCAACTTTTTCACCTCGGGGAACGGTTGTCTACCGAGGATGTTTCGTCTGCCCGAGAGGAGCTTGAAGCCCTAAAGCACGAAGCTTCAGTGGAGAAGGACCGCCGCATGGCTCGCGAGCTTGAGATCCGAGACCTCATGGAGAAGGTTGATAGACCATAAATTTGACCCGATTTTACCCATGATATCTGAGTGTTTTAGGGTATATCTAGTATATTTTGGGGTCTATTTAGCATATTTTCAGGTTCAGGAGCAATTGGAAGAAAGATGGTGTTTTTGGAGCATTTTAGAGCACTTTAGAGATTTCACCCGAGATGACCATATCGACCCCCTCCGGGTCGACACGTAGAGAGACGTATCGATCGATACACCTCCAGTGATATCGATCGATATTTGAGACACAGAAGCCCATTTTGGTCACAACCGACTTGAAGCCCAAGCATCCATCTATTTACCAGAATGCCCCTGACGAGTTTTAACCTAATTTTCCTAAGTATTTAAGTCTTGCCTAAGTGTTTTGGAAAAAGACACAGAATTTTGACACAGCGTTTTGACACAGAGTTTTTACAGAGAGTTTTTACACAGCCTTTTTACAGAGAGTTTTTACACAGCCTTTTCATAGTTTCTTTTCATCATTGTTTTGTGAGAGAGAGAGAGAGTTACAAATTGAGAACTTTTGTTGAACACCTTTGTTTCTATCTATTCTATCTATCTATGCAGTTTTATATTATTGTTATGATGTTTTACTAGGCTATGTCTGAGTAAACACCTTTGTTGGATTTAAGATTCAAATAGGTTGAGGGATTAGCCCCAAATATGAATACTTGAGCATGTGATATTCCTCTTAGAAGATTGTTCTTAATGCTTGTGTAGGAGTAGCTAACCTACACATGAATACAGAGATAACATCCTTGGATCTATCTTCTATGAGCTAGGAATTTGCTGGGAACAAGCGACAGCTGACTTGGCAAATTCTTTAGTGAACTGTATTCAGCCACACGCTTAAAGCTTTCTAGTAGCGTATCGATCGATACTCCTATAGAGTAATCGATCGATAGACACGGGGCTTTGTCGATCGACATCGGCGACAGCACACCGATCGATGCCATAATCTATGATTCACAAAAGAGAGTTTCATCGGTTCTAGTAATAGATGGTCATAACGACAATTAGGCTATTGCATCGTTGGGTTCTTTAATATCATGCAAGCATCTCAAATAAGCATTCATACTATTATAATCCTGATAACCTGAATAGTAATCCTAGATCTAACACCTTCAGCATATTAGTTAACACCTAAATCAATCACTTGAGTAATTGTCTTTCTCAACTGTTTTAAGTTTACTTGCAATTTACTGCTTTGAAATCTTTGACCTAACTTAGTTATAATATGATCTATTGTGTTCCATCGCTCCCTGTGGATTCGATCCCTAAGTACTACAAATTGACCTCTTTTGATGAGAGTAAGGTTGCTCTAGGGTAATTTGAGCACATATCAAATTTGGCGTTGTTGCCGGGGAGCTTTGATCGCCATTAGATTTTATTTAAGTCTAGGTTTTCTTTTTAACTACTTGTCACTGATAAAATTATTCTTTTCTTTTCAGGTGCATGCCCAGCATAACCAGAAGCAAAAAGAACAAGAAACTTTTGTCTACTGATCCAGCTGCTTTGGAACGTTCAATCCGCAAACAGATTTGTTCCGCATCGATCGATACACCAGCTTGTGCATCGATCGATATTCACTCACAACCGTCTACACAGTTTCAGACACCGCCGACCGATACCTGTTCAACAGCATCGACCGATCTCATTCATCTGACATCGATCGATATCCGTTCATCCACATCGACCGATACTTCTCAGTACCCGTCTACCAACATCTTTTATCCGACATCGACCGATACCGCGAACCGCACATCGATCGATACCGAGTCACCAAACATGGTCGCGACACTGATACTCAGGCAAGACGACAAAGTAACCTGCGTGACCAAGAAGGTCACCTGCGTAATCCAGAAGGTCAAAAAATCAATGATCAGGGGGCTGCAATCCCTGATCCAGAAGCTGAAGCTGCTGCAGCAACTGCTCGAGCTGCAGAAGAAGCCAACAAGAACAGACCACTGGCTGACTACAACCGTCCAGATCAATTCTATGCCAACAGATTTGCAATCCTTCCTCCAGACATACAAAGGGCTGATTATGAGGTGAAGCCTCAATACTACACACTTGTAGGACAGACACCCTACAGTGGAGCATCCAATGAGCATCCTATGGACCATCTAAAGAGGTACGAGGATCTCATATCTGCTATCAAAGCCAATGGAGTCCCAGCTGACTACCTACTTTGCAAGCTTTTCAAGTATTCTCTTTCTAGAGAAGCTTTGCAATGGCTTAAGCAGCTACCACCAGGATCTCTCACATCCTAGGATGACATCAAGAATGCTTTCTTGATTAATTTCTTTGATGAGGCACACGCAGAAGACTTGAGAAGCAAGATTGCTACATTCATGTAGAAGCCTGCAGAGCCTTTAAGACACTGTTGGGTTCGTTTCAAGTCCTATCAGAGAGATTGTCCACACCATGGATTCAATGAAGTGCAGCTACTCAGCACTTTCTTCAGAGGTTTAGATCTAACCTACCAGACAACACTAGACACAGCTAGTGAAGAAAACTTCAACACCACGAATCCAGAGGAGGCTGTGAGACTTATTGAGAATTTGGCAACTAGCAATAGCACCAAGAACACTGATTATGAGAGAAGGAGATTATCCAATTCTCTTGGAAAGGAGCAGCTAGACGATATGAAGGCCAAACTAGACAGTGTTCACAAGCTTCTAAGGAAGCGGGTTAGCTTTGCAGAAGATGTAGAAGCTATAGAGACTGATGAGGAAGGATGTGAGGAAGAAGTGAATTACATAGGGGGATCTCAAAGATTTGGAAATCAGAGTATAAACAAGAACTTCTATGGCAACAGTCAGAGGAGCAACTACAATCAAAATTTACAGTACCAGAAACCCTTCAGCAACAGCAACTACAGCAACAACAAGAATCTCAACAATTCTTTCTACCAAAATCCACCACCACCTACTCAGGAAAGCAAGATTGAAGCAATGCTTGATTCAGTTCTAGAAGGTCAGTAGAGGCTTACTGTGGATTTCAATGGAAAGATAGATGCTGCATACAATAGCCTAAATGTGAAAATTGACACCTTGAGTACCCATGTGAAGAAGCTAGAGACACAGGTGATTCAAACAGCAGAAGCTATTAAGAGGCAAGAAGCCTTAATAAAAGGGAGAGAGGAAGATCTCATCAGACACCACATCAATGCCATCACTGTAGATGAATTCTGGCAAGTGGATGGGGATGAGGAGCTTCATGAAGAAGACTTTGAAGTCGAGAGCACCACGAGTATCGACAGCTCTCACTCGCATCGATCGACACCAGACGATACTCATCGATCGACATTCGAAGAAGAATATCGATTGATGTTCGAGATACCACTTCGATTGACAGAGTCTACGACTACGAACAGACCAGTCGGGATTAAGACACACGCAGAGTTTGCAGCGAGCACCCGAACCCACTCCACCCTTTCATCGATCGACAAGACGAAGCAGATATCGACCGACAGTCACAACCAGACGTCGATCGACATACATCACCAGACATCGATCGATTTACAACCATCAAACAGCGAGTGCGGCTACCAAAAATAGATGCTGCCCTACTCTATGCAAACAGATCCCGACCCAAAACTACAGAAAACCCACCAGAAGAAATTGGGGATACATCAGAGCCTATGGAGATTGAAAAGGAAAGTGCAAAGAGAACACTTCGAAAAAGGAAAGAGAAGATCCCTAAGCACCTTAAAAGGGAGGCTAATGAGAAGGAGTTGGAAAACTTCAGAAGAGAGTTCTAAGGATTCCAGCAGAGAGACCCTTTGAAGAAACATATTTCACACACAGATTGTGGATGTTCTTCGAAGAAACAAAAGTCACGGAGGTTGATATTGAGAAGATGTTCAACAAGATCAGAGAGGACCTCCTAAGGAAGATTACATTAAAGAAGAAGAGTGATCCTGGAGAGTTCATTATTTCATGCCTAGTACAAGGCATTGAATTCTCACATGCACTATGTGACACAGGAGCATCAGTCAGCATCCTACCAAAGGTTATGGCAGACCAACTAGGTCTGAATGTAGAACCTTCCAAAGAATCCTTCTACTTTGTGGATTGTTCTAGGAGGAGTTCATTAGGAATCATCATAGACCTTGAGGTACAGATTGATAATGCTCTAGTTCCAGTTAACTTCCATGTCCTAGACATCAAGTTAAATTGGAATTCCTCTCTACTACTTGGAAGAGCATTCCTAGCTACTGTGGGAGCCATCTGTGACTTGCAAACAAGCCAGACGTGTTTGACTCTCATCGACCCAAAGGTTTACTATGACCCAGTCAAGGTTATCAGACCTCCAGAGTTCTACAGAAAGCCTCCAGATGAAGCAACACTCGTAGCTACATGTTACTGTGCAGAAGAGTACGAGACAGAGTACTCAGAATTGATCGGTACACATACATATACATCGATCGATCCTATTGATCTCACATTGATCGACCAGTCATTCATCACATTGATCGATACATACAACATTTTTCACTCCACGTCGATTGATAGTACACCTATGTACGAAGTTGATCACTTTACAGGTAACTACTCAGATGGGAGTTGGGAACCAGACTACTATCAGCCAACATATGCAGTGGAGACAATAGAGGATGATTATGATGAGGATTACATGAGGGAAAGAGATATTGAATACTCTTTCATCTGCAGAGAAGAAGAGTATGATGAGGACTACAACATGAACATACCATATTCATACATCCGCAGAGAAGAGAATGTATACCACCCTATAGTGGAGACAGATTAAGAAGACTTGTGGGAAGAAAAAGGAAGTTCTTTCATTCATAAGGATGAGGTACCCACCCAATATGTTTCTGAGCAGTTCTTCCATCAAGATCATATTCATCATGCTACAGAGATTACACTAGCATCCAACCGATTTCGAGATCAATCAGAGCTACATCGATCGACACCAGCATGTATGCATCGATCGATACGACAGTTTCAAGGACGAGAGATGATTGGCCAGCACAATGCTATCCGATTTTTTCCCTAGAGACCACTACACCTTCCCAACATGTGGAAGAATTCAATGAGGACCGTGAGGAAGAGCCAGCTACAGACCACCAGAAACTTCTCACTAGAGATGGATCCAGATCACATGGAACCATGCTGCCCACATCGATCGACGCAACATCATCAGCATCGGTCGATACCAGTCCAAGACGAGGGCTACACAAAATCGATCGACGATAACAGTATTGCATCGATCGATACTCAACCTTTACCATTCGATCTAAATAAAGATAATGAGTTAGATCATGGATATCTAACACCAGATGAGTTTGGTATTTTCAGGGATCCAGAAGGCAATGCAAGAGCTATGGATGGCCGTATGCTACAAGTTTCAAGAGAAGACATCTCAGACATTATTGCTATGGCCAATGGACCAAACAACCTATTCTACAAGCAATGTGATGATCCAGCCTATCAAAAGATGCTAGCAGATGCAGACTATGCAATAGCCTGCAGGAGAGAGCCCTACTTCAAATACAACTATCAGCTTGAATGTTTGAGGTGAGTTTGGTCAAAGAAAATGAATGTAACTCGGAGTGGGTTGAACAGAGGCGTTTATTAGAAACGAGGGAAAGAGATTACAAAGGCGGAGAAAGTGAAACGGGGCCGGTGCTCGGAGAGATTTTACCGGAATAAGTACAGAAACGGCGAGATAGAAAGTAAAAGAGTAAACCCTAATCTAGCCGTCAAGTAGCAGTCTTCTAGGTTTCAATCTCCTTTCTCCTTTGCTCCCCTCCTCCTTTTATACCCTCTGTCTGGAACTGACTTGACCTAGTTCACCGACTAACTGATTGGGCCTTTCAGCCTGTCGGGCCTGTCAAGTCGAGTGCTCGTCTCGAGCTGTTGAGTCGATCGTCCTCAGGGTCTTCTGCTCGGCTAAAAGTGGTCAAGAGCCGAGCCACGAGCGCCGAGTATTGGCGTCTGAGCCGATGACTATCCGATTTGTTAGGTTGGGCCTTTTGTTCGATGGACTTTGTGGATGGGTATAATCCATCCCCAATAGTAAGTCCCCCCCAGTTTATTGACGAATCGAGTAATCGATCTTCAATGAATTTGGTGGCTTAGCTCGGAGGACCAAAGGGCTCGAACCGAATGAACATCGCTTTGCTCACTGAATCAGAGTTGAGAACGGTACGCTGATTGAGTCAGGCGTTTATCTGGTTTGATTTTTTCCCAGGTAGGTTTGTTGCGAGGAATAAATCTCGTCGCGAAGCCTTCGTGAGGTTGTTTACTTGGCGGGTGGTCGAGAATCGGTTGCGAGGTCGTTTACTCGGTAATTAATGACCTGTGGGAATCTGATCCTTTACGGGAGACGAACGGCCTTGGTAGGGATGGGCACCTTTGAGAATCCCCGGCCCATTTAAAGCAGAAGGCGAAAGGTCGCGAAGAAGGAAAGCCCAATTACGTTCGGGTAGACCTAATTATGACACCTCTGGGAATCGCGCCTCTTCGCCCTTATAAATTCGGATCTCCCCTTCATTATATTCACTTTCTTCGCCACTTCAGGTATTTTCGCTCTCCCTTCTCTCTACTTCTCTCTCTAGTTTTTAGTGTAGAATATATATATTTCTCCAGCGATATGTGTCCACCGAAGAATCTGTCGCGAGAGGAGAAAGGGGAGGACATCGTGGTGGTTCCGAGTCCTGCTAGGGATGCGACGACCAATGAGTCCTTAGAGGATTTTGGTCTGATTCACCGGGAAGCGCTGAGGGATATGTCCGGTCTCTATCTTTCACAGAGGCTCCTTGTTGTTGACGTAGAGAAAGATTTGATGGGAGAAGACGACGGAGATGCGGTGGCTGAGATGTTGAACGACCCGAGGCTGAGAAGATCCCGAGTAACGCGTCCAAGCACAACTCGTCGTACTCCTGCTCGCCTTGGGCCCGCTGAGTCGAGACAAGAAGAGAGTGATGTTCTTCCCAAAGTCCCAACTCGTTATCTCGGGAATGGCGTCTTCGAGAGGGGTGCCGAGATTCCGCAGGATCTTTTACGTGCCCCTGACGCTATAGGACAGTCGTGGGAGAATGTGTGGCCGACGAGGTCGACGGCGAAGAGTGTTGAAAGGCTGCTCATTGACTGTGACGCCAAGGGGGTGACGTATTTGGTTCCGACTGAGAGACAGCGGCCTTGGTCACCTCCGATTGGATATCAGTGCGTGTACGAGTCCTACTTCCAGAGGGACACGATACTCTGGTTCCCGATCCCGCGTCTGCTCACGTCCTATGTTTCTCGTCAGGATGTGGCGATCAGTCAAATGGTGAATGGCTCATTTCGTCTGATGGTCGCGCTGTTGGTCATGGCTGAGGAGATCGGCATTTCGTTGTGTCCTCGGGCATTTGAGGAGTTAACGTCAGTGTCTGCGCAGGAGCCCGACCTTTACTCGGTGAAGATGAGACCGAGCTATAATATAATCACCGGCCATACCGTCAAGACTACCGACTGGCAGCGCTGGTACTTTTTTGTTAGATCTGATGAGCACGCCTTTGTCGACCCTCTGGACGACAAATACAGGGTTTTGTGGAAACGAAGCGCCGGTAGACAATCGTTACTCGATCATGCGTTAATCGTGGGATTTCTAACCCTTCTCTCTTTTCATTTCCTTTTATGCAGTTAATCATCCGTACTTTACCGGAGTGCCCGGCCAGTTATTCGACAACGCGCGAGCACTAGTAGAGCTTGGTATTCGGAGTTGGCCTGACATAAGCGAGGCTCAGATTCGTCGGTCTCTGCAACGTATTGATAGAGGTGAGTACTTTCCTTTCTTCGAGTCGGGCCTCGTCTCGTGGTTTAATACCATCTGACGTCCTTTTGCTCACAGGTGATTGGGATTCGAGGCTTCCTTGTCCTGATCGAAAGGGGAAGAAGAGATCGGCATTTTTCTCCAGAGCTGAGCAAAAAGAGATCACCCGAGCACTGAATATGAGAGATTTGCCTGATCTGTCCGCGATAATCAAGTTTAAGTCAGGGGAGCCTCAGCATGCTGGGGGGCTAATGAGGATCATAGATGGGTTTGGTTTGGATGGGACCGATCCATCGACTCGCGATGACCAGCTCGCTATCCTTCCCACCGTTGCCGAGACATCTACTCCAGTTGACGCGGGTCGGACGAGGCCTCGAAACGGAGATCTCGAGGATCAGCCCGGTGAGCTCAACACCACTGTTGGGGATCTTCCTGACACTCCTGTGGCCAAGAAGAAGAAGAAGAGCAAGAGGAAGGGGTCTGCAGGGGAGAAGACTGCTTCCAACGCAGGGGACGTCCCGCAGCTTAGGGACGACGCGTACAGTGACTTGCTTTCCAGACGGGATCCTGGCCAAGATATGGGAGTAACACCGCAGGGAGCCCTGGCGACTGGTCAGGAGGATGTTCCCTCGGCTACTCTATTGAAGAAGAGGAGGAAGAAGAAGAAGAAGAAGACAGAGGTTGATCCGATGGCCGAGGTGCAGGTTCTCAAAGAGGTTGATCCCGGGATCTCAGAGCCGAAGGCGTCCTTTCCTGTTGATAGTCTAATTTTCCGACCCTCGTATCTTGACGTCGTTCGTCAGAGGCGTGAGGTAAGCTGCTGATCATACTGCTATTTTGTCGTGTCGTATCGTTCTCGATTTGCATTCTGAATCTTATTGCTTTTTCTTTACAGGCCGACGACTGTGTAGACGTCTTAATTGCGAAGTACGACTCTGAGCTCAAGGTGTCGTATGTGAGCTTGGGGAAGGCCCAAGAAGAGGCGGACCAGGGGAAGGAGCGTATAGCTGCGCTGGGAGTTTCTCTCGGGAAGGTTGAGATCAAGAGGGATGAAGCCACTCGCCGTGCCAAGGCTTCGTCGATGCGTGCTGAGGATATTGCGAGCAAATTGTAGGCTTCGATGGTCTCGGTCGAGAAGCTACGAGAGGAGAAGGAGCAGTTCGAGCGAGAGAAAGCTGCGATCGCTGAAGGGCATGCTCGAGAGGTTGCTCTTTTGAAGGATTCCCTCGTTTACGAAGTCACTCGTGAACGGGTGAGAGTTCACGCCGCCGTGGCTGCCAAGGCCAAGACTCACTTTGATCAGCTTCTGGGTCGCGAAAAGTGTTTCGATGCGTATGACGACGCCCGATGCCTTTACAGTCAAGCTTTCAGGACGAGGACATGCCTGAAGCTTCTCAAGGAACAGGGGGAGGCCATTCCGCAGGAGAAGATCAATTTCTTCGAGGCCCAAGAAAAGGAGTTGGCTGATCGGGCTAAGAGTCTGTACCCCGGAGAGATCCCGAGGCTCTTGTGACGATGTCTCCTCTCGTCCTTGAGTCTTCTTTCGTGAATGAGGAACTCCTGGCCGTCCTATCGGCCGAGGTCCTCCGCGATGAGGCTCCCGCTGGCGTGAGTCCGCATGGTTCCAATGTAGGTCTGGTCGATACCGGAGCTGTCGCCGGCCTTCAGGCTTCTGAGCATAGGAGTGTCTCCGAGGGGCACGAAAAGGATAGCACGGCGGTCCTCTCGGATAATATGGAGGAAGAGGAGGTCTTGGATTTTGACTCTGATGATGGGAGGGGTCGTCCAGAGAGTGATAAGGCCAGGCCTATGGGCGAGGACACGGAATTTCAGATTTCTTCAACAGGTGCGTCTCGCCCTTGTCCCGGACAAGAAGAAGCTCGGGGAGCCGACCTTGCTGCGCCCGAGGAGTGATCTGCTCGTTTTCTTCTTTCTTGCTTCATTGTTATGGCTTTGGATCGTCAAAGTATTTATGTATGTTGTTTTAGATCTCCCTTGGTTTTGCCTTGTTGTAAGACTTATCTTTTTAATCAGAGAATTTCAGCAAGTCTTTATTTTTAACTTGGAAGTGTCTTGAATATTAAAATCCGAGTTATTTGCTCGAAGATAGTTGTCTTTACTCGTTTCCGCGGCTCTCTACTTATAGAAACTACTTCGTAGAAGTTTGTTAGAATAAGCAAAGACGGGGGAGTTTCTACTCTGTTAGGAGAGTATTTAGATACCCGAGGAAAAGGTTTCTGAACGCATCGCGGTAACCGAGAGAGCTTTGGTCGGCCAACTCGCTGTTCTTCGGTTTGCGATATGGCCAAAAATTTCGCTCGAATCTCGGTTAGTGTATAATACACAGTGACGCGAGGTTTATGTTCCCTTTGGTTCATATCTGATCAGCATACAACCGATTTGTCAGGGTGAGTGCTCGTGCTTCGCTTATAAGGATGCTAGCATCGTTTGTGTGGGAAATATGGCCGTTTATCGCCTGCTCGGTGAGCTGGAAATTGGAAACGGGTCATAAAAAAGTTTGAACTTTGTCTTGTTGGGGTTTGACCCCATAGAGGGGATGCCTACGTACCTCCGGGGAGGATCAAGCCTTTCGTAGTTCGTTTGGCTCGAGTAAAAGTGACCGTAAAGGCGCATTTACTCGGACGAGTAGAAGTGACTGTTCAGTGCGTCTACTCGGTGTTTTTTTTTGTGCTAGAAAGAGAGTGGGGACGCCTAAATGGGCGTGTTGTTCGTTATCTTTTAGTTTCGGGATCCTTGGTTATTCATGAGTCGGTGCTTGCTCGCACGACTTTGCTGGCGTCCGAGTCGCCGATACTGAGTTGACGAGGGGCTCTGAGCGATTCACTTTTGCGGTGGTGATTAGAAGGTCCCTTGCGGCTTGCTGGTCTCCTTTCAATGTCTTGACTGTGCCGTCGATTCCTGGGAATTTGACGCACTGATGATACGTCGATGCGATTGCTCGCATGGAATGCAGCCAAGGAGTTCCGAGTATTACGTTGTAGGGGGCCTTGGAACCAACTACCAAAAATTTGACCGTCCGTGTGACTCCTTCCGCGTGAACCGAGAGACGGACCATTCCTAAGATCACTTCAGAAGATCCATTGAAGCCTGTCAGGGTTCGGGAAGATGGTTTTATGTCGTTCAGATCGATCCCCATTTTCACGAGAGTTTCGCGAAAAATGATGTCGACCGAGCTGCCGGTATCAATGAGTACCTTCGTAACGTCGTATTTGTCAACAGCAAGGACGATGAGAAGAGGATCGTTGTGAGGGAGGCATACTCCGTGTAGGTCGTCGGTCGAGAAAGAGATCGAGGGATCGCTTGGTGGTTTCTGGGGCCAGCGCTATGATGTGATCGCCTGTCGACGGTGATCTTTAACAGATCGAACCGAGTCTCTACAAGGCGGCGAACCTCCCATAATCACGTTTATCCGAGGCCTAGACGGTTCTTGCTTTGCGAGAAGTGTGGCTCGGAGGTCGTTACTTGCCTCGGGATTTCCTGACCTCTTGCCATCGAGTATTTTCCGAAGGTCCCCCATTCGGGGATTGAGTTGTTCTCTCAGATCGGTGACGACTGTACCGCTTGGTTGTTCCGAAGGAGGATCATGAGTCGATGCTCGCTTTGCTCGGTTAGCATTTATCACGAACCGGAGGTCGGCAGGACTAGGCGATTCGTTGGTTGTTTTGGCGACCTTTCGCTTGAGGAACATTCGCAGGTCCATCGGTTCGGGAGATTGCTCATCGTCGCTTTCCTCGTCAGACGATAAGCCCAGCTGGACGCAGATGACTTCGATTCTCTGTCGAGTCGAAGGTTGTTCCTCGTCCGCCGAGGTATCATCATCGTCCGTTGGTCGGGGAGCCTATTCTACGTCTTTTGGTCGCCGATTGGTTGAACGCGTTTTACCCTGAGGTTTCCGTTGGTTCTTCCTCTCCTTGTTCCTACTCCAACTGCTTTCAGTTTTTGGTTTCGGGGGAATCTTGAATTCACCGCTATCAAGGGCGGAAAGGAACTGCGCATACAAGGTCTTGC
The DNA here is from genome assembly GCA_018703725.1 of Brassica juncea. Taxonomy (NCBI): domain Eukaryota; kingdom Viridiplantae; phylum Streptophyta; class Magnoliopsida; order Brassicales; family Brassicaceae; genus Brassica; species Brassica juncea. The sequence goes on along the minus strand of CM031941.1, from coordinate 17,048,566 downwards.
ACTCAGACGTGTTGTGGCCTTTGACGCCATGGTACTTACATTTCTTAGTAAGGTCTGGAGGTGTTCGAAACGGTCTCGTCGTTGAGTCGACTTGAGCGACTACTGCAGTGCTTGGCTCACGAGGTGGTTCGCTCGGGGAGTCGGTTTCTCTGTGGTTAGTGTTCCACTTCTTTCCGTCCACGATTAAAGTCGAGATGGGTTTATTATTCTCGTCGACGACATACATGAGACCGTTCTTGCGACCATTTTTGTCATTTGGAGCGTTCTGGCGCGGTTCGGTGCGGGCGTCGACGTTCTTAGGCGTTGGTGGTCGTGCTGCGTTCTGCTTGCCGATGATCGCCTTGGTATCTTCTTCCATGCGGATGATGTTGTGAGAACGAGCGATGGCGTCCTGGAGTGAGGAGGAGGGACTTCGGTATAGATCCTCGCGGAATTTGCACTCAACCAAAAGGGTGTTCATCAAAGCGTCGATGGCGATATGGTCGGGAATGTTGATTCTTGAGACGACCATTTTTAACCGTTCCATGTAGTCGCGAAGACTTTGGTCCTTTGTTTGCTTAAGGTTCCATAAGCTTGAGGCCGTGGCTTCGCGCTTTGTGAACATGGTGTAGGTTTTGAGGAAGGCCGACGAGAGTTCCCTGAAGCTGCTGATCGAATTCTTTTCGAGGCCCGAGAACTACGTCAAGGCTTGATCATTGAGCGTTTCGACGAAAAGTTGGCAGTACCCCGCGTCCTTCTCGTCGTTTGAAAGTCGAACTCTGGCCATTGGGATATTGAATGTTGTCAAATGCTCGACAGGGTCGCCTCCGGGTTTGTACTCGGGGAGACGCAGCTTCTCCATCTTTCGGAGTTGGACGCTGGTCAAGTTGTTGGCAAAAGGGGTGCGAGAGGTTGAAGCGATGACGCTGTTGATATGGGGGACCGCGCTCGTGGCTTGATGGATCTTGGAGCTCATTTTTTGAAAATTCAACTTGAGCTCGGCGATCTCTCGGACTGTTGTCTTGTCGGGTGCTGCCGGAGGGGCGTCATTGGTAGGGAGTTCACTCGGCTCGGGCTCTTCTGAAGCATGGTCTCCTGCCGAGGTTGCGGGATTTGTGTTGAAGAGGTGACGATGGAATGGGCGGGGACGACTCATTTGTCCACTCGGTATGCTGAGTGCAGCGACGATGGCCGCAAGTTGTTCGTTTGTCGCTTTCTGGACTTCTTCCTGATGAGCGAGTTGCGCCATAACGGAGCTCATGAATTCTGACGAGAGCAGAGGAGCTGGGGGAAGTGTGAGTTCCGGCTCTTCGCCTGAGGTTCCGGGGTTCATATCTCTGGTTGTCATGTCGATCTAGAAACGCTAGTTCTGCTCAGCCCCACGGTGGACGCCAATTATTTGAGGTGAGTTTGGTCAAAGAAAATGAATGTAACTCGGAGTGGGTTGAACAGAGGCGTTTATTAGAAACAAGGGAAAGAGATTACAAAGGTGGGGAAAATGAAACGGTGCCGGTGCTCGGAGAGCTTTTACCGGAATAAGTACAGAAACGGCGAGATAGAAAGTAAAAGAGTAAACCCTAATCTAGCCGTCAAGTAGCAGTCTTCTAGGTTTCAATCTCCTTTCTCCTTTGCTCCCCTCCTCCTTTTATACCCTCTGTCTGGAACTGACTTGACCTAGTTCACCGACTAACTGATTGGGCCTTTCAGCCTGTCGGGCCTGTCAAGTCGAGTGCTCGTCTCGAGCTGTTGAGTCGATCGTCCTCAGGGTCTTCTGCTCGGCTAAAAGTGGTCAAGAGCCGAGCCACGAGCGCCGAGTATTGGCGTCTGAGCCGATGACTATCCGATTTGTTAGGTTGGGCCTTTTGTTCGATGGACTTTGTGGATGGGTATAATCCATCCCCAATAGTAAGTCCCCCCCAGTTTATTGACGAATCGAGTAATCGATCTTCAATGAATTTGGTGGCTTAGCTCGGAGGACCAAAGGGCTCGAACCGAATGAACATCGCTTTGCTCACTGAATCAGAGTTGAGAACGGTACGCTGATTGAGTCAGGCGTTTATCTGGTTTGATTTTTTCCCAGGTAGGTTTGTTGCGAGGAATAAATCTCGTCGCGAAGCCTTCGTGAGGTTGTTTACTTGGCGGGTGGTCGAGAATCGGTTGCGAGGTCGTTTACTCGGTAATTAATGACCTGTGGGAATCTGATCCTTTACGGGAGACGAACGGCCTTGGTAGGGATGGGCACCTTTGAGAATCCCCGGCCCATTTAAAGCAGAAGGCGAAAGGTCGCGAAGAAGGAAAGCCCAATTACGTTCGGGTAGACCTAATTATGACACCTCTGGGAATCGCGCCTCTTCGCCCTTATAAATTCGGATCTCCCCTTCATTATATTCACTTTCTTCGCCACTTCAGGTATTTTCGCTCTCCCTTCTCTCTACTTCTCTCTCTAGTTTTTAGTGTAGAATATATATATTTCTCCAGCGATATGTGTCCACCGAAGAATCTGTCGCGAGAGGAGAAAGGGGAGGACATCGTGGTGGTTCCGAGTCCTGCTAGGGATGCGACGACCAATGAGTCCTTAGAGGATTTTGGTCTGATTCACCGGGAAGCGCTGAGGGATATGTCCGGTCTCTATCTTTCACAGAGGCTCCTTGTTGTTGACGTAGAGAAAGATTTGATGGGAGAAGACGACGGAGATGCGGTGGCTGAGATGTTGAACGACCCGAGGCTGAGAAGATCCCGAGTAACGCGTCCAAGCACAACTCGTCGTACTCCTGCTCGCCTTGGGCCCGCTGAGTCGAGACAAGAAGAGAGTGATGTTCTTCCCAAAGTCCCAACTCGTTATCTCGGGAATGGCGTCTTCGAGAGGGGTGCCGAGATTCCGCAGGATCTTTTACGTGCCCCTGACGCTATAGGACAGTCGTGGGAGAATGTGTGGCCGACGAGGTCGACGGCGAAGAGTGTTGAAAGGCTGCTCATTGACTGTGACGCCAAGGGGGTGACGTATTTGGTTCCGACTGAGAGACAGCGGCCTTGGTCACCTCCGATTGGATATCAGTGCGTGTACGAGTCCTACTTCCAGAGGGACACGATACTCTGGTTCCCGATCCCGCGTCTGCTCACGTCCTATGTTTCTCGTCAGGATGTGGCGATCAGTCAAATGGTGAATGGCTCATTTCGTCTGATGGTCGCGCTGTTGGTCATGGCTGAGGAGATCGGCATTTCGTTGTGTCCTCGGGCATTTGAGGAGTTAACGTCAGTGTCTGCGCAGGAGCCCGACCTTTACTCGGTGAAGATGAGACCGAGCTATAATATAATCACCGGCCATACCGTCAAGACTACCGACTGGCAGCGCTGGTACTTTTTTGTTAGATCTGATGAGCACGCCTTTGTCGACCCTCTGGACGACAAATACAGGGTTTTGTGGAAACGAAGCGCCGGTAGACAATCGTTACTCGATCATGCGTTAATCGTGGGATTTCTAACCCTTCTCTCTTTTCATTTCCTTTTATGCAGTAATCATCCGTACTTTACCGGAGTGCCCGGCCAGTTATTCGACAACGCGCGAGCACTAGTAGAGCTTGGTATTCGGAGTTGGCCTGACATAAGCGAGGCTCAGATTCGTCGGTCTCTGCAACGTATTGATAGAGGTGAGTACTTTCCTTTCTTCGAGTCGGGCCTCGTCTCGTGGTTTAATACCATCTGACGTCCTTTTGCTCACAGGTGATTGGGATTCGAGGCTTCCTTGTCCTGATCGAAAGGGGAAGAAGAGATCGGCATTTTTTCTCCAGAGCTGAGCAAAAAGAGATCACCCGAGCACTGAATATGAGAGATTTGCCTGATCTGTCCGCGATAATCAAGTTTAAGTCAGGGGAGCCTCAGCATGCTGGGGGGCTAATGAGGATCATAGATGGGTTTGGTTTGGATGGGACCGATCCATCGACTCGCGATGACCAGCTCGCTATCCTTCCCACCGTTGCCGAGACATCTACTCCAGTTGACGCGGGTCGGACGAGGCCTCGAAACGGAGATCTCGAGGATCAGCCCGGTGAGCTCAACACCACTGTTGGGGATCTTCCTGACACTCCTGTGGCCAAGAAGAAGAAGAAGAGCAAGAGGAAGGGGTCTGCAGGGGAGAAGACTGCTTCCAACGCAGGGGACGTCCCGCAGCTTAGGGACGACGCGTACAGTGACTTGCTTTCCAGACGGGATCCTGGCCAAGATATGGGAGTAACACCGCAGGGAGCCCTGGCGACTGGTCAGGAGGATGTTCCCTCGGCTACTCTATTGAAGAAGAGGAGGAAGAAGAAGAAGAAGAAGACAGAGGTTGATCCGATGGCCGAGGTGCAGGTTCTCAAAGAGGTTGATCCCGGGATCTCAGAGCCGAAGGCGTCCTTTCCTGTTGATAGTCTGATTTTCCGACCCTCGTATCTTGACGTCGTTCGTCAGAGGCGTGAGGTAAGCTGCTGATCATACTGCTATTTTGTCGTGTCGTATCGTTCTCGATTTGCATTCTGAATCTTATTGCTTTTTCTTTACAGGCCGACGACTGTGTAGACGTCTTAATTGCGAAGTACGACTCTGAGCTCAAGGTGTCGTATGTGAGCTTGGGGAAGGCCCAAGAAGAGGCGGACCAGGGGAAGGAGCGTATAGCTGCGCTGGGAGTTTCTCTCGGGAAGGTTGAGATCAAGAGGGATGAAGCCACTCGCCGTGCCAAGGCTTCGTCGATGCGTGCTGAGGATATTGCGAGCAAATTGTAGGCTTCGATGGTCTCGGTCGAGAAGCTACGAGAGGAGAAGGAGCAGTTCGAGCGAGAGAAAGCTGCGATCGCTGAAGGGCATGCTCGAGAGGTTGCTCTTTTGAAGGATTCCCTCGTTTACGAAGTCACTCGTGAACGGGTGAGAGTTCACGCCGCCGTGGCTGCCAAGGCCAAGACTCACTTTGATCAGCTTCTGGGTCGCGAAAAGTGTTTCGATGCGTATGACGACGCCCGATGCCTTTACAGTCAAGCTTTCAGGACGAGGACATGCCTGAAGCTTCTCAAGGAACAGGGGGAGGCCATTCCGCAGGAGAAGATCAATTTCTTCGAGGCCCAAGAAAAGGAGTTGGCTGATCGGGCTAAGAGTCTGTACCCCGGAGAGATCCCGAGGCTCTTGTGACGATGTCTCCTCTCGTCCTTGAGTCTTCTTTCGTGAATGAGGAACTCCTGGCCGTCCTATCGGCCGAGGTCCTCCGCGATGAGGCTCCCGCTGGCGTGAGTCCGCATGGTTCCAATGTAGGTCTGGTCGATACCGGAGCTGTCGCCGGCCTTCAGGCTTCTGAGCATAGGAGTGTCTCCGAGGGGCACGAAAAGGATAGCACGGCGGTCCTCTCGGATAATATGGAGGAAGAGGAGGTCTTGGATTTTGACTCTGATGATGGGAGGGGTCGTCCAGAGAGTGATAAGGCCAGGCCTATGGGCGAGGACACGGAATTTCAGATTTCTTCAACAGGTGCGTCTCGCCCTTGTCCCGGACAAGAAGAAGCTCGGGGAGCCGACCTTGCTGGCCCCGAGGAGTGATCTGCTCGTTTTCTTCTTTCTTGCTTCATTGTTATGGCTTTGGATCGTCAAAGTATTTATGTATGTTGTTTTAGATCTCTCCTTGGTTTTGCCTTGTTGTAAGACTTATCTTTTTTAATCAGAGAATTTCAGCAAGTCTTTATTTTTAACTTGGAAGTGTCTTGATATTAAAATCCGAGTTATTTGCTCGAAGATAGTTGTCTTTACTCGTTTCCGCGGATCTCTTACTTATAGAAAACTACTTCGTAGAAGTTTGTTAGAATAAGCAAAGACGGGGGAGTTTCTACTCTGTTAGGAGAGTATTTAGATACCGAGGAAAAGGTTTCTGAACGCATCGCGGTAACCGAGAGAGCTTTGGTCGGCCAACTCGCTGTTCTTCGGTTGCGATATGGCCAAAAATTTCGCCGAATCTCGGTTAGTGTATAATACACAGTGACGCGAGGTTTATGTTCCCTTTGGTTCATATCTGATCAGCATACAACCGATTTGTCAGGGTGAGTGCTCGTGCTTCGCTTATAAGGATGCTAGCATCGTTTGTGTGGGAAATATGGCCGTTTATACGCCTGCTCGGTGAGCTGGAATTGGAAACGGGTCATAAAAAAGTTTGAACTTTGTCTTGTTGGGGTTTGACCCCATAGAGGGGATGCCTACGTACCTCCGGGGAGGATCAAGCCTTTCGTAGTTCGTTTGGCTCGAGTAAAAGTGACCGTAAAGGCGCATTTACTCGGACGAGTAGAAGTGACTGTTCAGTGCGTCTACTCGGTGTTTTTTTTTTGTGCTAGAAAGAGAGTGGGGACGCCTAAATGGGCGTGTTGTTCGTTATCTTTTAGTTTCGGGATCCTTGGTTATTCATGAGTCGGTGCTTGCTCGCACGACTTTGCTGGCGTCCGAGTCGCCGATACTGAGTTGACGAGGGGCTCTGAGCGATTCACTTTTGCGGTGGTGATTAGAAGGTCCCTTGCGGCTTGCTGGTCTCCTTTCAATGTCTTGACTGTGCCGTCGATTCCTGGGAATTTGACGCACTGATGATACGTCGATGCGATTGCTCGCATGGAATGCAGCCAAGGAGTTCCGAGTATTACGTTGTAGGGGGCCTTGGAACCAACTACCAAAAATTTGACCGTCCTGATGACTCCTTCCGCGTTGAACCGAGGACGGACCATTCCTAAGATCACTTCAGAAAGATCCATTGAAGCCTGTCAGGGTTCGGGAAGATGGTTTCTAGTGTCGTCTTTCAGATATCCCACCCCATTTTCACGAGAGTTCGCGAAATATGTCGTTCGCCGAGCTGCCGGTATCAATGAGTACCTTCGTAACGTCGTATTTGTCAACAGCAAGGACGATGAGAAGAGGATCGTTGTGAGGGAGGCATACTCCGTGTAGGTCGTCGGTCGAGAAAGAGATCGAGGGATCGCTTGGTGGTTTCTGGGGCCAGCGCTATGATGTGATCGCCTGTCGACGGTGATCTTTAACAGATCGAACCGAGTCTCTACAAGGCGGCGAACCTCCCATAATCACGTTTATCCGAGGCCTAGACGGTTCTTGCTTTGCGAGAAGTGTGGCTCGGAGGTCGTTACTTGCCTCGGGATTTCCTGACCTCTTGCCATCGAGTATTTTCCGAAGGTCCCCCATTCGGGGATTGAGTTGTTCTCTCAGATCGGTGACGACTGTACCGCTTGGTTGTTCCGAAGGAGGATCATGAGTCGATGCTCGCTTTGCTCGGTTAGCATTTATCACGAACCGGAGGTCGGCAGGACTAGGCGATTCGTTGGTTGTTTTGGCGACCTTTCGCTTGAGGAACATTCGCAGGTCCATCGGTTCGGGAGATTGCTCATCGTCGCTTTCCTCGTCAGACGATAAGCCCAGCTGGACGCAGATGACTTCGATTCTCTGTCGAGTCGAAGGTTGTTCCTCGTCCGCCGAGGGTATCATCAATCGTTCCGTTGGTCGGGGAGCCTATTCTACGTCTTTTGGTCGCCGATTGGTTGAACGCGTTTTACCCCTGATGTTTCGTTGGTTCTTCCTCTCCTTGTTCCTACTCCAACTGCTGTCAGTTTTGTGTTCGGGGGAATCTTGAATTCACCGCTATCAAGGGCGGAAAGGAACTGCGCATACAAGGTCTTGCACTCAGACGTGTTGTGGCCTTTGACGCCATGGTACTTACATTTCTTAGTAAGGTCTGGGGAGGTGTTCGAAACGGTCTCGTCGTTGAGTCGACTTGAGCGACTACTGCAGTGCTTGGCTCACGAGGTGGTTCGCTCGGGGAGTCGGTTTCTCTGTGGTTAGTGTTCCACTTCTTTCCGTCCACGATTAAAGTCGAGATGGGTTTATTATCTCGTCGACGACATACATGAGACCGTTCTTGCGACCATTTTTGTCATTTGGAGCGTTCTGGCGCGGTTCGGTGCGGGCGTCGACGTTCTTAGGCGTTGGTGGTCGTGCTGCGTTCTGCTTGCCGATGATCGCCTTGGTATCTTCTTCCATGCGGATGATGTTGTGAGAACGAGCGATGGCGTCCTGGAGTGAGGAGGAGGGACTTCGGTATAGATCCTCGCGGAATTTGCACTCAACCAAAAGGGTGTTCATCAAAGCGTCGATGGCGATATGGTCGGGAATGTTGATTCTTGAGACGACCATTTTTAACCGTTCCATGTAGTCGCGAAGACTTTGGTCCTTTGTTTGCTTAAGGTTCCATAAGCTTGAGGCCGTGGCTTCGCGCTTTGTGAACATGGTGTAGGTTTTGAGGAAGGCCGACGAGAGTTCCCTGAAGCTGCTGATCGAATTCTTTTCGAGGCCCGAGAACTACGTCAAGGCTTGATCATTGAGCGTTTCGACGAAAAGTTGGCAGTACCCCTCCTTCTTCGTCGTTTGAAAGTCGAACTCTGGCCATTGGGATATTGAATGTTGTCAAATGCTCGACAGGGTCGCCTCCGGGTTTGTACTCGGGGAGACGCAGCTTCTCCATCTTTCGGAGTTGGACGCTGGTCAAGTTGTTGGCAAAAGGGGTGCGAGAGGTTGAAGCGATGACGCTGTTGATATGGGGGACCGCGCTCGTGGCTTGATGGATCTTGGAGCTCATTTTTTGAAAATTCAACTTGAGCTCGGCGATCTCTCGGACTGTTGTCTTGTCGGGTGCTGCCGGAGGGGCGTCATTGGTAGGGAGTTCACTCGGCTCGGGCTCTTCTGAAGCATGGTCTCCTGCCGAGGTTGCGGGATTTGTGTTGAAGAGGTGACGATGGAATGGGCGGGGACGACTCATTTGTCCACTCGGTATGCTGAGTGCAGCGACGATGGCCGCAAGTTGTTCGTTTGTCGCTTTCTGGACTTCTTCCTGATGAGCGAGTTGCGCCATAACGGAGCTCATGAATTCTGACGAGAGCAGAGGAGCTGGGGGAAGTGTGAGTTCCGGCTCTTCGCCTGAGGTTCCGGGGTTCATATCTCTGGTTGTCATGTCGATCTAGAAACGCTAGTTCTGCTCAGCCCCACGGTGGACGCCAATTATTTGAGGTGAGTTTGGTCAAAGAAAATGAATGTAACTCGGAGTGGGTTGAACAGAGGCGTTATTAGAAACAAGGGAAAGAGATTACAAAGGTGGGGAAAATGAAACGGTGGCCGTGCTCGGAGAGCTTTTACCGGAATAAGTACAGAAACGGCGAGATAGAAAGTAAAAGAGTAAACCCTAATCTAGCCGTCAAGTAGCAGTCTTCTAGGTTTCAATCTCCTTTCTCCTTTGCTCCCCTCCTCCTTTTATACCCTCTGTCTGGAACTGACTTGACCTAGTTCACCGACTAACTGATTGGGCCTTTCAGCCTGTCGGGCCTGTCAAGTCGAGTGCTCGTCTCGAGCTGTTGAGTCGATCGTCCTCAGGGTCTTCTGCTGGCTAAAAGTGGTCAAGAGCCGAGCCCGAGCGCCGAGTATTGGCGTCTGAGCCGATGGACTATCCGATTTGTTAGGTTGGGCCTTTGTTCGATGGACTTTGTGGATGGGTATAATCCATCCCCAATAGTAAGTCCCCCCCAGTTTATTGACGAATCGAGTAATCGATCTTCAATGAATTTGGTGGCTTAGCTCGGAGGACCCAAAGGGCTCGAACCGAATGAACATCGCTTTGCTCATGAATCAGAGTTGAGAACGGTACGCTGATTGAGTCAGGCGTTTATCTGGTTTGATTTTTTCCCAGGTAGGTTGTTGCGAGGAATAAATCTCGTCGCGAAGCCTTCGTGAGGTGTTACTTGGCGGGAGTGGTCGAGAATCGGTTGCGAGGTCGTTTACTCGTAATTAATGACCTGTGGGAATCTGATCCTTTACGGGAGACGAACGGCCTTGGTAGGGATGGGCACCTTTGAGAATCCCGGCCCATTTAAAGCAGAAGGCGAAAGGTCGCGAAGAAGGAAAGCCCAATTACGTTCGGGTAGACCTAATTATGACACCTCTGGGAATCGCGCCTCTTCGCCCTTATAAATTCGGATCTCCCCTTCATTATATTCACTTTCTTTCTCGCCACTTCAGGTATTTTCGCTCTCCCTTCTCTCTACTTCTCTCTCTAGTTTTTAGTGTAGAATATATATATTTCTCCAGCGATATGTGTCCACCGAAGAATCTGTCGCGAGAGGAGAAAGGGGAGGACATCGTGGTGGTTCCGAGTCCTGCTAGGGATGCGACGACCAATGAGTCCTTAGAGGATTTTGGTCGATTCACCGGGAAGCGCTGAGGGATATGTCCGGTCTCTATCTTTCACAGAGGCTCCTTGTTGTTGACGTAGAGAAAGATTTGATGGGAGAAGACGACGGAGATGCGGTGGCTGAGATGTTGAACGACCCGAGGCTGAGAAGATCCCGAGTAACGCGTCCAAGCACAACTCGTCGTACTCCTGCTCGCCTTGGGCCCGCTGAGTCGAGACAAGAAGAGAGTGATGTTCTTCCCAAAGTCCCAACCGTTTATCTCGGGAATGGCGTCTTCGGAGGGGTTGCCGAGAGTTCCGCAGGATCTTTTACGTGCCCCTGACGCTATAGACAGTCGTGGAGAATGTGTGGCCGACGAGGTCGACGGCGAAGAGTGTTGAAAGGCTGCTCATTGACTGTGACGCCAAGGGGGTGACGTATTTGGTCCGACTGAGAGACAGCGGCCTTGGTCACCTCCGATTGGATATCAGTGCGTGTACGAGTCCTACTTCCAGAGGGACACGATACTCTGGTTCCGATCCGCGTCTGCTCACGTCCTATGTTTCTCGTCAGGATGTGGCGATCAGTCAAATGGTGAATGCTTCATTTCGTCTGATGGTCGCGCTGTGGTCATGGGCTGAGGAGATCGGCATTTCGTTGTGTCCTCGGGCATTTGAGGAGTTAACGTCAGTGTCTGCGCAGGGAGCCCGACCTTACTCGGTGAAGATGAGACCGAGCTATAATATAATCACCGGCCCATACCGTCAAGACTACCGACTGGCAGCGCTGGTACTTTTTTGTTAGATCTGATGAGCACGGCCTTTGTCGACCCTCTGGACGACAAATACAGGGTTTTGTGGGAAACGAAGCGCCGTGTAGACAATCGTTACTCGATCATGCGTTAATCGTGGGATTTCTAACCCTCTCTCTTTTCATTTCCTTTTATGCAGTTAATCATCCGTACTTTACCGGAGTGCCCGGCCAGTTATTCGACAAACGCGCGAGCACTAGTAGAGCTTGGTATTCGGAGTTGGCCTGACATAAGCGAGGCTCAGATTCGTCGGTCTCTTGCAACGTATTGATAGAGGTGAGTACTTTCCTTTCTTCGAGTCGGGCCTCGTCTCGTGGTTTAATACCATCTGACGTCCTTTTGCTCACAGGTGATTGGGATTCGGAGGCTTCCTTGTCCTGATCGAAAGGGGAAGAAGAGATCGGCATTTTTCTCCAGAGCTGAGCAAAAAGAGATCACCCGAGCACTGAATATGAGAGATTTGCCTGATCTGTCCGCGATAATCAGTTTAAAGTCAGGGGAGGCCTCAGCATGCTGGGGGGCTAATGAGGATCATAGATGGGTTTGGTTTGGATGGGACCGATCCATCGACTCGCGATGACCAGCTCGCTATCCTTCCCACCGTTTGCCGAGTACATCTACTCCAGTTGACGCGGGTCGGACGAGGCCTCGAAACGGAGATCCTCGAGGATCAGCCCGGTGAGCTCAACACCACTGTTGGGGATCTTCCTGACCACTCCTGTGGCCAGAAGAAGAAGAAGAGAGCAAGAGGAAGGGGTCTGCAGGGGAGAAGACTGCTTCCAAAGCAGGGGACGTCCCGCAGCTTAGGGAACGACGCGTACAGTGACTTGCTTTCCAGACTGGATCCTGGCCAAGATATGGGAGTAACACCGCAGGAGCCCTGGCGACTGGTCAGGAGGATGTTCCCTCGGCTACTCTATTGAAGAAGAGGAGGGAAGAAGAAGAAAGAAGAACAGAGGTTGATCCGATGGCCGAGGTGCAGGTTCTCAAAGAGGTTGATCCCGGGATCTCAGAGCCGAAGGCGTCCTTTCCTGTTGATAGTCTAATTTTCCGACCCTCGTATCTTGACGTCGTTCGTCAGAGGCGTGAGGTAAGCTGCTGATCATACTGCTATTTTGTCGTGTCGTATCGTTCTCGATTTGCATTCTGAATCTTATTGCTTTTTCTTTACAGGCCGACGACTGTGTAGACGTCTTAATTGCGAAGTACGACTCTGAGCTCAAGGTGTCGTATGTGAGCTTGGGGAAGGCCCAAGAAGAGGCGGACCAGGGGAAGGAGCGTATAGCTGCGCTGGGATTTCTCTCGGGAAGGTTGAGATCAAGAGGGATGAAGCCACTCGCCGTGCCAAGGCTTCGTCGATGCGTGCTGAGGATATTGCGAGCAAATTGTAGGCTTCGATGGTCTCGGTCGAGAAGCTACGAGAGGAGAAGGAGCAGTTCGAGCGAGAGAAAGCTGCGATCGCTGAGGGCATGCTCGAGAGGTTGCTCTTTGAAGGATTCCCTCGTTTACGAAGTCACTCGTGAACGGGTGAGAGTTCACGCCGCCGTGGCTGCCAAGGCCAAGACTCACTTTGATCAGCTTCTGGGTCGCGAAAAGTGTTTTCGATGCGTATGACGACGCCCCGATGCCTTTACAGTCAAGCTTTCAGGACGAGGACATGCCTGAAGCTTCTCAAGGAACAGGGGGAGGCCATTCCGCAGGAGAAGATCAATTTCTTCGAGGGCCCAAGAAAAGGAGTTGGCTGATCGGGCTAAGAGTCTGTACCCCGGAGAGATCCCGAGGCTCTTGTGACGATGTCTCCTCTCGTCCTTGAGTCTTCTTTCGTGAATGAGGAACTCCTGGCCGTCCTATCGGCCGAGGTCCTCCGCGATGAGGCTTCCCGCTGGCGTGAGTCCGCATGGTTCCAATGTAGGTCTGGTCGATACCGGAGCTGTCGCCGGCCTTCAGGCTTCTGAGCATAGGAGTGTCTCCGAGGGGCACGAAAAGGATAGCACGGCGGTCCTCTCGGATAATATGGAGGAAGAGGAGGTCTTGGATTTTGACTCTGATGATGGGAGGGGTCGTCCAGAGAGTGATAAGGCCAGGCCTATGGGCGAGGACACGGAATTTCAGATTTCTTCAACAGGTGCGTCTCGCCCTTGTCCCGGACAAGAAGAAGCTCGGGGAGCCGACCTTGCTGCGCCCGAGGAGTGATCTGCTCGTTTTCTTCTTTCTTGCTTCATTGTTATGGCTTTGGATCGTCAAGTATTTATGTATGTTGTTTTAGATCTCCCTTGGTTTTGCCTTGTTGTAAGACTTATCTTTTTAATCAGAGAATTTCAGCAAGTCTTTATTTTAACTTGGAAGTGTCTTGAATATTAAAATCCGAGTTATTTGCTCGAAGATAGTTGTCTTTACTCGTTTCCGCGGCTCTCTACTTATAGAAACTACTTCGTAGAAGTTGTTAGAATAAGCAAAGACGGGGGAGTTTCTACTCTGTTAGGAGAGTATTTAGATACCCGAGGAAAAGGTTTCTGAACGCATCGCGGTAACCGAGAGAGCTTTGGTCGGCCAACTCGCTGTTCTTCGGTTTGCGATATGGCCAAAAATTTCGCTCGAATCTCGGTTAGTGTATAATACACAGTGACGCGAGGTTTATGTTCCCTTTGGTTCATATCTGATCAGCATACAACCGATTTGTCAGGGTGAGTGCTCGTGCTTCGCTTATAAGGATGCTAGCATCGTTTGTGTGGGAAATATGGCCGTTTATCGCCTGCTCGGTGAGCTGGAAATTGGAAACGGGTCATAAAAAAGTTTGAACTTTGTCTTGTTGGGGTTTGACCCCATAGAGGGGATGCCTACGTACCTCCGGGGAGGATCAAGCCTTTCGTAGTTCGTTTGGCTCGAGTAAAAGTGACCGTAAAGGCGCATTTACTCGGACGAGTAGAAGTGACTGTTCAGTGCGTCTACTCGGTGTTTTTTTTTGTGCTAGAAAGAGAGTGGGGACGCCTAAATGGGCGTGTTGTTCGTTATCTTTTAGTTTCGGGATCCTTGGTTATTCATGAGTCGGTGCTTGCTCGCACGACTTTGCTGGCGTCCGAGTCGCCGATACTGAGTTGACGAGGGGCTCTGAGCGATTCACTTTTGCGGTGGTGATTAGAAGGTCCCTTGCGGCTTGCTGGTCTCCTTTCAATGTCTTGACTGTGCCGTCGATTCCTGGGAATTTGACGCACTGATGATACGTCGATGCGATTGCTCGCATGGAATGCAGCCAAGGAGTTCCGAGTATTACGTTGTAGGGGGCCTTGGAACCAACTACCAAAAATTTGACCGTCCGTGTGACTCCTTCCGCGTGAACCGAGAGACGGACCATTCCTAAGATCACTTCAGAAGATCCATTGAAGCCTGTCAGGGTTCGGGAAGATGGTTTTATGTCGTTCAGATCGATCCCCATTTTCACGAGAGTTTCGCGAAAAATGATGTCGACCGAGCTGCCGGTATCAATGAGTACCTTCGTAACGTCGTATTTGTCAACAGCAAGGACGATGAGAAGAGGATCGTTGTGAGGGAGGCATACTCCGTGTAGGTCGTCGGTCGAGAAAGAGATCGAGGGATCGCTTGGTGGTTTCTGGGGCCAGCGCTATGATGTGATCGCCTGTCGACGGTGATCTTTAACAGATCGAACCGAGTCTCTACAAGGCGGCGAACCTCCCATAATCACGTTTATCCGAGGCCTAGACGGTTCTTGCTTTGCGAGAAGTGTGGCTCGGAGGTCGTTACTTGCCTCGGGATTTCCTGACCTCTTGCCATCGAGTATTTTCCGAAGGTCCCCCATTCGGGGATTGAGTTGTTCTCTCAGATCGGTGACGACTGTACCGCTTGGTTGTTCCGAAGGAGGATCATGAGTCGATGCTCGCTTTGCTCGGTTAGCATTTATCACGAACCGGAGGTCGGCAGGACTAGGCGATTCGTTGGTTGTTTTGGCGACCTTTCGCTTGAGGAACATTCGCAGGTCCATCGGTTCGGGAGATTGCTCATCGTCGCTTTCCCTCGTCAGACGATAAGCCCAGCTGGACGCAGATGACTTCGATTCTCTGTCGAGTCGAAGGTTGTTCCTCGTCCGCCGAGGTATCATCATCGTCCGTTGGTCGGGGAGCCTATTCTACGTCTTTTGGTCGCCGATTGGTTGAACGCGTTTTACCCTGAGGTTTCCGTTGGTTCTTCCTCTCCTTGTTCCTACTCCAACTGCTTTCAGTTTTTGGTTTCGGGGGAATCTTGAATTCACCGCTATCAAGGGCGGAAAGGAACTGCGCATACAAGGTCTTGCACTCAGACGTGTTGTGGCCTTTGACGCCATGGTACTTACATTTCTTAGTAAGGTCTGGAGGTGTTCGAAACGGTCTCGTCGTTGAGTCGACTTGAGCGACTACTGCAGTGCTTGGCTCACGAGGTGGTTCGCTCGGGGAGTCGGTTTCTCTGTGGTTAGTGTTCCACTTCTTTCCGTCCACGATTAAAGTCGAGATGGGTTTATTATTCTCGTCGACGACATACATGAGACCGTTCTTGCGACCATTTTTGTCATTTGGAGCGTTCTGGCGCGGTTCGGTGCGGGCGTCGACGTTCTTAGGCGTTGGTGGTCGTGCTGCGTTCTGCTTGCCGATGATCGCCTTGGTATCTTCTTCCATGCGGATGATGTTGTGAGAACGAGCGATGGCGTCCTGGAGTGAGGAGGAGGGACTTCGGTATAGATCCTCGCGGAATTTGCACTCAACCAAAAGGGTGTTCATCAAAGCGTCGATGGCGATATGGTCGGGAATGTTGATTCTTGAGACGACCATTTTTAACCGTTCCATGTAGTCGCGAAGACTTTGGTCCTTTGTTTGCTTAAGGTTCCATAAGCTTGAGGCCGTGGCTTCGCGCTTTGTGAACATGGTGTAGGTTTTGAGGAAGGCCGACGAGAGTTCCCTGAAGCTGCTGATCGAATTCTTTTCGAGGCCCGAGAACTACGTCAAGGCTTGATCATTGAGCGTTTCGACGAAAAGTTGGCAGTACCCCGCGTCCTTCTCGTCGTTTGAAAGTCGAACTCTGGCCATTGGGATATTGAATGTTGTCAAATGCTCGACAGGGTCGCCTCCGGTTTGTACTCGGGGAGACGCAGCTTCTCCATCTTTCGGAGTTGGACGCTGGTCAAGTTGTTGGCAAAAGGGGTGCGAGAGGTTGAAGCGATGACGCTGTTGATATGGGGGACCGCGCTCGTGGCTTGATGGATCTTGGAGCTCATTTTTGAAAATTCAACTTGAGCTCGGCGATCTCTCGGACTGTTGTCTTGTCGGGTGCTGCCGGAGGGGCGTCATTGGTAGGGAGTTCACTCGGCTCGGGCTCTTCTGAAGCATGGTCTCCTGCCGAGGTTGCGGGATTTGTGTTGAAGAGGTGACGATGGAATGGGCGGGGACGACTCATTTGTCCACTCGGTATGCTGAGTGCAGCGACGATGGCCGCAAGTTGTTCGTTTGTCGCTTTCTGGACTTCTTCCTGATGAGCGAGTTGCGCCATAACGGAGCTCATGAATTCTGACGAGAGCAGAGGAGCTGGGGGAAGTGTGAGTTCCGGCTCTTCGCCTGAGGTTCCGGGGTTCATATCTCTGGTTGTCATGTCGATCTAGAAACGCTAGTTCTGCTCAGCCCCACGGTGGACGCCAATTATTTGAGGTGAGTTTGGTCAAAGAAAATGAATGTAACTCGGAGTGGGTTGAACAGAGGCGTTTATTAGAAACAAGGGAAAGAGATTACAAAGGTGGGGAAAATGAAACGGTGCCGGTGCTCGGAGAGCTTTTACCGGAATAAGTACAGAAACGGCGAGATAGAAAGTAAAAGAGTAAACCCTAATCTAGCCGTCAAGTAGCAGTCTTCTAGGTTTCAATCTCCTTTCTCCTTTGCTCCCCTCCTCCTTTTATACCCTCTGTCTGGAACTGACTTGACCTAGTTCACCGACTAACTGATTGGGCCTTTCAGCCTGTCGGGCCTGTCAAGTCGAGTGCTCGTCTCGAGCTGTTGAGTCGATCGTCCTCAGGGTCTTCTGCTCGGCTAAAAGTGGTCAAGAGCCGAGCCACGAGCGCCGAGTATTGGCGTCTGAGCCGATGACTATCCGATTTGTTAGGTTGGGCCTTTTGTTCGATGGACTTTGTGGATGGGTATAATCCATCCCCAATAGTAAGTCCCCCCCAGTTTATTGACGAATCGAGTAATCGATCTTCAATGAATTTGGTGGCTTAGCTCGGAGGACCAAAGGGCTCGAACCGAATGAACATCGCTTTGCTCACTGAATCAGAGTTGAGAACGGTACGCTGATTGAGTCAGGCGTTTATCTGGTTTGATTTTTTCCCAGGTAGGTTTGTTGCGAGGAATAAATCTCGTCGCGAAGCCTTCGTGAGGTTGTTTACTTGGCGGGTGGTCGAGAATCGGTTGCGAGGTCGTTTACTCGGTAATTAATGACCTGTGGGAATCTGATCCTTTACGGGAGACGAACGGCCTTGGTAGGGATGGGCACCTTTGAGAATCCCCGGCCCATTTAAAGCAGAAGGCGAAAGGTCGCGAAGAAGGAAAGCCCAATTACGTTCGGGTAGACCTAATTATGACACCTCTGGGAATCGCGCCTCTTCGCCCTTATAAATTCGGATCTCCCCTTCATTATATTCACTTTCTTCGCCACTTCAGGTATTTTCGCTCTCCCTTCTCTCTACTTCTCTCTCTAGTTTTTAGTGTAGAATATATATATTTCTCCAGCGATATGTGTCCACCGAAGAATCTGTCGCGAGAGGAGAAAGGGGAGGACATCGTGGTGGTTCCGAGTCCTGCTAGGGATGCGACGACCAATGAGTCCTTAGAGGATTTTGGTCTGATTCACCGGGAAGCGCTGAGGGATATGTCCGGTCTCTATCTTTCACAGAGGCTCCTTGTTGTTGACGTAGAGAAAGATTTGATGGGAGAAGACGACGGAGATGCGGTGGCTGAGATGTTGAACGACCCGAGGCTGAGAAGATCCCGAGTAACGCGTCCAAGCACAACTCGTCGTACTCCTGCTCGCCTTGGGCCCGCTGAGTCGAGACAAGAAGAGAGTGATGTTCTTCCCAAAGTCCCAACTCGTTATCTCGGGAATGGCGTCTTCGAGAGGGGTGCCGAGATTCCGCAGGATCTTTTACGTGCCCCTGACGCTATAGGACAGTCGTGGGAGAATGTGTGGCCGACGAGGTCGACGGCGAAGAGTGTTGAAAGGCTGCTCATTGACTGTGACGCCAAGGGGGTGACGTATTTGGTTCCGACTGAGAGACAGCGGCCTTGGTCACCTCCGATTGGATATCAGTGCGTGTACGAGTCCTACTTCCAGAGGGACACGATACTCTGGTTCCCGATCCCGCGTCTGCTCACGTCCTATGTTTCTCGTCAGGATGTGGCGATCAGTCAAATGGTGAATGGCTCATTTCGTCTGATGGTCGCGCTGTTGGTCATGGCTGAGGAGATCGGCATTTCGTTGTGTCCTCGGGCATTTGAGGAGTTAACGTCAGTGTCTGCGCAGGAGCCCGACCTTTACTCGGTGAAGATGAGACCGAGCTATAATATAATCACCGGCCATACCGTCAAGACTACCGACTGGCAGCGCTGGTACTTTTTTGTTAGATCTGATGAGCACGCCTTTGTCGACCCTCTGGACGACAAATACAGGGTTTTGTGGAAACGAAGCGCCGGTAGACAATCGTTACTCGATCATGCGTTAATCGTGGGATTTCTAACCCTTCTCTCTTTTCATTTCCTTTTATGCAGTTAATCATCCGTACTTTACCGGAGTGCCCGGCCAGTTATTCGACAACGCGCGAGCACTAGTAGAGCTTGGTATTCGGAGTTGGCCTGACATAAGCGAGGCTCAGATTCGTCGGTCTCTGCAACGTATTGATAGAGGTGAGTACTTTCCTTTCTTCGAGTCGGGCCTCGTCTCGTGGTTTAATACCATCTGACGTCCTTTTGCTCACAGGTGATTGGGATTCGAGGCTTCCTTGTCCTGATCGAAAGGGGAAGAAGAGATCGGCATTTTTCTCCAGAGCTGAGCAAAAAGAGATCACCCGAGCACTGAATATGAGAGATTTGCCTGATCTGTCCGCGATAATCAAGTTTAAGTCAGGGGAGCCTCAGCATGCTGGGGGGCTAATGAGGATCATAGATGGGTTTGGTTTGGATGGGACCGATCCATCGACTCGCGATGACCAGCTCGCTATCCTTCCCACCGTTGCCGAGACATCTACTCCAGTTGACGCGGGTCGGACGAGGCCTCGAAACGGAGATCTCGAGGATCAGCCCGGTGAGCTCAACACCACTGTTGGGGATCTTCCTGACACTCCTGTGGCCAAGAAGAAGAAGAAGAGCAAGAGGAAGGGGTCTGCAGGGGAGAAGACTGCTTCCAACGCAGGGGACGTCCCGCAGCTTAGGGACGACGCGTACAGTGACTTGCTTTCCAGACGGGATCCTGGCCAAGATATGGGAGTAACACCGCAGGGAGCCCTGGCGACTGGTCAGGAGGATGTTCCCTCGGCTACTCTATTGAAGAAGAGGAGGAAGAAGAAGAAGAAGAAGACAGAGGTTGATCCGATGGCCGAGGTGCAGGTTCTCAAAGAGGTTGATCCCGGGATCTCAGAGCCGAAGGCGTCCTTTCCTGTTGATAGTCTGATTTTCCGACCCTCGTATCTTGACGTCGTTCGTCAGAGGCGTGAGGTAAGCTGCTGATCATACTGCTATTTTGTCGTGTCGTATCGTTCTCGATTTGCATTCTGAATCTTATTGCTTTTTCTTTACAGGCCGACGACTGTGTAGACGTCTTAATTGCGAAGTACGACTCTGAGCTCAAGGTGTCGTATGTGAGCTTGGGGAAGGCCCAAGAAGAGGCGGACCAGGGGAAGGAGCGTATAGCTGCGCTGGGAGTTTCTCTCGGGAAGGTTGAGATCAAGAGGGATGAAGCCACTCGCCGTGCCAAGGCTTCGTCGATGCGTGCTGAGGATATTGCGAGCAAATTGTAGGCTTCGATGGTCTCGGTCGAGAAGCTACGAGAGGAGAAGGAGCAGTTCGAGCGAGAGAAAGCTGCGATCGCTGAAGGGCATGCTCGAGAGGTTGCTCTTTTGAAGGATTCCCTCGTTTACGAAGTCACTCGTGAACGGGTGAGAGTTCACGCCGCCGTGGCTGCCAAGGCCAAGACTCACTTTGATCAGCTTCTGGGTCGCGAAAAGTGTTTCGATGCGTATGACGACGCCCGATGCCTTTACAGTCAAGCTTTCAGGACGAGGACATGCCTGAAGCTTCTCAAGGAACAGGGGGAGGCCATTCCGCAGGAGAAGATCAATTTCTTCGAGGCCCAAGAAAAGGAGTTGGCTGATCGGGCTAAGAGTCTGTACCCCGGAGAGATCCCGAGGCTCTTGTGACGATGTCTCCTCTCGTCCTTGAGTCTTCTTTCGTGAATGAGGAACTCCTGGCCGTCCTATCGGCCGAGGTCCTCCGCGATGAGGCTCCCGCTGGCGTGAGTCCGCATGGTTCCAATGTAGGTCTGGTCGATACCGGAGCTGTCGCCGGCCTTCAGGCTTCTGAGCATAGGAGTGTCTCCGAGGGGCACGAAAAGGATAGCACGGCGGTCCTCTCGGATAATATGGAGGAAGAGGAGGTCTTGGATTTTGACTCTGATGATGGGAGGGGTCGTCCAGAGAGTGATAAGGCCAGGCCTATGGGCGAGGACACGGAATTTCAGATTTCTTCAACAGGTGCGTCTCGCCCTTGTCCCGGACAAGAAGAAGCTCGGGGAGCCGACCTTGCTGCGCCCGAGGAGTGATCTGCTCGTTTTCTTCTTTCTTGCTTCATTGTTATGGCTTTGGATCGTCAAAGTATTTATGTATGTTGTTTTAGATCTCCCTTGGTTTTGCCTTGTTGTAAGACTTATCTTTTTAATCAGAGAATTTCAGCAAGTCTTTATTTTTAACTTGGAAGTGTCTTGAATATTAAAATCCGAGTTATTTGCTCGAAGATAGTTGTCTTTACTCGTTTCCGCGGCTCTCTACTTATAGAAACTACTTCGTAGAAGTTTGTTAGAATAAGCAAAGACGGGGGAGTTTCTACTCTGTTAGGAGAGTATTTAGATACCCGAGGAAAAGGTTTCTGAACGCATCGCGGTAACCGAGAGAGCTTTGGTCGGCCAACTCGCTGTTCTTCGGTTTGCGATATGGCCAAAAATTTCGCTCGAATCTCGGTTAGTGTATAATACACAGTGACGCGAGGTTTATGTTCCCTTTGGTTCATATCTGATCAGCATACAACCGATTTGTCAGGGTGAGTGCTCGTGCTTCGCTTATAAGGATGCTAGCATCGTTTGTGTGGGAAATATGGCCGTTTATCGCCTGCTCGGTGAGCTGGAAATTGGAAACGGGTCATAAAAAAGTTTGAACTTTGTCTTGTTGGGGTTTGACCCCATAGAGGGGATGCCTACGTACCTCCGGGGAGGATCAAGCCTTTCGTAGTTCGTTTGGCTCGAGTAAAAGTGACCGTAAAGGCGCATTTACTCGGACGAGTAGAAGTGACTGTTCAGTGCGTCTACTCGGTGTTTTTTTTTGTGCTAGAAAGAGAGTGGGGACGCCTAAATGGGCGTGTTGTTCGTTATCTTTTAGTTTCGGGATCCTTGGTTATTCATGAGTCGGTGCTTGCTCGCACGACTTTGCTGGCGTCCGAGTCGCCGATACTGAGTTGACGAGGGGCTCTGAGCGATTCACTTTTGCGGTGGTGATTAGAAGGTCCCTTGCGGCTTGCTGGTCTCCTTTCAATGTCTTGACTGTGCCGTCGATTCCTGGGAATTTGACGCACTGATGATACGTCGATGCGATTGCTCGCATGGAATGCAGCCAAGGAGTTCCGAGTATTACGTTGTAGGGGGCCTTGGAACCAACTACCAAAAATTTGACCGTCCGTGTGACTCCTTCCGCGTGAACCGAGAGACGGACCATTCCTAAGATCACTTCAGAAGATCCATTGAAGCCTGTCAGGGTTCGGGAAGATGGTTTTATGTCGTTCAGATCGATCCCCATTTTCACGAGAGTTTCGCGAAAAATGATGTCGACCGAGCTGCCGGTATCAATGAGTACCTTCGTAACGTCGTATTTGTCAACAGCAAGGACGATGAGAAGAGGATCGTTGTGAGGGAGGCATACTCCGTGTAGGTCGTCGGTCGAGAAAGAGATCGAGGGATCGCTTGGTGGTTTCTGGGGCCAGCGCTATGATGTGATCGCCTGTCGACGGTGATCTTTAACAGATCGAACCGAGTCTCTACAAGGCGGCGAACCTCCCATAATCACGTTTATCCGAGGCCTAGACGGTTCTTGCTTTGCGAGAAGTGTGGCTCGGAGGTCGTTACTTGCCTCGGGATTTCCTGACCTCTTGCCATCGAGTATTTTCCGAAGGTCCCCCATTCGGGGATTGAGTTGTTCTCTCAGATCGGTGACGACTGTACCGCTTGGTTGTTCCGAAGGAGGATCATGAGTCGATGCTCGCTTTGCTCGGTTAGCATTTATCACGAACCGGAGGTCGGCAGGACTAGGCGATTCGTTGGTTGTTTTGGCGACCTTTCGCTTGAGGAACATTCGCAGGTCCATCGGTTCGGGAGATTGCTCATCGTCGCTTTCCTCGTCAGACGATAAGCCCAGCTGGACGCAGATGACTTCGATTCTCTGTCGAGTCGAAGGTTGTTCCTCGTCCGCCGAGGTATCATCATCGTCCGTTGGTCGGGGAGCCTATTCTACGTCTTTTGGTCGCCGATTGGTTGAACGCGTTTTACCCTGAGGTTTCCGTTGGTTCTTCCTCTCCTTGTTCCTACTCCAACTGCTTTCAGTTTTTGGTTTTGGGGGAATCTTGAATTCACCGCTATCAAGGGCGGAAAGGAACTGCGCATACAAGGTCTTGCACTCAGACGTGTTGTGGCCTTTGACGCCATGGTACTTACATTTCTTAGTAAGGTCTGGAGGTGTTCGAAACGGTCTCGTCGTTGAGTCGACTTGAGCGACTACTGCAGTGCTTGGCTCACGAGGTGGTTCGCTCGGGGAGTCGGTTTCTCTGTGGTTAGTGTTCCACTTCTTTCCGTCCACGATTAAAGTCGAGATGGGTTTATTATTCTCGTCGACGACATACATGAGACCGTTCTTGCGACCATTTTTGTCATTTGGAGCGTTCTGGCGCGGTTCGGTGCGGGCGTCGACGTTCTTAGGCGTTGGTGGTCGTGCTGCGTTCTGCTTGCCGATGATCGCCTTGGTATCTTCTTCCATGCGGATGATGTTGTGAGAACGAGCGATGGCGT
The DNA here is from genome assembly GCA_018703725.1 of Brassica juncea. NCBI lineage: Eukaryota > Viridiplantae > Streptophyta > Magnoliopsida > Brassicales > Brassicaceae > Brassica > Brassica juncea. The sequence goes on along the minus strand of CM031941.1, from coordinate 17,025,213 downwards.
CCTGGAGTGAGGAGGAGGGACTTCGGTATAGATCCTCGCGGAATTTGCACTCAACCAAAAGGGTGTTCATCAAAGCGTCGATGGCGATATGGTCGGGAATGTTGATTCTTGAGACGACCATTTTTAACCGTTCCATGTAGTCGCGAAGACTTTGGTCCTTTGTTTGCTTAAGGTTCCATAAGCTTGAGGCCGTGGCTTCGCGCTTTGTGAACATGGTGTAGGTTTTGAGGAAGGCCGACGAGAGTTCCCTGAAGCTGCTGATCGAATTCTTTTCGAGGCCCGAGAACTACGTCAAGGCTTGATCATTGAGCGTTTCGACGAAAAGTTGGCAGTACCCCGCGTCCTTCTCGTCGTTTGAAAGTCGAACTCTGGCCATTGGGATATTGAATGTTGTCAAATGCTCGACAGGGTCGCCTCCGGGTTTGTACTCGGGGAGACGCAGCTTCTCCATCTTTCGGAGTTGGACGCTGGTCAAGTTGTTGGCAAAAGGGGTGCGAGAGGTTGAAGCGATGACGCTGTTGATATGGGGGACCGCGCTCGTGGCTTGATGGATCTTGGAGCTCATTTTTTGAAAATTCAACTTGAGCTCGGCGATCTCTCGGACTGTTGTCTTGTCGGGTGCTGCCGGAGGGGCGTCATTGGTAGGGAGTTCACTCGGCTCGGGCTCTTCTGAAGCATGGTCTCCTGCCGAGGTTGCGGGATTTGTGTTGAAGAGGTGACGATGGAATGGGCGGGGACGACTCATTTGTCCACTCGGTATGCTGAGTGCAGCGACGATGGCCGCAAGTTGTTCGTTTGTCGCTTTCTGGACTTCTTCCTGATGAGCGAGTTGCGCCATAACGGAGCTCATGAATTCTGACGAGAGCAGAGGAGCTGGGGGAAGTGTGAGTTCCGGCTCTTCGCCTGAGGTTCCGGGGTTCATATCTCTGGTTGTCATGTCGATCTAGAAACGCTAGTTCTGCTCAGCCCCACGGTGGACGCCAATTATTTGAGGTGAGTTTGGTCAAAGAAAATGAATGTAACTCGGAGTGGGTTGAACAGAGGCGTTTATTAGAAACAAGGGAAAGAGATTACAAAGGTGGGGAAAATGAAACGGTGCCGGTGCTCGGAGAGCTTTTACCGGAATAAGTACAGAAACGGCGAGATAGAAAGTACAAGAGTAAACCCTAATCTAGCCGTCAAGTAGCAGTCTTGTAGGTTTCAATCCCTTTTCTCCTTTGCTCCCCTCCTCCTTTTATAGCCTCTGTCTGGAAGTGACTTGACCTAGTTCACCGACTAACTGATTGGGCCTTTCAGCCTGTCGGGCCTGTCAACTCGAGTGCTCGTCTCGAGCTGTTGAGTCGATCTTCCTCAGGGTCTTCTGCTCGGCTAAAAGTGGTCAAGAGCCAAGCCACGGGCGCTGAGTATTGGCTTCTGAGCCAATGACTATCCGATTTGTTAGGTTGGGCCTTTTGTTTGATGGGATTTGTGGATGGGCATAATCCATCCCCAACACTGAAGATGACAAATCGAGATCGACGGTGACACCTCCGCATTGATCGATATGCTACCTCCCGAGTACTAAGAAGAACAATATAAGTATGGAGTCTACAGAGACATGTATGGACGTCCAAGAAGTATCACAGGGAAGGTCATTCCAGTATCCCATACACACATTAGAGACATCCTACAAAGAGCTTCACTAGACAAGCCATCATTCTCATGCCTACCAGAGCATCGCGAAAGGTTCACTCCAGCTACACCAGCAGATCCAGATCCTTACAGCAGAGCAGTGATGGATGAGAAGCTCAATGACATCTACACCATTCAGTATGATTCAATGAACGATTTCAAGTGCAAACTTGATAGTGTCTACCATCCACTCAATGACAAGATCATACACCTGACCCATACCATGGAGAACCTTGCAGATGATGTCACCACCTTGATGAAGCACAAACAACAAGGAGTTTCAGCATGGAAGCAATGGAAACCTTCAACTTCCAATGAATTTCCACACAACTCATCGACCGACGCGAGAAGGATACCATCGACCGACGCAGCTCACCCTACATCGATCGACATCCACTACAAGCGCTCGATCGATTTACGCTTCACAAGATTGGAAGAGAAGTTATATTCTTATGAAGAAAAGTTTGATAGTTCCTACTACCCGATGATTGATGATGTGATTGCACTAGAATTACAAATGGATGCTTTCCAGCAAGAGATGGGTATGATTCAGAATCAACTCGATTTTCACCTGAAGACATCTCCATCGACCGACATGCCCACCAGCTCATCGATCGATCCTGACCAAGCACCAGCAGAGAATCAGCAAGAATCGATCGACAGTGCAGAACGCACATCGCTTGACACATATCTTCAAGAAGAATACACTACTATGAGGAAGAAGGTTCTAGACACCATCAAGACAGACAACAAATGGGAAGAACAAGCATTGAAGAATACTCTTGATTTGTTATACGCCAACCTCAGCACCAACTTCAAATGGACAGCTAAAGGCTTTGAATTGATGCCAAAGGAATTGCATATACTCCGCAACAGGCAGAAGTAGTCACAATCGATCGACACCATGGCCGACCCTTCGATCGATATAGACGCAGATAATAACAATAGATGGAGCAAGGAATTCCATTACAAACCAAAGTATGGAGCTAGAGCTTATGATACTTATCAGAGCAAGAAGAGACAATGGCCAGACACAAGAGAGGATCCAACCACTCACAGAAGAGAGGATCCAACCACTCACAGAATGGATCATTCAGAGCCACAATACTACAAGAAGTATGATGACATCTACTTTCCCTTCGACAACAGCATTGCAAATCTGCAGTCAAGAACATAAGGAATATAAGAGAAGATCAAGGTTATTCAGAAACGACTTGCAAATCGTCCATCACACCACACATCGACCGATATGGCACCATGTGCATCAATCGACGAGGGCACCACGACATCGATCGACATCAACGCAACAGAATCGATCGATACTGATAAACCATCAGTCCGAGAAGAATGCCTTACGGACAGATTGGATGTGCTACATGAAGAACTGCCAGAGCCATCAATGAAGATTTATGACCAGCTTGAACAGCAGCAGTTCAACATTGAAGACTTACAGGAGAGGCTACACTTATTGAAAGATGAGTTAGAAGATATGAAGAAGAGATGGACCAAGTCAGATGATGCCACAAGAAGCTTCATTGCAACTAAGTCCACAGACCAAGAGAATGTTTGCACACAAGCAAACAACTTCTTTCACACCACCTAGCCATTCAACCTCCAAAGTCAAGCTAAATGACTATAACAAAGCGCTGAGTGGGAGGCAACCCACTATTAGGTACTTTCTTTTATAGATTTTTATTCAAAAAAAGATCCGAGTAGACGTTTACCTTCTCTATCGACCGACGCGACCAAGTCGACATCGATCGACGACACTACATCCGCCACGATCGACACGCTTTCATCTACATCGATCGATATGGTATCGGTCAGGTATAACGTTCTAACTTGTTCAATTTCGCATTTCTGTATTGATTTCTTTAAACTCCGACTGTTTTACACTGGGGACAGTGTAATTTAAGTCTGGGGGGATTACTAATGATTATTTATTGTTTATCTACTATTTTGAGTCTTATTTGAAATTTTTATTAAGTCAAGAAGGGGACAATGATCTATTCTAGTTTAATATTTGCCATCTAATCACTTTCTAGACCAGTCTTAGATTCATTGATTGCAGAAGTACTAGAGATACTAAAGTGGATCAACCAGTCTACTATGTTAGCACTTGCTAAGAATGTTTGAAGGAACCAAAGCTGACCTCCAACCTAATACTGATATTGCCTGCTTGTCTTGGGGCTTGGTATACATTGGATCGAATTCCTCCTGCAAGTCTGGAAGGTAAAAAGTATGTGTGTTTCTAGTTCCCTTCTCTCTCTCTCTCTTCAGCATCCACCAAAAATAAAAGATTGAGATGATTTCCTGAGATGCAGAGGGATAGGTACATTACCAATGACCCCATTATTCTAATTCAAAGGATTGATCACACATTGTGGAAGCGAGGGATAGGTAAATTACCAACGACCCTATTATTCGCCTACAATTTGTCAATAAAAGAAAAGATATATATAGGTCAATAAGATTAACAAGATGTACTACATCATTGTTCATTGGGATTGAAATCATTAGGATTTAGAGAAGAGAGAAATAGCGAAGAAAGGAATCAGAGAGGACTACCTGTGTGTTCAGAAACTTGCTTGAGTAAGAGTTCATGTGTTCTTTGATCGATACTTCCAAGGTAAAGCCTACACTTTTATTTATGCAAAGAAATGAGGTTTGTAGAGGGGTGAGTCATTCAGGATTTGCTAAGTTGCTGGCTAGATAAATTTGGTTACTATACTAGCATATGGTATAATATGCTTTTGTAGTTAGGATAACTATGACTTGGCTTGCACTACTACGAAGATGTGACTAAGATCTTTGAACTTTTTCAGTCCCTGCTGTTCCTAAAACCTCTACCAGAGAGACTACCATTGTTTTTGCTTGAGGACAAGCAAAAGGTTAAGTCTAAGGGAGTTGATAGACCATAAATTTGACCCGATTTTACCCATGATATCTGAGTGTTTTAGGGTATATCTAGTATGTTTTGGGGTATATTTAGCATATTTTCAGGTTCAGGAGCAATTGGAAGAAAGATGGTGTTTTTGGAGCATTTTAAAGCACTTTAGAGACTTCACCCGAGATGACCATATCGACCCCCTCCGGGTTGACACGTAGAGAGACGCGTCGATCGATACACCTCCAGTGATATCGATCGATATTTGAGACACAGAAGCCCATTTTGGTCACAGCCGACTTGAAGCCCAAGCATCCATCTATTTACCAGAATGCCCCTGACGAGTTTTAACCTAATTTTCCTAAGTATTTAAGTCTTGCCTAAGTGTTTTGGCAAAAGACACAGAGTTTTGACACAAAGTTTTTACAGAGAGTTTTTACACATCCTTTTCATAGTTTCTTTTCATCATTGTTTTGTGAGAGAGAGAGTTACAAATTGAGAGCTTTCTTAAACACCTTTGTTTCTATCTATTCTATTTATCTAAGCAGTTTTATATTATTGTTATGATGTTTTACTTGGCTATGTCTGAGTAAACACCTTTGTTGGATTGAGGATTCAAATAGGTCGAGGGATTAGCCCCAAATATGAATACTTGAGCATGTGATATTCATCTTAGAAGATTGTTCTTAATGCTTGTGTAGGAGTAGCTAACCTACACATGAATACAGAGATAACATCCTTGGATCTATCTTCTCTGAGCTAGGAATTTGCTGGGAACAAGCGACAACTGACTTGGCAAATTCTTTAGTGAACTTTATGTTGGGGTCAAAATCGGTCAATGACGAAATCGTCACCCGAAAGTCCTCGAAAGAAAAGCCAAGCGACGATCAAATCCAAGAAACGGGTCGTCGCTCGATAAAACTCACGGAAGGCTCGTTCACTCCCATCTGGCGCCAATGGCGAGGGTCCTGGCGCCCGTCCATGCGATCGTCTCATGATCTCGGGCAATGACAGCATCTTGGTCCCTTAAAACCCATGTCTGGATTGTCCGAGATCTACAATGAGTCTTCCGTAAAACCTTCCCGATTGTTTAAAAGATTCATCTTTTAACATATCTAAAACTCGGAGCCACATTGCTCTCATCCTCGACGACGGAAAATCTGGAGATCTAAGTCCATCTCAAAATCCCGATACTCGCAGAATCTCGTTGGAAACAATTATCTCGAGATCTACGACTAGAGACCCTCCCAAAACTCGAAAGATTTCCCGCAAACAATTGACGAGGGAAAGATCGAACAAAACCACAGGCGGCAAGACGGCCTGGCACCAGCAGCACGCGGGACGCGGGCTGGCGCCGGCGGCACCCCGGCCTGGCGCCGGCGGCACGCGGGACGCGGGCTGGCCTGGCGCCGGCGGCACCCCGGCCTGGCGCCGGCGGCACGCGGGACGCAGGCTGGCCTGGCGCCGGCGGCACCCCGGCCTGGCGCCGGCGGCACGCGGGACGCGGGCTGGCCTGGCGCCGGCGGCACGCGGGACGCGGGCTGGCCTGGCGCCGGCGGCACGCGGGACGCAGGCTGGCCTGGCGCCGGCGGCACCCGGCCTGGCGCCGGCGGCACCCGTCACGCGGCACCCGGCCTGGCGCCGGCGGCACTCGTCGCGCGGGTCGGCCTGGCGTCGGTCCACGGCCCTCGTCCCGGTCCCGTTCCTATCTTGCCCGGTTCGATCCCATCTTAGCTTGTTCGGATCAATCTACGCAAGTTTGGTATGATCACGGTTACTCTAGAACGCCACTTCCTCGACTAAACAAGGAATTGAGGTTCCTTCGGAAACACCGAGACCTTCAAAGACTGTCCTTTCGAAAAACCGTAAAAACGCCTAAACGGCCCAACGCGGCCAAAACGGCCCACGTACGATTTTCCGAAAAGAAAGGATAACTATGACGGTTTATCTTTATCCTCACATAAGAGATAAATGTCAAGTTTCCATAAGAAATAAATATCAAGTTTCCAGAAGATAAATGTCAAGATTCCAGAAGATAAATGTCAAGATTTCCGAAGATAAATGTCAAGTTTCCCGATAAACACAAAGATGGACGAAAATGGAAAAAGCCCAACTCAGCCCGCGAGAAGATAGACCGTCATAGGAGGAGTATATAAGGAGAGCTTTGAGCAAGAAGCAAACAAGATCACAAACGTCCAGAGCACTTAGAGCAACTTAGCATTCTTTTCTGTTTTCACTAGCGAGCTGCGACTCAACTAGGATAGACTTAGGCGATCAGACTAGCGAACTTGCCGACAGCTCTCGTAGCCAAGGCTCTTACCTGTTGTTCACGCTCAAACGCGGATTCGGAAATAAAATCTTTTGCTCTATTCTTTTTTCTTACGATTTTTATTTCGTTTTCATATTTTCTTTGTCGAACTGATTGTGTCGTGTGCGGCCCAGCAGATATCCGGGACCTTCAGGGAAGGCTTGGTTCACCTGGCTTTCCTCCAAATCAACTTAATTTGACGGTGCGAATTTCGGTTCCCACAGTTTGGCGCTAGAAGGAGGGGGGGTTACGGATCTATCTATCTCGCAACTGCACACGCTCGATCATGTCAGCCGACGCCACCAAAGATCAGCCAGCGCTAGACGGAACACCCGTCGATGCCGACGCTGAGAAGACTCCAGCTGGAGACGCGTCCACAGTCACTGCTGATGCAAACACTGAGGCGCTCAGGCAGATGAAGGAACTGTTTACCTCCGCCCAGGCGCGGGCGGAACAACAGGACAAGCTGATAACCTCGCTCGCAAAACAGGTCGATACCTTAACTGCGAGGAGCAAGTTGCCGCGCGGATCCACCAAGGCACGTCGCGGCAGGAGACTCGACTTCGGATCTCCCGAAGCGCGAGAAAAAGATGCCCCGAAAGAGCCTACTCCCGAGGAAACGGCTCCGAAAGGACAGCAAACGACCTCGCAGAACCTTCCACTCCCGGCTGCGGGAAACAAGGAAAGCGAGGTCGAGCGCATTGATCTAGATGTCAGCGACCGATCGGACCCTTCCGATGAAGACGCTGACATCCACCCCAGGAGAACCCGAAGCCAGTCCGCTCGGCAGACGGTATCCTTCGATAGGCCCATGACAGAAGAGGAAGAAGAACTCTACTGGATGGAGCAGGAAGAACTCGCGGAAGATCAAACTCGGATCTATCGCGACCAGCGTCGACAGGTTCGGAGGAACGCCGGCGGCAATAGCGAGATCCATGATCTCCGTGAATCTCTCAAAAAGACCGTGGCTGAAGTGAAAGCGGTAAAATCGCAGATCCATCAGGCGACCAGTTCCGCCCCCGAGATCGATAGACTTCTCGAGGAAGCACGGAAAACACCGTTCACCACTCGGATCACGGAAACACGCATCTCAGACCCAGGGAAGATCAAAATCCCGGTCTATGACGGTACGACGGATCCTAAGTCGCACCTGCAGTCCTTCCAGATCGCAATGGGTAGGTGCAAACTCCCGGAGCGCGAACGGGACGCAGGTCATTGTCTTCTCTTCGTCGAGCACCTCAAAGGTGCTGCGCTCGAGTGGTTCTCCCGGCTCAAAAGGAACTCCATCGGAAGCTTCCGCCAACTGGCCTCGGCGTTTCTCAAACAGTACTCCATGTTCATGGATAGAGAAACGTCCGACGTGGATCTATGGAGTCTAGCTCAGAAGGAAGACGAGTCGCTCCGCGACTTCATGCAAAGGTTCAAACTGGTGATGGCCAGAGTAACGGGCATCAGCGACAATGTCGCAATCGACGCCCTAAGAAAAACTCTCTGGTACAAGTCGAAGTTCCGAAAGTGGATACTACTGGAAAAGCCGCGGACAATCCAGGATACTCTCCACAAGGCAACAGACTTCATCATCATGGAAGAAGAGATGAAGCTTCTATCGCAGAAGCACGGATCGCAGAAAACCGCGTCTAAGAAGAAACCCTCTCGTAACGACAAATACGTCCATCACGAAGGGGAAGACGTCCAAGGCGAGCATAACTACGCCATCAACTCGGAGCAAGGCAAAACCTCCGGAAACACCTGGACCAGGAACCAGTACAAGGATAACTCCTACTGCGAGTTCCACGAGACCAGAGGTCACTCCACCGCGAACTGCAAGGTTCTCGGCGCCCGGCTCGCCGCAAAACTCCTCACCGGCGAGCTATCAAAGGTCAAGAGTATAAAGGACTTGCTCCTGGACTCCGACCGCCCAAAGACTAACAAAACTGCCTCCGAAGACCGCGCGACCGAAAACCAATCAGGGGAAAAGCGCGGAAGAAGACAGGACGACCAAGGGAACAACAGCAGTCGCCAGAGGGTAAACATGATCATCGGAGGATCACAGTTCTACCAGGACTCTGTCTCATCGATAAAAGCCTACGGGCGAAAAGCCGAGACCAGTTCCAACTGGTTCCCGGACAGCGATGTTCCTAACCACACAATCGCTTTCGAGGAACACGAGACCGTCGGAATCGACAAACCTCACTGCGACCCTTTGGTAATCGACCTGGTCATCCAGGATCTCGAAGTCGGCCGCATTCTCGTCGATACTGGAAGCACGGTCAACGTCATCTTCCGCGACACCCTCTACAGGATGAAGATCCCACTTGGGGAAGTCGTCCCTGAGCCAAAACCTTTGACGGGGTTCTCGGGCGTCACTACCATGACCCTCGGGAAAATTAAACTCCCAGTCATGGCGAAGGAAGTTACAAAGATCGTCGAGTTTGCAGTAGTCGACAACCCGGCCATCTACAACGCCATCATGGGAACCCCTTGGATCAACCTCATGAAGGCAGTACCGTCCACATATCACCTCGGTATCAAGTTCCCGACTCCGACCGGAACCGAAGCCATCTGGGGTAGCCAGAAACAGTCGAGACTCTGTTACCTAGCCGAGTTCAAACTGCGAAAAGATCGGAACGCCCCTGCGGTCAACCCAAAGCGAGCAAAGGAATCACACAACATTCCCGAAGACTCGAAGAAAGATGATCCAAAATCATCTGAACAGGCAACGATTCAAGACGACGACAAAGCCTCTGAATCCACCGCCGTAAGAACGGACAGCTCGACCCCCGCACAAACCACTGATCCGATCAGCACGATCGGAACGGCAACGCACGGGGAGTAAAAACGTCCACGGCAACTATCAGAACTACGAGATGGCTTGATCCTCGAAAGAGGTACGTAGGCAGCTCGTCGAAGCCCGACGAGTTCAGCTATCCCCCTCACCAAAAAGGGGGGGGGGACTGGGTGCGTATACTCCTATACTCCCACAAAAAACGCGAAAAATCCGCATATGTACTTTAAACTTCTCGAAATTTTTTAATAAAATTCTTTCTATCTTTCATGCTTACTTAAACGCATCAACGCTTCGGAAAAACGAAAATCATATCTTCAAAAGAAACGCGAGACGTCGCAACTTCTTAAAAAGATAACAAAACTCGTATTATCCGCAAAAGACAGTCCACCAGCGACTTAAAAATAACTCACGCCCGTCGATTGGCCCCGACGGACGCTCATAAGAAACGTTTCACTCAATACAAAATCGTAGTCAGACCTACAAAGGTCCTCTTACATCCGACAAGGATATCATAGCGCGCTATACAAGAAACCCAAAATTTTGGTTTAGCGTCTCGGATATATTCCGAAGATAGCTCGATTCTTTTAACACAAGTCATATAAGCCGGCGACTAGTCGCGGACTTTAAACGAAAAGAATCAGGAAGAAATCACTAACAGGCAAAACGAAAGCCGATCAGTCATCGCACAGCCTCAAAGCTGAGAGTAAACCTAGGTCTCGCCCTAAACCCAGTCTTGCTGGATCTTGACATCTCACAGACATAGTATCGTATACGAGATCCCAAAACATGTCTCTTATCGCTTACACCTAAAACGCTCGCTAAAAAGTAGCATACGGACCAAGCGACAAAAAAAGAGTTAGGATACGAAGTGACTACTCGCATCCTTCCCTCTACACTTGACGAAAGTATAGATCAAAACAAAAGACGAAATCTCGCAAATTTTCATATTCATAAAAGCCGCAAAAAGACGGCAGGATTCAAAGCCACCAACGGCCAGTCCCAAAAACATAAGAATGCAACCTCCAACGGTCGCAGGATAAAATTACTAAAAACGGCCACACACGGCCAGAAAATTCAATTCACAAAAGGAAGTCAACGTTGAGAAATCCGGATGCAGAAATCCCAAATGAACTAGCAGGCTGGTCCACTTCCTCATTCACGCCTCGAGCATTCCCACCATTCTCGGCATTCTCATCGGCTCCAACCTCCACCGTATCCTCGGAAACCTCGATAGGTTCCCATAGTCTCCGAACTCTTTCCTCTACCGGATGAACCAAGGACTCAGCATGAGCACACTCGGCCATGAAATCCTTCATTTCAGCAATCTCGGAATCGAAAGAGAAATCCGGGTTCTGAGACTTGTAAAGGTTTACGACCGAGCCTCGGCACTCGCGGAAATCACCGACAAACTCCTGAGCTTCTTTAAAGCATTGAAACTCAGCAGCAAACGATTCCGCCCGTCTTGCCACCTCCGCTGCGACCATCCTTCTTCCTCTCCTTTCCGCCCGTACGAGAGCCCGAGCGTGAAGCTCAGCTTGCTTCGCGTTCTGTGCCTTCGCCTCTTGACGGAACCGGAAAAGCTCTCGCTCCACTTCTGTGGTCTTGAAGTTAGCAATCCTGGATTTGCGGAAACTCGAGTCAAGCGCCTCGCTAAACACTCTTAGACCCTGCATAAAACTCAAGATCAGCAAGCATGCTTATATACGGATTCGAACGCAAGGTTAAAGAAGTTCGAAGGGCCAAACCTCGTTGACACGTTGGGAGCCCTCGGCAAAAACCCGTTGTTTCTCCTCATCCTCCAGCGACTCGTCAGTAGTAAACTCCGGAGGAAGGCCATCAAAGAAATTGTTAGGTGGAAAACCGCTGGCTCCGCCTTTTTCCGTTGGAACAAAACTAGGTTTTCCTCCCAACGGTGAAGGATTCTCCAAGCCTTCCCCATCGTCGATTTCCTTCCCCTTACAAGACATCTGTCTGCGCCTCCGAATAGGAGCCACGGTAACGGGTTCGGCGTCATACGACGGAACAGGACCTCGGGACCGATAAAGCTTAACCGCATCTCGGATCCGTTCGAGGGTGAAGGATTTCCAGAAAAACGGCCTTTGACGAAGCAGATCTCTCTTGACGAAGACGTCGCCAGGCAAATGCGCGGTAGGGTTGTTCCCTACAAAACGAAATTTTTTTCAAAACTCGCACTTCCGAAAAGGTGAGATAGACAACAGAGTTTTCATCATATTACCTCGGTTGAAGTTCCATGCTCGCGGAAAAAGATGGAGGCAGCTCTCCTCGACAGACTCGCCATCTATTTGAACAAAGAAGAAACGCTCCTGCCACGATTTGGGATTCGAAGTAGTCCCCTGAATCACGGCCATATCCTTCTTAGGCAGCATGGAATAGTAACCGTCACTCCCCGTCGGCCGAGTACCCCAAAGACCTTCGAAATCGTCGGGACCAAGATCAATCCCGAGTTCGTAGCTAGCGATTAGTACGCCGAGCCAACTCTCCAAGGCGGGAACGCTGAGTTGGCTGATCGAAAGTTCAAAGCGGTGAAGCGCACGAACAATGGCACCAGGGATTGGGAACCACATACGGCAGTACGTAAAGAAAGCTTCGTAACATGTAAAGAAATCTTGCGGAGGATTCCTTGCACTCTCGTTACCAACGGGAATCCGAAATTTGACTCCTTCAGGAACCTGGTAAAAATCTCGAAGAACCTTGAGATATTTACGAGAAACCGAGCTCGGCGCAAAAGGAGCACCGGGCTGCCTCAGAGGCCTCTTCGGAACAGGGATCTCTGGCAGTGTCGGGGGCGAACCTACAAGGGCTCGGTAATATGCATTCTTCTTTTCCTCCTCGACCGACTCCTCCTGCTTCACCGTCACATAGGCAGGAGAGTCATCCGAGGATGAATGGGAAGAAGAGTTTCTCTTTGAGGATCTTGAAGACATTGTTCTTAAAGAGAGAGAAAGGATTCTTGAGAGAGAGAGTAAAAAACCTTGTGATGAAGTATGAATGAGATTTCTTACTCCATATAAAGGGAGTAAAACCACTATTTACCCCGATTTTCGGCAAACGATTACATCTCAACAACTTCCCACATGGCTATACCGCAAGCTAGGATCCGACAGGCTCTACGGTTCCTAGCTAGCTGGGGGGCTAACTGTTGGGGTCAAAATCGGTCAATGACGAAATCGTCACCCGAAAGTCCTCGAAAGAAAAGCCAAGCGACGATCAAATCCAAGAAACGGGTCGTCGCTCGATAAAACTCACGGAAGGCTCGTCCACTCCCATCTGGCGCCAATGGCGAGGGTCCTGGCGCCCGTCCATGCGATCGTCTCATGATCTCGGGCAATGACAGCATCTTGGTCCCTTAAAACCCATGTCTGGATTGTCCGAGATCTACAATGAGTCTTCCGTAAAACCTTCCCGATTGTTTAAAAGATTCATCTTTTAACATATCTAAAACTCGGAGCCACATTGCTCTCATCCTCGACGACGGAAAATCTGGAGATCTAAGTCCATCTCAAAATCCCGATACTCGCAGAATCTCGTTGGAAATAATTATCTCGAGATCTACGACTAGAGACCCTCCCAAAACTCGAAAGATTTCCCGCAAACAATTGACGAGGGAAAGATCGAACAAACCCACAGACGGCAAGACGGCCTGGCACCAGCAGCACGCGGGACGCGGGCTGGCGCCGGCGGCACCCCGGCCTGGCGCCAGCGGCACGCGGGACGCGGGCTGGCCTGGCGCCGGCGGCACCCCGGCCTGGCGCCGCGGCACGAGGGACGCAGGCTGGCTGGCGCCGGCGGCACCCCGGCCTGGCGCCGGCGGCACGCGGGACGCGGGCTGGCCTGGCGCCGGCGGCACGCGGGACGCGGGCTGGCCTGGCGCCGGCGGGCACCCCGGCCTGGCGCCGGCGGCACGCGGGACGCGGGCTGGCCTGGCGCCGGCGGCACGCGGGACGCGGCTGGCCTGGCGCCGGCGGCACCCGGCCTGGCGCCGGCGGCACCCGTCACGCGGGCCGGCCTGGCGCCGGCGGCACCACGGCCTGGCGCCGGCGGACCCGTCGCGCGGGTCGGCCTGGCGTCGGTCCATGGCCCTCGTCCCGGTCCCGTTCCTATCTTGCCCGGTTCGATCCCATCTTAGCTTGTTCGGATCAATCTACGCAAGTTTGGTATGATCACGGTTACTCTAGAACGCCACTTCCTCGACTAAACAAGGAATTGAGGTTCCTTCGGAAACACCGAGACCTTCAAAGACTGTCCTTTCGAAAAACCGTAAAAACGCCTAAACGGCCCAACGCGGCCAAAACGGCCCACGTACGATTTTCCAAAAAGAAAGGTTAACTAAGACGGTTTATCTTTATCCTCACATAAGAGATAAATGTCAAGTTTCCATAAGAAATAAATATCAAGTTTCCAGAAGATAAATGTCAAGATTCCAGAAGATAAATGTCAAGATTTCCGAAGATAAATGTCAAGTTTCCCGATAAACACAAAGATGGACGAAAATGGAAAAAGCCCAACTCAGCCCGCGAGAAGATAGACCGTCATAGGAGGAGTATATAAGGAGAGTTTTGAGCAAGAAGCAAACAAGATCACAAACGTCCAGAGCACTTAGAGCAACTTAGCATTCTTTTCTGTTTTCACTAGCGAGCTGCGACTCAACTAGGATAGACTTAGGCGATCAGACTAGCGAACTTGCCGACAGCTCTCGTAGCCAAGGCTCTTACCTGTTGTTCACGCTCAAACGCGGATTCGGAAATAAAATCTTTTGCTCTATTCTTTTTTCTTACGATTTTTATTTCGTTTTCATATTTTCTTTGTCGAACTGATTGTGTCGTGTGCGGCCCAGCAGATATCCGGGACCTTCAGGGAAGGCTTGGTTCACTTGGCTTTCCTCCAAATCAACTTAATTTGACGGTGCGAATTTCGGTTCCCACACTTTATTCAGACACACGCTTAAAGCTTACTAGTAGCGTATCGATCGATACTCCTATAGAGTAATCGATCGATAGACGCGGGACTTTGTCGATCGACATCGTCGACAGCACACCGATCGATGCCCTATTCTATGATTCGCCACAGGGAGTTTCATTGGTTTCAGTAATAGATGGTCATAACGACAGTTAGGCTATTGCATCGTTGGGTCCTTTAATATCATGCAAGCATCTCAAATAAGCATTCATACTATTATAATCCTGATAACCTGAATAGTAATCCTAGATCTAACACCTTCACCATATTAGTTAACACCCAAATGAATCACTTTAGTAATTGTCTTGCTCAACAGTTTTAAGTTTACTTGCAATTTACTGCTTTGAAATCTATGACCTAGCTTAGTTATAATAAGATATATTGTGTTCCATCACTCCCTGTGGATTCGATCCCTAAGTACTACAACTTGACCTCTTTTGATGAGAGTAAGGGTGCTCTAGGGTAATTTGAGCACGTATCTGATTGACCATGGATTTTACCCATTTTTAGCCATGGTCTATAGGTGTTTATATATATATTTAATACGATATAGAGTCTATTTAGAGTATTTACAGGTTCAGGTACGTTCTGGAGAAATATGGTGATTTTGGTGTCTTTTGGAGCCTTTTGAGTGCGGAGCCTTTTGAGTGCAGAGCCCTTGGACGACCAGAATGCCCTTGGACGACCAGAAATCCTATTTATGTGTTTTCTAAGCCATTGTTGACGGCTACGCTTTCTTTGCTTCATTGTTCTATCGTTCTTAGTTAAGAGAGAAGGGAGGAACTCCTATCAGAGTCCTCCTGGAACTCCATTGGTTTTATTATCTATTCTATTTCTGTTTTATATCTACTCATCTATGATTTCTGTGACAAACTTCATGTCTGAATAGATCCACCTGTTGGATTTAGGGTTCAGATAGGTTAAAGGGATTAGCCCCAACTATAGATTTGCTAAGTTGTGATATTCATTGTTAGGATGTTCTTAATGCTTGTTTCTAGAGTCATGAACTAGAACCATGAACTGGAATTGCTTAATTTATTAATCATCATCCTGATAACATCATGTACATGCTGAGATCCTTAGGGATACACGAGAGCCGGTCTATGATCTTGGTGAGAATTCACTCTATCTGAGCTATATCGATCGATACTCCTGTAGAGTTATCGATCGACGACAAACATATATCGATCGATATCACTGATAAGCCATCGATCGATATTGTCGGCATCAAATCAATGGATGAATCTAGATTAGCGAAAGCTGGGTAGATTCATCTAAGAGTTGTAGCTCTAATATATCATGCATGCAACTGTTAGGCATCTATAGGATTATAATCTCTAATACCTGAATAGAAACCCTAGATCTGGCAACCATCCTTCCATCAACAACTCCTTGCCTTGTTGAATAATCATCTTGTTCAACTTGTTTACTGCTTTATTTATTATTTGCTATATTTATTTACTGCTTTAAACCTATTAGCCTAGCTTAATCATATAACTATTAGATCTGATTGGTTCCCTAGCTCCTTGTGGATTTGATCCCTAAGTACTACAAGTGAACCTCTTATTTGAGAGAGTAAAGTCACTCCTTAGAGTAATTTGAGTGATATCAAATTTAGCGCGGTTGCCGGGGAGCTTTGATCGCCATTAGATCTTTTATAGTTAGATTTAGTCTAGGTTTTGCTATTGTTCTAAAAATCTCATAAAATATTTTCTTCTATTTCAGGTACATAAAGCTTGGTACCAGAAAACAATGAAGAGAGGATTTATGAGTCCTTCAAAGAAGGAGCCTGCTGGTTTATGCACGATCCGTAAGTCTACGAGGGAAGTATCGATCGACACCCTCCAAGCAGCATCAATCGACAGCGTCAACCAAGCATCGAACGACACTATTCATCATCTGTCGGAAAACACTGTTCATCCGGATACTATTCATCCGGTTAGTGTTCATCGTGTTACTATTCATCCGGTTACTGTTCATCCTGGTACTGTTCACGGAAACACTATTCACCGCAGTACTGTTCATCGTGGTACTGTTCATCCGATATCGATCGATACTGTTCATCCGACATCGATACTGTTCATCCGACATCGATCGACACTGTTTATCGCGACACTGTTTATCGCGACACTGTTCATCGTGACACTGTTCATCGTTACACTGTTCATCGCGACACTGTTCATCCGAGCACTGTTCATCCGAGCACTGTTCATCGAGCAACGAACGACGAGACAGAGAAAGGCGAAAGACTCATACTTAAGATCGATGAGAATGGTATCTGGCGAGACAAAGAAGATCGTCCGAGCAGCATCACATGACAATTGATTAACGCATAAGGTGATGTAATCCCTGATGTTATTGATGTTGCTGAGATGAATAAATTTGATCTGACCCGCCAATGGTATGATTGGGGAAGCGAGAATCCTTTCAAAGGTCTTCCTCATGAAGATCCCAGAAATCTTTGAGGGGCTTGAGAGTCTAGTTTCAAGGTGTAAGCAGAACGAAATATTTGAAGACCACATACTCTGCAAGATCTTCCCTTATACTATCTCTGGAGGTGCGTTTAGCTGGTTCAGTCAGCTGCAGCCAAGATCTTTAACCTCCTGGGAGGACATTAAAACCGCCTTCCTCAACAAATTTCTCTATGAAACCGCAGCGACTCGACATAAGAAGTTTGCTCGACATAAGAAGTTTGATGATATGTTGGATGAGATGAGTAAGGATTAGGAGAAGGAATTGATGTCTAGATTCTGTCAGATGTTGGGTATAGTCTACACTGAGCCGGACGAGGAATCTGAAACCATGAGTACTCACATCAAGAAGCCAGACATTCAAGTTCAACATGCAGATGAAGGTACGCAGAGGGGTGAACTGAACAGAGAACATCTCATCAACCATGGTACGGTTGAGGATGATGAACAACATGGATCTGGTGAACCGAGCAGAGCAGAAGAAGCTGATATTCGTGATCCGACCTCCACATCGATCGACACCACGACCTCAACGTCGATCGTCACCAGCACCTCTGAATCGATCGACACAAACATTTGTCATCGGTCGATACCTCTCAAAATCCCTGAAAGATCGAGTTGTCCTAAAGATATTGCAGACTCGACACAGAAGAGCACCGATGTATCAAGCTGTTATCTTGCCTCAGAAGTAGAAAAAGAAATCACCATGGAAGATTTCTTGGAGTTAGAAGAATTCTTAGAGTTAGAGGATGGAGAAAAGCTTGGAGAATGGGATTCTGATAAAAAGTAACTATGGAAGACTTCTTGGAGCTGGAGGATTGGCTTGAGGATTTGGATCAGAACTTGGAGCAGAAGCTTGGTGATGAACATCACACATCGGGAGGAGATCTGGAAACTTCGCCAAAGATTGACATCGATCGACACGTACCTGATGATATCGATCGACACCCATGGCCGGAAGAACTGCCCGGATACACAGTTGAGATGAAACCAGTTATGGAGAGAACACACAAATCTGAGACCTCGCACCTTGCTACCCCTAAACATCAGAGACCACCCATATGCACAAAAGAAGCTGATGGATTTCACAAAAGAGTGAAGAGGGTACATGATCCTGTGAAGATTGTGGTTCCATGCGCTGTATTTGAAGCTGAATCTCCTATTCCACCCGATAGAAGTATGCAATTAAGTTCCTACATTGGAGTATTTGATGATCATCAGTATGTAGCAGCTTCTCGGAGAGGGTTGAGATTTAGAAGTGTTGTCAACAGCCCTGCAGCACCGATATAGGACGACATCAGCGAACCGAAATTGATCGACACTTCTTCCTTCGCATCGATCGACACCTATCAAATACCATCGATCGACACCCTTCGCGAATCAGAGCAGAATGAGTTTGAAGTGTGTCAAAATCTTTTTGATGGAGGTACCACTATGCGATCAGACAAGTCTGGGGGAAAGAAGAGGAGGAATTGGAAGAGGAGGAAAAGGATCAAGGGAGATCCTCAGTTATCACTGATTCCTCATTTCTCAGATGGTATCAGGAAATTCAGAGTGCGCAGCAGATGCTTCTCGCAGCCATTTGCAAAACTTAGAGCACTCCTTATTGCTGAGATGATAGACAAAGGAGAAGAGTCTATGGAGGAGGCTTTCACACAAGAATGATAAAGCTTTAGAGTGTAGACATTGAGATTTGTTTGGAGCAAGTTCTCATTCTCATCCAGACTAAATCAGATCTCCAGAAGTCAAGCTAATGACTAAAAATAAGCGCTGAGTGGGAGGCAACCCACTGTTAGGTTTGTTTTAAATTTGGTTTTAATTTCATTTATTACTGATTCTTGCATTTAGTTATTGCAGGTCAAAAAAAAAAGATGAACAGTACCCGAAGGTACGGTAGCAGCGTTACTGTAGCAACGACACTATAGCAGGAAAATCGATCGACACTGTAGCAGGAAAATCGATCGACACTGTAGCTGTGTTACTGTAGCAGTGTTACTGTAGCAGAATCGCTGTTCATCGAAAAAAGGGTTTTTGAAATTTAAGTAATTGTTTCTATTACTGACTTTTTGTGTGTTAGGTAAAAGGACAAATATCCGAGGGAGACGAGTCTGCACAAGAATCGACGATGGCTGCGCACCATCGATCAACAGAGCATCAAGAATAACGAACAAAACCGTGGTCAACATGTTAAAAAAGCGTCTGGAAGGCTCCTAGGGAAATTGGGCGTAAGAACTACACGGAGTTCTCTGGGCTCATCGGACTACTCCTAAAACGGCGACGTTGAAAATTCCGTTCTCGCTAGTCTACGGCGCTGAAGCCATAACCACCACGGAAATGCAAGTAAGGACAACTGCCTCAGGTCCTATCTCCTAGGAGGAGAACGACGAGCTAATTTCCTTAAGCCTCGATCTGCTCAATGAAAGAAGGGAAGCCGCTATGCTCAGAAATTGGTCCAACCAGCAGGAAGTCGCCAGGAACTATAATAAGAAGGTCAGAATCAGAACCTTCCAGCAAGGAGACTTGGTTCTACGACGAGTACCTGGAAACACAACTGGAAAACTCGCTCCCGGGTGGGAAGGACCCTACAAAGTGATCGAAGTACGAGGAGCGGGAGCCTACAGACTGCAAGATAGTAAAGGTAAAACACTACCAAACTGCTGGAACGCTCTACACCTAAAAGCATACCATTTCTAATAAGGTCTCCGGACTATAGCTCATATTACTATTCTATATTTAAGCATTATGGTTTTTCACTCCTATGTATGCTAAACGTCCATGGACAAAGCTTATATAATAAAATAGTTCCGACTATGAAGGTGGTAGAGAAACCATCATCCTTAAAGGGGCATATAGGCTGGATCAGGTCCCATGAAACCTTCGATCCCAGCTAAGTCTCACCAATACGTGGAACGTCCACACGCAAAACACGGGTATGAGACTTAAGGCAGGAATGGGTCTGCGCAAACCCGAGTACGCTTGTCAACACTACCTATAACCCCGGTATAGGCCTAAAGACATAGAAATATCGGTGCCCCAAAAGCAAGAGTACTGTAACACCTCAGGTTTAATTAAGAGAATTTGCATATTGCAAAAGTACTGTTACGCACAGGGAGCAATACACAAACTCCTGCTTCTCCAGACGTGGAAAGCAGAAAAGCTTGGCACCTGGATTTCCGAATCTATACCAGCACCCTTAAGTCTGACAGTGGCTTCCTGTAGAAGCAGAATACAGCACGGGACTCGATAGTGTCCAGCTTCCGAGCGGTAGAATGCAAGATCCCAACAGGTATCGGTAGTAGTCCTGCCTAGGTGGATGGAATACGGTCCCTGCAAAACCAAAAACTCCGGATTCCTATGAACTCTAAGTTCTTATGAATTCCGGGCTTAAATGTAAAAACTCCAGGGTCATTACAAACAAACAAATTTCCGAGTTCCCAACGAACTTCCGAGTTCTCTACAAACTTCCGAGTTCCCAGCGAACTTCCGAGTTCCCAAATAACTTCCGAGTTCCCAATGAACTTCCGAGTTCTACACGAACTTCCGGATTCTTAAACGAACGTTTGAGTTCCCAAACGGACTTCCGAGTCCCCGATGAACTTTCGAGTTCCCAATGAACTTCAAAGATCCCCGGCAAACTTTCGAACTCATAAACGCACTCCCAAACCTCTGGGATACATCCCAAAGGTCAGAAACGAAATCTAACTTCGACAAAAGGCGATTCTACTGCTTGAAACATGCAAAGGCATTTTTGGCAAAAAGAGATGCATTATAGGAAATTGTCAAAGCTACATTATCCGAAGAAGGAAACTCAACAAAAAACAACAAGAAAGAAAAATATCTAGAAAGGCAGTCCCGCCGAGACTCGCGATCCTATAGACATAGGGGTCGTAGGATGTTCAGACAACACCGATGGTCGGCCGAACAAGGATAAGTATCTATGGTATTCTTCACCAGGGTTCCAGCACCCCGTTCTCTCCTCCAACCATTCCTTCATGAGCTCCCACCTAGCCGCCACTCTCACCTGCTGAACCAACCGATCTCTACAAACCATCATGTCTTAAACATGGCTGCGAAGAGAAAGCACTTCAGCAAATAACTTATGGTGGGCATCCCCTGGAAAGCTGTGGTTGATCCCAGCCCCGACATCGACTGACGGAAGAGGGGGAGGACCGGGGGCCAAAGCAGCAGCTCTAGCCAGTCTCGGCGGAAGAGCACGAGAAGAGCATTTCCTCCTCATCTTCACCCCTTGGTAGCTCCTGAAGATAGCAGATATAGGAAGCTCCACAACATTCCCTAGGAAAAATCGAAGGATGAGAAGTCGACAACATATCAAATCAAAGACGAGAAATAAGGAGACCTTACCCCATAGACGGCTATGGCGCAAGGCTTCCTTACTCACCAGGAAGCTCACCCATCAGAACTGTAGAGGAATGTTCATCATTAGCTTGCCACTGCCTCCCCAGCAAAGGACACGGGACGGGACACGTCTGAGAAACCAAGCGTTAAGGAACGCACGAGCTTAAGTAGAACAGAGTAAGCTGAAGATCAAGGGACTTACCTACGATGCGCCAGAATGTAGGGTAACGGATGGGCTCTTGGACCTTCATGAACACATATCAATTATCCCAGTCATCTCAGAAAGGATAGTTGCCTCTGGCACCCCTTGAGGGTTCCCCGACTAGAGGAGCGCCGTCACGAGGTCTCAGGAAATAAAACCCGGGCTTACTTGCCTATGGGGCAAAAAAGTAAGAGTACAAGACCTCATGCACTTCGATGTGGAAAACGTGCAATTCCCCAAGAACCTGTATGGCCATCAAAGTTCTCCAGGATAGTGGAGTGAGCTAAGAAGGACAGAAGCCGAAGTATGAAGACACTTCAGCAACAACAGAAGGAACCCCACCCCTCATGCCAGCTTCCAGATTAGCCTCGTTTATAGCCACCTCGTGGACTCCTCCATCAGGTGCACGCTCGAACTCGGAAGGACTCCTTATTCCAACCGACGGAGGAATCATATACCTCCTCCGGATCTCAACAAGATCTTCTCCACGAACTCGGGAACGAGGACCATCGTCGACAAGGTAGGAACGCCTTTGCTTCAAAGGAGCCATTGGAGCCGCCTCATCACCAGTCCTCGAAGCTCTCTCCCAAGAGGAAACGGGGGACGAGAAAGGATCATCCGAAAAAAGTGTGGCTTTACATGACCACCTACAGACGCAGCTGGAAACAAGCTGCAGTCGGGGTTCATCTTCATGAAAGTCACGGGTCAAGAAAGATTAAGGCTTCAAGAGACATGGCAACTTCCTTTTATACGCCCAATCTGCCGACCTCTACCCAGAGACAAAAGGGAAAAAGGGGAACAATGTTTCCAGAAAGTGGAAAAAACCCTTGGCCGAAAGCTTCCGACCCGGAAAAAGGGAATCCCCCATCAGAAACGGAAATATTACGAAGAAAAGGAATCTGAATATCGGAATTTCCTTTTTTATGAGTATCCTCTCCAAGCGACCGTTGGCAGAATCTGGAACCTTCGCAGCCGATTCCAATTCCACAGGGACCACGTTCCAACAACCCGATCATCTACCGGAAGTTCAAACCTCGTCATCCTCAAACATTGCTGAAGCTCCCAGATTACTTCGACAAAGCCAAGCCTCGCTAAGACTCAGTATAGGGCTCCGGCTCAAGAGAAAACTCCAAAACGCGGAACTACTAAAGCAAGGTCCTGCCTAGGAGAAGCCTGCTGAGAATGAGTAACTCCAGTTGACTTGAGTGCACTGGTTATTCTCTGATTTTAATGACGAAATTGAGAAATAAGGGGCAAATTGTTGGGGAAAAACACTCAGGTATCATTTTCCTCCAGGCTTCGGGCAGGACCCAGACCTCTGGGTCCTCGCTAAAGAGTACCCCGGATCCTCACTAAAGGCACTCAAGAACTCAGGAACTCAGGAACTACCCTTTCCTCCGGGAAATGGAAAACTTCCAACAAAGAGAACCTTCCATATTTCCGAATATGGAAGAATTCCTCTTATTCAGACCGACAAAAACCGACCTAAGGACGACTATATAAGGCAAATCAAAATTCTAAAGCAGGGGATCGACGTCTAGAGACTAAGAGAATAGAGCTAGGCGGCTAGGCTAGGGTTCATACACCAAACATTGTAGCTCATACTTTATTCTCTAATAAAATCGTCTCTTCTACTTATCATATCTGTAATATCTCTCTAAGTTCTTAAACAAGCACTCTCGAAATCTATAACTTTTCCCCCGTTCCGAAGACCGTATTAGAGATGATATGCTTTGAGCTACAATGGGTTCCAGCAGTTTGATAGTGTTTTACCTTTGCTGCCTCGGAGTTGTTGGATTTCCTTCTGAACCGTTCGGCTCTCCCTCTTCTGCTGAGCAGGCTTGTTGCCCTTTTTCTAGGGAGCTGGTCCCTGGGTCGTCTACTTTTGCATGCACCTTTGTTGTTGCAATAATCTGGCCGATGACTCCTAGGTGTAGCGATGGTGGGTTTCGTGCCCCAGCTTTCGTGGATTTCTCTGGGATCAGCTCTTGTTGGCTGAAGTACATGGGAGACGATCTTTCATTGGGTTCCGTAATGGGCGATTACGCTTGCCTCGGGAACCTTCTTGGAATGAGAAGTGTTTGCTTCATCTAGTATCTCATCCTCAGTTCTTCTTGAGAAGCAAGGCTTTCTAGCTAGGAGACAGGAGTCCTGCCCCCAGCATAGTGGGGAGTTTCCTTGCGATGTTCATGCCCCAGCTTCTTTGGCGATGTACGTGTTAGGGTATTTTCGTGTACAAGTGATTCGTGCTCAGCTCTATGGAATGATAGGAAGAAGGAGACTTGTCGTCGTAATGGATCTCCTGCTTCGATTGTAGATAAACCGGGAGATCCTGCTCTTAGGGTACTGCCATACGGGTATGGGCCAGTATACGTCGTCAGTGCCTTAGTAGTAGTAGGAGAGGTCGGTCCTTAGGCAGGAACTGCCTATCTATGGTAAAGTCCGCAGGGTCTTCGAGATCTGTAGTTGATGGTTCTAACTACCAGTATCGGCCCTTGAGCGTCTAGGTGTGGAACCATGGAAGGTGTTTGAGTTTATAGCTTCATCCTTCAGTGGAGATTGCCTATGTACCCTTCAGTGGGGGATCAAGCCGTTTGTATTTCATGTATTGGTGGAGGCGCGTAGCCTAGATGGAGGCTCGTGGCCTAGTGGAGGCTCGTGGCCTAGTAGGCACTTGGCCTAGTGGACACGTGGCCTAAGGAGCACGTACCTCTGTAGTTTATAGGAGTCGTCTGTCGTAGAGGGCGCATGGCCGTAACAGATGAGCATGGAGCTTCAATATGCCTCAATGAGCATGGAGTGTCCTTGCCGATGAGCTGGAGATCATGGTCTGAACCACTAGATGGAGTTGTAGACGTGCTGCAATGGGCACAAAGCTTCTTCTGGCTGGTCATGATCGCCGGGATCAACCTATGATAGGCGTGTCAAAGAAGAAGGTCTTGTAGATGTGGAGTATTGCCTTTGCGGCTGTAGAGATAATGAGCTCTGAGGATGGACGTGTTGACCTCCTTTCTTAGGGTTTATGAACCCTTCATTTATAGAAAAGGTCGTGCGTCCTTCTTAGAATTTGGAAATATTCAATATATCCTGAGATAATAGAATATTTCCATTTTTCTTAAGGGTGACCTATATATTGGAATACTTCCTCTTTCTCTTGGATTTAGGAGGATCCCTTCGTGCCTAAGCAGGTTTCCTTGTATTAGGGAAGATTTCTATTTCTTCTAAGGCAGGAGAAATCATTCGGCCTGGAAGGTGGAAGAGAGGGTAGTTTCTGAGGTAGTTCCGGAGTTCTTTATAGCGGGGACATTGAGCATTTTCTGGCGGGGACCCGGAGGTCTGGGTCCTGGAAGCTGGAATAATCTCTTCATGTAATATTTTCCCCAACAGTTTGCCCCTTATTTTCTGGTTTCATGTTTGAAAGTAGGAAATAACATGATCTTCTTCATTGGACTTCGTGAGTTTCACCGTGGTAACAAGCTCTTGTTGAAGTAGGACGTCGGCTTGTAGCTTGGGCCATCAGGCTTCCTTGTCAGTACTGCTCAGATGTACCTGTGCTTGGTCTTGTTGGCATAATGTCGTGGTCTGGACCAATGTAGACAGACTTACAGGCGTGCTTCAATGGGCATGTGTTTGGTTGGACTGATGACGGTCACGTGGATGTAGCTGTACCCTTGATTCTGATGACCTGGTAGTGGATAATCAGGAAAAACCACCATGTAGGACCTACTAAATGTTCGAAGGGCGGATAACGCTGTCGCGCGGGATCAAACATAGCATGTAAGACTTTCTTCCTCTCCTTTAAAAATATGATATGTTGCCCCCATGATGGAGATTAGTCAGAGTTCGGCCAAAAATTTGATGGAGAAGCTGGGAACGTCTGCATAAAGGGTGATGCTCCTGCTCAAAGCTCACTTTGCATTTCTTGTGGCTCTCTGATTCCATGAATTATGTGGATTAGTGTATGGGTCTTCTGAGAGGGAGAATCTTGGCGAGGCTAAGGATTAAGGGTACGAGAAGGTTTAATAAGACCCGGATGTCGAAACTGAGGATCCTCATGCTTGATTCAGCTAGACTTGCTTGCATCTCTTGAGTTGGTAAAAGCCGTAATGGAATTTCATTCAGGTCTTCGTTGCTGGTCTCCTTGATGCTCCTTGAGCTTCTGATGTTGTAGATGTAGCTTCTTGCGTTGTCTCAGGATTGTGTCTTGATATCTGGTAGGGAGGACCTTCGACATGTGTATTCTCGATATCAGAAGATAACCTAGTTGATTCTTGCTACCAGAGTAGAACTCTTGGACACGTTGTTTGCGGGGAGCAGTAGCGTCCGTGCTTGTGTTGCGTTTTCCTAGAACTTGGAAACTTCTTGCTGAGTGTTCTTTTGCAATCTGGAGGTTGTATGGATTTTCGTCCAGGGATCCATAGGCTGGATGGACTCTCGTCCACGAACCCGGAGGCTGCAGGGTGGATCCTTTCTTTAAACCAGGAGGTTTTAGGATGTAACTCTTTTGGACACGTAGGTCCTAAGGTGTTATATCGAGCTCTGCCCCCGTGAGTGAGCCGCTCCTAATCTTGTGTGACATTGCATTCTGCCCCCGAAGGTAAGCCACTATCGATGCTTCAGTAACCTTGCATCACACTTACACAGTATTTCATCTATGAACTTGGAGGTTGGATGCCCTTCCGTCCAAGAACCAGGAGATTGTATGGACCTTCTCGTTTATCTTACTGATTCGAAGTCGCCTCCGTCGGGTAAACTCTTGTTGATTGCAAGGTAGACTTTCTGGAGCAGAGTCTTCCTTTATCAAAACATGGAGTATAAGGATGCATCGCATTCCACCTTACGTAGATAGATTACTCGTGATTTTTTCCCAAGAGATAGCAGGTCTCTCTTGTAGACCCAGAGATCCAATAGCTGGATCCTTGCATCGAACGGAGCCGATGTATTGCTTCGGGATCCAGAGATGTCGCTGGGACCCGGAGGTGTCTGTTATCACTCAAATTACCCTAAGGAGTGACTTTACTCTCTCAAATAAGAGGTTCAGTTGTAGTACTTAGGGATCGAATCCCCAGAGAGCTAGTGTACAAATAAGATGCAATCTTAGTGACTATGCTAGGTTGAAAATGGTTTAAAGTAAATTGCAGGTTTGTTGAGTACTGGTAAGATTACTCAATTGAAATGTTTTGGTTTAAGACAATAAAGAAAAGTAGTTAGATTCAGGGTAAGTATTCAGGAATTCAGGATTATAAATACTATAAATGCTAACAAGTTGCTTGCATAATATGTCAGAGCTCAACACTATTAAATGAATCGATCAGCTCTCGCAATATTTAGACCATCTATTACTTAGATGCTAAATGATGTTTGCGGTCAGCTATATAGCCGACAGTATCGATCGATTATTCGATAGGAATATCGACCGATACACCTCTAGCTACGTCGATCGATTACTCTATAAGAGTATCGATCGATACGGATCTAAGCAAGCATTATGTGAAAGCTGATACAATTCTCACCATGATCTTAGATCAGCTTTCGCATATCTCAAGAGGGTCATAGCATGTTTAGGATGCTGTCAGAAATTGCATGTAATAAATAATGCAATCCAAGTTCATGTTCTAGGTAGCTAAACTAGAAAAAGCATTAGTGAACAATCCTAACAATAAATATCACAACTATAGCAGATATAGGCTGGGGATAATCCCTCATATCCTATTTAAACCCTAAATCTAACAAATGAATCTACTCAGACATGGCTAAGTAGTTCATAGCAACAAGGTAATAATAGGAGTTCATAGATCTATTAGAGGGTGAACACTTAGGTCCCAATCACAAATATCTTTGGATCTCTCCTCTAGATCTAGAATCCTATAACCTTTGTTAAGAAGAACAAACAAAGAACTGAATAGAACTTTATTGAGAACTTGCAAAGTAATGAAAACAGTAAAAGAAATTAGTAGAAAAGATGAAGGTAGAAAGGTGGTTAGAAACTGGTAAAAACTCTTGTGTAACTTCTGTCTCTCTCTGGTGCCAAAACACTTAGGCACATATAAATATGAGTTCATTTGGTTAAAAACTCGTCAGGGGCAATCTTGTAAAATGTGATGTCTTGGGCTTCAAGTTCGGCCAGGTCCAACTTGTCTTTCTGCCACTTCGATATCGATCGATAATATAGGGTGTACATCGATCGTTTATGATCTCGATGTATCGTCCTTCGACTAATGTGTGTCGATCGATAGCACATAGTGTGCATCGATCGATGTGTAACTCTGGATGTCGACCTCTGGTCTTGATCACGGGTCAACTCTTCTTTAAGCTCCAAAAAGGCACCTAAAACATCACTTTTCTCCAAAATACTTTTGAACCTGAAAACATACCTAATAGCTGATCTAAGATGAGTTTCTCCGTATCGATCGATTTCCTTTGGAAATCTGGGTCCTTCGTGTTGAGATGATTATCCTCAACTTCCTTTGGCTTGGCTGTTGTGTCTGCCTCCTGGTGCTGATGATGGTTGTCTGGTCCGTAGCGTTGCTGCTGGAATAGGTTTTGGGATCCGTTGGCTAACTGTAGGACTCTGGATATGTGGAGTGTTCGTCCATCCATTGAGCGTGCAAAACCTTGTGAATCCTTGAAAATACCAAACTCATCCGGGATTAGATTACCGAAATCAAGTATATTTGAATTTGTTACCTGGGATGGTTTGATGTATGTATCGGTCGATGACACAGGAATGGGATCGGTCGATGGTTGTTCAGGCCTATCGGTCGATTGTGTTGTTGCCATGTCGATCGATGAGACTTCCTCGGGTTGGGTGATGTGTGTTGGCGTTGCGGTCTCGACCGCGAAGCTCTCGGGCTGGTAATCGCTTGCCCAGCTCCCGATTTAGTAGTCTCCGTCTCGCTTGTTGTTGACTGTGTTGTCGAATGATGCGAGGCAAGTAGTATCGATCGATGGGGAGAAGGTCCTGTCGATCGATGTCTTGATTCTGAGGTTGTGGTGGAGAAGTCGATCTTCATCTTCTGGAAGGTTATGAACCTCTATAGCTCTCTCCTCCTCGTAATCATCAGTATACTCCTCAATATGAGTAGTATATGCAGCATGTGGTGGGATGTAGTAGTCGTTCTCCCACTCGTTTACTTTGAAGTCACCGTCTGGAAACTCCTCTTTGATCTGGTTGAATAGTGAATAGATCGATGACCATGTGTGTCTGTCGATCGATGTCAATTCACCAGAGTTGATCGATGAGACAGTGATGCTATCGATCGATTCTGCGGACTCCGTCTCGTATGCGTCTTGTGAATCATATTCATCTCCACAATAGCAAACAGCTACGAGGTCTGAGCCATCTTGGATCTTCTTAGGAACCATGATGACTCGTACTGGATCATAGTAGACCGTAGGATTGATCAGGGTTAGGCACAGTTTGTTTGTCTGAAGGTTGCAGACCGCTCCAACTGTGGCTAGGAAGGCTCTTCCAAGTAGCAAAGAAGTAGGCATGGAAGTCTACTGGTATTAGGGTTTCTCTTATGGTAACCTCCAGGTTTCTCACAATTCCTCCAGTGTTCTGCTGAGAACAATCCACAAAGATGAACGATTCTTCAGTAGGCTCTATCTTCAGACCTAGATGGTCTGCTATCACCTTGGGTAAGATGCTAACTCCAGATCCTGTGTCACATAGGGCACGTGGGAAGTTGATCCCATGGACTGAGCAAGGAACAATGAACTTCCTGGATCACCCTTCTTCTCAAGTTTGATCCTCTTCTTCATACTTTCTCTGACTTGGTTGAACATCCTCCTGATGTCTTCTTCTGTCTCCTTAGTTTCTCTGAAAAACATCCACAATCTGTGTGAAAAGTAGGCTTCTTTAAAGGGTTTCTCTGTTGTATTCTTAGAACTCTCTTTCTGAAACTTTCCAACTCCTTCTCATTAACTCCTCTTTTAAGGTGTTTAGGAACCTTCTCTTTCCTTTTTCTGAGAACTCTGCCATCTTTTTCCTTTTCTATCTCCATTGGATCAATGATATCCGTGGGCTTCTTCATGATGGCGGTTGGTGGGTTTCTGGAAGGCTTAGATTCCTCCCGGAGTGCATTAAGTCGTGCAACATCTATCTTGGGAAGTTGCACTCGGTGTGTGAGAACTGAGTATCGATCGACATGTTCTGGAGTATGTTGATCGATTTCCTTTTCCTTCGGTCGATCGATGGGACATCTGTCCAGTCGATCGATGCTGTAAGGGCTGGGCGGATGTGGGTGCTTTGCTGCGAACTCCTCGTGAGTAAGTATCTTTACGGTGTTGCACTCGTGAGTGGATTCTTCAAGATCCATCGGTCGATGCTCGTCGGAGTCCATCAATCGATTGGAGTTGGCGTACATCGATTGATGTTCATGTTCGGACATCGGTCGATACCAGTGGTTGCCGCCAATACTCATGGAACTTTCGGTCTGGAAGTCTCCCTCTTGCAGCCTCTCATGCTTCACCACTCTCCAAAAATCATCTTCTATGATAGCATTGACGTTGTGGCCTGTTGCTTCTTCTCCAGTCCCTTTTCCTAAAGCTTCCTGCTTCTTAACAGCTTCTCCTATCTGAATCACCTGAGTCTCTTGTTTCTTCATATGAGTACTCAAAACATCAAGCTTTGTGTTCAAAGTGGTGTAGACAGCGTCGATCTTTCCATTGAAGTTCACCTCTAACTGCTGCTGGCTTTCAAGAACTTTACTGAGCATGTCTTCTAGCTTTCTTTCTGGGGTTGGTGTGGGTGGCTTCATGTAAGATGAGTTTCCATAACTCCCGTTATTGTTGGGGTTGCTGCTGTTGAAGTTTCCTCTTTGTCCTGCGAAGTTTCTGTTTCCTTGGTTTCCAGATCTCTGAAATCTATTTCCACTGATCCAGTTGACTTCTGCTTCTATGTAGTCATCTTCTTCATCAGCTTCTGCATCCTTCATTGAGCAGATTTGCTTGTTTAGCAGTTTCTGAACATTGTCAAGTGTAGCTTGTACCTCATTTATCTGTTCCTTTCCAAAGAACGCTGCAGATCTTACTTTTACAATGTTCTTCGTACTGTTGCTGGATGCTAGGTTGTCTATTAGCTTCACAGCATCTTCAGGATTCCTTGTGGTGAAGTTGCCTTCAGTCGCAGTGTCCAGAGCCATCTGATATTTCAGTGTGATGCCTCTGAAGAAAGTGCAGAGCAGTTGCACCTTGTTGAATCTATGGTGTGGACAATCTCGCTGGTAAGACTTGAATCTGATCCAGGTATCCTTGAATAACTCTCCAGGCTCCTGGTTGAATGTGGCAATTTTCCTCCTTAAGTCTTCAGCGCGCGCATCATCAAAGAAGTTACGCAAAAATGCGTTTTTGATGTCGCTCCAGGATGTAAGAGATCCTGGTGGTAGCTGCTTTGGCCATTGTAAAGCTTCTCCAGATAAAGAGTGTTTGAAGAGCTTACAGAGAAGGTAGTCCACAGGGACTCCATTGGCTTTGATAGCAGATATGAGATCCTCGAACCTCTCTAGATGGTCCATGGGATGCTCATTGGACAGCCCACAGTAGGGTGTCTGTCCCACAAGGGTGTAGTACTGCGGCTCGAGCTCGAAATCGCCTCTCTGAATAGCAGGGGGACGAATGGCTGATCTGTTGGTGTAGAACTGATCTGGATGGTTGTAGTCAGCTAGTGTTCGAGCAGCCTCTTCTGCAGGTTGAACAGCTCCTGTAGGCGCAGTTTCTGGCTCAGGGATTACTTCACTATGAGCATTGAGTTTCTGTTCTGCTTCATTACGAAAGTGACCTTCTTGGTCACGCAAGTCTCCATTCTCATCTCGTATGAGAATAATAGGCGCAACCATGACTCGCGGAACAGTATCGATCGATATAAGGTAAGGGCTATCGATCGATGTCGGATGAATGTGTCGGTCGACGGTGAAGAAGTGTCGGTCGACAGGAAGGTGCGAGTATCGGTCGACGAAGACGGTGTCTTGGTCGGCAGGGGTACGTTGGTATCGGTCGACAGAAAGTGGTTGATGTCGATCGATGCGGAACGGATTTCCTTGCGGATTCAACGTTCCAAGCTAGCAGGGTCTTCTGAGAACAAAAGTTGAGATGCCTTGTTGCTTCTGGTACTTCTGGGCATGTACCTGAAAAGACAAGAAAAAATTTATGTCAGAAAACAAATTAAAGTAAAAATAACCTAGACCTAATCAGATTAAATCCTATTGTATCAAAGCTCCCCGGCAACGGCCCCAAATTTGATATCACTCAAATTACCCTAAGTAGTGACTTTACTCTCTCAAATAAGAGGTTCAGTTGTAGTACTTAGGGATCGAATCCACAGAGAGCTAGTGTACAAATAAGATGCAATCTTAGTGACTATGCTAGGTTGAAAATGGTTTAAAGTAAATTGCAGGTTTGTTGAGTAATGGTAAGATTACTCAATTGAAAGGTTTTGGTTTAAGACAATAAAGAAAAGTAGTTAGATTCAGGGTAGGTATTCAGGAATTCAGGATTATAAATACTATAAATGCTAACTAGTTGCTTGCATGATATGTCAGAGCTCAACACTATTATATGAATCCATCAGCTCTCGCAATATTTAGACCATCTATTACTTAGATGCTAAATGGTGTTTGCGGTCAGCTATATAGCCGACAGTATCGATTGATTATTTGATAGGAATATTGACCGATACACCTCTAGCTACGTCGATCGATTACTCTATCGGAGTATCGATCGATACGGCTATAAGCAAGCATTATGCGCAAGTTGATACAATGCTCACCGTGATCTTAGATCAGCTTTCGCATATCTCAAGAGGGTCATAGCATGTTTAGGATGTTGTCAGGAATTGCATGTAATAAATAATGCAATCCAAGTTCATGTTCTAGGTAGCTAAGCTAGAAAAAGCATTAGTGAACAATCCTAACAATAAATATCACAACTATAGCAGATATAGGCTGGGGCTAATCCCTCATATCCTATTTAAACCCTAAATCTAACAAATGAATCTACTCAGACATGGCTAAGTAGTTCATAGCAACAAGGTAATAATAGGAGTTCATAGATCTATTAGAGGGTGAACACTTAGGTTCCAATCACAAATATCTTTGGATCTCTCCTCTAGATCTAGAATCCTATAACCTTTGTTAAGAAGAACAAATAAAGAACTGAATATAACTTTATTGAGAACTTGCAAAGTAATGAAAACAGCAAAAGAAATGAGTAGAAAAGATGAAGGTAGAAAGGTGGTTAGAAACTTGTAAAAACTCTTGTGTAACTTCTGTCTCTCTCTGGTGCCAAAACACTTAGGCACATATAAATATGAGTTCATTAGGTTAAAAACTCGTCAAGGGAAATCTTGTAAAATGTGATGTCTTGGGCTTCAAGTTCGGCCAGGTCCAACTTGTCTTACCAGGTCAACTCGCCATAGAGCGAGGTCAGTCTTCCCATCTCACCCTAGGACAAGCTCACTTTGTTCTCCTTTGAGTCTAGATTAAAATGGCTTTCATTTCATCTCAATTGGAGTTTTCGTTGAGATTTTACGAAGAGAACAAAGTCACTGTCCCGGCCACCTCGTGGGTGTACTCGCCCGGCGAGTACAACCATCACGCGGGTCACCTCGCCCTCTGTAATAGCCACCTCGCCCTAGGGCAAGCTCACCTTTGTTCTCCTTTGAGTCTAGATCAAAATGGCTTTCGTTTCGTCTCAATCGGAGTTTCCGTTGAGATTTTACGAAGAGAACAAAGTCACTATCCCGGCCACCTCGTGGGTGTACTCGCCCGGCGAGTACAACCATCACGCCGTTCACCTCGCCCTCTGTAATGGCCACCTCGCCCTAGGGCAAGCTCATCTTTTTTCTCCTTTGAGTCTAGATCAAAATGGCTTTCGTTTCGCCTCAATCGGAGTTTCCGTTCAGATTTTACGAAGAGAACAAAGTCACTGTCCCGACCTCGTGGACTTACTCGCCCGGCTAGTACAACCATCACGCGGGTCACCTCTCCCTCTGCAATGGCCACCTCGCCCTAGGAAAAGCTCACCTTTTTTCTCCTTTGAGTCTAGATCAAAATGGCTTTCGTTTCGCCTCAATCGGAGTTTCCGTTGAGATTTTACGAAGAGAACAAAGTCACTATCCCGGCCACCTCGTGGGTATACTCGCCCGGCGACCTCAACCATCACGCTGGTCAACTCGTCCTGTGTAATGGCCACCTCGCCCTAGGGCAAGCTCACCTTTGTTCTCCTTTGAGTCTAGATCAAAATGGCCTTCGTTTCGTCTCCATCGGAGTTTCCGTTGAGACTTTACGAAGAGAACAAAGTCACTGTCCCGGCCACCTCGTGGTTGTACTCGCCCGGCGAGTTGAACCATCACGCGGGTCAGATCGCCCGGCGAGTTGAACCATCATGCGGGTCAGCTCGCCCGGCGAGTTGAACCATCACGCGGGTCAGCTCGCCCGGCAAGCTGAACCATCACGCGGGTCAGCTCGCCCGGCGAGTTGAACCATCACGCGGGTCAGCTCGCCCGGCGAGTTGAACCATCACGCGGGTCAGCTCGCCCGGCGAGCTGAACCATCAGGCGGGTCAGCTCGCCCGGCGAGTTGAACCATCACGCGGGTCAGTTCGTCGGCGAGCTGAACCATCACACGAGTCGGCTCGCCCGGCGAGCTCGACCTGATCCCAGCCTGTCCGACTTACTTCGACTCCTGTATCTCCCGTATAGCTGTAATATCCGACCTTCGAGACCACATACTTCTCGTCTCGTTTCGATTAAAGTTATTCTAAAAGTTTTATGACTAAAACCGAGAAATCGTATAAACGCCAAAAGGCCTAAGAACGGTCCGCAAGGATCTAAACTGGTCTAGAGATCCACCTACGCTCTCAGAAGGGATTCGAGCCCATAAAAGTTATGACTGTTTGTTCTAACTCGCGGAAATACGATAAAGGCTAAGTTTCCGAAGATAAATGTCAAGACTCGAGGATAACTACGAAGATCGATGGAAAACAGAATATTCCAAAAAGAGATAAACTTGGGCCCAAAGGCAAAAGGGTAAACGGGCCTTCGACCTAAAGCAACTATGTAAGGAGAGCTGGAGCAGAAGAAAAAGGGGATCCGAGATTTGAGACCTAGAGAACTCCCGTTAGCATAGAGAACTTAGAATTTAGGCGGTTAGACTAGCAAGGCAGGACCTAGAACGTCTGGCCGCCTCTTGTTCTATTTTTATCTTGTTCGCAGATCTCTGTTTCTCTCAGAAGGATCGAACAATTCTTTTACTCTAGAGTTCGGCACTTAGAAACCCTAGGAATTATTCTCGACATGTCTGTTTCTATGACCCACGCTCGTACAAGACGAACTCGCCCAGGCGATTCGATCTCTTGTTCAATTTTTTTTAACTGAACTACGTCCGACTTGATCCTCGAAAGGGGTACGTAGGCAGCTTTTCTTAAGGTCCAGTCCCAACTCTTAACAAACCTTTTTTCGCATTTATTTGGTCAGTTGTCGTCGGCTTTTGCAGAGAATCCGGACCTCAAGGAAAGTAGGGTTTTCATTGCTTTCCTTCATTATTATTCATAAAAATCGACGATGTGAATTTCGGTTTCCACAGAAGGTGTTTGGGTTTATAGCTGCATCCTTCAGTGGGGATTGCCTACGTACCCTTCAGTGGGGGATCAAGCTGTTCGTAGTTCATGTATTGATAAAGGCGCGTAGCTTATATGGAGGCTCGTGGCCTAGTGGAGGCTCGTGACCTAGTAGGCACTTGGCCTAGTGGGCACGTGGCCTAAGGATCACGTAGCTCTGTAGTTGATAGGAGTCGTCTGTCGTAGGGGCGCATGGCTGTAAGAAATGATAAGCTTGTCGATATGCTGCAGTGAGTAAGGAGCTTCAATATGTTTCAATGAGCATGGAGTGTCCTTACGATGAGCTGGAGGTCGTGGTATGAACCACTAGATGGAGTTGTAGACGTGCTGCAATGGGCACAAAGCTTCTTTTGGCTGGTCATGATCGCCGGGATCAACCTATGATAGGCGTGTCGAAGAAGAAGGTCTTCTAGATGTGGAGTATTGCCTTTGCGGCTGTAGAGATAATGAGCTCTAAGGATGGACGTGTTGACCTCCTTTCTTAGGGTTTATGAACCCTTCATTTATAGCAAAGGTCGTGCGTCCTTCTTAGAATTTGGAAATATTCAATATATCCTGAGATAATAGAATATTTCCATGTTTCTTAAGGATGGCCTATATATTGGAATACTTCCTCTTTCTCTTGGATTTAGGAGGATCCCTTCGTTCCTAAGCAGGTTTCCTTGTATTAAGGAAGATTTCCATTTCTTCTAAGGCAGGAGAAATCATTCGGCCTGGAAGCCGGAAGAGAGGGTAGTTCCTGGGGTAGTTCGTAAGGTAGTTCCGGAGTTCTTTATAGCGGGGACCTGGAGCATTCTCTGGCGGGGAACCGGAGGTCTGGGTCCTGCAAGCTAGAATAATCTCTTCATAGAATATTTTTTCCCAACAGTACGGTCCGCTTGTTGATGTCTCCGGGCCTCGGGCATTGGAAGTGCCTTGTGTTCTCAGGAACTGAGTTTTTCCTGCTGGAAGGAGGCCTGGGTCTTCCCTTGCGGAGTTCTCTAGGAATTCTTGCGGCTCGCTGTCGTACGGTGCCTCTAAGATTCTCTAGTGGGGAAGGTCTCAGATTAATTCTCTTTTCAAGGTTGTGATCGGGGTCCGAGCGTGGCCTGTCAGTGGAGGTTGCGTTGATTGATGACCCTCCGGGTGTCCTTGATCGACGAGGTCTAGGAGGGAAGTTCCTCGCCTGCCTGCTGGCCTTGAGACGCAGAATCCAACTGCTTTTGGCTGGTGAGGCGCCACTTGCCCTTCCGCAAGTTGCTATAAAGCCTTGCCCACTCCGATGTTCTGGACCGGGGGACCGTTCTGTAATTGCTATAAGCCTTGGTCTTCCCTTTTAGGGTAGTTTGGTAGCAGGAGCGAGAGTTCTCCTGGTCTCCTCTGATCGCTCTTATGCCCAAGGGTGTGGGAAACTTGACCACTTGGTGCAGCGTTGAGGGGATGGCCCCCATCTCATGGATCCAGGGTCGTCCCAAGATTATATTGTATGATGATTGATATCACTCAAATTACCCTAAGGAGTGACTTTACTCTCTCAAATAAGAGGTTCAGTTGTAGTACTTAGGGATCGAATCCACAGAGAGCTAGTGTACAAATAAGATGCAATCTTAATGACTATACTAGGTTGAAAATGGTTTAAAGTAAATTGAAGGTTTGCTGAGTAAGGATAAGATTACTCAGTTGAAAGGATTTGGTTTTAGAACAATAAAGAAAAGTAGTTAGATTCAGAGTAGGTATTCAGGAATATAAATACTATAAAGGCTAACAAGTTG
This sequence comes from Brassica juncea, assembly GCA_018703725.1. NCBI lineage: Eukaryota > Viridiplantae > Streptophyta > Magnoliopsida > Brassicales > Brassicaceae > Brassica > Brassica juncea. Next base: position 16,988,185 of record CM031941.1, on the reverse strand, counting down.
CTTGCATGATATGTCAGAGCTCAACACTTATTAAATGAATCCATCAGCTCTCGCATTATTTAGACCATCTATTACTTAGATGCTAAATAGTGTTTGCGGTCAGCTATCTTGCTGACAGTATCGATCGATGGTTCGATAGGAATATCGATCGATACACCTCTAGCTACGTCGATCGATTACTCTATAGGAGTATCGATCGATACGTCTCTAAGCAAGATTTATGCGCGAGTTGATACAATGCTCGCCATGATCTTAGATCAACTTTCTCATATCTCAAGAGGGTCATAGCATGTTTAGGATGTTATCAGGTATTGCATGTAATAAACAATGCAATCCAAGTTCATGTTCGGGTTAATCCCTCATATCCTATTTAAACCCTAAATATAACAAATGAATCTACTTAGACATGGTTAAGTAGTTCATAGCAACAAGGTAATAATAGAAATTCATAGATCTATTAGAGGGTGAACACTTAGGTCCCAATCACAAATATCTTTGGATCTCTCCTCTAGATATAGAATTCTATAACCTTTGTTAACAAATAAAGAACTGAATAGAACTTTATTGAGAACTTGCAAAGTAATGAAAACAGAAATGAGTTGAAGAAGAAGAAACTCTTTTAGAACTTAGAAACTATTAAAAACTTATGAAAACTTGTATTAAACTCTATCTCTGTCAAAACACTTAGGCACATATATAATATGAGTTCATTAGGTTAAAAAACTCGTCAGGGGCATTCTTGTAAAATGTGATATCTTGGGCTTCAAGTTTGGCCAGGTCCAACTTGTCTTTCTGCTGCCTGAGTATCGATCGATAGTACAGGGTGTACATCGATCGATTATTGTCTCGATGTATCGTTCTTCGGCTAATGTGTGTCGATCGATTGCACAGAGTGTGCATCGATCGATGTGTAACTCTGGTGTCGACCTCTGGTCTTGATCACGGGTGAACTCTTCTTTAAGCTCCAAAAAGGCACCTAAAACATCACTTTTCTCCAAAATGCTTCTGAACCTCAAAACATACCTTATAGACTCCAAAACATAGATAATAGTAGTAAAAACACTCATATACCATGGGCAAAAGCAGGTAAAATCCATGGTATATCAACTCCCCCAGACTTAACCTTTTGCTTGTCCTCAAGCAAACACGCAGGCAGTCTTTATGAAAGAGGTTTTGAAAAGCAGGGACTAAATCAAATTCAAACTTAGAATCATAACCTCTACTTTGTTGCAAACCACATCTAAGTGTCTGTCAATCACAGAAGTACATTATGCAATATCCTAATTAAACAACCTTGATCATCTAGCCAACAACTTAGCAATCATGTCTGACTAACCCCTCTACTGATTTCATTTTTGTACATAAAAATAAAAGTGCAGGCTTTACCTTGGGAGTATCGATCACAGGATGCAAGGTTGCTCAAACAAGTATCTTGACCTTCAGGTAAAATTAGTTCCTATCCTCTCTCTCTCTACTATTTCTCTCCTAGTCAAGTCTGCTTTCATTTGCAAGACATTGACCAAGATTGGATAGGCTTCCATGAATCAAGCCTTAATGGTTGTAGCCACCAAGTCCTGTTCACTTCTTTTTGACCTATATCCTAGGATTCATTGCGAAGCAAGTCTTGAAGGGGGTGACCACCAAGCCCTGTTCTAATCCTTTACCTATAGAACTCTTATGAATCAAGTCTTGAGGGGGGTAACCGCCAAGCCCTGTTCGAATTCCTTCCTAATTAATAACTAACTAGTCCTAGAACATGAATTTAAGCTAATTTTTGATTTTTTTTCTTAACTGAATAAAATTAAATCTAATTTCGAAAATGAGAGAGAGAGGGTGATAAAATTGTCTACACAAGGCTTTACCTTCCAGACTTGTTTGAAGCATCCGATGTCATGTATACCAAGCCCCAAGACAAGCAAAGAATGTCAGGTTAGGTTGGAAATCAGCTTTGGTTCCTCCAGACAATCAATGAAAGCGTTGTCATAGCTGATAGGTGATCAACTTTAGCATCTATAGTATATTCTGCATCAACAAATCTAAGAATGGTGCCTAAAAATTGGTTAGATAAAAAGTGAAAATTAAATTATCATTATCTCTTTCTTGACTTAATAAAAACCATTTTGAAAACATTTTTAGATGAAATCAAAAGGTAAACAGCATCAGTAATCATCCCCCCAGACTTAAATCATACACTGTCCCCAGTGTATAACCAGTCTAGTGAAGGCATAGGTAATAATCAAATACACTGATATCGAAAAAGTTAGAGCGATATACCTGACCGTGATGCGTATCGATCGATGTTGAGTCACCTTCGTCGATCGCTTCTGTGTGGTTCATGTCGATCGATATCGACTTTGTCATGCCGTTCGATCTCAGTGGCAATCGTCTAGTCGTAACTTCAAAGAAAAACAAATACGAAAAATAAAATCCTAAAGATAAAAATAAAATGAAAAACTACCTAACAGTGGGTTGCCTCCCACTCAGCGCTTTGATTATAGTCATCTCGCTTGACTTTGGATGGAATGAGCTACTGTGATGAAGTCCAAGGACTTGTTGGGAAACAAGTATCCTCTGTATCTTTCTTCTCGCCGAACCATGAGTCAAATAGGCTTCTTGTGGCTTCATATTCTCTGGTTCATTTCTTCTTTATCTCAATCAACTCATCAGTGATCCTTTGAATCCTTTCTTCATGACCTTCAATGCTGAACTCGTGCCATCCTAATTTCTTGTAGGCATGTTCTGAAAGATCACTGAGCTCCGCTTGCATTGAATCAAGGCGTTGGATCATTTTGTCGTTGATGAAGCTGGTATCGATCGATTCCTTTGTTGAAATGTTGGTCGATGGCTGTTGAAGTCCATCGATCGATGCGCTGGATCCTCTGTCGATCGATGCTAAGGGTGCAGGTCTGCTCGCAAGCTGCCTCTGAATGGCTTTGATTTCTATCTGCATCCCTTCTATGCTAGATTCCATACTGCCAACCTCGTTGATTAGCGGGAAATATGTCTGCTCTAGACGTCTGTCTTGCAAATCATCCACGCTTGTAATTGCTGTGTAGACTTCATCAGCTAACTTATCCAAGTCAGCTCTTGTGCAGATTTCTGAAGTCTGTATATCAATCGATGCAACATGTTGTTCATCGGTCGATTTTTGCTTCTGCAGATTCTCGTGAAGCTTCTCGGCAAAGAGCTTCATCTGGCCGTCGATTTCAGTCAGTCGCCTATCGATCGATGTGAGGTTGAGCCTGTCGATCGATGCAATCGATGCAGCCTGATATTCGAGTTGACGTTGGAACTTCTCAGCCTCCTGCTGCATATTATCCATGCGTAGTGCGAGTTCCTCCACTTCTTTGTCTACTAAGAAGTGTATATCAGAAAGTTTCCTCTCAGCTGCTTTCAGACGAGTCAATCCTCCAAGAGGATTGCAAGGTGTCGCGGGGTTCATATATGCATGTGCCTCATTGATAAGGCGGATAGATCTTTTTATTTCTTCAGTGCAGATGCTTAGATCCCCTAGGTTGTGGAAGATAGGTTCACAGGTTTTGGTGAATTTGCTGCTGAGACGAGCTTCTGCTTTCTTCAATTCTTTCCATATATCTCCAAGAGACTCATCGACCTCATGTTTTGAGTAAGTGGTCGATGGTGCAGGCTTCGTATCGATCGATGTGGATGTTACTCCGTCGATCGATGTTGATCTTTTCTGGCTATGGTTCTGTGCGTTGCGAAGATCTTCAAGTTCCAACTCAAGACGTTGAACCCTCTTGAGTAATGCCTGGTCTGCACTGAACATCCAGTTCATCTCACTGCAAAGCTTGTCTGTGGCCTCCTCTAAACTCTTTTCCATGGAGAGTCTTTGCCATTTGCGCTCTCCAAGTAGACCAGTGAACATCTCGTTGATCTTGTCTTTGGTGTAGGTTTCTTGCACCAATTCTCTTCTTGTAAATGATCTAGCGTGCTCTGGTAGATGTTGGTGTCAAAATCGGTCACGACGGAATCAATGACTGAAAGTCTCTAGAAAGTATTTCTTGAAAACAAAAAGTCTCGGATAATTTGAAAAGAAGTTATACGAGATTTTCTCAAATTAGAATATCCACTCTCTGTGAGATCGGAAGACTACGGGCGTGCGCGGACGAGAGTCCCCGGAAAGATCGGTCCGCTCGCCCAAGGACATCAAGATTCGATCACCACAAAAACCCTAAACACAAAAGAATCTGCCTCGAAACTTCGAAGAGGTCGTTCTCTCAAACCGTGAGGAACCAGAAAACGATCAAGATATCAAATCGAAGCCCTCGCTGAGATCTTCAGCCTGGCGCCGGCGGCAACCGACCTGGCGCCGGCGGCACCCGTGACGCGGGCCGGCCTGGCGCCGGCGGCACCCGTGACACGGGCCGGCCTGGCGCCGGCGGCACCCGTCACGCGGGCTGGCCTGGCGCCGGCGGCACCCGACCTGGCGCCGGCGGCACCCGTGACGCGGGCCGGCCTGGCACCGGCGGCACCCGTCGCACGGGCTGGCCTGGCGCCGGCGGCACCCGGCCTGGCGCCGGCGGCACCCGTCGCGCGGGCTGGCCTGGCGCCGGCGGCACCCGGCCTGGCGCCGGCGGCACCAGTCGCGCGGGCTGGCCTGGCGCCGGCGGCACCCCGGCCATGCGCCGGTCGACGGCCCTCGTCCTGGTCTCGGTCCCATCGTGTTCGGTCTGATCCCATCTTGGCTTGTTTGGATCAATCATCATGAGTTTGGGACGATCACGGCTACGGAATAAACATCCTACGACTCGATTGGAATCGTCCTCGATGTTTTACGACAAAAACTAGAAGGATTGGATTTCTCGTAGAAGATATCGAATAAAACAAGATCGATTAACTTGAACATCGATCCTTTAGGTTATACGGTTTATTTTACGAGAAATATAGTCTTTCCGAGAAATCGTATAAAACGTTTAACGACTTAAGACAAGTCCACGGACTAACTTACGATTTTAGGAATTCAGGCCTAATCAGGCTATGACGGTTTGTCCGATATCCCGAACATCGGATAAACATCAAGTCACCGAAAACTCGAGGATAATTACAAAGATCGACGAAAATGGAATACTTCCTGAAGAGATAAGCTTGGGCCCAAAGGCGAGGTCCATCATCCTAAGGCAAACCGACCTTGGAGTGGATATATAAGGAGAGAAAGGGCAGAAGAGAAAGAGATCCGAAAATCCTAGAATCTAGACTTAGAGAACTCCCGCTAGCTTAGAGAACTTAGAACTTAGGTGGTTAGGCCAGCGAGGCAGGACTTAGAACGTCTGGCCGCCTCTTGTTCTAACTTTATCTTCTCCGCAGACCCTTGTTCCTCTCGGAAGGATCTAACAATTCTTCTACTCAGAGCTCCGCACATAGAAACCCTAGGCATTACCTTCGACATGCCCGTTTCTATGACCAACGCTCATACTAGACGAACCAGGCCCTAGAACGTTTTGCCGCCTCCTGCTCGTAAATCTCCGCTCCTCTCGGAAGGATCGGACAATTCTTTTACTTAAGAGCTCCGCACATAGAAACCCTAGGCGTTATCTTCGACATGCCTGTTTCTATGACAAACGCTCATACTAGACGAACCCGCCCAGACGGTTCGATCTCTTGTTCAATTACACCTAAACTGAACTACGTCCGACTTGATCCTCGAAAGGGGTACGTACGCAGCCTTTCTTAAGGTCCAGTCCCAAATCTTAACAAAACCTTTTCCGCATTTATTCGGTCACTTGTCGTTGGCTGTCGCAGAGAATCCGGACCTTCAGGGAAAGTCGGGTTAACTTGGCTTTCCTCCGCAATCTTATTCATTAAAATTGACGGTGTGAATTTCGGTTCCCACAGTTTGGCGCTAGAAGGAGGGGGGGGACGGATTACTCTTACTCATACGGCCGCAAAGCGCTTGATCGAACCGATGTCCGGAAATATGAAAGAAAAAGTTGCAGTTTACGTCAACGATGGTAAAACAACTCCAGCAGCGACTGTTCCTACGGCCAACGCTTACGCAAACGCCACAGTGCTCGAGCAAATCAAAAACCTAGCCGCGGCTTTCCGCCACAGGAAGAGCACGAAAACAAGCTCGCAATTTCTCTATCTAAACAGAAAGGGCAACGATAAAATCTATCAAACCCCAAAAATTCGTCTTGTTACGAAGTTAGAGAAATCGCAACGAGCAAGGTTTCTACGAAAAACGTTTCTTTCGAGAACCTCTCGGAAAAATAAAACTTATTCTCCTCGAAACCTTGGGGAAACCCTATATTACTCCCGGAACAGAAGCACGGCAAATCGGTTCACCGATTCCCACTGCCATACTTCTTACAAACAACTCTCGAGGAATAAAACGGGAAAGCGAAAGGAGGTCGGAGCTTAATCTTACTAGGACGACTTGCCATAGGGTAAGATCAGTCTTCCCAGTCCGCCTTAGTAAGAGCCCACTTTGTTCTCCTTTGTGTCTAGGTCAAAATGGCTTTCGTTTCATCTCAAGCGGAGTTTCCGTTGAGATTTTACGAAGAGAACAAAGTCACTGTCTCGGCCACCTCGCCGTGGGCAAGGACAAACATTACCGAGGTCACCTCACCCTCCGACATGGCTACCTCGCCACAGGACGAACTCACCTTCGTTATCCTTTGAGTTTTAGATCAAAGTGGCTTTCGTCTCGTCTCAATCGGAGTTTCCATTGAGATTTTACGAAGGGAACAAAATCACTCTCCTGGCCACCTCGCCCGTGGACGAGAACAACCATCACCAAGGTCACCTCGCCCATGGCCACCTCGCCTGTGGAAACCTCACTTTTCTCTCCTTTGAGTCTAGGTCAAGATGGTTTTCGTTTCGTCTCAATCGGAGCTTCCGTTGAGATTTTACGAAGAAAACAATGTCGTTGTCTCGACCACCTCGCCCATGAGAAGGATCTCTCTGTCCCGTCATAGGACGAGACCGGTCCTGTCTCATTACCATGCATCTTTGCCTGAGTTTTTCGTAACTCGGTCTTTGAGTCCGTGAGCCCCGGGGAACGGCGAAGGCAAGCAACAGCAGAATCGGCGGACGCGGGACACGGCACGGGCGGCAGGGCGCCTGGCGCCGGCGGCAAACCGACCACGCCGCGCCTGGCGCCGGCGGCAGGCTCGTCCTCTCCCGTCTGGCGCCGGCGGCAGGCCCATCGTTTCCCATCTGGCGCCGGCGGCAAGGGTCCTGGCGCCCATCCATGCAGTCGTCTCGTGATCTCGAGCAACGGCAACATCTTGGTCCCCTAAACCCATGTTCGGATTGTTCGAAAAACACGACGATTCTTCCGCAAAGCTTTCTCGATTTTTTAACAAAGTTCGTATTTTAAAATCTAAGTTCGAAGCCTCATTATTCAAACCCTCGAAGACGGGAGGTCTACGAATCCAAGTCCATCTCAATCCCGATACTCGAGGAGTCTCGTTGGGTAAGAAACGATTACCTCAAAATCTACGGCTAAAGATCCTCCCAAACTCAAAGATTTCCCGCACGAACGACTAACGGAGGAAAGATCGAACAACGGAAGACCCACGGACAGCAAGACGGCCTGGCACCGGCGGCACGCGTCACGCGAGCCGGCCTGGCACCGGCGGCACCCCGTCCTGGCGCCGGCGGCACCCGTCACGCGGGCCGGCCTGGCGCCGGCGGCACCCGTCACGCGGGCCGGCCTGGCGCCGGCGGCACCCCGGCCTGGCGCCGGCGGCACCCGTCACGCGGGCCGGCCTGGCGCCGGCGGCACCCCGGCCTGGCGCCGGTCGACGGCCCTCATCCTGGTCTCGGTCCCATCGTGCTCGGTCCGATCCCATCTTGGCTTGTTTGGATCAATCTTTGTGAGTTTGGTACGATCACGGTTATTCTAAACACCAATCGTCTCGACTATACGAGGAAATGGGATTCCTTCGGAAATGCCGAAACCTTCAAAAGACTATTTTCTCGAAAAATTTTGTAAAGGTTTTAATTCTTTGTAGGACAGGAACAAAAACGTCTTGAAAAACTGCCGTAGAATTTAGGGAACTTAGGACCTAGGTGGATAGTCTAGCAAGCTAAGTCTTAGGCAAAATTTCCAGTCTTGTTCCATCGTTCCTTGATTGTCCAGGCAGAACATGCAAACCGATCTAGTCTCTCGAAAAACCGAGAAACGATCGCCACGCGTTCTAAAAGCATACTCACCCCGCTTCCTAAAAGAAAGAAAAAACGTACACAAGCCTTCGGAAGAACGGCTAACCCGTTTTCTTTCGTAAAAAGAAAATGGAAGTAGGTACGTATACTATACCCGTATAATCCCATCTTCGAAAACTTTTTGCTTCAGCATCAAGACAACGCTTTTAACAAAGCAAACTCTCGCAGCAATAAGATTCGTCTAAAAAACGCTAACGGCATAGCCCAACCGTTACAAACATAGTCTTGAAAACTCTACGTCGTCTCTCGTCGCAAACTCGCGACTAGAAACGTGTACCAACGCCAGACTAATAGCACGATGGTGAACTACGAAAATAACGAAATAACCTTCGGTAAAACTCCATAAGTAGTTCGAAGCAGCTTTCGTCCAAAGGTCGAAATCATAGCGGAAACATCTCCCGTGTAATCCGCGGAAACATCGCTACTTTAACAATCTGCGATTTTCTATCTCCATGAAACCGATCATCCATTACTTTCGTATAACAAGAACATTTTAAAAAAAACAGCCTATGGAAAAAACATGATCGGTCTCATGCAAAAAGATTTCGCAGTACGCAAAAGTGAATGAGGAAAACATAATCCGTGGTCGCGAATATCGCAAGTAATTTGTGAGAAACGCTCTCCGGTTACCTTTGCGAAAACCCCCTTACATCACTTTTACGAAAAATCCTCTGTATGGTCGAGTCAATTCATACAAAGCAACTTTCGTAAAATAAACATAATGGGTCCAACGGGTAACTGACGTAGACAGTTTTCGCTCCACAAGGTTTCTGGCTCCTGCTTTCACTCCCCGCGGTTACATCCGAGCAGGAAATAATCACGCAGGCGAACCCGCACGTGTCCTGCGTAGACCCCTTAAACTTTCTCCCCCTCGGATAAAATGAAACGATTTTCATGCAAAAAAAAAAATTTTATACGAACCATTCATCGTATAACTAAAACCTAAAGTGGAAGATCGTTTCTAAAAGCCATCAGCCGTAACTCAGAAAACTCCGCCATGCTTGGCATGTCTATCTCGGCAAACGCTATTTGGCCCTCGGCCAACTACGCCCTTCCGTAAAGCCCGGACCTGAATTCGGCATCCCCATTAAGGACAATCGTAAACTAACATGACCTTAATAAGGGTCATGGTCTGATCGTTTACCAACGACTTCCTTGGCGATACGGCTAAATCTAGCCTCCATGCCAATCCAAAGCTACTGAGCGACCATCGCTCCAATCACTTAACGACTAAAAACAACAATCCACGATTTGTTCATAGAACGCCAAGTGACTATTACGCAAGCAATTTGTCGCATAACCCAGAATCAGAAATCATACCAAAACTCAGTCCTAACAACCATATGGTTAACGGAAGATTTAAACTCATCGTCAATCGATTAAGTTCTATACGCCCCGTAAACACGGCATGAAAAGAAACACTCGTGACAAGGCTCCAAGAGTTATATGAGTCATCCTTAATATATACAATCAAATCCCGGAAGGCCAACACTTCACGAAGCACTGTGAATGTAGACGCTTCTCCCTGGGTCAAACTTACGCGACCCCTTGGTCCTGCGTCCAAACCGAAACAACAGTTTCTGGCTGCGAACATTCGCAAAACATCTCCAAGCCCGCGAACATTTCAAACCACGAAATGCGGCACAAGGAAAACTCGACCTTCAGCACTGCGAGACGTCGCTAACGCTCGAAGGACATTCTTTTCTTCAAAACGTTCCAGACGAAATCCTCGTCTCTAGAACTCAAAACATACAAACACACCTCTAAACGGTAACATGCCTCTAAACTGGCATCATTTCGTTGTTGCTGATCACAACAAACGATCTCTGACGTCCTAAACAGACAAATAGCCGCCCTTCAAGGGGTAGGCTCTCTTGCATCCGACAAGGATAAACATAGCGCGCTATACAAGAAATCCAAATTTTGGTTTAGCTCTTCGTAAAGGAAGTAGCTCGACTCACGCCCAGACAAATCATATAAGCCGACAACAATTCGCGGATTTTAAACGGTACGAGTCCGTTTAAAATCGCAAACAGGCAAAACAAAAGCCGATTTGTCATCGCAAAGCCTCAATCCGAGAGTAAACCTAGGTCTTGCCCTAAACCCAGCCACGCTGGATCTTGACATCTCACAGACATAGTATGGTATACGAGATCCAAAAATTTGTCTCTTCACTTAAGCCTATTCGTTTCACGAACTTTCCGCGTAAATCGGTAAACCGCGGAAAATCTCGCTTTATGCAAACAATAGGTACGGTGATCATCAGGGAACTAGGAATGAGACGACAACTCACACCCTCTTTCTCATACTTCGAAAAAACTGAAGTTCATAAATAATCGAAAAACAAATACATCAACAGCATCATGCTCGAAAGTCTCTCATGACACATAACCAGACCATATAAGTCTCGCCGGAAAACAGATCACAAGGGTCTTAAACTCCAAAACGAACTACGGAAGGCTTGATCCCTACAACAAGGGTACGTAGGCAGCCTTCGAAAGGCGCAGCCCCAATCTTACCACTTTCAACGGAGCCTTTCAACCATTAATTCCGCCTATCTTACCTGACATGTCTTATCGCTCGCAAGAACATCACAAAGGTTCTAACGAGCTGGGGGGCTAACTGTTGGTGTCAAAATCGGTCACGACGGAATCAATGACTGAAAGTCTCTAGAAAGTATTTCTTGAAAACAAAAAGTCTCGGATAATTTGAAAAGAAGTTATACGAGATTTTCTCAAATTAGAATATCCACTCTCTGTGAGATCGGAAGACTACAGGCGTGCGCGGACGAGAGTCCCCGGAAAGATCGGTCCGCTCGCCCAAGGACATCAAGATTCGATCACCACAAAAACCCTAAACACAAAAGAATCTGCCTCGAAACTTCGAAGAGGTCGTTCTCTCAAACCGTGAGGAACCAGAAAACGATCAAGATATCAAATCGAAGCCCTCGCCGAGATCTTCAGCCTGGCGCCGGCGGCACCCCAGCCTGGCGCCGGCGGCACCCCAGCCTGGCGCCGGCGGCACCCGTCACGCGGGCTGGACTGGCGCCGGCGGCACCCGACCTGGCGCCGGCGGCACCCGACCTGGCGCCGGCGGCACCCGTCACGCGGGCCGGCCTGGCGCCGGCGGCACCCCGGCCTGGCGCCGGTCGACGGCCCTCATCCTGGTCTCGGTCCCATCGTGCTCGGTCCGATCCCATCTTGGCTTGTTTGGATCAATCTTTGTGAGTTTGGTACGATCACGGTTATTCTAAACACCAATCGTCTCGACTATACGAGGAAATGGGATTCCTTCGGAAATGCCGAAACCTTCAAAAGACTATTTTCTCGAAAAATTTTGTAAAGGTTTTAATTCTTTGTAGGACAGGAACAAAAACGTCTTGAAAAACTGCCGTAGAATTTAGGGAACTTAGGACCTAGGTGGATAGTCTAGCAAGCTAAGTCTTAGGCAAAATTTCCAGTCTTGTTCCATCGTTCCTTGATTGTCCAGGCAGAACATGCAAACCGATCTAGTCTCTCGAAAAACCGAGAAACGATCGCCACGCGTTCTAAAAGCATACTCACCCCGCTTCCTAAAAGAAAGAAAAAACGTACACAAGCCTTCGGAAGAACGGCTAACCCGTTTTCTTTCGTAAAAAGAAAATGGAAGTAGGTACGTATACTATACCCGTATAATCCCATCTTCGAAAACTTTTTGCTTCAGCATCAAGACAACGCTTTTAACAAAGCAAACTCTCGCAGCAATAAGATTCGTCTAAAAAACGCTAACGGCATAGCCCAACCGTTACAAACATAGTCTTGAAAACTCTACGTCGTCTCTCGTCGCAAACTCGCGACTAGAAACGTGTACCAACGTCAGACTAATAGCACGATGGTGAACTACGAAAATAACGAAATAACCTTCGGTAAAACTCCATAAGTAGTTCGAAGCAGCTTTCGTCCAAAGGTCGAAATCATAGCGGAAACATCTCCCGTGTAATCCGCGGAAACATCGCTACTTTAACAATCTGCGATTTTCTATCTCCATGAAACCGATCATCCATTACTTTCGTATAACAAGAACATTTAAAAAAAAAACAGCCTATGGAAAAAACATGATCGGTCTCATGCAAAACGATTTCGCAGTACGCAAAAGTGAATGAGGAAAACATAATCCGTGGTCGCGAATATCGCAAGTAATTTGTGAGAAACGCTCTCCGGTTACCTTTGCGAAAACCCCCTTACATCACTTTTACGAAAAATCCTCTGTATGGTCGAGTCAATTCATACAAAGCAACTTTCGTAAAATAAACATAATGGGTCCAACGGGTAACTGACGTAGACAGTTTTCGCTCCACAAGGTTTCTGGCTCCTGCTTTCACTCCCCGCGGTTACATCCGAGCAGGAAATAATCACGCAGGCGAACCCGCACGTGTCCTGCGTCGATCCCTTAAACTTTCTCCCCCTCGGATAAAATGAAACGATTTTCATGCAAAAAAAAAAATTTTATACGAACCATTCATCGTATAACTAAAACCTAAAGTGGAAGATCGTTTCTAAAAGCCATCAGCCGTAACTCAGAAAACTCCGCCATGCTTGGCATGTCTATCTCGGCAAACGCTATTTGGCCCTCGGCCAACTACGCCCTTCCGTAAAGCCCGGACCTGAATTCGGCATCCCCATTAAGGACAATCGTAAACTAACATGACCTTAATAAGGGTCATGGTCTGATCGTTTACCAACGACTTCCTTGGCGATACGGCTAAATCTAACCTCCATGCCAATCCAAAGCTACTGAGCGACCATCGCTCCAATCACTTAACGGCTAAAAACAACAATCCACGATTTGTTCATAGAACGCCAAGTGACTATTACGCAAGCAATTTGTCGCATAACCCAGAATCAGAAATCATACCAAAACTCAGTCCTAACAACCATATGGTTAACGGAAGATTTAAACTCATCGTCAATCGATTAAGTTCTATACGCCCCGTAAACACGGCATGAAAAGAAAAACTCGTGACAAGGCTCCAAGAGTTATATGAGTCATCCTTAATATATACAATCAAATCCCGGAAGGCCAACACTTCACGAAGCACTGTGAATGTAGACGCTTCTCCCTGGGTCAAACTTACGCGACCCCTTGGTCCTGCGTCCAAACCGAAACAACAGTTTCTGGCTGCGAACATTCGCAAAACATCTCCAAGCCCGCGAACATTTCAAACCACGAAATGCGGCACAAGGAAAACTCAACCTTCAGCACTGCGAGACGTCGCTAACGCTCGAAGGACATTCTTTTCTTCAAAACATTCCAGACGAAATCCTCGTCTCTAGAACTCAAAACATACAAACACACCTCTAAACGGTAACATGCCTCTAAACTGGCATCATTTCGTTGTTGCTGATCACAACAAACGATCTCTGACGTCCTAAACAGACAAATAGCCGCCCTTCAAGGGGTAGGCTCTCTTGCATCCGACAAGGATAAACATAGCGCGCTATACAAGAAATCCAAATTTTGGTTTAGCTCTTCGTAAAGGAAGTAGCTCGACTCACGCCCAGACAAATCATATAAGCCGACAACAATTCGCGGATTTTAAACGGTACAAGTCAGGTTAAAATCGCAAACAGGCAAAACGAAAGCCGATTTGTCATCGCAAAGCCTCAATCCGAGAGTAAACCTAGGTCTTGCCCTAAACCCAGCCACGCTGGATCTTGACATCTCACAGACATAGTATGGTATACGAGATCCAAAAATTTGTCTCTTAAGCCTATTCGTTTCACGAACTTTCCGCGTAAATCGGTAAACCGCGGAAAATCTCGCTTTATGCAAACAATAGGTACGGTGATCATCAGGGAACTAGGAATGAGACGACAACTCACACCCTCTTTCTCATACTTCGAAAAAACTGAAGTTCATAAATAATCGAAAAACAAATACATCAACAGCATCATGCTCGAAAGTCTCTCATGACACATAACCAGACCATATAAGTCTCGCCGGAAAACAGATCACAAGGGTCTTAAACTCCAAAACGAACTACGGAAGGCTTGATCCCTACAACAAGGGTACGTAGGCAGCCTTCGAAAGGCGCAGCCCCAATCTTACCACTTTCAACGGAGACTTTCAACCATTAATTCCGCCTATCTTACCTGACATGTCTTATCGCTCGCAAGAACATCACAAAGGTTCTAACGAGCTGGGGGGCTAACTGTTGGTGTCAAAATCGGTCACGACGGAATCAATGACTGAAAGTCTCTAGAAAGTATTTCTTGAAAACAAAAAGTCTCGGATAATTTGAAAAGAAGTTATACGAGATTTTCTCAAATTAGAATATCCACTCTCTGTGAGATCGGAAGACTACGGGCGTGCGCGGACGAGAGTCCCCGGAAAGATCGGTCCGCTCGCCCAAGGACATCAAGATTCGATCACCACAAAAACCCTAAACACAAAAGAATCTGCCTCGAAACTTCGAAGAGGTCGTTCTCTCAAACTGTGAGGAACCAGAAAACGATCAAGATATCAAATCGAAGCCCTCGCCGAGATCTTCAGCCTGGCGCCGGCGGCACCCCAGCCTGGCGCCGGCGGCACCCGTCATGCGGGCTGGACTGGCGCCGGCGGCACCCGACCTGGCGCCGGCGGCACCCGTGACGCGGGCCGGCCTGGCGCCGGCGGCACCCGTGACACGGGACGGCCTGGCGCCGGCGGCACCCGTCACGCGGGCTGGCCTGGCGCCGGCGGCACCCGACCTGGCGCCGGCGGCACCCGTGACGCGGGCCGGCCTGGCGCCGGCGGCACCCATCGCACGGGCTGGCCTGGCACCGGCGGCACCCGGCCTGGCGCCGGCGGCACCCGGCCTGGCGCCGGCGGCACCCGTCGCGCGGGCTGGCCTGGCGCCGGCGGCACCTGGCCTGGCGCCGGCGGCACCCCGGCCTTGCGCCGGTCGACGGCCCTCGTCCTGGTCTCGGTCCCATCGTGTTCGGTCTGATCCCATCTTGGCTTGTTTGGATCAATCATCATGAGTTTGGGACGATCACGGCTACGGAATAAACATCCTACGACTCGATTGGAATCGTCCTCGATGTTTTACGACAAAAACTAGAAGGATTGGATTTCTCGTAGAAGATATCGTATAAAACAAGGTCGATTAACTTGAACATCGATCCTTTAGGTTATACGGTTTATTTTACGAGAAAGATAGTCTTTCCGAGAAATCGTATAAAACGTTTAACGACTTAAGACAAGTCCACGGACTAACTTACGATTTTAGGAATTCAGGCCCAATCAGGCTATGACGGTTTGTCCGATATCCCGAACATCGGATAAACATCAAGTCACCGAAAACTCGAGGATAATTACAAAGATCGACGAAAATGGAATACTTCCTGAAGAGATAAGCTTGGGCCCAAAGGCGAGGTCCATCATCCTAAGGCAAACCGACCTTGGAGTGGATATATAAGGAGAGCAAGGGCAGAAGAGAAAGAGATCCGAAAATCCTAGAATCTAGACTTAGAGAACTCCCGCTAGCTTAGAGAACTTAGAACTTAGGTGGTTAGGCCAGCGAGGCAGGACTTAGAACGTCTGGCCGCCTCTTGCTCTAACTTTATCTTCTCCGCAGACCCTTGTTCCTCTCGGAAGGATCTAACAATTCTTCTACTCAGAGCTCCGCACATAGAAACCCTAGGCATTACCTTCGACATGCCCGTTTCTATGACCAACGCTCATACTAGACGAACCAGGCCCTAGAACGTTTTGCCGCCTCCTGCTCGTAAATCTCCGCTCCTCTCGGAAGGATCGGACAATTCTTTTACTTAAGAGCTCCGCACATAGAAACCCTAGGCGTTATCTTCGACATGCCTGTTTCTATGACAAACGCTCATACTAGACGAACCCGCCCAGACGGTTCGATCTCTTGTTCAATTACACCTAAACTGAACTACGTCCGACTTGATCCTCGAAAGGGGTACGTACGCAGCCTTTCTTAAGGTCCAGTCCCAAATCTTAACAAAACCTTTTCCGCATTTATTCGGTCACTTGTCGTTGGCTGTCGCAGAGAATCCGGACCTTCAGGGAAAGTCGGGTTAACTTGGCTTTCCTCCGCAATCTTATTCATTAAAATTGACGGTGTGAATTTTGGTTCCCACAGTAGACAGATGTAAGAGCGCTCGTCCATTGAAGTTCTTTGAAGCAGTTTCTTGATGTCGTCTTTAGAAATTCTGATGACTTCACCATCTATTCCTCTAGCAAACCCTTTCTCGTCTCTGTAGACCCCATACTCATCTCTCTGCTCCCAAAAGAATTTTCGAACTCCATATCGAAAGGCTCTCTTTCCGAATTCAAGACGCCTATCGATCGATGTTATACACTCAGTATCGATCGATTTCCGTTGAAAATCTGGATCTTTCGTGTTGAGATGATTATCCTCAGCTTCCTTTGGCTCGTTTGTTGTGTCTGCCTCCTGGTGCTGATGATGGTGGTCTGGTCCGTAGCGTTGTTGCTGGAATAGGTTGTGGGATCCGTTGGCTAACTGTAGGACGTCTGCAATGTCCTCTCTGGATATGTGGAGTGTTCGTCCATCCATTGAGCGTGCAAAACCTTGTGAATCCCTGAAAATACTAAACTCATCCGGGATTAGATTACCGAAGTTAAGTACATTTGAATTTGTTACCTGGGATGGTTGGATGTATGTATCGGTCGATGGCACAGGTTCTGAATCGGTCGATGGTTGTTCAGGACTATCGGTCGATTGTGCTGGTGCCGTGTCGATCGATGAGACTTCTACGGGTTGGGTAATGTATGTTGGTGTGGCGGTCTCTAGTGCGAAGCTCTCGTACTGGTAGTCGCTTGCCCAGTTCCCGATTGAGTAGTCTCCGTCTCGCTTGTTGTTGACTTTGTTTTCGAATGATGCGAGGCAAGTAGTATCGATCGATGGGGATGTGGCCCTGTCGATCGATGTCGTGATTCTGAGGTAGTGGTGGAGAAGTCGATCTTCATCATCTGGAAGGTTGTGACACTCTATAGCTCTCTCCTCCTCGTAATCATCAGTATACTCCTCAATGTGAGTAGTATTTGTAGCGTGTGGTGGGATGTAGTAGTCGTTCTCCCATTCGTTTACTTAGAAATCACCTTCTGGAAACTCCTCCTCCATCTGATTGAATAGTGAATCGATCGATGACCATGTGTGGCTGTCGATCGATGTCAGTTCACCAGAGATGATCGATGAGACAGTGCTACTATCGATCGATTCTGCGGTCTCTGTCTCGTATTCGCCTTGTGAATTGTATTCATCTCCACAATAGCAAACATCTACAAGGTCTGAGCCGTCTTGGATCTTCTTAGGGACCTTGATGACTCGTACTGGATCATAATAGACCGTAGGGTTGATCAGGGTTAGGCACAGTTTGTTTTTCTGAAGGTTGCAGACTGCTCCAACTGTGGCTAGGAAGGCTCTTCCAAGTAGCAAAGAAGTAGGTAGGGTTATCTTGATGTCCAAGACATGGAAGTCTACGGGAATTAGGGCTCCTCCTATGGTAACCTCAAGGTTTCTCACAATTCCTCCAGAGTTCTGCTGAGAACAATCCACAAAGATGAAAAATTCTTCAGTAGGCTCGATCTTTAGACCTAGATGGTCTGCTATCACCTTGGGTAAGATGCTAACTCCAGATCCTGTGTCACATAGGGCACGTGGAAAGTTGATCCCATGTACTGAGCAAGGAACAACAAATTTCCCTGGATCACCCTTCTTCTCAAGTTTGATCCTCTTCTTCATACTTTCTCTGACTTGGTTGATCATCCTCTTGATGTCTTCTTCTGTCTCCTTGGTTTCTCTGAAAAACATCCACAATCTGTGTGAAATATAGGCTTCTTCAAAGGGTTTCTCTGTAAGTATCCTTAGAACTCTCTTTCTGAAACTTGCCAACTCTTTCTCATTAACTCCTCTTTTAAGGTGTTTAGGAACCTTCTCTTTCCTTTTTCTGAGAACTCTGCCATCTTTTTCCTTTTCTATCTCCATTGGATCAATAATATCCGTGGGTTTCTTCATTATGGCGGTTGGTGGGTTTCTGGAAGGCTTAGATTGCTCCCGGAGTGCATTAAGTCGTGCAACATCTATCTTTGGAAGTTGCACTCGGCGTGTTATACCTGAATATCGATCGATAGGTTCTGGAGTGTGTCGATCGATTTCATTATCCTTCGGTGGATCGATGGGACATCTGTCCTGTCGGTCGATGTTGTAAGGGCTGGACGGATGTGGGTGCTTTGCTGCGAACTCCTCGTGAGTAAGTATCTTCACGGCGTTGCACTCGTGAGTGGATTCTTCAAGATCCATCGGTCGATGCTCGTCTGAGTCCATCGATCGATTGGTGTTGGCATACATCATCGATGTTGATGTCCTGACATCGGTCGATTCCAGTGGTTGCCGCCAATACTCATGGAACTTTTGGTCTGGAAGTCTCCCTCTTGCAGCTTCTCTTGCTTAACCACTCTCCAAAAATCATCCTCTATGATAGCACTGACGTTGTGGCCTGTTGTTTCTTCTCCAGTCCCTTTTCCTAAAGCTTCCTGCTTCTTAACAGCTTTTTCTGTCTGCTAGTTTCTTCACATGGGTACTCAAAGCATCAAGCTTTGTGTTCAAAGTGGTGTAGACAGCGTCGATCTTTCCATTGAAGTTCAACTCTAACTGCTGCTGGCTTTCAAGAACTTTGCTGACCATGTCTTTTAGCTTTTCTTCTGGGGTTGGTGTGGGTGGCTTCATGTAAGATGAGTTTTCATAACTCCTCTTGTTGTTGGGGTTGCTGCCGTTGAAGTTGCCTCTCTGTCCTGAGAAGTTTCTGTTTCCTTGGTTTCCAGATCTCTGAAATACGGTTCCACTGATCCAGTTGACTTCTGCTTCTATGTAGTCATCTTCTTCATCAGCTTCTGCATCCTCCACTGAGCAGATTTGCTTGTTTAGCAACTGCTGAACATTGTCAAGTGTAGCTTGTACCTCATTTATTTGTTCCTTTCCAAGGAGCGCTGCAGATCTTGCTCTTACAATGTTCTTCATGCTATTGCTGGATGCTAGGTTGTCTATTAGCTTCACAGCATCTTCAGGATTCCTTGTTGTGAAGTTGCCTTCACTCGCAGTGTCCAGAGCCATCTGATATTTCAGTGCGATGCCTCTGAAGAAAGTGCAGAGCAGTTGCACTTTGTTGAATCTATGGTGTGGACAGTCTCGCTGCTAAGACTTGAATCTGATCCAGGTATCCTTGAATGACTCTCCAGGCTCCTGGTTGAATGTGGCAATTTTCCTCCTTAAGTCTTCAGCGCGCGCATCATCAAAGAAGTTACGCAAAAATGCGTTTTCAATGTCGCTCCAGGATGTAAGAGATCCTGGTGGTAGCTGCTTAAGCCACTGTAAAGCTTCTCCAGATAAAGAGTGTTTGAAGAGCTTACAGAGAAGGTTGTCCACAGGGACTCCATTGTCTTTGATAGTAGATATGAGATCGTCAAACCTCTCCAGATGGTCCATGGGATGCTCATTGGACAGCCCATTGTAAGGTGTCTGTCCCACAAGGGTGTAGTACTGCGGCTTGAGCTCGAAATCGCCTCTCTGAATAGCAGGGGGACGGATGGCTGATACGTTGGTGTAGAACTGATCTGGACGGTTGTAGTCAGCTAGTGTTCGAGCAGCCTCTTCTACAGGTTGAACAGCTCCTGTAGGTGCAGTTTTTGGCTCAGGGATTACTTCATTCTGAGCGTTGAGTTTCTGACCTGCTTCATTACGAAGGTGACCTTCTTGGTCACGCAAGTCTCCATTCTCATCTCGTGTGAGAATAATAGGCGCAACCATGACTCGCGGAACAGTATCGATCGATATACGCTTAGGGGTATCGATCGATGTCGGATGAAAGGTGTCGGTCGACGGTGAAGTAGTGTCGGTCGACGTGAAGGTGCGAGTATCGGTCTACGAAGACGGTGTCTCGGTCGGCAGGGGTGCGTCGGTATCGGTCGACAGGCAGTTGATAGCGTCGATCGATGCGGAACGGATTTCCTTGCGGATTGAACGTTCCAAGCTAGCAGGGTCTTCTGAGAACAAAAGTTGAGATTCTTTGTTGCTTCTGGTGCTGTTGGGCATGTACCTGAAAAGACAAGAAAAAAAATTTTGTGTCAGAAAACAAATTAAAATAAAAATAAAAATAACCTAGACCTAATCAGATTATATCCTATTGTATCAAAGCTCCCCGGCAACGGCGCAAATTTGATATCACTCAAATTACCCTAAGGAGTGACTTTACTCTTTCAAATAAGAGGTTCAGTTGTAGTACTTAGGGATTGAATCCACAGAGAGCTAGTGTACAAATAAGGTGCAATCTTAATGACTATGCTAGGTTGAAAATGGTTTAAAGTAAATTGCAGGTTTTCTGAGTAAGGATAAGATTACTCAGTTGAAAGGATTTGGTTTTAGAACAATAAAGAAAAGTAGTTAGATTCATGGTAGGTATTCAGGAATTCAGGATTATAAATACGATAAAGGCTAACAAGTTGCTTGCATGATATGTCAGAGCTCAACACTTATTAAATGAATCCATCAGCTCTCGCATTATTTAAACCATCTATTACTTAGATGTTAAATAGTGTTTGCGGTCAGCTATCTTGATGACAGTATCGATCGATGGTTCGATAGGAATATTGATCGATACACCTCTAGCTACGTCGATCGATTACTCTATAGGAGTATCGATCGATACGGCTCTAAGGAAGCTTTATGCGCGAGTTGATACAATGCTCACCATGATCTTAGATCAGCTTTCGCATATCTCAAGAGGGTCATAGCATGTTTAGGATGTTATCAGGTATTGCATGTAATAAACAATGCAATCCAAGTACATGTTCTAGGTAGCTAAGCTAGAAAAAGCATTAGTGAACAATCCTAACAATAAATATCACAACTATAGCAGTTATACATTGGGGCTAATCCGTCATATCCTATTTAAACCGTAAATCTAACAAATGGATCTACTCAGACATGGCTAAGTTGTTCATAGCAACAAGGTAATAATAGAAATTCATAGATCTATTAGAGGGTGAACACTTAGGTCCCAATCACAAATATCTTTGGATCTCTCCTCTAGATCTAGAATTCTATAACCTTTGTTTAACAAATAAAGAACTGAATAGAACTTTATTGAGAATTTGCAAAGTAATGAAAACAGAAATGAGTAGAAGAAGAAGAAACTCTTTTAAAACTTAGAAACTATTAAAAACTTATGAAAACTTGTATTAAAATCTCTCTCTGCCAAAACACTTAGGCACATATAAATATGAGTTCATTAGGTTAAAAAACTCGTCAGGGGCATTCTTGTAAAATGTGATATCTTGGGCTTCAAGTTCGGCCAGGTCCAACTTGTCTTTCTGCCGCCTCATTATCGATCGATAGTACAGGGTGTACATCGATCGATTATTGTCTCGATGTATCGTTCTTCGGCTAATGTGTGTCGATCGATTGCACAGAGTGTGCATCGATCGATGTGTAACTCTGGTGTCGACCTCTGGTCTTGATCACGGGTGAACTCTTCTTTAAGCTCCAAAAAGGCACCTAAAACATCATTTTTCTCCAAAATGCTTCTGAACCATAAAACATACCTAATAGACTCCAAAACATAGATAATAGTAGTAAAAACATTCATATACCATGGGTAAAAACGGATAAAATCCATGGTATATCAAGATGCGTGAATAATAGCCTACAGACTAATTTTGGGATCTCGTATCAGGGTGTTTGATACTATTTCTAGAGATGTTAGAGACCAGTGTGCTGGGTTTAGGGTAAGACTTAGGTATAATCACGGCTTTAGGGGGTGCGATGATTACTTCGACTTATGTTTCCTGTATCATTTTCGACATGATTCCATCCTGCTTTAAAGTCCGCGATATGTTCTTGGCTTATACGACTTGTATGGTAGGAATCGAGCATCTCTTCGGGGATAATTTTTAAGTCTCCCGAAAGTGCTGACCAAAATTTCAGATTTCTTTTATAGCGCTATTACCCTTGTGCTGGGTGTACGAGAGCAATCTCCATGAGGTAGCTTAGTCTGTTTAGGACGTTAAGATTTTGTTGTGATCAGCAACAAACTTATCGGTAGATATTACCGTTTTTGATTTTTCGCGAAGGAAACGTGTTTAAGAAGATGTTAATGCATATGACTGTCAGGTCTTCCAAGAAGGTGTTTTTATCGAGGAAGGTGATTTCATAAAAAAATAAATCTTCTGGCGTCTGCGACGTCTCGCGGTGCAGAAGATTGGTTATTTTTTATGCCGCTTTTCGTGCTTGAAATGTTTGCGGGCTTGAAGGGTTTCTGTGTTGCAAGGGTTTAGTCTTAACCCTGCATTGGAGAAACGTCTTGGTTTGTCTTCGGATGTTCGCCGCCGAAAATGTTGTTCCAGTTTCGATGTTAAGTACTTTAATTTATTATAGAGAGATTAGGACCAAGGGGTCGCGTAGATTTGTCCCTAGGAAGAAGCGTTGTGCTTTTGTGAAGAGTCAGCCCTCCGAGATTTATCTCGTGCATTTTTAAAGATGATTTGTATAGCTGCAGGAGCTTTATTACGAGTTTTTCCTTACATGATGTGTTTTATAGGTAAAACGTTGCGGGATGAAAGTGAATTGTGTGGAACTTGGTCGATTATTGACAAGTTTAATATTTCCGTTAACCGTAGGTTGCTAGGACTGAGCTTTATTTTGAAAAATTTATCGTATAATTTTTTTCTCGGGTTTATACAACAAATAATCTGTGTAATCGTCACTTGGCGTTTTACGGCAAATCGTTGATTGTTGCTTAGCCGTTTAAGTGATTGGAGCGGTGGTCGCTTGATTGCTTGGGATGAAGGTTATGTTCAGCCGTATAGCCAAGGACGTTATTGGTAAAGGACCAGACCATGGAACTTTTGTTTTAAGAATGTCCTTAAAAATACACGAATTCTGGTTCGGGTTTTACGGGCAGGCATAGTTGGTTGAGGGCCAAAGAGCATTTGCCGAGACTGATAGGCCAAGTACAGCGGAGTTTTCCGTGTTATGGCTGATGGTTGTTTAAAACGAGTTTCCACATTGGGTTAAGTTATACGATGAATGTTTCGTATAGTGTTTCCTTTAGTCGTATAAAATTGTTTCCTTTTTATCTAAAGAAGACGAATTTTAAGAGGCTTGACGCAGAACCCTTGCGGATTCGGTTGCGAGGTGATTTACTGCTCTAACCAAGGGAAGTGAAAGGTAGTAGTCAGCAATCTTCATGGAGCTTTGTTTTTATTATACGAAAAATTATCTATGACAGTTCTCCGTAAGACCGGTTATGTTTATTTCCGAAAGTTGCTTCGTATGACTCGATTTGACTATACGGAGGGTTTTTCGTGAGAATATTGCGAGAGGGGCTTTTCATAGAAGTAACTGGAGACTGTTTTTCGTAAATCGCTCGCGAAATTTGCGAACTTGTTTCGTAGTGACACCGGTCTTGTTTTCCCGTAGGCTATATGTATAAAATGTTTTTTATACGAAAAATAATGGGTTACCAGTTTTACGAAGATAGGAAATCGAAGATTTCAAAGTTGCGATGTTTGCGCGAATTACATGGGACGCATTTCTACTTTGATTTCGATCTTTGACGAAATTTCCTTGGAATGATCTAGTCGTGAGAACGTTTTTTCGATGCTTTTCGGTGACTCACTAGGTTCAACGGACTCCGAAAGCAATGCTTTTGTGCTTAAAGATTTCTCGTATAATTTTTGACTTTAATACGAAAATCGTTTTATTATGTTGAAAAGGTCTTCCAGACTTTGGCTAATCATCGAGTTTAGTTTGATATTGGTACAGGTTTTCTAAACGCATGATTGCGACAAGAGATGCTATCTAGTCCCCGAGATTCTGTTCGTGATGGTGTAGATATGTTGCTAGCGTTTAGACGAATCTTAGATTGTCGTTTGCCTTTGTGGGACGATTTTAATGAGGCACTGGAATGCCTAAGTGTTTTTCTGCCTGTTGTTGCGAGAGTATGCTTATTGGGATGATTGACAATCTGGGTCGGTTTAAAGATGACGCCAGGATTGCGAATTGCCGGTTTTCAGGTTGACAACTTGGAATACGTTGGTTTTTTATGAAAATTACTAGGAACGCATCGATTTTAAGAAGATGTTCGTGTCTATAGTTATTTCTTTCTTTTGGAAGCGAGCTAAGTATGTGTGGTGATCGTTTCTCGATTTTGCGAGAGTTTAGATCGGTTAGCAAGATCTGCCTGAATAGTTTAGGGAACAATAGATCGATATAGGAAAAATCGCCTAAGATTTAGTTCGCTAGACTATCCACCTAGATTCTAAGTTTCGTAAAGTTTATAGAAATCCCCAAGGGTTTTTAATTCTTTTGTACCTTCCTGCGAAAATTCCAAGTCGGACATACCTTAGTTTTCTCGAAGATTTGGATTTGCCTCTTCTCCGTTTTGCTTGCTCATTTCCCCTTCCTCTTCTCGTGTCTATATGCGCTTTTCGATATCAGTGTTTGTTCTTTGAAACTTGATATTTATCTTCCGAACATGACATTTATTCTCTCCTGTAAATAAGAGGTAGACCGTCATAATATCATTGGGCTCGATTTCGTCTAAAATCGTAAGCGGGTTTTTAGTCGTGCTTAAGACCTTTTCGGCTGTTTTTCGACTTAAACGTTTTTACGATTTATTCAAAAGAGTACCTTTGATACGACGTCAATTTTTACAAAAAGATTCAAATTACTCGTATAGTCGAGGCGGCTAAGGTGTTAAGTTAACTGTTGCTGTTTTATACGATCAATTTGAATACATACGAGAAAACAAGTCTTTGCGGTTTTCATCGTAAAGTTCCAGTGGTAACTCCAATCGAGGCGAAACAAGAGGCGTTTCGATCGAGATTCGAAGGAGAACGCAAGAAAGAGGCAAGGGCGAGTAAGATGCTCAAGAGGGCGAGTAAGATGCCCAAGAGGGTGAGTAGGAGCAAGCCGAGTAAGATGCTCAAGAGGGCGAGTAGGATGCCCAAAATGGCGAGTTGGGGCTTGTCCTATTCCCCAAAATGGACAGTTGGCTGGCTTACTTGGCCTGATTCGCTCGTCCGGTGAGCCTGTCGGTGTGTTCGGACAATTGAACTTTCGTACTCGTTTCGTTATCCGAGGCTTAGAGTAATCTTTCTCGAGGTCTTATTTTCTAATTCCTTTTCAGAATGTATTTGAAACTCGATTTAGGTTTCTCGCTGTAATAACCCTCACGATCCGATAGGATTTTGGACGAGAAAATTCCGTAAGATCAGTTGGAAGATTGGTCGATCAGACATATATAAAATCGACCCGGTGACTTAATGTCTTGACAGGACTGTCTTGTGGTCGAAAAGCCTCCCTTCATAGTTATGACCAAGTCTTGATTAATATTTTTCGGGTTTTATTTAAGCTGGACGAGTTTACTCAGAGATGGACGAGATTCGAAGGACGAGAAATATTTAGTTGAAAACTGTCCGAAAAATATCGACCAAATTCATAAAATTATTTCTGAATCGTCACATGCCTTGCATCTTCTAGCCTGCTTCCTTCCTCAGTAATTAAGTCACATGACATGCACCTGTGTGCTTGCTTACCTTCTTGCTCATTAAAAATCATGTGCAAATCACAAGCTGCTTGCAGCTTTCTTCATGGAAGGAAAAAGTTCAACTGCTTGTGCTGCTTAGTGTGCTTAAGCATGTCTCCAGCTGTCTAACCTCAGCTTTGTCTTTTGTGGGAGCAAACCCTCATCTGAAGAAACTCTTTATATTATAAAACACCATCTTCTCTCTTCTGGTCGTCCATAACCTGCAAGAAACACCAGAGAAAAATTATGAGAGATTGAGAGAAAAATCAGAGAAAGAGAGAGAGAGAGAAAAATCAGAAGAAAAATCAAGAGAAACTTCTGGTTATTTAATCTTCAACCTCAGACCGTAGCTAGGACGCGTGGTGAAGAAGAAGAAGATGAGATATCCATAATAAACCCTAGCTCCTGTTCAGTTTCTGATCTGAACCAAAGCTTGATGTCTCTTTGAAAAAAGTTAGGCAGTGAGTTTAGTTTGGAGAGAAGTTCCAACCGAGATCATCTAACCGTCAGTTGTTGTGGTAAGCTTCAGTTTGTTGCTTCACTCATGATCCAAATATAACCAGTTGATGATATCTTAAGATATTGTCTGGATCATTTATCTAAGCTCTTGTACAGTTCAGTTTAGTTTAGTTTTGGATTAAATCAGTCTCATGGAACTGTTAACTAAGCAGATATGAGCTGATTGGATTTAATCTGAACTAAATTAATTTTATTCTAAACTGAATTGATCTTGGTTTGATCTGAACTGAACCAAGCTGAGCTATCCTTGAACTGAAATATTAAAGCTTGTCCTGAACTGAACAAGTCTTATTAAACTTGCTTCTTCAGAACAGAACTGTTGGATTAATGATCGTCTGTACTGAAATGCTCTGTTTCAGATGGTCGAGGTCAGTGGTAGGATCATCCGGATCCTTCTGGATGCCCTGAATCAGGAGTCAAGTGGAGTGTGATTAGCTTGCGCTCGAGTATATTCTTCTTTAGCCAATCTCATGAAATCAAAGGTGAGTCTAAATGGATGTGGTGATAGATCACATATGAGTATGTGCTTGAATGGAATTGAATTATCTCAGTTAGTTAGTAAAGTCTCTGAATCCTTATGATCTATTGTGTTTATTCATTCTAAACACTTATATTTAAAGAATAATCATAAATGTTAAATAAGGTTAACCCAAACCTTAGTACTTGTTCTCAAGTACTAGTTATAATTATGAAATAACTATGGATTAATTAAGGATTATTCTGAGATTAATTTAGAATTAATCATGGATTAAATAAGGATTAATTAAGAATTGTTATGAATTATTCTTTGAGGTTTATTCCGAGCCTTAGTACTTTTCTCAAGTACTAATATATAGATATATTATTAAATAAATGAGTATGAATCATGTGAAGTCTTATTGTATACTCGCTCTTCCAAAAGTTCCCGCATTACCGTGAATTGGTCCTGCGATATGGAACAAGGTCACAAAGACACGATGATGGGGTCGCACCCTGGAGGCCGTGTAACTGCATGCAGCGTTAGATTTTCGATCTTGGAATATCTAATGGAGATGATGGTTGTATTTATTTCCCCGCTAGGCTCGGTTAGCCTTGGTGGTTTTCCGGGTTTGGTCTCTCTATATATATATTATAAGTATGAGTGAATGGCGGGAGTCGTGGAGGTGATTTTTAAGATAAGATTTACATCGATGGAATGATAGGCCTTATATTAAAATAGTTATGGAATATATTTCCACTGCATCCAAATATATTTGATTGCTCAGGATTTAATTGATATGTATTGGGGTGTAGGATTAGACTCACTGGGTAAATTAGTTACTCATGACTCATTTGTGATGCAGGTAACCAATAGGCGGGAGACCTTATTCTAGGATGGGAAGGAACAGCATTAGCCAGCGGTAGTTTTATTATCTTTGCAAAGTCGTTTTGATATTTCTTATGTATAAGATTTGTTGACCGAAAACCTCGAGGTTAATTTATAAAAACTTTTGTAAGATGCTTTTGAATGATATATAAAGAATGTTTTTAAAGTACGGGTTCTATATAATATTAGTCCTTGTTCGGGCGAACTAACTATCGGGTATTGCTTTTTCGGGTTGAAAAGCCTAGAGTGATATCCAATAGGAGCGTTGGTATTCTTTGGTTGTTGGTCTAAGGCAATCGGAAGTATTCTGAAAACTTCGGATCGACCATCGAGGAACATCAGCCGTGTCATTTCCGGTCATCTACGATCGGGGGTGTCACACTCGCGCTCTTTTTATCTCTTTTTTTTTAAGAGGACTTTTTCTGAGGACTTTCTGGTATTGATTCTGTCGTGACCGATTTTGACCCCAACATTAACAAGTAAGATCGATATACCTGACTGAAGTCCGGTTCGATCGATGGCATGAAGTGTCCGTCGATCATTGTTTCTGTGGTTGTGTCGATTGATGTCGACCTTGTTTCGTCAGTCAATTTCCTGGGCAATCGTCTACTCGGAACTTTTTTTATTTTGACCTACAATAAAACGAAAACAAAAATAAGTAACTATAAAGAGTAAACTAAGAAAAATTACCTAATAATGGGT
Source organism: Brassica juncea (assembly GCA_018703725.1). Lineage (NCBI taxonomy): Eukaryota > Viridiplantae > Streptophyta > Magnoliopsida > Brassicales > Brassicaceae > Brassica > Brassica juncea. Next base: position 16,959,844 of record CM031941.1, on the reverse strand, counting down.
TGCCTCCCACTCAGCGCTTGAATTTGGAGGTGTTTGTGCTAGTGTGGTTGAAAGCAGCTACTTGTTGGGAAACAAGTATTCACGTCCTCTCTGCTCATATGGAACCTAGTGGCAATGAAGCTTCTTGTGGCATCATCGTCTCTGGTCTATCTCTCATTCATCTTTGATGTAGCGTTTTCAATCACTTGTAGCCTTCTCCCTAAGCCTTCATTGCTGAACTGATGCATTCCAAGTTTGTCATATGCATAATCTGATAGTTCCTTCAGCTCCTCTTCCATTGAATCTAGCATGTACAGCTTATCCTTTATCAGCTTCTCTCGGTCTGATGTAGACTAGGTATCGATCGATGTTGATGGTAGTACGTCGATCCGTTCTTGTTGAGATGTGTTGATCGATTTGCAGGTTCTTCTGTCCATCGATGCTGATGCTTATGGATGACTTGCAAGCTGTCTCTTAATTTCTTTGATTTCCTTCTGCATCCTCTCCGTTTGTGAGTTGAATCCACTGATGATGTTATTGAATGAGAAATAGATGTCATCACATCTTCTGTCAAGTCTATCCTCAGTGGCTCCCGAAGTTCTGTACATCTCTTCTTTGATTTGATCAATCTCTGCTCTGGTGTAAGAAGTTGCACTGGTGGATTGTTGCCGTCGATCGATGTATGCATAGTACCATCGATCGATTTTGATCTCTCTGCTTGAAAATCGAGTTGGTTATTGCAGTTGAATCAGTCGTGGATTTAATCAATCCATGTCATCATTGAGCAGATAGTAGAGTCCATCAAGCTTGTAGTCGAAGGATTTCACCAAATCTTCTAGTGATATAAGTCTCGCGTTGATCGATGGTGAAGCTTCCGTATCGATCAATGTGGATTCCTTCTATCGACACTCATTCTTCTTGCTAAGCATATCTAAAATTCGCTGCATCAACTCACTCCTCTTGATTAGCCAGTTGATGCTGTTGTTGAGTGTATGGTAGATGTCATCAAGTCTCATCTTGAGGGCTTCTTCTTCCCATTGTTTAGCTTCATTCATCCCAGATATCATCTCATTAATCTCATCTTGGTATAGATCTCTGGTGCTAACTGGTTCTTGTGAATGACTGGGCATGTTCTGGAAGACATATGTAAGAGCGCTCGTCCATATAGGCTCTGCTTAGTTGATTCCTGATGTCATCCTTATTGACATTGATGATGTTGCCATGTACTCCACGTGCATATCCAGACTCATCTCTATAGATGACATACTCATGTTTTCCTTCCCAGAGGAACCTCCGTATTCCATAATGGTTGTAAGCTCTCTGTCCAAACTCGGAGCACCTGTCAATTGATGGTCGGACTTTCATGTCGGTCGGCGGTGGTACAATCATGTCGATCGATTACTGATTATGTGGTCGATGGGTTGGCTCGAAACGACCGTCTACTCTGCCAGCTGCATCATAATGCTCGTCTGTAACCCTCTGCCTGCGTTCTGGAATGCTACGTTTGTGCGTGAAGAGGTTGTCTGGTCCGTTGGCCACCTGAAAGATGTATGCAATGTCCTCTCTAGAGACGGCAGAATTCTTCAATCTATTGCTCGTGCTTGGCCATCTGGATCCCTGAAAATACCAAACTCATCCAGTGTTAGATATCCATAATCCATATGGTTCTGTTTACTTACCTCGGATTGAATTTTTGGATGCGCGTCGATCGATGCGGTTGCATTGATATCGATCAATGTTGAAGCAGCATTGTCGATCGATGTTCTTCGAGCTCTGGCGAGCAATCCTTCCTTCTCCTCTTCGATCGTTGCACGTCTATCTGCTTCACTAATGCGACTGAAACGAGTGCCCTTCCCGCAGGCTTCCGCAAATAATGAATCTGTCTCTGCTCTTGCCTGATCTTCTGGTTTGAGAGAGTGAAATTTGTAGAAAAGGATCCCTTCCCTTCTGTAGTCTTCATCAAACAAATCATCTCGTTCCTTGAATTGGAAAAGTTCCTCTGTACTGAAACCTTCATGCATCTTGTCTGCTTCTATGGTATTTGAAATTACCTATACTGCAAAACTCTCTTTATAGTGATCATCTGCCCAACTGCCAATTGAGTAATTTCCTTTTTCCTCAATGTCGCCCACCTTCGTATCGATCGATATGTAGTAGGGTGCGTCGATCGATGCGCGTGCACGTTCTGCCTGGTCATGATGAGTGTCAATCGATGTGTCGGTACCTCTATCGATCGATGCTGCATTTCTTATTCCATAGGAATGGTGGGGAATCCTTTCTTCTTCTGCAAGAAGATCATGATACTCTATAGCTCGTTCCACCTTATAATCCTCATCATATTCCTCATCTCTGAACTCGGATGTGGCAGTGTCCTTTGCAAAAGTTGGGTGATAATGATCACTTTCCCAGCTATCAATCAAAAAATTCCCATCTGGGTAGTCATCTTTCCAATGCGTCGAGTTACTTTCGATCGATTCTTCCCTGACTGTGTCGATTGATTCTCCTCTCTGAAGATCGACCAATATATCCATAGTGTCATCGATCGATTCTTCATACTCTGTTTCGTACTCGACTTTTTAATCATTCTCAATTCCACAATAGCATGCGGCTATCAATCCCGGATCATCTCCAATCTCTACACTGAGCACCTGTGTCTTGAAAACTCAAACTGGATCATAGTAGACATTCGGATCTATGAGTGTCAGGCACAACTGGTTAGTCTGCATGTTGCAAACTGCTCCTATAGTAGCCAAGAAAGCTCTTTCAAGTAGTAGAGAAGTGTTCCAGTTTAGTTTGATATCCAGGACATGAAAGTCTACTGGAACTAGGGCATTACCAATCTGCACCTCAAGGTCTCTGATGATTCCTCCTGCGTTTCTTTGAGAACAGTCCACAAATGTGAATGAGTCCTCTGAAGGCTCTATCTCCAGACCTAGGTGGTCTGCCATTACCTTAGGTATAATGGTGACTGAAGCTCCTGTGTCACAAAGTACAAGTGGGAACTCAATTCGTTGTACCAAGCAAGGTACTGTAAATTTCCCAGGATCACTCTTCTTCTTCAATGTGATCCTCTTCTTCATCTTATCTCTGACCTGGTGGAACATTCTCCTAATGTCATCCTCTGTCTCCTTGGTTTCTCTGAAGAACATCCACAACCTGTGGGTAAAGTAGGTTTCCTCAAACGGCTTATTTAGTGGGATTCTGAGAACTCTCTTTGTGAAACTATCCATCTCCTTCTCATTAACTTCCCTCTTCAGATGCTTAGGAACCATTTCCTTCCTTTTCCTCAAGGTTCTCCCTTCAGGAGCCATATCAACTTCCATAGGTTCTGATGCATCTTTAGGCTGAGTACTGGTGGTGTCTGGTGGGTAATCTGAAGGTTTGGATGGATGCCTGAGTGCATTGAGTCGTGCTACATCAATCTTTGGCAACTGCACTCGGTATGTGAGAGGTGCACGTCGATCGATGGGTGCTGGAGGTTGTCGATCAATGTCGTTCACACTCTGTCGATCGATGGCTGGTTCTTGACGCCGATCGATTTTGACATAAAAAGGGCTGGGTGGATGTGGGTGCCTTGCTGCAAACTCCTCTTTCATAATCCTCACGGCATTACACGATTCAACAGACTCTGTCGATGTCGTCGATCGATGCTTATCAAAGCTCGTCAATTGATTGTTGTTGGAGTCCATCGATCGATGGTCGAGAGACGGCGTCGAGAGACACCAATGCTATCCGCCGAAACTCATCGAGCTTTCTACCTCAAAATCTCCTTCTTGCAGCTTCTCATGCTTCACCACTTGCAATAAATCATCATCTATGATGGCATTCACGTGGTGCTTCGTTGATTCTTCACCTATCCCCCTTTCTAAGGCTTCATGTGTCTTAACAGCTTCTCCTATCTGAACCACATGCATCTCCAGTTTCTTCACATGGGTACTTAAAGTCTCAAACTTTGTGTTCAGGTTGGTGTAGACAGCATCAATCTTCCCATTGAAATCCACTGTTAACTTCTGCTGACCTTCAAGAACCTGGTCAAGCATTGCTTCTATCATGCTCTCCTTAGTCTGTGGTGGTGGATTCTGGTAATATGAGTTTCCATAACTCCTGCTGTTGTTGCTGTAGTTTTTAGGGTTTATGTGAAATCTGGTTGAGATTACTTCTTTGTCCAAAGAAGTTTATGTTTCCACTCTGGTTTCTAGACCTCTGAAATCCATTTTCAGTGATGAAGTTCACATCCTCTTCCTCTGCTTCTGCTATATCCTCTGTATCAACAGCTTCTTCATCCTCTACTGAGCAAACTTGCTTCCTAAGAAGCCTGTGACACTGTCAAGCATTGCTTTCACTTCATTCATCTGCTCCTTCCCAAGGGTGGTGATACGTGCTCAAATTATCCTAGAGCAACTTTACTCTCATCAAAAGAGGTCAAGCTGTAGTACTTAGGGATCGAGTCCAAAGGGAGTTAGGGAACACACTAGATCTTATTGTAACAAAGCTAGGTCAAAGATTTCAAAGCAGTAAATAGCAAGTAAACTTAGAATTGGTGAGCAAGACAATTACTCAAGTGACTGATTTGGTGTTAAACAAATATGGTGAAAGTGTTAGACTAGAATTACAATTCAGGTTATCAGGATTATAATGGTATGAATCCTTATATGAGATGCATGCATGATATTAAAGAACCCAGCTATAACAATAAATTTAACTGTCGTTCTAGGTTAACTAATACTAGAACCGATGAAAATCCCATTGGCGAGACATAGGAAGGCGTCGATCGGCCTGCTATTGCATGTATCGATCGACAGTGCCTCGCGTCGATCGATGACTCTATAGGAGTAGCGATCGATACGGTTCTAGTAAGCTTTAAGCATGATGGTTGATTAACAGTTCGCTTAAGGAGTTTGCCAAATCAGCTGTCGCTTGTTTCCAGCAAATTCCTAAACTCAAAGAAGATAGATCCAAGGATAACATCCACTGTTATCATGTATAGGTTAGCTACTCCTATACAAGCATTAAGAGCAATCTTCTAAGATGAATATCACATGCTCAAGTATTCATATTTGGAGCTAATCCCTCAAAACCTATTTGAATCCTAGATCTAACAAAGGTGTTTACTCAGACATGGCCAAGCAAAACATCATAACAGTAAAATAAAACTGCATAGATAGAATAAATAGAAAATAAAGGTGTTCAAGAAAGCTCTCAATTGTAACTCTCTCTCCCACAAAACAATAGAAAAGAAACTCTCAAAAGACTCTCTCTGAAAGAAACTCTCAAGAACCAAAAGACCTAGAACTATGAAACTTTGAAAGATCTAAACTCTCTAAAACTCTTACTTCTGCCAAAGCATTTAGGCAAAGCATAAATACTTAAAATTATGTTAAACTCGTCAGGGGTATCTTGGTAAATTTGATGAAGTCTTGGGCTTCAAGTTGGTTGTGACCAAACTGGGCTTCTGTGTGTTGAATATCGATCGATTACACTGAAGGTGTATCGATCGACGCGTCTCTCTCCGTGTCAACCTTGAGTGGTCGACATGGTCATCTCGGGATGAATCTCTAAAATACTCCAAAATGCTCCAAAAACATCATGTTTTCTCCAATTGATCCTGAACCTGTAAATATGCATTCTAGACTCCAAAATAGGTTAAATGTATCCTAAATCTATCATATACCATGACTAAAATCAGGTCAAATTCATGGTATATCAACTCCCTCAGACTTAACCTTTTGTTTGTCCTCAAGCAAAAACAACTGGTAGTCTCTCTGGAAAATTTTTGAAGACAGCAGGGACTCAAAAAGTTTAAGAATCTCTGTCATATCTTCCTAGTAGTGCAAGCCAAGTCAAGATCATTCTAACTACAAAAGCACATTATACCATATCCTAGTATAGCAACAAAATTCTCCTAGTCAACAACTCAACCAATCCTGTCTGATAATCTCCTCTACTAACCTCATTTCTTGCATAAAATAAAAATGTAAGCTTTACCTTGGGAGTATCGATCAAAGGACACATGGATTCTTACTCAAACAAGTTTCTGAACACACAGGTAGTCTTCTCTAATCCATTTCTTCCCTCTTTCTCTCTTCTCTGAATCCTTATAGTTTCAATTTCAATGAGCATTGATGCTGATGCAGTCTATCTTGTTCATCTCATTGACTTTCTTCTTTTTTCTTATAGCTCTCTTTTTTTTTTGACAATGTGTAGCGAATAATGGGGTCGCAGGAGACACTCCTATCCCTCGTTTCCACAATGTGTGATCATTCCTTTCAGAACTGGAAAAATGGGGTCACAGGAGACACTCCTACCCCTCTGCATCTTCCAGGAAATCATCTCAATCTTTTATATCTAGGATGCTTGAAGAGAGAGAGAGAGAAGGGAACCAGAAACATACAGACTTTTACCTTCCAGACTTGCAGGAGGAACCCGATCCAATGTATACCAAGTCCCAAGACAAGCAGGTAATGTCAGTATTAGGTTGGAGGTCAGCTTTTGTTCCTTCAAACATTCTTAGTAGGTGCAAACATAGTAGACACGCTGATCCACTTTAGTATCTTAGTACTTCTGCAATCAATGAATCTAAGACTGGTCTAGAAAGTGGTTAAATGACAAGTAATAAACTAGATAATATCATTGTCCCTTTCTTGACTCAATAAAAAAAATCTTAAATAAGACTCAAAATAGTAGATAAATAATAGATAATCACTAATAATCCCCCCCAGACTTAAATTACACTGTCCCCGGTGTAAACCAGTCGAAGTTGATAGAAAACGATAGTATAAAGGCGAAATTTAACAAGTTAGAACGTTATACCTAACCGATACCATATCGATCGATCGATGAAGATGAAAGCGTGTCGATCGTGGTGGATGTAGGGTTGTCGATCGATGTCGACTTGGTCGCTTTGGTTGATAGAGATGGTAAACGTCTACTCGGATCTTTTTTTATATAAAAACAAAAATAAATGCTAGTAATGCATAAAATAAATGGAATTACCTAATAGTGGGTTGCCTCCCACTCAGCGCTTTGTTATAGTCATTTAGCTTGACTATGGAGGTTGAATGGCTTAGTTGGTGTGGAAGAAGTTGTTTGCTGGTGTGCAAACATCCTCTTGTTTTGTGGACTGAGTTGTAGTGAGGCTTCTTGTGGCATCATCTGATCTGGTCCATCTCTTTTTCACATCCTCTAACTCATCTTTCAACAAGTGTAGCCTCCTCTCAAAGTTCTCAATGTTGAATTGCTGCTTTTCAAGCTGATCATAAATATTCCTTGATGGCTCTGACAGTTCTTCATGTATTGAAGGTAGCACATCCACTGTGTCCGTTATGGTGTCCTGTCGGACTGATGGTTTTTCAGTATCGATCGATGTTGTAACATTGATGTCGATCGATGTCATAGTGCCCTCGTCGATCGATGTATGGGATGGCATATCGGTCGATGTGAAGGGTGAAGGGCGAGTTGCAAGTTGTCTCTGAATAGCCTTGATCTCCTTGTCTATCCCTTCTGTCCTTGATTGAAGAGTAGCAATGCTTCTGTCGAAAGGGAAATTGATGTCATCAAAGTTCCTGTAGTATTCGTTCTCTAAATAATCTAGGGCTTCATAGATCTCAGTTATCATCTTGTCAACTTCTCTCTTGGTGTAGGCAGCTCTTCTTCTTTGAGTGGCTGGGTAATCTGGTGTGTCTGGCCAGCTTCCCTTTTTACTCGGATAAGTATCATAAGCTCTAGCTCCATACTTTGGTTTGTAGTGGAATTCTGTATTCCATCCATCGTGCGTGCTTCTCATCATATAGATCGATGTGGTGTTGTCCATGTCGATCGATTGTTGCCTCTTCTGTTTGTTGCGGAGTAGATGCATTCTTCTTTGCATCAATTCAAAGCTCTTTGCTATCCAGTTGAGGTTGGTGGTGAGGCGGCACTGGAACATGTCAAGACTCTTCTGTATAGCTTGTTCTTCCCATCTCTTGTCTGTCTTGATGATGTTAAGTAGCTCTGTTTTCATGGAAGTGTATTGTTCCTGGAGATTGGTATAGATCGACGTGCGGTTGTCATTGTCGATCGATTATTGATGGTTCTCTGCTGGTGCTTGATCAGGATCGATCGATGTGCTGATAGGCATGTCGGTCGATGGAGATGTCTCTTGTTAAAAATCAAGCTGATTCTGAATCGTGTCCATCTCCTGCTGTAAAGCATCCATTCGTGCTTCGAGTGCATTCATATCATCACTCATTGGATAGTAGGAACTACCAAATCGTTCTTCATAAGAACACAACTTCTCTTCCAGTCTTGTAAAGCGCGTATCGATCGATCGCTTGATGTTGGTGTCGATCGATCTAGGGCAAGCTGCATCGATCGGTGGTATCCATCAGTCATCGGTCGATGTCAAAGGGTTCCAGGGCTTCCATGCTGAAGCTCCTTGTGTTTTCTGCCTCATAGTGGTGATATCATCTGCAAGCTCCTTCATGGTCTTGGTCAACCATGTAATCTTGTCATTGAGTGGATGGTAGACACTATCAAGTTTGCACTTGAAATCATTCATTGAATCATACTCAATGGTGTAGATATCATTGAGCTTCTCATCCATCTCTGCTCTGCTGTAAGGGTCTGGATCTGGAGGTGTAGCTTGAGTGAATAGGTTGCCTTGTCCATTGGATACTTGTAGGAGACGTCCATCCATAGCTCTTGCATTGCCTTCTGGATCTCTGAAAATACCAAACTCATCAGGGGTTAGATATCCATAACCTAACTTATCATTATGTAAATCGAATGATAAGGGTTGAGTATCGATCAATGCATTAGAATGCTCGTCGGTCGATGTCGTGGTGTGTAGCTCCTGGTGAAGATTGCAGCTGGATTCTTCTCCATGTGGGTGAGAGTTGGAAGGTTGCTGACGCATCTTGTCTGCTTCTAGGGTTTGTGAATCTGTTTCTACCCAGTGGCTTCTTTTATAGTAGTAATCATCAACAAAATTTCCAAAATTGAGATTTCCATCTTTCTCAAGGTCAGTTTCACTCATATCGATCGATACGTCATGACGTATGCCGATCGATTCTTCTTCTTTCTGCCCTCGTCTTAGACCAGTATCGATCGATGCTGACGGTGTAGCGTCGGTCGATTCGTGTAGCATGGTTCCGTATGATCTGGATCCATCTCTAGTAAGAACTTCTTGGTGGTCTGTAGCTGGTTCTTCCTCGCAGTTCTCACTGAATTCTTCCAAATATTGGGAAGGTCTAGTAGCTTATAGGGCAAAGATCGGATAGTAGTAAGCTGGCCAATCGTCTCGCGTTTTGGAAACTGTCGTATCGATCGATGTGTAGTAACTGGTGTCGATCGATTTCCATGTGTCTGGTCTTGGAATCGGTTTGAGACTGGTGTCATCTTTGTAGGCTGATCGTATTGTTGGAATGAACTCGTAAGGGACATAGTTGATGGGTACTGCATCTCTATTAATGAAAGAGTACTCAATCTCTCTTTCTTCCCAATAGTCTTCATCATACTCATCATCTCTTGTATCCATTGGAGGGTAATATAGCTCAGCTTCTCTACGGATATATGAATATGGTATCTTCCTGTTGTAGTCCTCATCATACTCTTCATCTTGTGTCTCTACTGCGTATGTAGGCTGGTAGTAGTCTGATTCCCAACTCCCATCTAAGTAATCACCTGGAAAGTGATCAACTTTGTACATAGGTGTTCTATCAATCGATGTGGAGTGAAAAATATTGCTTGTATCGATCGATGTATTAACTGGACGGTCGATCGATGTCGTATCGGTTGAATCGATCGATGTGTCGGTTTCTGTGCCGATCGATTCCGAGTACTCTGTCTCGTACTCCTCTACACAGTAGCATGTTGCTACGAGTTTTGCTTCATCTGGAGGCTGGTTGCATGACATCTTTGGCTTGACAACTCTGACTAGATCATAATAAATCTCTGGGTTGATGAGTGTCAAACACATCTGACTTGTTTGCAAATTGCAGACGGCTCCCACAGTAGCTAGGAATGCTCTTCCAAGTAGTAAAGAAGAATTCCAATTTAACTTGATGTCTAGGACATGAAAGTCAACTGGAACTAGGGTATTACCAATCTGTACCTCAAGATCTCTGATGATTCCCAATGAACTTCTTCTAGAACAATCTAAAAAGTAGAATGATTCTTTGGAAGGTTCCACCTTCAGACCTAATTGGTCTGCCATAACCTTTGGTAGGATGCTGTGAGAATAGTGCATGTGAGAATTCAATACCTTGCATTAGGCATGAAATAATGAACTCTTCAGGGTCACTCTTCTTCTTCAATGTGATCTTCTTCACATCCTCTCTGATTTGATTGAACATCTTTTCAATATCAGCTTTTGTTACTCTGGTTTCTCTGAAGAACATCCACAATCTGTGTGTGAAGTATGCCTCCTCAAAGGGTCTCTCTGCTGGAATACTAAGAACTCTCTTCTGGAATACTAAGAACTCTCTTCTTGAAGTTTTCCAACTCCTTTGCATTAGCTTCTCTTTTAAAGTGCTTAGGAATCTTTTCTTTCCTTTTTCTAGGGTTCTCTTTGCACTTTCCTTTTCTATATCCATAGGCTCTGATGTATCTTCAGCTTCTTCTTGTGGGTTGTCTGTTGGTTTGGGTCGGCCTCTGAGTGCATAGAGTTGGGTTGCATCTATCCTTGGTAGTTGCACTCGCTGTTTGATGGTTGTATATCGATCGATTTCTGAAGTAGCAGGTCGATCGATTTCTGGTTGGCTTGGGCGATCGATGTCATCCTCGTGAGATCGATCGATGAAAGGGTGGAGTGGGTTTGGGTGCCTTGCTGCGAACTCTGCGTGCGTCATAATCCGGACTGGTCTGTTCGTTGTCGTAGACTCTGTAGACTCTGTCGATCGATGTGGAATTTCAAACATCGATCGATAATCATCTTCCCATGTCGAACGATGATCATCATCTGGTGTGGTCGAGACCAATGAGAACTGCCGATAGTCTTGGAGCTCTTAACTTCAAAGTCTTCTTCTTGGGGTACCTCATGCTCGTCCACTTGCCAGAAATCATCTACTGTAATGGCATTGATGTGGTGCCTGATGAGATCTTCCTCTCTCCCTTTTATTAAGGCTTCTTGCCTCTTAATAGCTTCTGCTGTTTGGATCACCTGTGTCTCTGGCTTCTTCACATGGGTGCTCAAGGTGTCAAACTTCACATTCAGACTATTATAAGCAGCATCTATCTTTCCATTAAAATCCACAGTAAGCCTCTGCTGACCCTCTAGAACTGAATCAAGCATTGCTTCAATCTTGCTCTCCTGAGTAGGTGGTTGTGGATTATGGTAGAAATAATTGTTGAGATTCTTGTAGTTGTTGTTGCTGAAGGGTTTCTGATAATGTGAATTCTGATTGTAGTTACTTCTCTGAATGTTGCCATAGAAGTTCCTGTTTCCATTCTGATTTCCAGGCCTCTGAAATTCTCTTATGTAATTCACTTCTTCTTCATATCTCTCCTCATCAGTCTCTATAGCTTCTACATCTTCTGCAAAGCTAACCTGCTTCCTCAGAAGCTTGTTGACACTTTCCAATTTGGCTCTCACATCGTCCAACTGCTCCTTCCCAAGGGCATTGGCCGATTTTCTTCTCTCATAATCAGTGTTCTTGGTGCTGTTGCTAGTTGTCAAGTTCTCAATAAGCCTCACAGCCTCTCTTGGATTCCTGGTGGTGAATTTTCCTTCACTAGCTGTGTCTAGTGCTGTCTGATAGGCCAGATCTAAACCTCTGAAGAAAGTGCTGAGTAGTTGCACTTCATTGAATCCGTGGTGTGGACAATCTCTCTGATAAGACTTGAAACGAACCCAACTATGTCTGAAAGGTTCTGTAGACTCTTGCATGAATGTGGCAATCTTGCTTCACAACTCTTCTGCGCGTGCCTCATCAATGAAATTAATCAAGAAAGCATTCTTGATATCCTCCCAGGATGTAAGAGATCCTGGTGGTAGTTGCTTAAGCCATTGTAAATCTTCTCCAGTAAGAGAGTTTTTGAAAAGCTTGCAAAGTAGGTAGTCAGCTGGGACTCCATTGGCTTTGATAGCAGATATAAGATCCTCGTACCTCTCTAGATGGTCCATAGGATGCTCATTGGATGCTCCACTGTAGGGTGTCTGTCCTACAAGTGTGTAGTATTGAGGATTCACCTCAAAATCAACCCTCTGTATGTCTGGAGGACGGATAGCAGATCTTTTGGCGTAGTATTGATCTGGACGGTTGTTATCAGCCATTGATCTGTTTCTGTTGGCTTCTTCTGCAGCTCGGGCATTGGCTGTATCAACCTCAGCTTCTGGATCAGGGATTGCAGCCCCCTGATCATTAATTCTCTGACCTGCTGCATTATGCAGGTGACCTTCTTGGTCACGCAGGTTATCTTCATTGTCTTGCATGAATATCAGTGTTTCGACCATGTTCTGCAGCTCGGTATCGATCGATAAGCGGATAGCAGTATCGGTCGATGTTGGATGAAAGATGTTGGTTGACGGGTACTGAAAAGTATCGGTCAATGTGGATGAATGAGTATCGGTCGATATCAGATGAATGAGATCGGTCGATGTCAGTGAACGATTATTGGTCGACTGTGTTTGAGACTCGGTAGACGGTTGTTGATGAATATCGATCGATGCACAAGCTGGTGTATCGAGTGATGTGGAACGAATCTGTGTGCGGATTGAACGTTCCAAAGTAGCTGGATCAGTAGACAAAAGTTCCTTGTTCTTTTTACTTCTGGTTATGCTGGGCATGCACCTGAAAAGAAAAGAAAAATTTTATCAGTAACAAGTAGTAAAGTAAAAGAAAACCTAGACTTAAATAAAATCTAATGGCGATCAAAGCTCCCCGACAACGGTGCCAAATTTGATACGTGCTCAAATTACCCTAGAGCAACTTTACTCTCATCAAAAGAGGTCAAGTTGTAGTACTTAGGGATCGAATCCACAGAGATCTAGGGAACACACTAGATCTTTTTGTAACAAAGCTAGGTCAAAGATTTCAAAGCAGTAAATAGCAAGTAAACTTAGAACAGGTGAGCAAGACAATTACTCAAGTGATTGATTTGGTATTAAACAAATATGGTGAAGGTGTTAGACTAGGATTACTATTCAGGTTATCAGGGTTATAATAGTATGAATGCTTATATGAGATGTTTGCATGATATTAAAGAACCCAGCTATAACAATAACTTTAACTGTCGTCCTAGGTTATCTAATACTAGAACCGATGCAAATCCCATTGGCGAGACATAGGAAGGCGTCGATTGACCTTCTTATTGCATGTATCGATCGACAGTGCCTCGCGTCGATCGATGACTCTATAGGAGTATCGATCGATACGCTTCTAGTAAGCTTTAAGCACGATGGCTGATTAACAGTTCGCTTAAGGAGTATGCCAAATCAGCTGTCGCTTGTTTCCAGCAAATTCCTAAGCTCGAAGAAGATAGATCCAAGGATAATATCCATTGTTATCATGTATAGGTTAGCTACTCCTATACAAGCATTAAAAGCAATCTTCTAAGATGAATATCACATGCTCAAGTATTCATATTTGGGGCTAATCCCTCAAAACCTATTTGAATCCTAGATCTAACAGAGGTGTTTACTCAGACATGGCCAAGCAAAACATCATAACAGTAAAATAAAACTACATAGATAGGATAGATAGAAAATAAAGGTGTTCAAGAAAACTCTCAATTGTAACTCTCTCTCTCTCACACAAAACAATAGAAAAGAAACTCTCAAAAGACTCTCTCTAAAAGAAACTCTCAAGAATTAAAAGACCTAGAACTATGAAACTTTGAAAGATGTAAACTCTCTAAAACTCTTACTTTTGCCAAAATACTTAGGCAAAGCATAAATACTTAAAATTAGGTTAAAACTCGTCAGAGAATCTTGGTAAATTGGATGAAGTCTTGGGCTTCAAGTTGGTTGTGACCAAACTGGGCTTCTGTGTGTTGAATATCGATTGATTACACTGAAGATGTATCGATCAACGCATCTCTCTCCGTGTCGACCTTGAGTGGTCGATATGGTCATCTCGGGATGAATCTCTAAAATGCTCCAAAATGCTCCAAAAACATCATCTTTTCTCCAATTGCTCCTGAACCTGTAAATATGCATTCTAGACTCCAAAATAGGTTAAATGTATCCTAAATCTATCATATACCATGACTAAAATCAGGTCAAATTCATGGTATATAAGGTGGTTGCAGATTTCCTCCTCTCAAAGTCAGTGTTCTTGGTGCTATTGCTGGATGTCAAGTTCTCTATAAGTCTCACAGCCTCTTCTGGATTTCTAGTGTTGAAGTTACCTTCACTAGCTGTGTCCAGAGCCATCTGATATTGTAGCGCGATGCCTCTGAAGAAAGTGCTGAGCAGCTGCACTTGGTTGAATCCGTGGTGTGGACAATCTCTCTGGTAAGACTTGAATCTGATCCAGGAACTTCTAAAAGACTCTTTAGGCTCCTGTGTAAATGTAGCAATCTTGCTCCTCAAGTCTTCAGCATGTGCCTCATCAAAGAAGTAACGCAAGAATGCGTTCTTGATGTCGGCCAAGCATGTAAGAGATCCTGGTGGTAACTGCTTAAGCCATTGCAAAGCTTCTCCGGCAAGTGAGTACTTGGAGATCTTGCAAAAAAAGATAGTCCCCAGGGACTCCATTGGATTTGATAGCAGATATAAGATCCTCGAACCTCTTCAGATGGTCTATAGGATGCTCGTGAGATAACCCACAGTAGGGTGTCTATCCCACGAGTGTGTAGTACTGGGGCTTCAAATCGAAATCGCCTCTCTGGATAGCTGGAGGGCGACTGGCTGATCTGTTAGCATAGAACTGATTTGGACAATTGTAATCAGCCAACGTTCTGGGTCAAGCAGCCTCATCTACAGGTTGAACAGCTCCTGTAGCTTCAGTTTAAGTCTAAGGGATTACAATTCTCCGAGCATCTATCCTCTGACCTGCTGCATTATGCAGATGACCTTTTAGATCATGCAGGTTTCCATTCTCATCCTGTCTGAGAATAAGTGTCGCAACCATGTCTCGCGGCTGAGTATCGATCGATGTACGGAGTGATGTATCGATCGATGTTGGGTGGAAGAAATCGGTCGACGGAAGAGTAGACTCGGTCGACGGTGAAGAGCGAGTATCGATCGACGGAGTAGGAGACTCGGTCGATGGTGGTATGCGAATATCGGTCGACGAACGAGTGTTGCTGTCGATCGAAGTGGAGTGTTTGTCTTTGCGGATCGGACTTCCAAGCTTGCAGGATCTTCTGAGAATAGCAGTTGATTTTCCCTGTTGATTCTGGTACTGCTGGGCATGCACCTGAAAAGACAAAAAAAAAGATGATGTAAGAAAGTGGTTTTAAAGAAATCTAAAGGCGATCAAATCTCCCTGGCAACGGCGCCAAATTTGATATGCTTGCTCGATAGCTTGCTAAAATTACCCTAGGAGCAAGTTTACTCTCTCAAATAAGACATTCAGTTGTAGTACTTAGAGATCAAATCCACAAGGAGCTAGGAAACCAATAAGATCTAATCAGGGTGATTAAGCTAAGTTAAATAGCAGGTTTTGAGCAAAGTAATTGCTTGATTGATTGATTGAGGGTTTGAAGCTTTTATGAGAAATAGCTAGACTTAGGGTTTCTATTCAGGTAATCAGAATTATAATCCTATAGATGCCTAACAAGTTGTATGCATGATATTGTAGAGCTCAAATTCATAAGAACAAATCGATCAGCTTTCGCCTTCTAGATTTGTCTATGGACTAGATCTAATAATCTTACCTTTCGGTTTGATCAATTAGAAAGTGTCGATCGATTATTCTAGAGGAATATTGATCTATACACCTTTGGCACCGGCGATCAATTATTCTATAGGAATATCGATCGACGCGCTCTAGCCAAGCTTTGAGATCGGGTTGAATGAATGCTCACTAAGAATTCCTAGATCAGCTTCCGCCTTTCTCTAGCAATCCTAACTCAATTAGGATAGGTTCAGAATAAGTTTAAGTAATAACTTATATCATAGGTCAAGGTTCTAGTTAGCTACTCAACAACACAAGCCTTAAGAACATCCTAATGATGAATATCACAACTTAGCAATCTATAGTTCGGGCTAATCCCTCATAACATATTTGAACCCTAAATCTAACAATAAAACTATTCAGACAGGGCAAAGCAATTCATATCAACAAGGTATAAAGAAAAATGCATTGATAGATAAATAGATAATAAGGGAGTTCCAATCACAAATCTCTTTGGATCTTCTCTCCAACCCTAGAAATCCCTAAAACCTTTAGCTGTGTAAAACAATCTCTTTGTAATTTTGGTGAAATCTTGGGCTTTAAGTCTGCTGTCTTCTGCTTGATTCATCGTCGATCGATGTCGCAGGATGTGCATCGATGGATTATTATCTTCAGTCGTGGACCTTTCTTCTATATCGATCGATGGCACAGAGTGTGCATCGATTGGTTATTAACTCTGAATGTCGACCTCTGGTCTGGTTTGATGGTCAGCTCGGGTGAAATCTCTCTTGTACTCCAAAATGCTCCAAAATATCACTTTGTTCCAAAACACTCTTGAACCTAAAAACATACCTAATAGACTTCAAAACATAATAATTCTATCTTAAAACACCTATATACCATGGGTAAAAGTGGGTCAAATCCATGGTATATCATATAACTATAATCATGATTACCTGAACAGAAACCCTAAGTCTATTACCTTCTTAATATTGATTTAAACCTCAATTAACCGAACAACTGCCTTGTTCACCCTTGCTATTTTATTTACATTAATTGAACCTAGCTTAATCACCGCTGATTGAAATCTATTGTGTGTCTTAGCTCTCTGTGGATTCGATCCCTAAGTACTACAATTGAACCTCTTATTTGAGAGAGTAATTCACTCCTTAGGATAATTTGAGTGATATCACCCAACACGAAAATCGTTGAAAAGCCTCGAAAATCCTAAATAAAATTCAGACAATTATACATCAATTAAACTTAAGTAAATGCTATAAATCCAAGCAAAATAGTGGAGACAATAAAAATAATGTTCGTAAAAACTCCCAAATAAAAATTCCAAGTTTATGAATACCCCGTCCCGATGGTCTTCATCGTTCCGTACTTTGGTCCAAACAATTACTCATCACCTGCATCACAAAAAAGGCATGAGCATACAGAAATACTTAGTGAAAACGCCCAATACCACCCACTACAGTCCTATAATCAAACACTCAATAGATACTAACAATACAACATCCGGTTCTATCATTCTCTACGTGGCCATTTCCTTAACATTAACCATTTCCATACATCGAATACTAACAACCTAGCATCTAGTTCTATCATTCCTTTACTTAGATAATTCCATAAGTTTCTCATTACTTTAGTCTTTCCTAACATTTCGACCCAAAGGCCCATAACCTGCTGCTTAGCCAATCTTCGGTTGTAGCCAATCTCCGGTCCTAAAAGCCCAACGAACGAACTTTCCCTAAACGAATTATATCATGCATTTTCCTAATAACATGATGAACAAACTTTCAGTAAACGAATTCTATTCAATCATAAATTTGATCCTAATGAATCAAACAAGGCAAAAAAAATTCTTATTGGACTGCCACGAATCACATCCTAGCCTGGATTGATCTTAAAAGATCAAGATTCATGTGATCCTGCTTGCTCGATCCTCACCTACCAAACTCTCTCTCCCTAGAACTGTGTTCTAGCTTTGACCTCTCTCTAAGACTCTCTTTTTGAGTTATGTCTAGAATGAGAACTGAAGGTCCATTTTTATATTACTTTGGGACTTGCTCACGAAGCCGGAAATTTATTGTTGTTTCCGTATTTGGCTTGGTCAAACCTTGTCCTCAAAGGCTTGACCGAATCTCTAAATTTTTTTCCTTATACGACTCCCACATACCCGACCTTTCTTTCATACAAACCTACCGCATTCTCTAATTGTCTCTACGGTTCATCAATCCCTTGCTTAGACTTTTATCGCGCTATGATCAGCTTATCTACTTATTCTAAGTTATTAATGATTTGTTAGTACGGACTACGGAGTACCTTTGATACTTCGCGAAAATCAAGTTCTTATTACATTCATAAAGAAAGTTTCAACACGTAGAACAATTTCTATTTCTTACGAAGAAACCTTGCCCCAGACACATTCTTTTATAATAAAAAAAATATTTCAGAAGCAGGTCATTACAGTGCCAGCATTTGATTCCTGCCTATATGAATTCCGGTTCAAGACCGTTTCATCCCTGCCTTCGTATGAAATGGAAAATTTTCTATAAAAGGAAGATCTTTCCATATTTCAGGATATATAAGGATCTAACCTAATTTATGACCGACGACTATCTATAAAAGGGGATCAAACCATAGAACAATGAATCGACTATTCAAGACATTACCTACAGAGTTATGTGGCTAGAATTAGGCTCATAATCCAAAATATTATAGACCCGGTTTTAAAGATCAATAAAAATAATAATTTTGATCTCTCTTTCTACTTAGCACTTGCTCACTTCACGTTTCCGTAGTACCAACAAAGAGTCTTGCACAAATTTAGGATAACAATATTCATTATTATTCATCATAGTCATTTCTGTATTTGAAAGTTTTATTTTATTTTGCATCAATTTTTATTTTATAGTTTCTAGTAAATAAATTTAAAATATACAATATATTTTTCTTAAGATAAGTATTGTGAAAATTATGTTTCTTGATATTAACATAAATCAGAAAATACAATACAAAAATCATTTAAATTTTTATTTCTTATTGTATGTAAGTGAATTATACTAATTTTAATATTTTTACATTCTTTAATTCATAAACACATTATAATATTTCAGTAGAATACAACCTAAATAAAAAAAATTGATTGAAAAAACTAATTAAATATATGTGATATTTTGTAATTAAATATTTCAATATTTTCAATCCTTAATATGTTTTTTTTTAATTTAGTTTTATTCATTTTCTTTTTATTTTCGATTATTTCTATCTGAAATAAATTAACCAAAATTATATAAATTAGTATTCCCTCTGTTTCCTAGTTAATTTCATCTTTTGTATTTTTATTACATAATAAGTGTCATTTTTGTTTACCATTTCAATGCAATATATATTTTTAACACTAATATTAGTTAAAATGGTATAATTTATAAAATAGTGATATTTATTTTAATTATTAATGATAAATAAATTTTAATAATTTTTTAATCATTGTAAAAATGTCAAAATGACTTTTGTTATGAAACGGAGAAACTGTGGTAAATAATATTATAAATATAAGTCAATATTTAATTTTGGCTTATGATGTGGATATTTTAGATGCATTGAAACGTGGCTACTTAATAGATATATATATATATATATATATATATATATATATTAAATGTGTAAATAATTTAAATAACAAGTTTAATCAACCTAAAGTTAGACAAAAGTAACCTAACTTTACAGTACAAATCATAAATACCCTGACCACCTAATTTTAACTACAAACCTAATTAACCTAGCCACCTAATTTTAGGTACAACCTAACTAATCTTAGATCTACCTAACTAAATTAATTATATAATTATTAAAAAGCAAAAAAAATTAAGGGAGAGGGATAGCGATACAAAGTGCCTAATAATGAAGTCACCATAAATCATAACGATTTGCTTTTTCAGTTCTAACTTGTAAAGCTGAGCTAAATTTATTATATTGGCTTATTTCATTGTTGATAATTTACATCTACTGAATTCAAATTCCAAACATGATTTCTGCGGTAATAACATCTCCTGTATATTAATTAAGGAGCACTTTTAATAATTAATCTTGTCTTGATGTATGATTAACAGGAATGTCCATTACTATGCGTCAGTTTCATAGCTCTTCTCAATCTACTTATTAAAATAGGCATTATTTGCTAGAGTATTTATAATGAAATGTCATCATAGACTGTGAACTCAAAAAAATGCCATATACATAATACATATGGTTGAAGTAAGTTTTTTTTTTTAGATAAGGTCAAGTAAGGTATAAGTCATCTTTTGGCAAACGATATATGACGGCCAAAAACAATAACGTAACGGTCCTGTTTATATTTAAATTTTGTTTGGTCCTCTAAAGTTAACCGGTGTATATTTTTTGTTTATTTGTATGTAACAGTCTATGATATAACAATATGTATTTACTTTGTTGTGACCACCATTTTCGTGAATATATATTTTTTTGAAAACAAAAAATTTAAAGAAATAAAAACACACAGAAAAAAGTATAATCTCCTATATCTTAATTGATGAGCACTTTTTTTTGGACAACAATGAGTAAAAATTATTTATCTAAGAGGTCACCGGGGTAGAGAACCAAACCGAAGGTATGGAATCAACATATAATATAGCTGAAAGAGAGCTTCATGCACCACGTGCAAGCTTGTCCGCCATTGTGTTTGTTGCCCTTGGAATATGTATGATCTTGAAATTAGGGAAGAAAGTCTTACTGCGGCAAAACTCCTCCATATGTGTAGTAAAAGCTGGCCAATCCTCAGGTGACGACACCATCTTCACCAGTTGAGAACAATCCGTCGCAAAAACTACTTCTGAGAACTGCAGGGTCTTCATGCACTCCATTGCCCATATTAGTGCTTCACATTCAGCATGTAAAGGTGATAGGCTTCTTCTTAGGTTCATGGCCCCCATCATAACATCATCTGAATCTCTCACTTTACAAAACCAACCCTGTCCCGTGAACTTATCTTCCTCCTTCCAGGATCCGTCAATAAAGCAGATTCTTGTGTACTCCATTGATTGCCAATTCGTTGGTTCTTGTAAAGGGAACTCGTGGTGTTGGATCAGTAATGGTACCTCAGCCCAGATGGATCCCTCCACCTCTGCTTTACGCAATATTTCCTGTGGATTACCATTCCTATTTTGATAAATTTTTTCGTTTCTATTCTTCCAAAAATACCACATAATCCATGGAAAACACTCTGAATCAAACTCCTCTGGAATCCTCCAAAACAAATAATCCATACTAGTATAAACCAAGGGTGATGGGAAAATCCCAGGGGGAGATGTATTTTGGATAGTGCCCAAGTTTGTAAAACCGGTGGACATTCAAAAAGGACATGGTTTATAGTTTCCTCGTCCACCCCACATATACTGCAACGCAAATCACAATTAATTCCGCGTGTCCTTAGGACCTTTGCTATTGGTAAAATTCTAGCAATTACTTGACATACAAAATGCCTTAGTTTGGGAGAGCATTTCAGTTTCCAAGCATATGCTAATAGCGTTTTAACATCCGGTCCAAAATATTGCAATTTTAAAACCTTGTCTGGGTATAAAGACTCTGTACGGAATCCCGATTTAACTGTATATTTCCCAGACTCCGTGAACATCCAACCATATAAATCCGTCCGCTGTGACCTACTAACTGCCAATCCACGGATGATTCACACATCATCGGGGTGGAAAAGTTCGTTTAGCATTGGTACATTCTAAGAAAGATTAACCGGATCAAGAAGATCTTTCACCGTAAGGGATTGATCTAAAATTTGTAGCTGAGTTTTTGGTATAGCTGACCTCGGGCGAGGAGCAGGTATCCAGGGATCATTCCATACAGAAATTGATTGTCCAGTACCTACTCTTTTGATTAGCCCTTTTTTAACCAGAGATCTAGCTGAACAGATGCTTCTCCACCCATATGAAGATGAGTAAGATCTGTGTTCATCCAGGGGATGTGAATTCCGGAAATATCGACCTTTAAAAACCTTTGAAAATAAACAATCAGGTTTGTCTATCAACCGCCATAATTGTTTAGCCAATAGAGCTGTATTGAAATCTTGAAGATCCCTAAAACTGAGACCTCCCTCTTCCTTAGGTGTGCAAACTTTGTCCCATGAATACCAATGAATACCTTTCTTATTTTCCCCGCTGCTCCACCAAAAATGTGCCAATGTACTCGATATTTTCTTAGTAACCCGTTTCGCTAATCTGAAGCAGGACATTACATATGTTGGCATAGGTGATGCTGATGATTTTATTAACACTTCTTTTCCTGCCTTCGTAAGAAATCGGACAGTCCAGCTATTGACTTTATTATTAACATTTTCATTTAAGAACCCAAAAATCTGTAATTTTGAGCCACCAAGGCTTTCCGGAATACCCAAATACTTTCCCATTCCACCTAAATATTTGTAATTGATGAGCACTTTTAATATTAGTCTTTCATATCTCTGGGCAATGTGTTTACGAACAACCACAACAAAAAATGACAAAAAAAAAAACAAACTTGATAGGTGTTCAAAGAAAAAAACTAACAAACTTGATATATATATTTTCACAGTATTATAAATTTATTTTCTTTATAAAAACTTTTTTGATAAATTTATTACGCTAGAGTCTTCTTGTGATTAGATTTATACTCTGTAAACTTTCATCTTAATCATTTTATAATCTCTCATGTAGAACCTATAAAACTCCTTAGTCTGACCATACATTTCTGTGAGTATATATATATATATAATAATATCTGTATAATGTGATATTTTGGTCTAGTATATGTATATCCAGAGATATAATAATATCGTGGTTTCTATCGAATTACCACATATTTATAAATGATCTGACTTTTGTATGAATGGTTTGACACATTGTTAATATTACATTAGGGATTTTCCTTTAATACAAATATCATTACATGTAATATATATATAATATATATTTGTCCATTTCATCTAAATATATATTATATATCATGCACTAAAAATAGAAATGAGTGAAACTCACAATTTGTTGTTTCGTTTCACTTTCTAAGATTACATATGAGATGGTGAGCAAATTCCATATGAATAAATAGTTAATTCATCATCACTTGTGATCCACCTATTTATTAATCTTCCATATTTGGGTTCGCCTGTAACCGATGGTTAATTATAATTAGTTTAGACTCTTTTGGCTTTAAAATCAGTGAATTTATATTTTTAAGTACAACTGAGTTTGTGCGTTAGACGCTGATTACATTACTCCCTATTTTTTGGCGTTATAATAAAAATAATAATTTTAAATTAGGTGAAGTTTTCATTTTTGGAGATAAAATTTATTAACAATTAGTGATATTATATAGTCTATTTTATTATTGGTTAAATTATGAGTATGTGTCTAGGTAATGCTACTTTTGTTTAGAAAATTCACCTTTGTTTTTATTAATTTATGTTTTAGAAGATTTTTTTGTTCTAGATGATGTTTTTAATTTTCTATGTAAAATTTATTAATAATTAATGTTATATAACTAATGATATTATGGATTCTATTTTATTATTGATTGAATTGTGGTTAGGTATGTTTTGTTTATAAAATATAAAAAAAAATTAAAAACATTTATGTGTACCATCCTATAATGTCATCTATTAGAAATATAGAGGGAGCTAAAGAATTTAATGTTGTTTTAATTTATGTGTGTACTTTTAAAACGTTACATTAATAGATGGAGGGAGTATAAATTTAATAGTGCAGATTGTACATTATAATATTTTTTACAATTTAGATTTGTGTGTTCTATTTATCTTATTTTGTATTTTTCATTAGAAACATCGCTTTTTTAGAAAATTTGTTTTCATATTACATTAGTTTTTCCATATTCGTTTTTAGAACTAAAAATAAAATTTTATGTCTTACTCCAAATCAACTTTTAATCGTTTTTTTGCTGTGAAAGTCTAAACTTTTTGTTTGGGAGAACTTTTGTAACACGTTTTTTATTTATTTTTAAAATCTAATATATTTTTGTAAAAAAATATAAAATATTTAATAATATAACTAAAATTGTGTTTTCGTTTAGATCCTTTATTTTGCTTTTCAAATAGAATTTTAAATATTGTATATGGTCATTTAAAATTCTATATGATAATTTAAATATTGTATGTGAATTAATAATGTACAGACATCATAAGAAGCTAATATTGCCAAAACATAGTAAACTGACATTCAATTTCTCAATTTTCAAAACGATAAAATATTATTGATTAAAGATTCATCAATCAAATGTAGAAAAAAAGAGAAATAAATGAACTCGAGCCTTGATAGTCTTTCCATAGAAAATATTGCTTTTGTGTATCTAAAGTTTCAACACCAGCATCTTTCACTGCACCAAAGTTTAAAGAAAAAATGCCTGAAATTCCATTGAGCTCTCATTAGACTACATGAGTGTCTTATGATTTTATATATAACACAAAACCGTTGGACATCGGATGGGTGCTTCTCTTTGATTTTGAATGCCCTTGATCAGATTTTCTGGGAGAAGCTTTGGTCAATTATGCTTGCTTCCCTCAAGATATATGACATCTTTTTCAGGTGTGGATGACCTTCCAACAGCTTTATCAGACTTCCAATAATCTTTTAGAAAATCTTGTTTTTTTTTATTACTTCATCGACGGAGCCAAATATAAATGATACATATAATATAGAGTGGAGGTTCAAAGTCTACCTGAAATGTTTATAAGCTAAATTTGATAACCGAGCAACTTTCAAAATAAAAACGTTGGGGATAGGTTGGAGGAAGGGGGAGAATATATACTATAGCATATTCTAAGATTCAATCATGATCTTAGCGCCCTAACTCACAACCCATAGCCCACATGAAGAGATAGGTTATACACACCATACGTCTACACAGTAATCCAAAATACAAACTATCAAATCATTACTTTCTCGAAACAGTCTCTTAGAATGAGACTGTTAAGAAATTACAATGGGCTAAATTTCCTAAATAATAACTGTTAAGTCTTAGTGACAACTTTGGGGTTCATAAGTAAAAAAGGGATTGCTAACTCAAGACAAATAAAAGAGAGAAAAACACAATGATACCTCGGTTTCAGAATACTTTGAGCCAGCTTTGATAGGAATCATAAGATATTTTGGGTGATTCATCTTTCTTTCTTTTGGTCCATTGGTTTCGTAGACATGTATGGTTTGGCATCTGATGGATTTCTTCCATTTGATTTTGGATGTCGTTGATCAGGTTTTGAAGTTATATTTTCCATTATTCCATCTGGTGGTTTAGTTTTTGACAACTGATTCTTGCCGCTAGACTCAGACTGCTGGTTAACAGTAGATCCACTCCCACTTCATTCACCTTGGGAGACACCACCTACCAAGCCATTTTGTGAAGGAACATGTACTGGCTGCGCCTTTATTTCAATGAAGCTCATGCCAAATTCTTTGTATGTAACGCATGATGGCTGCAAATAATCGACATACAGTGAAAATTGCATACATTCAACATGAAAAATTGCCACTGTTGGCATTCATTTTCTTGCAGAGAGAGCAGCACCAGGACCACCAGTTTCCAGGATCTTAAGGTCTGGTCCTCTCACTCATCATTTTAATCTTCGCTACCAGAAGCAATCTTGATGCAAAATGCAAAGTGTTGATTTATGTCTTAACTTGATGCAGTATGTACATTTTTGTATATCGTAAATATTTGAGTAATCCCTGGAAATTCTGGATTTTCTTTTGCATTTCACTCACATGAGTCAAAATTGACACACTTTAAAGACAATTTAACAGAAGCATTGACCCAAACATGTTACATATAAAAAGACAATTTATCATACGGCACTCATGCAATTCAAATTTTGCAATCAATATCTTTTACATTAAAAAAAAAAACAAGCCCTAGAAAATTACATTCTTCACGTGAACCTTGAACTGCAAGTCTGGAATTTTCCTTTAAACCCTTGTCAAAACATAACCTCTTTCTTCATTTGGAGACGCAAAGTTTTATATTTCTTCCTGAAGTGGAAAATATTGAGCACAACTCTAGTTAATATGCGCTATACCACAAACCAAATTGTTGTTTAAAGCGCTGGTTGCATCATATGAATACGAATTACCACAAATGTAGTTCAGTAAAATAACAAATAACCATTCGTCTTCTCTAATTTGGGGCCGATTCAGATTCAATTTTTTAGTCAAAGGTTAATTACAGAAACACGTCTTCAACCCAATCCAGCAGCTGAGAAGTGCCATTGCATGCCCAACATTTGAGCAGCATTTCTTTGTTTTGTATTCACTGAACCTTTCTCTCCATGAGTATTATCGTACATCACCGAATATTTCTTGTAATTATCCTTTTAACCCCATATAACCAAACAAAAAACAAACAAAAGATCATAAAGAAATAAAAATTTGAAAGTGAAAACTTTGTTGGGGTTTAGGTGTAGACTTACGAATGATGTCTCTGATTTGAAAAATGTATTGGAACTTGGAAGCCAAATCACTGAGACTTGTAGAAGCATTAGCGGTAGGAACTAACCAATAGAGTCCGTACTGTATTGATGAGAAGAGACAGAAGCTGAAATCATTAAGACAGTAATCAGCGAAAGGAATTTTTTTTAAAGAATATGTTTTGATTTCCTAAACGGCTAAGCCAGAGAGTTAACGACGATGGAGGATGTCTTGTTTTGGAGTATAATATGTAAGGGGTTTTATAACGAGAGTGTAGTTGATTATATGTGTTAGGGATTGGTTATTTCTTTTCCAACGCCATTTATGCGCAAAAAGATCAGGTTAGCAACAGACCTTGCATGATCATTAATTTGATCAACACGAAAGAGATCCTATGGTTTGAAGTCTCAACTAAGGGTTTGTTAAAACATGTGCACAGCTGATGACTGCAACAAAAAAAAAAAGAATTAACCACCAATGTTAGATTCCAAGGTTTTAGTTTAGAATATAAGCATAAAGCAAACTGTCTAGACCACACAGTACCTTTTCTGCTCTTCTTCCCTTATCTTCTTCCTTAGCCCTCGCCCTCATCATCTTCTTCATCAATCTCATCATAATCGTAATCAATCTAAAGGTATGCATCCACCACCAGTGAAGCAATAATGTTTGATCTTCATGATATTGATAAACCGACGCAGTTGGATGTAACTATCTTGAGAGCTTCATCCACATCTCTAACGTCAGATAAGCTTCTTGGAAACTTGTCGTCAAGAAGGGAATAAAGAGCCGTTTCTGAAACATCAGTGGGGGCGCTGGCCTGCATCTAACGAACATTGTTCCAGCGCAGAGATCTCATCCAATCTTTGGTAATTTCTTAAGAAATCAAATGATGACCGTACTTCACAAAATCAGAATCGTTTAAATAGAAAAAAAAAAGAGAGAGAGGGAGGAAAGTGAAGAGGTAAATGTAATTATGTGATTACTCACTTAAATTGAACAATAATAGATGGATATAAAGGGAGGTGGAAGAGAAAGAGATATTGTAACTAGTGTACTTAGGTTTTGCAGGCGAAAACAAAGTTACCGGGAAAGAACAAATTTTCATTGATTAATTTACTCGGCTAAGAGAAAAAGGTGACTTGTCTGTGACATGTCAGGAAGCTCATTTCTGATTGGTCAATTTTTCTATCTTACGTGGATAGCCTAACTATTGAGGATATTCAACTTTTAGTATTGTTAGATTTACTGCTTAATATACACCCGAAATCATCTTTTTTGTTCCTAAACGAAAACCTATTATAAATATATTCAGTATTAGACTAATATATATTTAGTTTTTCTGACTTAGTTACAAAGTAAATGCGTTTAGGAATGTATAAGGAAAACTGGTATAATGAGCCTAAAACAAGAAGAATCTAGAAATGAAGATGATGTGTTTTTTTTTGAAATTTTTAATTTGTTTATCAACAAAAAAAATACTACAAAGTAGTGTTGGAGAAAAAAAATTAGGAACAGTTTTAAAGACCATGAAAGAACCTAAAGAGACATGATGGTAGGGGTGTAGAAAGCTGGCCGCTCAAGCCATCTTTGCAGCAATCCACTATAGAGCACCATGTTCTTATGATGAAGTGATGAGAGACGGACGGTTTCGTACTGTTTTCTCAATGTATCCAACAAGCTGAGAAACAGACCGATACTCATTCTTGTGCTTCCGTGCGTTCCTTTCATGCCAGATACTGTGAAAAGCTGAAAAACCAGACGCATGAGGGGAAGGACTAACTTTGGAACATTGCTGGAGAGAAGGAAAGAGACTGTGTCAGTCCAGTCTGGAGTAGCTCTTGCGCCAAGAAGGTACCCCACAAGTTCAGTCAACAGCGTGTAAGAGAATGGACATGCGAAAAATAGATGGTCGCGGGTCTCATTCGGCTCACCTCAAAGACGGAAAGATTGAACAATTCCCCAGCTTCGAGTGCGATCACCAGTGGACAGCTTGTCTTTGAAATCTAGCCAAGTAATAAACGAGAAACGTGGAACTGCCTGTGTAAACCATACAAGCTTGCTCCAGGGTACAAGATGATGGTGCTCATGTGTCAGGTTCCATGTCTTCGTGGCAGAGAAGTTGGTCTAAAGTCGTTGTTGCCTTGACGCCATAGAGGACAGTCTGCTTCAGCTTCATCTACTGATGGCGGGACAGATTGGATTCCCTATCATCACCCATAGTTGATAGCCTCGACTCCGATGAATGTTCCACCTTCCAGACGATGCTGCCTCTGCAACTGTGGCATAACGGCAGATCCCCAGAACTTGTGTACCAGATAGACCTGCATTATCAAGTAATTTCCCAATATTTAGCTAATCATCAAACCAAAACAAAGTTGATCTACCATTTCCAATCCATGGTCGAAGGAACTGTGCTCCTGTATCATGAAGCTTTAGCAGCTTACGCCATATCCAGGAGCCAACATACTTATCATTTGCATCCCAGAAACTGCGTGTTCGCATTAAATAAGCTCTTTTCCAAGTCACCCATAGGGAGCCAGAGTTCGTAAAAAGGCACCATACCAGACTTAAAGCAAATACCCGGGATGAGTCTCGCAGTTGACGAATGCCAAGCCCCCCCCCCCCCTCTGATTTTGGTTTGCATACCTCCTGCCATGAAAATTTCGCCTTCGTGTGTATGTTTGGTGAACCAGACCAGAGGAAGACACTGCACATGCTCTCAATGGTATCTAAGCAGCGTTGACGCAAGCGAAAAATAGAACACCAGAAGTTGATGATACTGGCAATAACCGAGTTTATAATTGGAGATGCCCCGCGTAAGAGAGTGATCTGCTAGTCCGAGAGAGCATTCACGATCTGATTTTGTCAATAAGTGGCTCATAATCATTCCGATTCATAGACTTGGTGGTGAGTGGTTAGCCAAGATAACGAACAGGTAGTGCCTCTACTGGGATTTGATGGCGATTGATCTCAGCTAAAAAATCTTGATTTGTTCGACCAGCCACAAAGATGGACGACTTCGTAGGGTTGATATAGAGACCAGAGAGGGCTGCAACTCATCCAAGACCTCAAATATACCTCGAAGAGATGCAGGAGATCCATCATCAAAGACAATGAGATCATCAGCAAAGCTAAGATGCGTCAAGTTAACTTTTGTTCAGACTGGATGAAAGCCAATATGACCTGAGACTGCTGAGCGATTAAGAAGCCTCGAGAGCACATTCACTGCGATAACATAAAGATATGGAGAGAGATCACAGCCTTGGCACAAGCCTCTCTCACTTCCAAAGAATCCCTTTAATTCCCTATTAACAGCAACTGAGAAGCAGCAGTAGAGAGACATGTGTGAATCCAGTAAAGGAATTGTTCTGGAATGTTCATGGCAACAAGAGCATCAATGATGAATGACCAGAAAACCGTATCGAATGGTTTGCGAGAATCTTGGAGATGACTTTATACAGAATATTGCAACACGAGGCAATGATAAAATCCTGATGAATGGTAGGCCAGGCTGCCCGGTAAAACTAAACAGGAAAACCGTCCGGGGCAGAAGCCTTGTTTGAAGGCATTGAAAAAATAACATTCCTGATCTCTTCTTCAGATATGGAGTGAACTAAAGGCTCTGCAGTATAGTCCGGGCAGCGAAAATCTAACAAAACCGCAGGAAAAGAAGGTGGATCATTATCAGATTGGTTAGCTTTCAAGAAGAGCCCATAGTGTGCTGCCGCAGCTTCCTTTATCTGTTTGGGATCTGTTATTGTTTCCCCTGTTATTAGAACAAGGCTGCGTATCGCGTTGAAAGTGATTCGGCTTTGCACAATCTTGTGAAAGAAGACCGAGTTTTGATCCCCATATTTAGCCATTGGTACTTGATTTTTGGCCATAAAACTTCTCCTCTATCTCAATCCAGTGGTTCTATTGAAGAGTAGCTTCAGAAATTTCCTCAAAAGTTTTTTCATTCGGTGTAAGCAAGGCCTGCTTCTTTTTTCACATATATTGTCAAACGCCTCCTTTGTGTGATGAGGTATGTTCCCAAACTTACAACGATTCAGAGTTTGCAAGACAAGTTTCAGGAACTTCAACTTATAGTGGAAAAGGTAGAGGGCTGAGCGTGAATGGTAAAGCGGCTCTGTTTAACCCCAAGTAATGGAGACTGTATCAGCAAATTTAGGGTGATCGACAAGGAAATTAAAAAAACTTAAATGGCCGCTTGTTTCCCGGAGGAGGCGCCGTGAGGTGTACCCAGCAGCGAGCATGGTCAGAGACCTCCGAAGCCTCAATGCTTACATATGACTGAGAGAAATGCTACATCCAAGCACCATTGATCAAGACTCTGTCAAGATTCTTAGCAATCAGGTTTTCAGATTGCTTATTTGCCCATGTAAACTTAGGACCATGTGAAGGAAGGTCCGTGAGGTCACAAGAGGAGACAATATTCTGGAAAGCACGCATACCAGACTGGTTTCGGGTTCCTGCACCTCGAGAATGTTCAGAAGAGGATAAAGTTTCATTGAAGTCCCCCACAATAAGCCAAGGAGCCCCTGATGATGCATACTTAACTTGAGTTGCCATAAGATCCTTCCACAGAAACTCTCGATCATCTTGAAAATTAGATGCATACATGCATGAGCAAAGAAATTGTTCACAAAAGTATATTGCGACCTAAACCGTAATGATCTGAGTGCCCTTGTGCAAAGGTGTGACAGTAACACCATCAGTCCAGTGGGCCCAAATCTTACCTAAAAGATGGTGGTCATAGTTGTTTAAAAAATTCCAACCAGGAAGAGAAGATTGAAGAACAGCTTCACTGTTTCCTTCTTGAACACAGGTCTCAACGAGACAACCAAAAGAAGGCTTAGCTGACTGAATCCACGAAAGTAGAGCTGTATGTTTTTGCTTTTTGTTGAAGCCCCGGGTATTCCATGCAAATAGCAATAACATCATTTAGTGCCTCCAAGAGGAGGCTTGTTTTTGTTAATTTTTCTTGGAATCTTTAGCTGTCTCAGCTCTGCTTTGTTGGATGCCTGAAGGTTTCTTCTTTTCCTTTTTCTTTCCTTTATTCCCTGTTATCACAGGAAGTGCTTTGTGCTCTTTGTAGCAACTATAGAAGTCTTTGATCTATCTTCCTCTTCTGATCTCTCTGCTTCAACTTCACCCTCTTCATGATCATCACTAAGAAGGTGAAAACGAGAGGGAGATACAGCATGACCCCCCATCATTGCCCACACGCTTAGGTGATTTGGAATATTCATTATCATGTCGGGACGTTGACCTTACATTTTTAGCTAAATGTCATTCCTCCTTTTTATTTCTCACCTGATCAGCAGTGACCTCATCCAAAGTTCAGGTATTGTCTTTTGCAGCATGTTCTTGCCCGGAGTGCTCTGATGGACCAGATTTGATACTGTTCTCGGTCTCAGTAGACTGGAAACTCTGTTCCCTGTCGTTTTGTGCAGCATCGGTTTGTTGCACTTGCATGTTACTCTGTTCTCTGACTTCATCATTCTTTTTTATCTTTCTTGCCTTATCACATTTTTTCCAGGTGACCCCCTCCATACAGTGAGCACATTTAAGCCAGGGGAAGCTCACCATTACAACAGTATCAGTACCCCGAAGGAAGATATTCTCCTTTAGTGGTTCTTCAAAATTTACAACAACAAGCAGACGCGCTACGTCTAAGCGAGTATATCTTTCAGTGTTGGGATGGAGCTTGACTGTCCTCCCCACGATGTCACCAAAGAAAGTGAGACCTTCATGAGAGAACATAGGTCCTGGAACGCCCTTGAGGTCAACCCATAATGGAATGGCGGAGAGATCGGGTTTGAGCAAAGCTGTACTGAGAGTCCATTCCTGGACAACAAGAGGCATATCAGCAATGTGCCAGAAGTGGTATCGCAGCACGCTAGAGTGATGCTGAGTATTCTCAATCCGGAAAAGGAATGTCAGGGGCCGATGAACTGGGCATCAATCTTAAGTGCTTGTCTGTCGAGTTCTAAATTCTGTTCACGGTTGCGTGAACCTTTCCAATATGCGGAGCGTCTCCAATGAAGTGACCAACAATGTAAGACGTCCAAAGCGGCTTGGATCCTTGAGGATTTCCTCCGGGAGATCAACCACCGCAGCATTATCCTTCATCTCAACTTCTAGAGAGAA
Source organism: Brassica juncea (assembly GCA_018703725.1). Lineage (NCBI taxonomy): Eukaryota > Viridiplantae > Streptophyta > Magnoliopsida > Brassicales > Brassicaceae > Brassica > Brassica juncea. Next base: position 16,927,470 of record CM031941.1, on the reverse strand, counting down.
GTGAGCAATGTCAGGATTTTGATCCAAGAGCGCAGTGATCCATGGACCAGATTTTGCAGGAGAACAGGATTCTGTGTAGACCTTAAGTTGAGAAGGGTGGAGGTCTATACCACCAGGTGAAGGAGGTAACCCCATGTCTCCTAGGGTCGGAGCCTTGCAGCGGACGGCAAAGGAGGGACAAGGGCTCTGGTTCGCAGTTGCAGTCGGCTAGGGTTCGCTCTTGTTTTTTGGTACTATTGTCATTTTCGTTCTCTTTTTCTAGGTGAGTTTGTTTTGCCTACACCAAAATGTAGATACCGTAAATACAATGGTTTCGTTATAAATTGTTTATTTCGATTTAAAAGGCCATTTATATTTGTAAACGAAATAAGATTTTAAAAATCTGTTGGTTTATATTGTTTCATAAAAACGCACAGCTCAACATACTGAATTATAAATATCCAAAGAATCCGATAATACAACTTTATACCATTTATATTACATAATTACATATGTAGTTGTTTGGCTGAAATTTATATTTGTAAAATATAGTGACGAAGTAATAGCAGATATCATTTGCACACTATGTTGCTAATTCTTTGCTAAGTAATACAACTAAAGAGATCGGATGTGTATATGTCAAGGAAATTTACATTGTTACTAATCTACGATGATTTTTTTTTTTTTTTGGGAAATTGGTGAAATAACAAAAAAAAAACAAAATTAAATTTCTAGAAAGAGAGGAGAGAAAGATAAAAAAGGGAAAGAAGAAGATTTTGGTTACTCTTTAATTTAGATTTCTTTTTTTATGGAGTGCATTTTCCTATAATCTCACACTTATAAAATCTTAATATATATTAATTGAGCAGTCGCTTACGTAATTTTTGTTTTAGTTTAAATCATATGCGAAATTTAAGAAAAATATTATAATCTGATTGGTGAATGATTCTTAATTTTTGTTTATTTTAATAAAGTTTAAAAGATACAATTCTAAACTTTATTTTACACATCAATACTATTACAACAACATCATTCATGATTTATGAATTTAATGAAAATATCAATTTTGCCAAAAATATCCTTATTTTTTACAAAGGATTATTAAAATTCATTAATGTCATTTAAGTCTTTTGATTTTGAGTCTACAAATACAACTAAATAGATCAATTAATATTGGGCCTACAAATATTTATAAGATATGCTAACCTTAAATTGAATAAAATTATTCTAAGTTTAAATATTGGACCTACATATATATTATGAACCTTATATAAATTAACAAACATAATGACATTAAAATATTGTTTTCTTAAATCTATGTATCAATATTCAAAATAAATCATTCGAATTTTATAAATATTTTCAATACAAACGAAAACTCTATATCCTACACTTTATAACATATACACATTTGAATATCATTTTTCATTCCTAATATTATTTAACGATCAAAAATTATTATATACAAAAAAATCAAAAATTATTTACTATGTTCTTTGTAAATAATATTGATATGGCAATTACAAGTGTTAAAGAATATTTTTTAAATAAATAAAATTAAATTTTAAAATAAAATTAAATTTATAATAGGTAATTAATAACGAAAATGTTTCATATCAATAAAAAATTTATATTATCTTTGTAATCTTGAAAAGTAAAGGAGTAATTTAATCATTTTTTAAAAAACAGTTATCAGATATTTTACGTTTTAGTTCGATCAGTGGTATCATATTTCGGGTTAATAGAGTTTTTTTTGTTTTTAAACGGGTTCTATCGTATTTTTAATTAACAGGTTTTTCATTAAATATGACCAAATTATATACAAGGTACGGATCTACTGTTTCAAACACGGATATAGGTCGGATATGAAAACACTTCTTAAAACTCAAACATTATTAACAACTTGTAAGTTATTTATTTTCTAATAAAAGATTGTAAATTCACACAAATTTTATCAAAATGGTTCAACAAAAAATATATGCGCTTTCAAAGATAGTAATAGCTTCTAAATCAAATAAGGATTAAAAATAGTGTATATTGATGATTAGAACTATGACAAGAAAAATTCGTTTTTAGTCTAAAATCGACATTTCATAGTATTACTACATTTCAATAATGAGAACACATTGTTCTTCAATATTGAATATCCATACTATTAAATCACACATATCGTCTTTAAATCTATTTTGAACAAATACTATATTTTCAAGGGATAAAAAAACAAACAATAAAAACATAAAAAAATTAATTGTTATGATTTTAAACAAAAATAATGGTAATTTGTAAATTAGTTGTGAATCAATAAATGAAAAGAAAATCTGCGTTTCTAAGCATGGATCAAAATCTGCGTTTTTTTTTTGATGAAAAAAAAAACGCGGATCAAAATCTAATAATCATTTATACTAGCTAACTCTAACAATTATGGAAAGCTATATAATGTTTTGTCATTTTTTTCTTCTTTATTAATAATTTATTGTATTTTAAAAATAATTTAAAAAGAAACATAATTTTTTAATTTTCTTATTATAAACCAATGTTAAAAATAGTTTATTTTCCTATATTAAACATTATATTAACTATTCATGCATTATAAAACAAGTTAATAAATTATTTACATGATGTTAAAATAATTTGGAATGATTAATACGGTTGTACGAATTTTTAAAAATTCATTTATATTAATTCATTTCTAATGGTTTATATAATCACATATAATAGTTTATATTTACATAAAAATTTTATAAATAATTCATAAGGTGTTTAATGATCAACAATGGATATTTTATCTTTAATAAGAATTTACAAACCAATTTATACAATTATTATAAAGATTAATAAAAAGAATTGTGTAAAAATTTGTAAACTGTTATAAATCATTTATGAGAGGTTTTAAATAATATTATGAATAAAATATTTCCTTAAATTTATGGCAGTTTTTTTTCCAAACACATCTGGTAATAAAAACATAACTTCAAACATCAGATTTAAAAAGAATCATTCGATAAGTTTATATTTATCATTGTTTCATGCATTTATTCAATTTTCTAATAATCCAATACAAATCCAATTAGATAAATATATAATAAAAATAATAAATAATTTGTTAAAATAATTCATATGAATAATATTCACAAATAGTTATGGAGAAATTTCAATTCTACTACAAATTTGATACCACTTTTCAAATTTACCATTAATGAATGACTATTTTCAAATATCCTAAATTTATGATAAAATAACACTAAGCTAATTTTTTAAATATGTATAGAACATTTATAAACTCAACCCCAATCTCTTAATACTAAACCCTAAACATTAATCACTAAAGCCTAAACCCAAATGTTAGTATATTTTATTATTGGTGGTATTATTGAAAAGTGGTACTTAACTTGTGATATTTCTAACAATTTCTCTAGAATTAATGAAATTTATAAATTATTTTATACTAACTAAATTGAAAAGTTTTCAAAATTTTCTTCTCAACTTTAACACTACCTATATTTCAAAAATTTATTTATCTATGTTTTTACAAGTGTTATAACTGTTTAATTTATTTGGCATATAAAGCAAATTGGGAGACATCTAATATTTAAAAATAATAATAATATTTGGTTATCAAATATATTTTTGCGGAAAATATATGTATTTAATATACACAAACATACTAAAATGGTTTAATTTCATAAACAAATACAATAGAAAATAATCCATATTTTAAAACATGATCAATTAACAACAAATTTATGTAACATATCAATTTGATTGGTCTAACATCCAATCACAATATTGACAAACAACATATATACAAATAATAAAAAACCGTCGATCAATCGTAATTTGACAAAACACATAAGATCCAATTGCACTAATGCATAAGATCATTTTTAACTTCCCATATCACTAGTAAAAATCTTCAGCATAGCCACGATAGTGCCACAATAAAATTGTTGCTACACTAAAAAAGCCACGGTTCAACCACGAATTGGCCACGGTTTACAATTAGCCACAGTCCAACACAAAGCATGGCTATAGCATGTCTATACTAGCCACGAAACAGCCAGAAAGAGACACCTTGGCTGGCCAGCCATGCAAATGTAAATGTAACGCCGTGGCTAATTATTTAGCCATGAACTAGCCACAAACTGGTATTGGCTAGTTTTTTTTGTGCCGAAAAAGGAGTTGTAGTGTTGTGTCAAATTCTGCGACCGAAAGTAACATAGCCAGGAAAACTTTGTGGCATGTTGTGGCTACAACGGAAACATGGTTATTTTGATTGTACGTTGTGAAGAGTAAAGCAGAGAAATATATTCGATTTTGCCAGAGATATTTAAACATACCCACAGTTTTATAGTGGATGCCTATATATTTACAACTCGGCCGAAGGAAAAATTTGGTGTTGTAGTTGTTAATTGTCTGTTTCATCTATGGAATTAGGTTCGAATTTAGATTTCTCAAGTGCATGTTCTCGATAGTTTTGTTGTCTGTGGAGCTGGAATTAGGAGTGAAATAATAGTCTTTTATTTAGAATGTTGTATGTGGAGTTAGATTTGACTGAATCTCCTCTGTTTTGCCTTTTCTTTCAGAATGCTAAGGTTAATAATGGGCATGTTTATGGACTTGCCAGTGCCCAATATAGGGAACATGCGCCATCTGCAAGAGTCCCATCTTCTCTTGTCCGCAACCTAGAACTGGAGATGAGTGTGAGTGGTCTGGAGACAAGCTTACAAACTGTGACTGCTGATGTAAGTGTGGTGAAGGAGGATGTGGCTACAATGAAGAAGGACATGCAGAAACAAGGGCTGCAATCAATCAGCCCCCCTGATCCAATCACTTATTCCCCAACAAGCAGCTACTGCTCAGAAACAATCCCCTCCTACTCAGGCTCAAGACCCTTCTGCTCAGCCTTCCCAAGCCAATGGCATTTAGATGTATGTTTACCATCTTTTAACTTGTATTTTGTACCGTCCTAAAAAATAATGTATTTTGGTTCTTGAAACTCAATTCTCTTGTTTAATATTAATCTTCTTATGTTTAGCCTTTTGCAAACCAAATTTTTATGAATATCATTTCATTTTTTTGTTTTAATTGTATGTTTAGGATTAAATAGATGGTTAAATTTTCTTTAATCAGGTAATCAAAACTAAAACCATATAAAAATCGTGGCCAAAGATTAGCGACAAAATGTTTGTGGCCAAACAGTTGCTACTTTAGCCACGACATATAAGGATCAAAACCGTGAGTAGTATAGCCACGAAAACTATTTAGAACACCATGGCAAATCTAACCACAAAAATGTATTGGCTAGTACTATCTAAACATTGCCACAAAAAACAACGTCAACTTACATGAATTTGTATAGCCACGACAGAAAAATGGTTAAATCGTGGCTATTATAGCCACAAAACATCAGTGATAGAACAGTGACTATTTAACCATGCTAAGCCACGAGAAGGTTTCTCGTAGTCACGAAGCTATAGCCACGATAATATTTTGGCATAAAATCGTGGCTGGTATTCATATAGACATGGTTTTCGCCTATATAGCTATAATTTCTCAGTGGCTATACGAAAGATCTTTACTAGTAGTGTTTACAATGTCCTTTATATTTTCCATTTTTTGTATCAAATAAACTGCAGGTTAAATGCAATTTGCATATGCAATACTTCAGATTTGATTCTAATTAGAAAGTTTGGAATGCTTCGTATAGTTTGTACAGGTGGTTAAATCGTCTAATTATTTTGACAAAAGAATGCACTTATTTCTTTTATTCCATATTACAAGAGAGTTTTACAATAATTATTTGAACCGGAAAATTTTCAGAATGATTAGTCAGTAAAAATGATTCCATCGCCGCATAAATTATGATAAAACATAAGGAAAAGTAAATTGTGATCTACAAAACCAACCGAAAAGTTTTCAAACGTTCCAAAATAACTCACCAAGAGCAAATATAAGGTCCTATAATTGTTGACTAAAATTTAGGGAAAATTTCACTTCTACCACTTTGGTGATACCACAATTCATATTTACAACCAATAAATGGACATTTTCAAAAATACCTTCTTCATTAAATGATAAAAGACTGTTATATCCTTATTATTTATAAGGGAAATTTCACTTCTACCACTTTGGTGATACCACAATTCATGTTTACTACCAATAAATGGATATTTTCAAATACTTTCTTCATTAAATGATAAAAGACTGTTATACCCTTATTATTTATATGATATAATAAATAAATATTTAATTAAACAAAAAATCTAAAAAATAAAAAATAATTTTTTCAATTTCTTCGAATTATATTATTTCGAAATTCAAAACCTAAACCCTAAACCCTATATTATTCGAAATAAGAACCCTAAACCCTAAAATTCAACTCTAAACCCTAGATCCTAAACCCTAGAGAGTTAACCCTAAACCCTAAAATCAAAACCCTAAACCCTAACCTTCAACTCTAAACCCTAAAACATCAATCCTAAGCCCTAAACCTTAAACTCTAAACCCTAAACCCTAAACCCTAAAAAGTTAACTCTAAATCCTAAACCCTAAAACATCAACTTTAAACCCTAAACCCTATCCCACCTCTCAACTCTAAACCCCAAAACCCTAAATTTTAGGGTTTAGGGTTTTAATTTTGGAAAAATATAGAGTTTAGAGTTGAGGATTTAGGATTTAGGGTTTAGAGTTGATGTTTTAGGGTTTAGAATTGAAGGTTTAGGGTTTAGAGTTGATGTTTCAGGTTTAGGGTTTCGAGTTGATGTTTCAGGGTTTATGATTTAGGTTTAAGGTTTACAGTTGATGTTTCAGTGTTTAAAATTGAAGGTTTATGGTTTAGAGTTTAGAGTTGATGTTTTAGGGTTTAGGGTTTAGGGTTTAGAATTGATGTATCAGGGTTTAGGGTTTTGAGTTGATGGTTTAGGGTCTAGAGTTGATGATTTAGGGTATAGAGTTGAGTTTTTAAGTTTAGATTAGTTAACCATAGGTTTTTTTTGTCAAAGTTAATCAAAGGGTTATAAATGTCTTTTACCTTTCTTTAAAAATGAGTGAAAAAGTGGTTAGTGTAAACATGAAAAATAGTACTTTGAAAGTGATATTTTTGACAATTTTCCTAAAATTTATCAATATTATAATTAATTTGAAAACTATTTAAATAAATTTATAAGCTACTGAAATGTAGACGATTCTAGTTCAATTCAAATAGATGTACTAGTGCGTATGTATATGTGCTTTGTTAGCACACTAGAGTCTAGAACCCATTATATATGCACACATTTATAGATGTCAAACACTTTCTTTTCTTTTTATTGCCTTTCCAAATATAATCTAAAAACTGCATTAAAACTCTTACAATGACGGTTTCAAGCTCTTCTTTCCCTCCTCTTTGCGAAAGGATCTCACACAATAGTTTTTTCCTAAGAGTTGTGGATCTTACCATTCTGGGTCTTCTCTTTTCTCTTCTTTTGTACCGAATCTTGCATATGAGAGAGAACGATAATGTTTGCCTCGTTGCTTTCCTCGGTGAATCTTGTTTCTCATTCATATGGCTGATTATTACCTGCATAAAATGGAGTCCTTCTGAAGATAAACCCTATCCAAATAGACTTGATGAAAGGTACTATTTCCATTATACACATAATACATTATATTTAACTAAAACATGTATAAACTGATATTATTGAAAACGTTATTTTAACTAACCAGTCAAAATAATGTTATCTTTTATATTTATTAAAAACATAGTGTTATGATTTAGACTCAATAAAAATCCAAACGTCGGTTACATTTACTTTTAGAAACTGGTTGAGTGTAATACTCATCAACAAAATAATAAAATTTTAAAAGATTTTCAGCCGCAGATGCAGTATCAATACCATTAAAAAAGGATCATTCACAAATTATACCTTTAATGAAATTTTAAAATTTTCCAAAATTATCCTTAATTATATGACTAACTAAAAAAATTCATTAGTGGCATTATTGTCTTTCGATTTTTTTGGGCCCATAATATATTTAAATGAACTTGATTTCCTACAACAAATTTCATTAATGTGTCTTTTGATCATGAAACAATTTCATTAAGGGGGTGTATTCAACTGAGAGTTTTAGGTGATTTGTATTAAAATGACAAATCCACTGTTATTCAAACATGAATTTTAAAAACTCATTTAAAATTCACTGTTATTGAACTTGACATTTCTTAAAGTACTCTGAAATCCACTGTTATTGAACATAATTTAAGTTATGGAGTTTTAAAGTTTTCAAGTGATTTTAGGGTGTTTGGGTGGAGTTTCTTAGTTAAAAAAATTAAAATTAAAATCTCATGGTTTTAGGTGATATTCTAGAGTGTTTTAACAAAAATCACATAAATCTCTACAACTTATTGAAATCATCTAAAACCCCATTAAAAATCAAATCACCTCAAATGTTAGATTGAATACATCCCCCTAAATGGGTGATGTTCTTATATAATTCATTTCATAACCCATAAACGTTTATGAACAAAAGTGGGTTATGTTTTTATATAATTCCTACAACAATTTCATTAAATGGGTTATATTTTTTTATAAACCATTTCATAGCCCATAAACGTTTTTTTATAATAACAATAAATTAAAGTCTGCAATAATTTTTAAAAGTAATATTAGAGACTGAAATTTTGTAACTAAATGATTTAACTACTTAACCAAAAAAAATATTGGGCCACTTTATATGTTTAGAAATATTTTATGGAATTTATAATTGTTAAATATAAATGATTTCCCAAGTATGAATTTCAGTTACAACTATTGTTTAACTTATTTAGAAACATAAAATACTTGTGTTAGGCATTGTAAATTTCGTCATACTGTACACACTATAACAAACCCGCATAATTGAAATTTGATCATGTCACAGTTTATCTAATTAAAACGAAGAATTATTAATCTTTATATAGAAAAAACAAAAAAATAGTATCCGCGTTAAAAAAGTGCGGGTCAAAAATCAAGTTAGTTATTAAAGGAACTTAGATTAGTTGACAAAAAAAAGAACTTAGAATATTATATTTGTAAAGATATTGTTAAAAGTTTATGATAGTAATTTTACAAATAAGATAATTTGGGTTCCTATGATATAAATTTTCAGAGCAAGAAAATCAAATTGAAATTACATTTAAGGGAAAATTGCCAAAAGAGAATAAAAAAACAAGAGTGTTGTCCCCTTGGTATAAATCTTTTTTTGTCCAATTTTTCTCCTTTTTACCCTTTGTATTTCTGAAAACTAATGAAATAAATACTTTTGTGAATCAAAAAAATATTAAAAATATAAACAATTAATAAAACACCCATATACACAAGCTGGTATTTTTTTTTTTTCAAAAAGTTGATAAATAAAAATTTTAAAATACGTTCTACTAAAGGTAGAATGTGCCTTCTACGGAAAATAGTATAGTAGAAAACGATTTCTACTATAAACACGTTCATCTACTACTTTTAGAACGTACATTCTACTATTTACTAAATTTCTAAATAATTAGAATGCGCATTCTACTAGTCGTAAAGCTATCTAATTTTCGTCCGGATGCATCTTCTACTTATATTAAGTATTCTAAACTTTGGGGAATGTGTTTTCTAAAATGTTACTCTACCGTCTACTAAAAGTAGAAAGCGTCTTCTGTATTTTTGTCAATCTTCTAAACCTTTAGAAAGCGCCTTCTACGGATAAGAGTACCTGATTTTTGCGAAAATTAATGAAAGTTTCAGTTAAGGAAATATTTTAAAAATCTCCTAAAAATATTCTAACTTCCTAAAACGTGTTATTTTCGATTTGACTTGTCAAAAATTAAAAAAAAACGATTCTCACCTTTCTTCTTCATCAATCTATGGTTTCTCCATAGCTTTTCTTTTGATTTTTTTCACAAACTCTTGTTCTATATGATGCATATCTATACCACATGTGGTGTTTGGAAATTAGGTGCACCTACAGGATGGGTTTTCTCTGCTGATGACAAAGGGGCCAGGCTACAGTTATTGGAATCAAATTCTACTTTAGAGGATTTAAAAAGAATGGTTGTGGAGGATTTTGATATGGAAGAAGATAGCTTAGCCGATTTGGAGTTCAGTTATCTACCTACTGAGTTGATCAATACATCAACCTCCCCTCCTGTGATAATTGCAAACGATCGACAGCTTAAGAATTTTGTTGGCTATGTTGAAAAGAATGTTTCTACTCAGTTGTGTGTAACATCTAAAGCCAAGGCTCAGAATCCGAATGAAGCAGACTTTGATCTTAACAAGTCGCCAGCTGATTCAAGTGCTGATGAAGAGGAGAGCAACTCGTTGAACAGAAGGGACGAGCCAGCTCCTGTGTTTGCTGAGACGCAGAGGAAGAAAAAGGAAGATAAGTCGGAAGCAGTCGAAGTTGATGAGGATGGCTACGATGCTGATATTGTGATCTCTGAAAAAGAGAACATAGATAATATGTCAAAGTATTCTCTGCTCCATGTTGTTAACAAGGGACAATATTTTGAGAACAAAACTTTGCTGAAGGCGACTTTCGAGATATGTGCAATGAAGCATAACTTTGACTACCAGGTTATCAAAACGGATAGGAAAGTTTGGTATGTTAGATGTGCGGATGATGCATGCAATTGGAGTGTTCGAGCAGAGTGTTTGAAGGATTCTACATGTTTCATGATCAAGAAGTATGTTGGGCAACATACATGCGCACCTTCAAGCAAAAGCAAAGCTGGTAAGACTGCCTCGGCAAAAACTATTGGCAGTCTGATTATGCATAAGTATGAAGGGGTCAAGGAAGGACCAAAATGTAATGATATCATACAGATTATGCGTAGTGATCATGGATGTGAGATCTCCAAATCCTTAGCATGGGATGCTCGTGAATATGCGGTCAATGCAGTTAGAGGTATTCCAGAGAGAAGCTATGGGAAAATACCAAAATACTTGCACATGCTGCGAGAGGCTAATCCGGGTACACACTCATCTTATGAGATGGACGGGAAAGGGAGGTTTCGGTACCTGTTTATTGCATTTGGGCAATCTATACGAGGATTTAATAGCGTCATGAGGCAGGTTATTGTGATCGATGGGACTTTTTTGAAGAATAAATACAAAGGAGTTTTACTCGTTGCAACTGCTCTAGATGGAAATTCTAATTTGTATCCTATTGCATTTGGAGTAGTCGACTCAGAGAATGATCGTTCTTGGCAATGGTTTTTGACACAGCTCAAGGTTGTCATTGCTGATGATCTTCATTTGGCTTTTATTTCTGACAGACATGGGTCCATCGTTAAGGCGCTTGAGAAGGTGTATCCATCAGCTAGACATGGTATATGTATTCATCATTTGTTGAATAATGTGGTCACATATTTCCATGGGAAAGGACTTGCTGGATTGGTTTCAAAGGCGTCTAAGAGTTATAGAGTTGCTGATTTTGAGAAGACATTTGCTAATGTGTGTAATATCAGTCCGGCTATTGGAAAGTACCTACGGGAGGCTGATGTGCAGAAATGGGCTAGATGTCAATTCCCTGGATACCGATACGACCTAAGGACAACTAACCCTGCTGAATCTATCAACTCTGCTTTGCGTTCGCCGAGAGAGTTTCCAATCATTCCTTTGTTGGACAGTATCAGGGAAATGTTGACACGTTGGTTTTATAAGCGTAAGAAACTGATTTCAAAGCATAATCATCCTCTGACCAAAGATGTGGAGAAAAAGATAGCTAGGAGAACCAGGAAATGCGCCACATTTGAAGTTTACCCTGTCAGTGATGGTCGATTGCTTGTTAGAGGTGATGTGTTCGACTGCTTAGTTGATTTGGATAGACGGACTTGCTCATGTGGAAAGTACAATCTTTTGAAGATCCCTTGTAGGCACGCAATTAAAGCTGGTTTTCATGTTGGAAGAGAGCCACACACATTGACTGATTTTATGTACACAACAGAAGCTTGGAGAGAAGCTTATGAAGAAAGCATAGATCCTATTGATGTTCCTGAGGATTCTTGGTCCGTACCAGAAGATGTTAAGAAAGTCATTGTGCTACCACCAGAGACAAGAAAAGCTGCTGGAAGAAATAGAAAACGCAGATATGAAACTGTTGAAGACAAAATTCGATCATCGCAAACATCGCAAAACAAGCAGGCTCGCACTTGTAGTAGATGTCGTACTAGTGGACATAACAGAGCAACTTGTAAAGTACCAATATAGCCAGACCCCAATGGTAAGGATCACCTTATATATCCTCTATTCATTATCGATTTATATGTGTCTCATATAAGGTTCTTTCTGTTATAGGTTTCTATGTTCGTTCAGTGTGCAAGTAGCGGTAATGGTCAGCTTATTCCGAAGTGGATTCTTATCATGGTTTCTGTTGTATTTTGCTTCTAAAAATTTCGACTCTGTTTTCATTTTGATATGCTGTTGTGCGTTGCTATCCTTTTCTTATGGTGTTTTTAGTTTCTGACTCTGGTTTTTTAAGCTAAGTACTTCTCGAATTATATGTGTCTCATCTTTGGTTCGTTGAACAAAATTAAAACAAAACACAGAGAAACAACAGTGTGTGTCTGAGCCATAGAATACTCATCTTCAGTTAGTAAACAAAATAAAAAAAAAAACACAGAGAGACAACAAAACAAGCAGCGAGATATTCATTCTTGGCTTCTTAATCTTCCAAAAAGCCATAGAATGGTTCCTAAACAACCCAGCTCAAGGGAATTTTTTTGCTTCCTAACTTCTTCTTCCACTGTCTTCTTCAAACTCTGTTTCATATCTTCAATCTGTTCTGCAATTTTCCCTTGCACAGCCTCCAGTCTTCGAATCTCATCAAGCAAAGCTTCATCAACCCACTTAAATAAATGGTTTTCCATCTTCCGCTACATTGAAACGAACATCAAATCAGAAAAAATGGAAAACAAAATAGAGAGAAAACATCAAAAAAAATCAAGTCAGAACAAAACCAATAACAAATCAAGTACAAAGAAATCAAAACAAATCCAAACTTTGTTCATGAATCTACGAACCTGTGCCCCTATCTCGCATCTATAAAAACGTCGGTAAGGATTCTCATCAGTTTTTGAATAGAATATGACAATCCCTCTCCCACACCAGCACCGCGACGGCACCCCCTGAGATTGTCGCCTTGCAGTATTCATGTTTGGGAGAAAGTGATGTGGCGAGAATGGAGAGATTGACAGGAAAGAGAGATCTGGAAAAATGAAATAAATCGGGTTTTTAATCTTATATATGTAGGGTATCTTTAGTGTTTCGTTAGGGTATCTTTAGTGTGGTGTATTCTATCTGTCTAGTTTAGGGTATCTTTAGTGTTTCGTTAGGGTCTACTTTAGGGTATCTTTACTGTGGTCTCGTTTAGAGTATGTTTAGGGTATGTTTAGGGTTCTAATATTCTTATAACTAAAAAAACCTTAAAAATACAGAATAAAAATCCAAACTTTTTAGATTAGATTAAACATTCATCCTACATACTAAAAATTAGGAAAAAAATATGAAAAGTTATACATTAGATGAAGCATCCTGTCAACTAGTTCCTGGTCATTTGCTGAGGCATTCTCACAGAATCTCTTGGTAGGTGGAAGAGAGACACGCTGGAGGTTTATACTGTGACATCCTGTCAACTAGTTCCTGGTCAGTAGCTGCTTCCCAAAGATCCCACAACAGTCTGTGTCGAGCTTCTTGGATGTTATCATCATTCACCAAAGACATCTCTAATCCAACCGCATGGCACTCGATGAACTTCACAGCATAAACACCACAATCACATGCACTCTGATTCAGAAAACCCATATTCACATAATCAACAGTATATGCACCTACAAGGAAATCCTTCTGCTGATTTGCCGGCTGAACTGCCTTCACAATACGAGGGATCATATTTGCGAAAGCCTCCACCTCGGTGTAATGTTTTTTACTCGCGCAGTCAAACACTTCAATGCTCCGTGTCGCGAAAGAGATGCACAAGGCGATCCAATGATTCCCACTAACGTGAACAGGGACATACAATCGATCCACATCTAGATTCCATATCTCGTGTGTCGCACCACGTGCTGGAAGGACCCCTCTGCCGTACTGCACTAGCAAATTGTGAAGACTGTATTTCTTTCTACCCCCTCTGAGAAGATTGTACTCTTTCTTAATCATATTGCTGAAGACGGTCGTCATGAAACCAACTCGATAAGGTTTCCATCGATTGAGAGATGTTCTTTCCCGGAATACGAACATGGCGGCATCAATCTCCTGCATATTTCAATGAGCTTAGCACACGCAATTTATGTAAAACACATTGAAATTTAATATTCTACAAGGTTTACCAAGTTATGCAGCCACTCATATGGATCCATAAAACGCTTAGCAATCTCATCATCTAAAACAGTAGGTCCACAACGTAGAGGTCTGAAACAAAAAGCAGTGATACAAGTTAATATATGGGAGTTTTAATTTAAAATGTACATTATAGAAGTATGATAATGTACTTACGTGGAGGAAGTTGACCACTTAGTTACTTTTTCCCAATCCTCTTCACCAAGAAACACCAATGCGGCATCTGGTGCTGTTTCTGCATCCTTTGTGTCATCAAGTAAGTGCGGTATGGACATGTCAACTGGTCTTGATTTCGTTGAATTTTCAACTTTAACTTGAGAAAGATCAAAACTATCGACAAACGGATCTTGCTGCAGGTCAAACACGTCTTGTGTACTCAATCCAAAATCAAAGGAATTAGTTTGTACAGCAATTTTTTTCCCAGCCTATTCAAAAAAATATAAACCAAATAAAATAAGAAGTCATTTATTAATAACACAAACAAAGCATTACATTCATAGAGTTTCCATTACACAAACATTGAAGCATATTACATATTACAAACCTATTACACATTTTTTTCATTCCATATTACAAAATACTAAACTGTTACATTATATTACACAATGAAAATGAAGTTCCAAGTACGGCCTAGCTCCAAAAGTTGATCAAGTACGGCCTAGTTCCATTCCAGCATCCTAACTCAAGCATCCTAGTTCCAAGTTCATCAAGTTCTACAGTTTCTCTTAGGTCGTACCTTTTTCGTTCCTGTAGGTTGATCGCCTTTGCTCTTACTTGGAGGTCGACCAACTTTTCTCTTTGGTGGACCTTCATCGTCTTTGCTCTTAGATGGAGCTTCATCGTCTTTGCTCTTAGATGGAGCTTCTTCGTCTTTGCTCTTAGATGGAGCATCATCTTCATTGCTCTTAGATGGACCTTCACCATTCAACCTGTATGCGTCCCTGAGCTGTGACACCTCGCTCTCCATCTTCCCCATCCTCTCCGTAAACATCCTCTCCATATTCGCCATTTGCGTACTCAACATATCCCCCAAGGAAGTGACAGATGTATGGATGAGACCCTCAATGAAACTCTTAGTTTCACGATCAATACTCTGTTTTTTCTCAGCAGCTCGCTTACACAACAACTTCTTCTTTCTTGTCTCAGCTCCTTCGTCATTAACCTTTCTCTTGCCTTTTCCTGGAACATTAACCGAAGAAGTCTCCTCCTCTGCTACAACATCAGCCTCGTCTGCTAAAACATTAGCATCATCCACACTCTTACCAGCTTCTGAATCTATATCCTCCATTTTTGTCTCTTCAGGTTCCATAACAGGCCATTCCGTGTTGCTCCAATCAAACTTGTCTCTGATCCTATCTAGAAGAAGGTTCACTCGTTCATCTTCCATCTCACCCTTCCTTGTATAGTCAGTATGAAGAAACATATCACCATTACCAGTGACTGAGATGACCGAGAACAAGTCACTCTACAAACAAAACATTTCTAACATTATAAGCTATACAAAATAAGTACAACGACCATATAAAAGAATATGGTAAATATAAATACCTTGTCAGTAAATGAGTCTTCAAGTTTAGTGATATCTTCATAAGAAACTTTTGCAACTCCTTTCCAATTGCCACACCTTGGACCTATGAAGCTGCCTGAGACTCTTCTGCCACATATTTCTCCAAAATCCGGAATTGCTTCCATAAGCCAAATCTGGATAGCATAGGAGAAACCCTCAAAAATATAGCTGTCCTTCTTACCCAACTTCTTCCTAGCCTTCTCAATGGAACTCAGCAGAAAGTCGTAGGAGTGAAGACCCCAATGGAACTTCCGAAGCTTGTCAAGATCCATCACCAACTTGATATACATATGAGGGATGTTCACCTTCTCATCTCTCCCCATCAACACACCCATTATCACGCACAAGTAGATCAACCTCATCCTATCAAGCCGAGTCCAGGTGTGAACTTCTTTTAGGTGTACCTTCTTGATCGACTGCAAGCTTATCTTACCACCTGTCCTTAGTAGCTCACTCCAAAACCCTCCGTCGTTTTTCCATTTAACTACGCCACTGCTACCTTCCCGCGAAATCTTTAGGCCTGTCACAGCATGGTACTCCTGAAGCGAAAACCGGAGAGGCGTCCTCGCGAAGACAAACCACTTCTCGTGCATCTTCGAGGTAATCAGCTGCCTACATATGAAGCTATCCACCAATATCCCCGAAAACTTAAGCTTATTTTCCGCAATAGCCATGATATGAGTGAAAACAGGATCTTTCTTCACATCATCATAGTCTGTAGACATAGCTTCCTTCAGATCCCTGATGAGTTGCATGCGGCAGCAATTGTTGATCTTCTTAACCTGAGGTTCCAGACCCTCTGCATACAGTCGCTTAGGTAGCTCTAGCTCCATATCTACAAAAATAAAAAATAAAAATTATATCAGTCAAATAATCTTGATTCAAGTTATAATAAAGAACTAAGAGTGAAACAAAGACATAAGTCAAAAACATGCTCTTTCATTCCTGGGAACAAACTTAACACAAGACAAAAATCAAACAAATTCAACAGTCACAAACACAAACACAAATACTAGCACTGTTGAACGAAATCGTTTCACATAATCAAAAAGTCAATTCACACAAGCAGACAAATATTGATCTAAGTCAAAGAAACAAACTTTATAATGAAACAGAGACTAAGACATTACATAAATTACACAAATATAAATGAAACCAATTAGCCAAACCGTTCACAAAAGAGATCAATTCATCAACCCGTAACAAACGAAATCTATTCACAGAAAAAACAGGCTGTTGACAAAGAAACACAAACACAGAGGAACAAAATGAGTTAACAAATACACTATTATCATTTGACCTAAGGAACACAAACACATAGCAACAAAAACCCTTATCATTTGACCAACATGCTAAGACAAAGGTTCTACTTTACGAGATCAGAGACAACAACTTCACACGTACAAAAATAAGGTTAACAAAACCATATCAATTCACAAAACTTAAACAAATTCAAATGTCTAAACAAATCAATCGAAGAACTCTCACAGAGACAAATCAATCAATCGAAGAACTCTCAATCGAAGTTTTCAAAACCGAAAAAAAAAATAAGAGAAATACCGGAGAGAGGCAGAGAGGCGGAGGCGGAGAGGCGGAGGCGGAGAAAGAGAGAGACGTAGAGGCGGAGAAAGAGAGAGATGGAGAGGCCGAGAGGCAGAGAGACGGAGAGGCGGAGAGGCGGAGAGGCGGAGAAAGAGAGAGACGGAGAGGCGGGGAAAGAGAGAGATGGAGAGGCCGAGAGGCGGAGAGACGGAGCGGGTCAGTTACACCGGAGATAGAGAGAGCCAGAGACGCGGAGATGTAACCGGAGAGAGGCAGAGAGCCGGATAAAGAGAGGCGGAGAGGCTCGGAGAGGGCGACGGAATCGGAGATAGAGAGAGCCAGAGCGGCGGAGAGTCGCCGGAGAAGCGGAGAGACGGAGAGACAGAGAGAAGCGGAGAGGCAGAGAGCGAAACGGAGAAATCGCCTTCTGTTCCTTAAGAGAGAGAGAGAGGCAGAGAAAGGTTAGGCGGAGAAAGGAGACTCGATCAAATTTAAAGGAGAGAGTTTAGTGTTTACCTTCGGTGGTAGTGATGTCGGAGACGGACGAAGGGGTTCACCGGAACGGAAGCTCGATTTCAGCGGTGGGTAGTCTCGCCGTTGATTTCATCGGAGAAGAGAACACTCCTTCTTGTTCGCCTCGACAGAGAGAAAGAGAACCGGAGAAAGTTGAATTAGGGTTACGGGAAATGTTCCCAAATGTTTATCCCCTTTTTGTTTTTTTTTTTTTTTTTGCGATTGCCTTTGTAATGTTTTTTTCCTTTTTTCCATTACTTTAAAAAAAAAAAATCAAATTAACTTTTAAATTGTGTTTAGTTAGATTAATTATAAGGTTAGTTTAAGGAATATATAAAATGGAAAGACGAAACATTTGAAAAAAAAAGTTTTCGTAAATAAGACCAAAGAGTTAAGATATCATCGGTTTTTTCTTCAGTGTAAATCGGTTTTTTTCTTAAGTTTAAATCGATCTATTAGTATGACGGGACTTAGCTAAAATCAAAATCATATAATAAAACCATGATAGATCATTCGTACACATGACACATCACTTGAAAATAATTTCTGCGAACTAAACCTTATTTTGGAGGATTTCGAGGAGAGAAGATTATTTAAAGCAAAGAAGGAGAGTCACCATTTGGTCAAAAAAAAAGGAGTCACCGTATGTAACAAGGGATGCACATGTGCACTTTGTCAAAAATATCAGAATCTCAACGTAACAAAACTTTCTTACCAAAATTCATTTTTTATCGTTAAAATATATTGGGCGAACAAATAGAATGCATGTCGTTCTGAGACAAATATTTTGTTGTCAAAAACAAAATTCATGGTGTTTTGGGGAAGGAAATGGACCAAAAAACAAATACCAATATGGTCCAGAAACATTTTTCTTTTGTGTAGCAAATGTTCGAATCTTAGCCTCTTAGGCCGAGCCAGATAGATGACGCGTATATGTGTGCAGAACCACATATGACATATCTCTACCAATACACAATATATCATATCTATTTCATCTCACTACTATATGTATCCATTATACTAGTAAAAAAGTTGACAAATTTCTAATGTAGAACTTTTATAAACTTCCGTTAGTAAAGTGTTGATAAAAGAGCACACGTGACGTGACAATATTTATTGGTCGTAAATATGAATTGTGGTATCACCAAAATAGTAGAAGTAAAATTTTCCCAAATTTAATTTCTCTAT
The DNA here is from genome assembly GCA_018703725.1 of Brassica juncea. Classification (NCBI taxonomy): domain Eukaryota; kingdom Viridiplantae; phylum Streptophyta; class Magnoliopsida; order Brassicales; family Brassicaceae; genus Brassica; species Brassica juncea. The sequence goes on along the minus strand of CM031941.1, from coordinate 16,908,345 downwards.
TTTTCCAACTATCCAATAAACCCATTTGGCTTATAACAAATAGGGAAATTGTCAAAAATACTACTTTCAAAATACTACTTTTCAAGTTTACACTAACCACTTTGACGCACATTTTTAATGAACGGTAAAAGATATTTATAATCATTTGATTAACTTTGAGCAAAAAAAAACCTATGGTTAACTAATCTAAACTTAAACCTCAACTCTAGATCCTAAACCACCCTAAACCATCAACTCTAAACCCTAAAACCTGAAACATCAATTTTAAACCCTAAATCCTAAACCCAAAAACATCAACTCTAAACTCTAAGCCCTAAACCTTCAATTTTAAACACTGAAACATCAACTCTAAACCCTAAACCTAAATCATAAACCCTAAAACATCAACTCGAAACCCTAAAGCCTGAAACATCAACTCTAAACCCTAAACCTTCAATTCTAAACCCTAAACCTTCAATTCTAAACCCTAAACATCAACTATAAACCCTAAATCCTAAATCCTCAACTCTAAACCCTAAATCCTAAACCCTATATTTTTCCAGAATTCAAATCTTAAAGGGTTTAGAGTTGAGAGGTGGGATAGGATTTAGGGTTTAGAGTTGATGTTTTAGGGTTTAGGATTTAGGGTTAACTTTTTAGGGTTTAGGGTTTAAAGTTTAGATTTTAGGGTTTATACTTTAGGGTTTAGGGTTTAGGGTTTAGAGTTGAAGTTTAGGGTTTAGAGTTGAAGTTTAGGGTTTTAGGGTTCTTATTTCGAAAAATGTAGGGTTTAGGGTTTAGGTTTCGAATTTCGAAATAGTATAATTCGAAAAAATTAAAAAATTTATTTTTTATTTTTTAAATTTTTTAAATTTTTTGTTTAATTGAATATTGTTGTGGAATAAAAGATTGGAAAAGACTTATTATTATTATGGACCCGAGGTCTCTATTTATACATAAGATAAACCGTCATAAGATATGGATAATAGAAATAGAAAACCAATTACAAGAGGAATAACGAAAAAGCTGGCCGCCTGGCTGGATGGGCCTGACCGGATGGGCCTGGTCGGGTCGATCACTTGTTCCTTAACACTCCCCCTTGATCGATACATCCGGTCAGGGTTTGTTACATGCCTTTGATGTTGCCTCATTAAAACCTTTCCATGGAAAACCCAAAACCCAATGTGGTAAAAAAGGAAACCATGGATAGGAAAAAGAGTACAACACATGAACTCCCCCTGATTTGAACTTCACTTGCTGAATATATCTTCTGAACTGTTGCTTGAGTGATCTTGGAAATTCTTGGACCTTCCTTGTCTTGGAATTTCGTGGGTGAAGAAGTCTTGGACAGTATGTGCTCCTTTGTCGTCAATCACTCCATATTTTGATCGGATATGTTGGGCTATGGTCTTTGACCAATCATCCTCACGGATACTCTCTCATGATGAAGTACTGGTAGGTCACAGAATGTACTATCATAAACCATGCTCTAATCTGATCAATCCATGTTGAGTCATAAACCTTGTTTATGCACGCCCACAACTCATCCCATGAGTGGCTATTATATTGCAGTTCGATGCTGCTGTAACAACATGGATGGCGAGCTGATTACTGTTGGTTCCTTAGGACCTTTCTTTATCATCAGCTATACTTTAAACTATGCATACTGATATGCATGCTGATGGTTAGTACCTCAAGGCCATACCACGTTTTGGGTTAACATGTTGGTCGTTTCACATGGACGATTGGGCCGGAACATGGCCGGACATGGTCTTTGATTGGTATGGACTTTGGCGTGAACCTTAATGGTTCCTTTTTCCCTTTTCTTATGACCATCTCATATTATACTATGTAATTGTGGCGTGCTGATCTTAACACACACACACACGGCTATGATCTCTACTACAAATCATTGTAGTCTCATCATATGTAAAACATAGCCTGTCTTAAGAGTCAATCAATAACTTGTATCATTGAAATCAATCAACTTACTTTAAGTTGGTTTAGTATAAACACAAGGAATTTCTTTCATAATGATATATGGACTGATTTGGATTGTTCTTTATAGAACTCCTTTGCTATGTATTACTTAGTCTATCATATCATATGCAGCTTGCTTTTGCTTCAGTCCATAAACAGCTTAGGAACAACGCTGTTTTATGAGAACTTCTTTTCTCATCTTTCTGGTAGCTTAGGAACAACACTGTTATATATATATCTCATCAGATGGCGTTTCTATCTGTATGGCCAATACGCCCATCTCTTCCTTAGATTCTTTAAATCTTTCTTTAAACCCCACGTTTCCTTTTAATCTATGAATGCATTCTTGTATTCACATGGGTTCTGATCCTCGCTTATATCTTTAAAACTCAAGTGCTATTTTCTTATGCATCTTTATCATTTATGTGTCGACACTCTTATGTATATTGTTCCATTGTGTTCCATACATGAACCAATCGATTTGAGATCTCATTCTTATCAAGGACCTTCATTTACTTTGTAGCTTGGCGTCCCAAGCTACATGGTTTGGTACCTTAGATGTTTAGCTGCGCAGCCTTATCTCAATGTCTGGTCTGGTGTCCCTTATGACCTCGGATCTGTCATTATATGCACCTTTCTCTTTCTATCCGAGGTTCCTTATCTTATGAAACATATTGGTCTTTCTTTAATAGACTCTGTAGCAACTTGATTATGTCTCTTCTAGGACATTAATTTCATGGTGCAAGCTAGTTTTTCTTTTCTTTTCGGGTCTAATCTGTCTGGCATTCAATTAGCTAGCTTTGCATAATCTTTCTTTCTTTGGACGTCTTAGATCATATTCTCTGGTCCGAGGATCTTGCCAAGACAAAGATGTTTAATACCATTCCATATCTCTTATTAATCTTTCACCAGCTTATTTCTTTCTTCCCCTGATGTTGGATAGTCGGATTCATTAGTCATGCAATCCGTGTACCTGGCCTTAATCTGATCACCCATATTTGGCTCAAGGTCTCTTAAAACTCGTGGGAGAAAGACATGTTCATATCCAACATATATTCCCAATCCTCATCTGAGGTTCCATCTTAGACGGCACATATGTCTTGTGGTGGTTTATTCAAAGTCTCTTAAGATGGTGTATGTCTGCCTCATGACCCGTATTCAATCTGAGATGGGAATATCTATGCTCACTTATATGGCCTGATGCATATTAACCTTATATACATGTAAAACTCGTGATGTCCCCAAGCTTATAGACTTTTAGAGTCTGAACCTTATAGGTAATGGCATGAACGGCCAAGCTAATGGCCTGTACGGCCAAGCTGTCATGTCCATGTTTATAGTATGGTCATGGAACACGGGTTTGTCCTCACTCCCCCTCATGAACATGCTATAATCTTTAGATGCTTGGGACATTATAGCCTAATGATTTTTCCTTGTGTACATGTTACACAACGTGAGATTTAATGGGATAACTCTTTGTGCCTTTTGCAATATCAATCTTTGCAAGGGTGGCTAATCCAGTCATGCCATATAATTTCGTGGGTCAACCAATCTGGTTACCTAGGCCTTTTGCCTTCTTATCATACTGATCATTGGCATAGTCTAGATCAGTAGAGTACGTAGGTATAGTCTTGACCATTAACTTATAAGGCCTTAGGCGATTTTTCTTAAATCTGTAGGAACATTTTGTTTCCTTTTTGTGCCCGTAGTTTCTATTTGGAAACCATTTTTTTTTTCTTTTTTTTTTCCAATGGGCCACAAATTTTGGGTGTATATAATGCCCTTTAGGAAATGTCTTGGCCGTATGTTACTATACCAGCAAATTTGTACTCATTTTTATTCTTCAAAAACAAGAATCATGGAATTAATGAAATTTTTTTTTCATATTTGGTATTTTATTTTGATTTTTAGGTGCATTAAAATAATTTCATTCATAATAAAATGTTTAACACCAAAACAAATCAGGAAAATAAAAACACTAACAATAGTAATTAAATGAAAACAATCATGGAACTTTTAATTCCTTATTTCAAGATGTCTGAAGTCTCATACTCCATGTGATCAACTTTTTCGTGATTTTCAGGTTCACTTGGGTCACCTTGGACGTTGTCCATGTCTTCTTTATCATCACCATCATATCCAGCATCTTGAACCATATGGGCTTTCGGGTTCTTCTTCAGACTCTCCATGTAAAGTTCACATAAGTGCTTAGGAGTCCGGCAATTCTTTGCCCAATGATTACCCATACCACATCTGTGACACAAATCTGATTTGATTTTAAGTTTAAAGGACACACCTTGGCCTCGGCCAGAACCATTTGAGTTCCTGCGGCCTCTTTCTCGTCCGTGTGCCTTATTTGTGCCACAGCCGCGTCCATAACCCTTTCCACGGCTAGGGCCGGGTTGGTTATTGTGTTGGAAGAGGTTCACCTCTTTCTTAGGCTCTACGGCCTGTCTAGATGAATCAGGTAATGGTGCTGTCCCAGGAGGTCTCATCTCATTGTTTTTCATTAGTAACTCATTATTAGCCTCAACCAATAATAGACAGGAGATTAAATCAGTATAAGTTTTGAATCTTCGCTCTCTGTACTGCTGTTGCAGTAACACATTACTAGAATGAAATGTAGAGAGGGTTTTGTTGAGTAACTCATTCTCAGTTACTTCTTCACCACAAAGTTTCAACATTGAAACAATTTTGAATAGAACCGAGTTGTATTCATCCACAGACTTGTTGTCTTGGAATCTCAGGTTCTTCCACTCAAATTGAGCCTTTGGTAATAGCACAGTTTTCTGGTGATCATATCTCCGCTGTAAGGCGGTCCAAAGGTCAAGTGGATTTTCCATGGTGAGATACTGATTCTTTAGACTCTGATGTAGATGGTGGCGGATCACGTAGATCGCTCTATATTTATCTTTATCAGTTGTATTGTTGCCTACAGTGATCGTGTCACCAAGGTCCTTTGATCTCAGCATGATCCTTGTATCAAGTGCCCACTGAAGGTAGTTGTCACCAGAGACATTCAGAGCAACGTAGTCTAGGTTGGTCAATTTCGATATCTGAAAATTATAGATTTCATTCTTTAAAAAAAAAAAATCGGATCACTCAAGCAAGGCAATCAATTCAGTTATGATCAAACAACCAATTCAATTTAGTTAATATGATCAAGCAATGATGCAACCTTAGCACACGATTTCTATATGATCAGACAATCAGATGATTGAAAAAAAAAAAACAATGCATCATTGAGAAATCGGATCAGATTTGCCAAATTAGGATTTTGAATTATTTTTTTCGATTTTAATTGATCAATCAAACAATATTCAGACTAAAAAAAATTAAATCAGATCAATCAGTCGAATTAGGCAAATTTCTAGCAACCCTAACAGCAAAAAGGAAATTTTCCAGCAAGAAGAAAAAGTAAAATTTGCAATTCTAGCAAAAAGGAAATCTTTCAATTCTGGACAGATTAGGGTTTACAATCAAAACTAACAATTTTCCTAATCAGTTTCAATCCAATTTCGATTTCAATCAAAGGAATAAATCAAGCAAATAGTCTCAGAGTTCACAATTTGATCAGATTCAATCATATATCAATCAGATTTCATAAAAAAAATTAGGGTATGTGCAATTATCAATCCTAATCGGTTCTAAATCATTCAACAAACCTCAAGAACAGTTTAAACAATTCAATCAAGCAATTAGATCAATCAGACAACTCGATTTCAAGAAAAAAAATTAGGGGTTTTAGATGAAATCGACCATAATTAGGTTTTATGGGATTGATCAATTTCTAGGTTTAAAGTTTCCGATTTGATCATTCAGATCAAGGGGTTTTGAGATTCAAGAAACATTGTGGCTTTGATTTTAATTGATGAAATCAATCTCATGATCGAACTTTTGGTTTAAGAGACTCGATTTTCTCATGGAAGGGTTTGGACTTATTGATCTAGGGTTTGATTAGGAGTTTTGCAGGACTTTAATGGTCATACCTTTATCAATCAGCCAAATTAGATGGTGAGTTCTTATAGGGTTTCAAGTTTTACCTTTAGAACTTTGAAGTGTAGATTTGGACCACCAAAGAGGGCACACCAGGCTGGATTGTTCTTGCTTGGTCGGATCTCAAAGAAGAAGAAAGAGCACTCCTGGCCGCCGGAAGAGATTAGGGTTTCTAGGTCGAATTAGCTAGGGTTTTTAGAGACTCGTGCTGATAACGTGTTGTGGAATAAGAGATTGGAAAAGACTTATTATTATTATTATGGACCAGAGGTCTCTATTTATATATAAGATAAACCGTCAGAAGATATGGATAAACCTAAGCCCAATAGAAATAGGAAATCAATTACAAGAGGAATAAGGAAAAGGCTTGCCGCCTGGCTGGATGGGCCTGGTCGGGTCGATCACTTATTCCTTAACAAATATTTATTTATTATATCATATAAATAATAAGGGTATAACAGTCTTTTATCATTTAATGAAGAAAGTATTTTTGAAAATGTCCATTTATTGGTGGTAAACATGAATTGTGGTATCACCAAAGTGGTAGAAGTAAAATTTTCCCTGTAAATAATACGGGTATAACAGTCTTTTATCATTTAATGAAGAAGGTATTTTTAAAAATGTATATTTATTGATGGTAAACATGAATTGTTGTATCAGCAAAGTGGTAGAAGTTAAATTTCCCAAAACTTAATTTCTCAATATTTCCAATTATTCAATAAACCCATTTGGCTTATAACAAATATTGGTCAAACATAAATATCATAAAAACTTTATATATTCTCGATTCATAGAAATAATGTTAATGATGAAGCTGTGGACAAAAATACAATACCTATCTAAGGTTTGAGCATATAACATCAAAAGTATTCAATTTAATAAAAATTTGGCTATACGTTTGCTAAACTTCAGTGCTAAGAGAAAAATAATCAAATTGATAGTTGTATGTAAGTAATTTTTGTTATATATATACATATTTATATTTATGAATTGATACAAATTTATCTAATCTGTAATAATAAATTATTATTGTGTCGAAATTTATTATTTGATTAGTAACTTACTAACAGGCACATATCAAGGTTGGGGGCAAATATTATCTTGTTTGTTAATTTATTGAGTACTTATTCTCGGAGATTATTGTTCGTGAAAATCAATATCCTCATTAAATTTGTATCACCCTAACTAGCTACAACTTAACTCTTAGTTTTCTATCAAGAAATAGTATTCATGTATGTATTGTTTTTCTATTTTTTTAACAGGCCTACCAATTCTTTATTTCAGGATTTGTGACCTTCCTTCGGTAGATATGTTCGTGCCCACCGCCAATCCTGTTAGAGAGCCGCCAATAATCGTTGTGAACACCGTGCTTTCGCTCGCTGTTAGCTTTGAATTATCCAGCGAATAAGCTAGCGTGTTATGTGTCGGACGGTGGATGTTCACCTCTCACTTACTTCTCTCTCAAGGAAACTTCCAAGTTCGCCAAGATTTGGGTTCCCTACTGCAAGAAATACAATGTTAGGGTTAGAGCTCCTTTTAGATATTTCTTAAACCCTTGGTCGCAGCATACGATTCAGAGTTCAGTAAAGACTGGAAAATAACGAACGTAATGAGTGTGGTTGTTTTAGTTGGCATTTGAGTTTGTTTAGAAAAAACAAGGTTCTTTAAATCGGACCGGGGGTTTGACCGGTCTAGCCGGGAACCATTTTTTCTTCCCGATATATTGAGTTAAAATTGGATTTTACTTGAACCGCTAAACACTGAAAGACACCAAAAAAACCGGTGAGTTGGTTACCCGGTTCGAAAGTTTATCAAAATTCTGATTACTTACGGTTTTGTAAATTTTTTTCTTCTGTATCCAAATTTACACGTTCACAAAAAAATATAAAGTAACTAGATTTTAGTATATTAGTGCTAGGTGTATGAAGTTTTAATGTTTTAATATGTTAAGATTCACGTCTTGTGCAAAATTAATATTATATATATATATATATATATTTCTTATGTATTTTATTATAATTTTATAAATTATGAAATGATAAAATAATAAATATATTATCAAATAATTGAGAGATCAGTAATTATTACGTATCTAATTAAATTTGTCAAGAACATAAATAAAAAAATTACATTGATTTACTTAGAATCATTTTATGGTAAACAAATCTAAACATATCAAAAAGTCATTTTATCTATTTTATATGATAAATAATTAAATTTAAATGATATAATTAAATTTAAATGATATTGACATGGATATATAGTATATTTTTAATATGCCCTGTTAAATAAGATATCTTACTCATATAGTTTTATGATTATTTATATCTTCTTATAACAAAAAATTCCAATATTGATAAAAAAATATTTAATATGAAAATTTTATGATAGCTTTAGTAATTTTAGTCACTTAAAAAAAACTCAATGTAAATTTTGAAATAAAAATATATAATTCTCAATATTTGTCAATGCAAATTTTGAAATTTAAATATTTACGTATTTTATATAGTATTTTTTTAATGTAAACAATATTGAAATGAATATATATTTTAGGGCTTTTTGCAAAAGTAACTCAAAACTTGGAGTCAAACAGAAAACTAACCTTTTCTTTTGACTCATTTTTTTTTGAGATTTTCACCCCACACCTGCATTTTATCTATGAAAATGCCATTAACTTTTTTTTTTTTTTTTCGAAAATGGCTTCTTTACTGTCTCAACCTCATCTTCTTCAATTATTTACAACAGTGCCACTACCATGAATAGTTCAACAACCTTGTACTAACTGTTTGGAGCTTTTAATGCCCTTTAATGCACGTAAATCTCTTTACACTCTCTCTGTTTCAATTGTTATGAACTAAAAACAACATTTCTTTCACTTTCTCTCCATATTCATCCAAAAAACTCAAGCTTTTGATTCAAAATATTTTATGGTTGACAGAGCCATATTTCTTTCGTTTTGACTTACGGTTGCTTTCGTTTGAGGTTCTGGGTGGTTGGAGAAGACCCTGTGTGCAAACGAAGTCATCTCACCTAGTTTAAGGTATGAATTTGAATTTTTTTCAAGATCTGTTCGTGTAGAAGACTTACTAGTAAGTCATCTGTATGTAGAAGACTTACTGATAAGTCTTCTGGTCAAACGGACGACTTAAACTAAGTCGTCCGGCTTTGTTTGTTAAAAAAAAAAACTCCAGACGACTTATATATAAGTCATCTACGAGAAACGGGCTAGTTTTGCATTTGACCGAATCGTGTCAGATCTTTGACTATTTCTGGACGACTTATAATTCAGTCGTCTCTGGGAAAGTTAAAATTTCAATATTTTATTAAACTAGACGACTTACGTGTAAGTCGTCTTAGGTTAGTTTTGTAATTGAAAAATAAAACTTCATCGTTTAACTTTTACCAGACGACATAATATAAAGTCGTCCTGACAGAAGACTTAATTTAAAGTCGTCCGGGGAAAGCAAAGTCGTCCAGAATTTTTCCCAATTTTCTGGTCAAACCTTGCTTATCCCGGACGACCTTAAATTAGGTCGTCTAGCTGGACGACTTTCAATTAAGTCGTCTGGAGAAAGTTAAATTTCAAGTTTTATTTTTCAATTACAAAACTAACCTAAGACGACTTACACGTAAGTCGTCTAGTTTGAACAAAATATTGAAATTTTAACTTTCCCAGAGACGACTGAATTATAAGTCGTCCAGAAATAGTCAAAGATCTGACACGAGTCGGTCAAATGCAAAACTATCCCGTTTCTGGTAGACGACTTATATATAAGTCGTCTGGAGTTTTTTTTTTAACAAACAAAGCCGGATGACTTAGAATTAAGTCGTCGAGTTTAATTTTAAATTGCAAAAGTGACCTCTTTAGACGACTTACCTTTAAGTCTTCTGGACGACTTATTTCGAAGTCGTCTGCGGCAATGTTTATTGAACTTCTTCATTTTCTCTATATTTACTAATGTGTTTTATTTTGAATATTTGCAGATGATTTGTCAGTTACATGCAGTTTATGGAGAATGGTTGTTGAGAGATTGCCGTTGGGATTTTGTGGTTGATGATCTCAAAGGAGAAAAATTGTTTTTATTGAATGAAGATTCAACACATGCTGAACTTGTTGCAATGGCTCAAGAAGATTATAACCTGGACATGAGAACAGTGACTGTGGAGATTAGCTACTCATTACCAGCAGAAATGATGATGGCTCCAGGCAGTCCTCCCATTCATGTTACAAGTGATAGACAAGTTCAAAACTTGCTCGAGATACTCAAAACGCATAGAGTATGTCTTTGTGTATCAAGCCGCAGCAAGGTGGAAACGGTTTCAGAGAAAAGGGATAATGATGAAGCTGGTGAATGGGAAGAAGATGTTGGTGATGATGAAGCTGGTGAATGGGAAGAAGATGTTGGTGATGATGATGAAGCTGATGAATGGGAAGAAGATGTTGGTGATAATGAGTTTGTTGAAGATGAAAATCAAGATGGGGAGGAGGAAAATGGGGAGGAGGATGCTGATAACTCTATTGTTGGTGAAACGGATCAGAATGGTGGGGATTACAGTCTTTATGGAAAGGTTCAAGATGAGGACGAGGAAGATGATGATAATATTTGTTTTGAAGAAATGGAAAAGACATATGCTAAGACAAATGCTATTGAAGGAGGAAAATCGGATGGTACCAGTATCTATGTCAACCAAAGTTTTGTTAGCAAGGATGCACTGCTTTCAGAGCTGCGGTTGGCAGCAGTGAGGGGTAGGTTTTCTTTCTGAATATACAAATCAACGAAAACTCTCCTTGTGGCAACATGTCGGGTTAGCGGTTGTGGATGGAAGATCAGAGCGAGTGTGAAACATGGGACAAACACGTTTTGGGTAACAAAGTATGTGGAAAAACATTTATGCTCAGTGGGAGACCGAATCGCTCAGCGGAGACACTGTACTCCGAAGTATGTTGGTAGTCTTTTCATTGATCGTGTTGGAATCATTGATGGGATAACTCCGCAGCATATCACTGATGCAATGAGGAACATGTTTGGCATGGAGCTTGATTACACCACTTCATACAGAGCACTGTTATATGCACAAACATTGGTGAGAGGATCAGCAGAAGAAGGGTATTCGCGTCTGGCATCATATCTCGAGCAAATCTCCATTGCAAATCCTGATTCTATCACGGCTATAGAACTTGATTCTATGAAAAGATTTAAGTATCTATTTCTCTCTTTTGGAGCTTCTATAAAAGGTTTTAAGTATCAGAGAAGGGTCATTGTGGTGGATGGAACTCACCTAAGTGGAAAGTATGGAGGTGTTATGTTAGTTGCAGCCGCACAAGATGGCAATTTTCAGATATTCCCATTGGCTTTTGGGATCGTGGATGCTGAAGATGAACCTTCTTGGGAATGGTTTTTCACAAAATTGGCTAGTTGTATATCTCATGACAAGCCTCTGGTGATAGTCTCCGACCGGCACGCGGCCATTAAATGTGCGTGTGATAAGGTGTTTCCTTGGGCAACTCGAGGAATATGTTATTATCACCTTCAAGATAACATTGTCAAAAAGTTTAAAGGGAAACATCTCATGTACTTGGTGAAAGGGGCTGCTTATGCTCACACGGTTTACGATTTTGACCGGTACATGGCTGAGATACGGAGTGCAAACCCGGAACTTGCAACGTATTTGGAGAATGCCGACGCCAGCCTATGGTCAAGGGTTTATTGTAAGGGGAACATGTACAACATAAAAACAAGCAACATCGCTGAATCTATTAATTTCGCACTGAAGCGAGCAAGAGGATTTCCGATTCCGTTCCTGCTGGAGTTCATAAGGCAGAAGTTAGGAAAATGGTATTGGAAAAGGAGACAAGATGCATTGAGTCTCACAACTCAACATAGCCGGGGTGTTGAATACTTGCTTGCTGTTCGAACAAAGATAGCGGATACGATGACGGTCCAACCAATTGATGGATGGCGATTCTTTGTCAAAGGTGGCAAAATGGACTGTGTGGTTGATTTGGAACATGCAAAGTGTGATTGTGGTGTCTATGGAGTGGAGAAAATACCTTGCTCTCATGCTATAGCTGCTGGAACATATATTCGTTTGCATATCTCCACACTTGTATGTCCAGTGTACTCAAAGAATTATTTGTATGCAGGATACTCAGAGAATATATATCCTATCGTGTCACAACATATTGAGGAACGAGAATGCTTTCCTCCAGACGTAAAGCGTGGTCCGGGGAGACAGAAGAAATCAAGATGGCAATCTTGGTTGGAGCTATCTAGGATGAGAGGACACAAACCCAGGAAGAAACACAGGGCAAGGAGATGCTCAAACTGCAAGGAAACTAGCCATACGAAGCCACAATGTACACAACCAGTTGATTAGTTGTCCAGACGACCTAAATTTAAGTCGTCCAGTCTTGATTACCCGTCCAGACGACTTATATATAAGTCGTCCAGTGTTTCGTCTACCAGCATATTTTATATTTAGACGACCTTCTACTAAGTCGTCCAGTGTATTTTATTTTTAGACTACCTTCTACTAAGTCGTCCAGTGTATTTTATTTTTAGACTACCTTCTACTGAGAGATAACATATTTTTAGACTACCTTCTACTGAGAGATAACATATTCCAAAATGTAGATCTTTGTTACGTCATTGTTCTGGACGACTTATAATTGTTCTGGACGACTTATAATTGTTCTGGACGACTTATAATTGTTCTGGACGACTTATAATTGTTCTGGACGACTTATAATTGTTCTGGACGACTTATAATTGTTCTGGACGACTTATAATTGTTCTGGACGACTTATAATTGTTCTGGACGACTTATAATTGTTCTGGACGACTTATAATTCATATTCATCTCACCAAAACATGAAAGACAATTATAAGCTGTGACAATAAGAATCACATAATATAAAACCAAGATCAAAGGAAAACTGGTTTGAAAAACCAGAAAATATGTTTCAAAAGACATAACCATAATATAAAAAACATTAAACTTGAAGAGATTAAGAAAGCAAAGACGTTAATCAAACATCTGTGGCTCATTCAACTTGTACCAATCGATGTAAGGAATCTGAACATCAGACACCTTGGCCTCTGCGCGCACAAGTTCGAAATCTAGCTGCTTCTTTTTCTCTTTGCTAAATGGGTTCTTCTTGAAAAGTTCATTCATGAGTTCCAGCTTACCTTGTATGCGCGACACTTCAAGCTCTTCAACATGTTTCTTGGCGATGGCATCATTTAGTTTCTTGTACATAAAGAGCTTGGCTCGGTAATGCTCAGTGGTCGCCTCAACTCCCTTGTTGAATGCCTCTTCTAGAGAAGAACCATGATCTTCAACCATGGGAGCCTTGAGTTTAAGGTCTTTGTTGAATGCCATACTGAGATTTTGATCTGGATGTTAATAGATCGAAATTATTAGAAACGGATAGATCTAAACAAAATTTATATAAAACGGATACAAAGAAAAAGGATAGATCTACTTACTTAGCTAATATTGGGAGAGACTAAATTGGAGAAGAAGAGAGATGATAGTAAGAGATGAAATCTGTTAACTATACAGTTTATATAGAAGAGGATGTGATCGAAGAGTCATGTCTTTTCACATTCCTAATAAACTTTTCAAATTACTAATCGAAATTAATATATTAAAAAGAATTTAAAGTCGTCTACAAATATTAGAAAATAAAGTCGTCTACAAATTCGTCCAAGTAGACGACTTACAAATAAGTCGTCTGTAACAGGCAAGCTGGAAGACCTTCCAGACGACTTATTTGTAAGTCGTCCAGCTGGAAGACCTTCCAGACGACTTATTTGTAAGTCGTCTAGCTGGAAGACCTTCCAGACGACTTATTTGTAAGTCGTCCCATGCTTTAAAAGCTTAGTCAAAATCATAAAAGCTTTAAAAGTTTAAATGTAATATCTTTTACACTAATCTGATAAACACTACAATAACATACATGCCCACGAATCTAATCATACATGCCCACGAACTTATCACCATCCACATTTTCTTTCAAATGCTGATCAAGAAGCTCCGTCCATATATCCACCGCCATTTTATCCCTCATATTCTTCGCGTTGGCCCTAGCAAAGTCTTTAGAGTTAAAGGGGACTCCAAGAGCATGACATTCAATGTACTTTAGAGCGTACACGCCACAATCACCATTGTTGGCCGTGGGTACATCTTGTCTCTCATATGTGTATGGCTCCAACCCGTATTTGACCCGTATTTCGTCGGTGGCAGCGCACTCAACAAGCAGATAAGGGACCATCTCGAGAAAAGGCTGCATTATCTCATCCCATGCTTCTGCTGCCGTAGCTGAAGGTATGCTGTCCCAGACGACTATGTGCCTCTTAGGGATCGATATCCAAATAGCAACCCAATGAGCGTTCTTCAAGTTCACTGGCGCATAGATATCATCAATGTCCTCCCCCCCACACCTTCTTTGATTGGCAAAATGAAGGTATTGATCCGTCATAAAAATTCCACGCCCCACCAGGTAAAGCTCTTCCTAAACCTTTGTGATCGGGTACGGATAATTTGAAGAACTCATACTGGTCTCTCCAAGACTGGGAAAAGTTGTGATCCAGGAAGCACATTCGCTCGCTCCTGAAAGCTTGTGGGTTCTCCTGATACCTCTGCCTCAGCACATTAATCCAAGCATCTATATGCTGCATATAAAATAATACAAGTTAGAAGATACCAGACGACTTAAATATAAGTCGTCTGGAAAGTCGTCTACGTGGACGACTTTCCAGACGACTTATCAGTAAGTCGTCTACTTGGACGACTTTGTAGACGACTTTCCAGACGACTTATCTTTAAGTCGTCTGGTAAATATAAGTCGTATGGAAAGTAGTCTACTTGGACAACTTTGTAGACGACTTTCCAGACGACTTATATTTAACAGACGACTTAAAGATAAGTCGTCTGGAAAGTCGTCTACTTGGACGACTTTGTAGACGACTTTCCAGACGACCTATATTTAAGTCCAGACGACAAAGATACAAGATAAGCAGAAGACTTACGCAGTCTTCCAGCCATTCTCTGGCAGTCCGGAGGATGTGATACCACCAAGTTCGTGATGTACGTGGTTTTTCATCATGCTTAGTGAAATAATGACTGCAAACAATAAAGCAATCACTTACGGATCAGAAATAATCAGTTTTGGTAGACTAAATCAAGCTATTATGGGTAAAGCAATCACTTACGGATCAGTTTTCAACCAACCAGCGAGTTCCTTCAACTTAGGTTTGTTTACTGGCTGAAATGGATTATAGGCTGCCACTTTATCTTTATTTTTCTCTGCCGTATAAGGAGATATCTGCGTGGGAGAAGGTTTCCTCGCTCGTTCACTCCTTGCACGCACAGAAGCAGTGGGAGCTATTTTGTCCAATACAACCAGGCTCGGTTGTTGTACGGTGGAAGCGACGCTCGGTTGTTGATCGGTGGAAGCGACGCTCGGTTGTTGATCGGTGGAAGCGACGCTCGGTTGTTGATCGGTGGAAGCGACGCTCGGTTGGTCAGTGGAAGTGACAGCAACAATCTCTTTGGAGGAGACACCATCTGCTTTATCCGGCAAGATCTTGTTTCCCGCGTTCGCCTCATCGCGAATTTCTCTCTGCATTAAAAGTTGCACACTAGTTAACCCTGGGACGACTTAAATAAAAGTTGTATGGACGTCTAGTTGACCATGGACGACTTAATATTAAGTCGTCCATGGTCAACTAGTCGTCCAGACAACTTACATTTAAGTCGTCCAGGGTCAACTAGTCGTCCAGACAACTTACATTTAAGTCGTCTGGAAAACTAGTTAACCCTGGACGACTTAATTCTTGTTGGGAGAGGATTTGATACTAACCTCGGATTGTTTGGCTTGAGGGGTAGGTTGTTTCTTTTGAAGAGTAGGCTTTTTGGTTTGAGGAGTAGGCTTTTTGGTTTGAGGAGTAGGCTTTTTGGTTTGAGGAGTAGGCTGTTTCTGTTGAGGAGTAGGCTGTTTCTTTTGAGTAGGCTGTTTCTGTTGAGGAGTAGGCTGTTTGGTTTGAGGAGTACGCTGTTTCTCTTGAGGAGTAGGCTGTTTCTCTTGAGGAGTAGGCTGTTTCTCTTGAGGGGTAGCCTGATTGGTGACACCAACCTTCTTCTCCATAGCTTCCACCCTATCGGACAACTTCCTAATCTCCTTGAAGCACTTCCTAAATCCTTCTTTCATGCAGTCAACTAGCCCTTCTTTCATGCTGTCAACTACGTCCTTGAACATATTTTCCAACTCCTCTCTAGTCACCCAACTAGCCTCTTCTCTAGCCTCTTCTCTAGCCTCTGTAGGAGCCTCTGTAGGAGCCTCTTTACGAGCCTCTGTAGGAGCCTCTTTAGGAGCCTCTTTAGGAGCCCCTTTACGAGCTTTCTTCAGAGGTCTTGGATTGTCTTCCTCCTCCTCCACCACAACCATCTCTATCTCTTTGGTTTTCTTAGTACCAGTGACTTCCCAGCAATCCTTGGTCCACTTCCACGGTCTCCGATCATACATGACTTTAATGATGTTCTCCGCGGGCACGTCCTCAACCTCAGAGTCCCATTTTGGCCACATTTCACTAATGTCCTTCTCAACAAAGTTGATCACGCGGGTCTGCAGTAAATAGAAGAATCGAGTTAGATATTTGAAAAAAAGACTAAATAGACGACTTAATTATAAGTCGTCTGGAAGGTCGTCCAGCTGGAAGACCTTCCAGACGACTTATATATAGTCGTCCTCCCATTCGTCCAGCTGGAAGACCTTCCAGACGACTTATATATAGTCGTCTACTAAGTCGTCCAGCTGGAAGACCTTCCAGATGACTTATATATAGTCGTCTACTAAGTCGTCCAGCTTGAAGACCTTCCAGACGACTTAATTAAGTAGATACCTGTCTCAAGATAGCTTCTTTCATTGATCTGCGGCCTCTGCTGCCCCCGTAAGCCAGTATCGGTGGAGACGGACTGTTTCCTCTGGGACCACCAATACTAGCACCCAATTCCGGCATAGCTGTGTACACCCAGACCTGAAGAACTTGTATAAACCCATCCACGGTGTAACAGCCAGTAATATCTTTGTTCCACAAAGAGTCCATCAGCACCTTAAACGCGACTCTCCCCCATGGATAATTCTCAAACCGTTCTAAATCCATCACTAGCCTTGCCAGACTAGATTTTGTAGCGGTTGAAAACTTTCTCCCTTCAATGAATCCAGTGAAGATGGAAAGGTACGCGAGCCGCTTGCGATCTTCCGTGGACCAATCCTCGCATCTCTTCAGTGCTGCTATTATCTGATCAGTAGTTGGCCCAGCTTCCAGATGAACTCCCAGCATCGCCCAGAAAGAAACCATCTCTTTGGTAACTTCACATTTTGGTGTCTCAAGGTCCTCGATGTACTCGCAGTTTAGACCAGTGAGGTTTTCAAACTCTAACAGTGAAAACCTCAAAGGTTCTGGACCAACGAGAGACCACATCTCATACTTCTTCTTAATGTCCAGCTTGAAACTGAGCATGTAGTGAACCAGCCTTGAAGTCCAACCAAATCCCTGCTCCTTGAACTTGATGAAAACTCCCAAACTCGACTCCTTGAGCTCTTCAAATTCTTCATCAGTAAGAGCTTCCCTAAGAGCAGTATGCAACTTGTTATTATCCGTATGATACGAAATGCTATTGTGGGCTTCTGGCTCTTCCCCTAATGTGTATAACCTACGGGGGAGTTCTGGAATATCCATCCTTTTTGTCTGCAAAATAATCAAAGACAACAATAGAGATAAGCTAAACAAGCTAAATCTAACAAGAACACACAGAAAAGTCAGAACACAAGCTAAATCAATCACGACTTAGTAGATGACTTAGATATAAGTCGTCTGGAAAGTCGTCCAACTGGACGACTTAGTAGACGACTTAGATTTAAGTCGTCTGGAAAGTCTTCCAACTGGACGACTTATATTTAGGTCGTCTATTAAGTCGTCCAGTTGGAAGACTTTCCAGACGACTTAAATTACAAGTCTTCCAGTAGAAAAATTAAGCGGACCTGATTAGTAGCAGAAGGAGTACTCGTCATTGCGGTTATAGATCTGAAAAAATAAACGTGAAACGGTGAGAATGAGTAAATTGATAGAGACAACGTTTTATGTTCATCTTTTCCTCGAGATTGATGACTTACCGGCGTTAGGGTTTACAAAGAAACGGCGCTACGGTTTACAGAGAAGAAGCGGCGGCGCTAGGGTTTAGAAGAAGCGGCGGCGCTAGTGTTTAGAGGAAGCGGCGGTGAGATAGTGTTGGTGAGCACGGTGGAGAGGGCGACGGTGGAAGCGGCGGCGCTAGGGTTTAGAGGAAGCGGCGGCGCTAGGGTTAGAAGAAGCGGCGGCGAGAACGGTGAGAATGAAGTGAGATAGATAGCCGACGTTGAGGGCGACGGTTTGTTCGGAAATAGTGGAAGCGGCGGCGCTAGGGTTTAGAGGAAGCGGCGGCGCTAGGATTAGAAGAAGCGGCGGCGAGAACGGTGAGAATGAAGTGAGATAGATAGCCGACGTTGAGGACGATGGTTTGTTCGGAAATAGTGGGAATTCAAATCGCCTTTGATATCGCCGGTGAGAGAGAACTGTTAGGTTAGGGTTTCTAAATTTCGCGAAAAATGAACAAAAAAAAAAAATCACCTTATATATTGGGTAAATAATCCGGTTAGCTTTAAAAGTATGTTGGTAAAATTTAAGGTTTGGTCCGGTTTAGACGACTTATTCTGGCTCATAATGTACATCAGAAGACTAAATATTTAGTCGTCTGTTTACAGAAGACTAAATATTAAGTCGTCCCAGATCCTAAAATGAACCCCTAAACTAAAATGACTAAATTAACTAACTAACTAACCACGTTATAAAATCAAATTATACTTCAATAGTGTTTAATATACACAGAAATGAACACGCTTATGTAATTTTTAAATTTTTCAAAAACGGTTTTAATGCTTTCCGAAATCTAACCCTAAGAACATATACAATACTACAACATATGTTGATGAAAGTTAAACTAATGAATATCATGACTCACTACTTTCACTCATCTATGCTGAAAACAATTGAAATTTGTTATATCTTAATTTATATCTCTTAATAAATATGTTAATTACATAATTCCCATTTTTCACTTATAAAAATATTTTTTACAAAATTTTTAAATTATGTTTAAGAATAACTGTCCAGACGGCTTTCAGTTAAGTCGTCCAGACGACTTTCAGTTAAGTCGTCCAGACGACTTTCGAGGGGTAGAAACGTAAAAAAAATTCTGTTTTTTTGTTTGTTCACAAGGGGATAGTTGTAATTTCAATAGCCTTTTAGGTTACTTTTGTCTTTGACCCAAGTTGGGGTATTCTTTTGGGTTTGACTCCAAGTTTTGAGTCACACTTGGCAATTCTCCTTATATTTTAATCTCTATATCTATTAATGAGACTTTCCACTGATATAGTTTTAAGATCATTTGTGTCATGTTACTAAAAAAAAATTAAAATCTTTGATCACAAATTTTCAAAGTGGATTTAACAGTTCTATTAGTTTATAAACGTTTTTAAAAATTTCAAAATATAATATTATGAAAATATCCAATTTTATTATATGGTTAATATGATTTTTTAATTTATTTTAATAATATATAATTAAAAATAATAGATGATACTCAAATTATTATCAAATCTAAATAAAATCACCAATTGTCATATATATTTTAATCATATTAGGTAATTTCATAGCTTTTATTTAAGGAAAAAAGTAATTGTTATATATTAATAACTAGATGACTTTCTGTGAAATCACGGGATCATGCCATTTAAATATTTTTTTGTTGTAAGTAAATTATATATATATATTTAAAATTTATAAAAAAAATTGATAAATCAAATTTGTTGATAAAAAATCTATAGAGAACTTTTGATTGGTTAATAATAGAAGAATAACATTAAATTTATTTACATTATATCTAATCATCTTAACATATGTATCTGATAATAAAAAGTATAAATTAAAAAGAGAAATCACCATAAATAAGTTATTTTCTGAAATTGACTTCCATATACGAGTTGTAAGTTTTATAAAATCATATTTTTATTTATTGAAATGTATATATAAATAATACTTAAATTTTAAAATATTCTATTATATTACTTGTATATAATTATTTGGTATAGTTTAGTTGTGTATACAATTAATCAACAATATAAGATTAATCTCAAAACATTTTGAGATATAATATAAGAGATCCTTAACAACTGATATGTTTGTTTAGCTTAATATTAAATATAATATATTACTTAATAAAGTTAGGGTTCTAATTAAAATATATCTATAAATTCAGATAATTCGAAAAAAACTTTAAGATATACATATAGATGATTTTGCTTGTTTTACAGCTACAAGATTCATATTCTAATGAAGATAAAAAAAATCTTGCAAACTGCAATCAAATATACTATTATTTCATTATAACAAACTATAAATTAACTATTTAAAATAAACTAATACATATTAAAACATTAAGCCACATATACTATAAAAAATATTATTTTAAGATTGCCTCAAGAAAAATATTTAATACACTATAAAACATAATGTTTTTTGAAGATATATTCTTAGGATTATATTCTAACTATACTTCTACTT
This sequence comes from Brassica juncea, assembly GCA_018703725.1. Taxonomy (NCBI): domain Eukaryota; kingdom Viridiplantae; phylum Streptophyta; class Magnoliopsida; order Brassicales; family Brassicaceae; genus Brassica; species Brassica juncea. The sequence goes on along the minus strand of CM031941.1, from coordinate 16,887,724 downwards.
GTTTAATTATTTATACATGTAATAAGAATAGAATACGTGTTATACTTATAATAGATGAAATTAACCTAACGGGAAATATATATTTAGAATTTTATCCTATAACAAATATGATTTTAAAGATTGGGTTGAGCAAAAGATTCCACCGGAGACTCCTACTTGTTGGACGCGGACGATGAATTGGAAACTTTCTCAAAAGCAAAACCAAATAATCATTCAACTATAGTTAAGGTATTATACATAATAACATATATTAAATTCCTTTACTTACGGTAGCGTACTATATCCATATCTTGTTTTATGTGTGTATGTGAAGGTGGTATGGGAGAATAAGGGAGGTGTAGGAGACGAGAAAGAAGTCCCTCATCTTGTATACATATCAAGGGAGAAAAGACCGGATTACGTTCATCACTACAAATCTGGAGCAATGAACTTCCTGGTTATTGATTTTTCTAACACATCTCTTTTTCCTTCTTTTAAGTTTCAAAGTACGCAGGTTATGTTCGGCATGTCACCATTACAAAGATGGTTGAGAAAAACATTTCTTTTATTTTTCTCTGAAAATGCATATATTAAAGTAGAGTTACCAAGAATTCAAGATAACATCAATAGAAACCTTCACACCCCTGAATTGGACACAGCCTTACAGCCATCCAAAACCCCAAAGAATTTTCCCACGAACGAACAGCCATTCCAAACCGCCATCTCTTTGTCCTTCCTCTACAATAATCCCCTTAGAGCATTTATAATATATCACTCCATTTTTTAATTCCAAAATGGAGTTGAGTTTACTCCAACCCTACTCCATTTTACAGAAAAAAATAAAGTAACGAATAAAAAATAAAATCATTATACCATTTAAGGAGCAATCTCATCTTTTATTTCATTATAGAGTATAAAATGGAGTGGAATTAGAACATATCTTACTCCAAACTCTATTTTAAAATCAAATATGGAGTAGGGTTGGAGATGATCTTAGCCACTCAAGCTCTCCACGTGCCACATACGATTGTAGCTGCATATCCATTACTTTTCATCAAGCATAAAATTTATATATGTGACTTTGATTCATTTATATTTCAATTTTACCAAAAGTTTGATATAATTTTTCAAATTTACCATTAGAAGATAGAAAGACTATAAATACATAAACTTATGATAAAAGATTATATTAACTTTTATTTGAATGAATGTTAAATTTATTCAAGACGAAAACACTTTTGTACAATAGATGTGCCATTGTTTAAAAAAATTTGATATTGCTTTCGGTCACGTTTTTTTCCACCTCCAGATAAATAAAAAATTTCAACTAAAAAATGATCTTTCCATATTTCGTGATACTAATTTAGATTTCAACTATAAAAAACCTATAAATGGGACGACTAAACCCTAAAAGAGGCGATCAATTATTATTCAGTTTCGACTATAGAAGCATACAACTAGAACTAGAGTTTTTGAACAAAAACATTATACTCCTGCCCTATCGACCAATAAACACTATATGGATATATTTTTCTTGTTTTACTGCTTCACTTCCTGTTTCCGTAGTAGAAGAGAGCAACATCTAATCGACATCGATAGTGGTCCATCTTCATGGGAGAGAGCACAATGTCATTACAAGTCAATACAGCCTCTAAAGTTTGAGACCAAAACAAATATAATATTCGGGTTCATATCCGACAAAAGGCTATACAACCTATGGGTTTAAGATAAAAACTATAAATTCACCTTCATGTTATGAAAATAAATTCTTTTAGACCTCTGGGTTCTCGAAGGATAAAATCTACATATCGTCCGGGACCAGATCACTAATTCTTGAGAACCTCCAGGTTTCCAAGGATAAAATGTATAGATCATCCAAGATCAGAACATGAATCCCTTCGAACCTTATTATTTACCTACAGTTTTTCTCAAAGAATAATATATACACATAAAGAGTTCGACGTCACTGTAATGATCAAAATCTTATGGTCTTCATAATATGAAGTATATAACACATACAACACATATTGTATAAATAATTAAATAAGTGAAAGTAAGAGTTATAATATAATTTTAAGAATATATATTCAAAAAAGTATGTACTGTATTATATTAAATATTCTGTTTTATGCAATCTTTAAATTATTATTTTTAATAGAATATGTGGTTTAATGTGTTAATATGTAGTATCTTAGTTTAAATAGCAAATTTTATAATGAAATAATATTATATTTGATTACAGTTTACATTATTTTCATCTTCGACAGAATATGCATATGTAGTTATAAGACAAACAAAATCATCTATCCCGAAGTTTCTTTAAATTATCTAAATTTATAGATAGATTTGATTAGAATTCTAATTTTATCAACTAATATATAATACTTAATATAAAAGAAAATAAACATATGAATGTCTTGAGAATGTTTAGTGAGATCTCTTATATTATATTTCAGAATGTCTTGAAATTAATCTAACATTATTGATTAATTGTGTACACAACTAAAATATGCATAGTAATTAATATTGGTTAAAATTCTAAATATAAATTTATATTATATATTCAAGTAGTATAATAGAATTTGAAACTTAAATATTAGATATATATTACCACAAATATATGGTAGTAAGTTTCAAAAACAAAAAAAAAAACTATATATTAATTAATCTTTATAGTTTTTACTTTTTTCATAATTAGGAGATACATGTGTTAAAATAATTAATATATTGAAATAAAATTTAAAGTTATTCTTCCATTATTAACCAATCAAAATTTTTTTATTGGATTTTATCAAAAAAATTTGTTTATAAAAATTATTATAAATTCAGATATATACAAAACTTATTTAGTGTAGGGTATTTAAATGATATTACTCCGTGATAACGCGGGAAATCATCTAGTTTATATTTAAAATAAAAATATATTGAAAAAGGTATTATGAGTAAATTATATAGAAATTATTACTTTTGAAATATATAAAAGTTATAATTTTCATTTTTAAATTAAAAATTAATATTTATTGATAATAATATAATAATAAATACAAATTAAATTAATTATTCAATTCTTTAAAAATATTAAATTATAACATTTTATTAAATTAAAATATAAATATCTTACCTCCAAGAATATCATTTATAGCAGAATAATCTTATGTGTGAAGATTCATTTCATTGAAATGGTATAATTTTAAGTAACAACAAATATACCTTTCACAAAGCTTTTATAAGTACTATAGTGTTAATTTGTGTGGCATTTATCGTAATTTACATGCAGTGTTAATATTATTTTCATACGATGCTTCTATTTTATAAGATACAACATTTTGATTCACATTTGTAAAACAAATGATTATTTTTTGGTTAACCAAAATATAATTAGTTTAACTATAATTTGTATATTTTTTAATATTTTAGTTATATACATTTTATAATTTATTAAATATTTTATATTTTATATTTAATTTTTAATTTTTAAGTGTAATTATTATTATACAATATCTATATCTATTAAATAAATCATAAATAAATTAATTTCAGTATATAATATTATTGTACAAAATTTATGAAATGATTTAATAACGCAAAATAAATAATAAAAATAATAATTTTGTTAAAATAAAATGAAATTATAGAATTGTTTTGTTGTATATGATATAGAAATATATAATTTAAAATGAACACTTAGAAGAAATCTATTAGAGTATCTTTTAAGAAATATTTAAAAAATTTATATTATAACTAAAAATAATAATTGGTGTAAATAGATGACTAATCAAATTTTCAAAATTGCTGATCTTATTTCCGTTTTGTGATAAAATACTTTAGTTGAACGATGGTCTGATTCATTAAATTAAACATTTATTTAAAATTTTAATCTATTTAATTTATCTTAAGTAAATAAACACAAAACCAAAATTTATCACATATATAAGGCAATGTTTATAAATTTTTGTTGAAAAAGTAAATTTAAATTGTGGGAAATAATTAAATTTAAATCAAATGAAACTGAAAATAACATAACTAGATTAACATATTATGATCCGCCTATGAGTCCAGTTACTTTGATCCCGCATCAGTTGAGTATAACAATTAAATTTGATTGAAATCGATGTTTAGGCATTTTAATGTTTAAGTATTAATTAAACAACTATCAATGTCTCACATCTTTTTTCTTTGTTGCGATAGTAAACAATGTGATGATTCATGAATTTGAACAGTTGAGAGTATCAGGATTGATGACAAATGCACCATACATGTTGAATGTAGACTGCGACATGTATGCCAATGAAGCAGATGTGGTGCGACAAGCAATGTGTGTATTCTTACAAAAGTCAAAGAGTTCATACCGTTGTGCTTTTGTTCAGTTCCCTCAAGAGTTCTATGATTCTAACTCCAACGAACTAGCCGTCGTACAATCAGTAGGATTTGTCCTTTTGCCTTTCGTTTATATTTTTGGTTAATTCAGTGTAGTTTATCGACTACTAATTTTTCTTTTTTGTTATTTTTCTTGTTGAAATTAGTATTTGGGAAGAGGGGTTGCAGGAATCCAAGGACCGCTATATTGTGGCTCAGGATGCTTCCATACTAGAAGAGTTATGTACGGTTTATCTCCAGATGATTTGGAAAACAACGGAAATCTTTCGTCGGTTGCTACAAGTACGTATTTTCATTTTTCTAACATTCATATTTATATCAAACATACACTTCAACATAGTTTTGTTTATCTAACACTCATATTCAGTTATTTCAGTAGTCATATTCTTATGTTCATTTCTTCTATTGTTATTCCATTAAGTGGAGTTGTTGGATGAGGATAGTTTTGCGAGAAAATTTGGGAGTTCGAAAGATTTGGTCAAGTCGATTGTGGAAGCATTGCAAAGAAAATCAAATCCCAAAACTACCCTTACAAACTTCATAGAAGCTGCTAAAATGGTGGGGTCTTGTCACTACGAGCACCAAACCAATTAGGGGAAAATTGTAATTTTCTTCTCAATTTAATAACTTTATTCAAAAATTAAACTTTTTTAATCTCAAAAATTAAACTTCTTTTAGAAAGGTGCTGTTTTAATAATATTTGAAACATTGCCCGTAAGCCATAACAATGCATTTTGAATACAAAACATACAGCTCGGTTGTTTATACGATTCTGTGGCGGAAGATATGAACACAAGCATCGGAATTCATTTGAGAGGATGGACTAGCTCATACATTTGTCCGGATCCACCTGCGTTTCTTGGATCTACGCCGTCGGTAGGATTGGAGGCGATAGTCCAGCAGCGGCGATGGGGAACGGGAGCGATCGAAGTCCTTTTTAACAAGCAAAGTCCTTTAAGAGGAATGTTTAGCAGCAAAATAAGATTCCGACAACGATTAGCTTATCTTTGGGTTCTAATGTGTCTAAGGTCAATCCCTGAGCTATTTTATTGTCTCTTGCCTGCGTATTGCATGCTTCGCAACACGGCATTATATCCCAAGGTGCTTTTCTCTCTATCTCTTATCATGGTTTCGTATAATTTCACATTGATAACGAAACGTAAAATTTATAACATTTTTTAAAAATATTTCTGAAGGGACCTTGTCTAGCCATAACTGCCACACTTGTGGCGATGCACTGCCTCTATACTCTATGGCAATTTATGAACATTTGTTTTTCAGTACGATCGTGGTATGTCTCCCAGTCACTTTGGAGGATTCTAGCCACTAGTGGTTGGTTATTTAGCCTCCACGATATCATACTTAAACTTCTTGGAATCTCGAATATCTTCGTAGTTGCTAAAAAGACTATTCCTATGACCATGCCAATATCGGGGTATGAACCAATCCAAAGAGAAGATGATGGTCCAAACTCATACATAGGTAAATTTGAGTTTGATAACTCGTGTCATTTTGTTCCTGGCACATTTATTATGTTGGTGAATATGGCCGCTCTAGCGAGTAACTTTGTGGGTCTACAGCGGTCAAGTTGTCATCATGGAGGAGCTCCTGGCACATTTATTATGTTGGTGAATATGGCCGCTCTAGCGAGTAATTTTGTGGGTCTACAGCGGTCAAGTTGTCATCATGGAGGAGCTCCTTCGGGTTTGGCAGAGAATTGTGCATGTATTCTGGTGGTTTTGTTATTCCTGCCATTTCTAAAGGGTTTATAAGCCTGTCTATAAACTAATAAAAGAGATTGGATGCTCAAAGAGCTTATTGAGACATAAATTAGAAATAGCTCAGAGAATTTTATTGTGCAAGAAAGTAAAGAGAAGAGAGAAAGATTGAGTTGTCTTCAAGATCTAAACAGAACGTTTGATATCATAAATAGAGTTTGAAGAGGCTGCTCTTTACAGCAGCCAAAGTTACATACTAGCAAGCACTCTAACGACATATATAATGGTTTATAAAACCCTAGTTACATGGTTACAAGAGCTTTTTAATGGATCATAAATTGGGCTTCAGTGTGGGCTTCAATATCCTCCCGCAAACTTGGCATCGAGTGGTGAATCAGGCAGCAGAGCCAAGTTTGAAGATGCAAATCGAGTTGGCCTTGAAAGAAGGAGCATAAGTAGTTGGAGGTCCATGGAAAGTAGATGAATGATTCTATTCAGCTTGGAGAATAGACATAAATGTGAGAACATTTTTAGGTTCTTTTGATCTGTCTCACAACAAGTTGGGGATTTTTTTTTTTAATCCTCCTAACTGGACTAGCTATCTCACCGCCAAAAAGAATATCCATCCTAACAGCCTAAACCTCAACTCTCTATTTTCTATCCATCTGCCACCAAGACTCTTCAATTTCACAATTTGTCTTTCTCTTGGACATTTAACCAAACATCTTGTGTGCACTCATCAAAAAACAGAGACTTGCTGCCATTAATCTCATTATCATCAAACCCAAAACGTTCCAGTTGCATTCTATAGCTTCAAGTTCAATCCTAGTATCTAAACCAGCTAGCAAGACCAACAAGTGAAACCTCAACCAACGTTATCTTCTCACACTTGAAAGATAAAAAAGCACATTACCATGCTATAGAGATGGAGAAAGCTTGAAGCTTTTCTGGATAAACTTGCAAATAACCCACGTTCTGATGAGTTGTAGATAACCCACTTGCACGCTGAGCTTGAAAAGAAAATCTCGATCTGAAATCTCCTTGTTGATTGGTTTGAACGGTTGAACTCACAGAAGCCACTGTCATCTTTGTCTGAAGCTTTTCAACGTCCACTGGGATTCTTCACTACATCTTTGTTTGTCACAAACGTAGAAACAGGTGGGCGTGAAGAAACAGGTGGTCAATGAGAGAGGCTGAAATTGAATGTAATGATGCTCAAATAGAAGATATAACACCAAGATTTATTCCCTGGTGCTCTGATACCATGTTGACAATCTCAAATAAAAGAGATTGGATGCTCAAAGAGCTTATTGAGGCATAAACTAGAAATAGCTCATAGAGCTTTATTGTGCAAGAAAGTAAAGAGAGGAGAGAAAGATTGAGTTGTCTTCAAGATCTAAACAGAACGTTTGATATCATAAATAGAGTTTGAAGAGACTGCTCTTTACAGCAGCCAAAGTTACATACTAGCAAGCACTCTAACGACATATATAATGGTTTATAAAACCCTAGTTACATGGTTACAAGAGCTTCTTAATGGATCATAAATTGGACTTCAGTGTGGGATTCAATACATTGTTTATATTATATAGTATATGTGTTTCCAGAAAAAATATAGTATTTGTTACTTCTTGGAATATTATAATATGCATTACTTCTGGGAATATTATAAATGTATATTTTTCTTTGTTTGCTTAGGTTGGAACGTCATATACTTCGATTATAAGATGGGACTTAGAGAGAGCCCATCTTATAATGATTTCATGATAATCACAAATTTAATATAGTATCTCGTGAATGGTATCTCGTGAAGTTAATCACTCCGTTGCGCTCGGGAAACGGTGTTCTCTATAGATACAATTTTCAACTGAGAAAACCCCAAAGGCGATAGGAAGCGACAAGAAGTCGATGGCGGCTATTGAGATTGAGATCTTCCTCTGATCTAAGCGTTCCTTGACGTTAGATCATCCTTTGTTCCTCTCCTTTACCCACTCTGGTTGCTGAATCCGTTTACTAGAGAAGTCTCTTTCTGAAGCTTCCTTATCAAGAAAGGTGCTGTTCGTGACTGTTCCGGAGAATACAGACCTGTATTACCGTCCTGATCTTACGTCTGGATCTGGTATTGCTAGGCTACTGGTGGGTTATTGGAGGACAGTGGTTCTACGAGAACTACCCTTACATCTAGATCTTACGTCTGGACCTGTTTTTACACGAGCTTTTCTTCTGCTACCTAAGTTATTTTCACGAAAGAGAATAGTCATGGTCTCATCTCATGGTCTCTCTTCTGCTCCTACGGCAGATACCAAGGGTAAAGGTATTTTGTATGAAGAGGATGACGATCCTATTCAGCTGATAGAGGATGATGATGCTCACACCATTCGGGAGTACCATATGTCTCTGAATGGGAAGATTCTAAACCCTAAGAAGCAAACCGTTGAGAAGCTAATCAGTACCATGCCTACACAATGGGGGATGCAAGGTAAGATAACTGCGAATGACTTAGGTAATGAAGACTTACAATCGGTGATCAGTCAGGGGCCTTTTCACTACAACTATTGTATGTTCGTCTTGGTCCGCTGGGAACCCATCGTTCATGATGAATACCCTGGGTTATACCCTTTTGGGTGGAGATCACAGGGATACCGCTGCATCTTTGGACAGTGAAAAACCTTAAGAACATTGGTCGGAAGCTTGGGCACGTGGATACAATGGAGCTATCGGCGGGACGTCTTCTCGTGGAGGTTGATACTAGGAAGCCTCTGCTCTTCACTAAGAAAGTTCAATCTCCAGGAGGTGATGAGGTCTCGATACAATTCACTTATGAGAGGCTCTTTAAACACTGCAAATATTGTGGTTTTCTAACCCATGAAGTTGCAAACTTTACTAAGAAAATGGAGGATGAGCAACTCCAAGCTAGGGAAGCTGGGGTGTTCTCACGGTTTCAGCTCCCCTTTGAACCTAAGTCTCGTCAATCTTTGTGTAACATCCCGAGTTGTGATATGTGGAAAGGCTTAAGAGAATTGATTTGGCTACCTATGTCACCAAATTCGACTTACCTTTTCCGGAGCACATCCTGAAAGAACTCCAGAGTTAAGCGTGCTTGAGCTGAAGTAGTGGAAGGATGGGTGACCTACCGGGAAGTGATTCGCGATAGCGTGCGAGTGAGGCCAAAGCACGGGAAAGGTCGGGTGGTGATTGCAGGGTCAGTAAACAATGATTTCGAGCCTTTCGGAATTATTAACGACCGACCGTCGGATGGGATGGGGCCCACGGGCCGAGTGAGCGGGCGTGGGTGGCCCATTAGCCATAGGCGGGTCGGGGCGTTACAAGTGGTATCATAGCTAGTTAGCCGTCTCAGTTCTGACCTGAGAGGCGTCTTGAGACCTGTCGTGGGGCGCAACGAGGACGTTGCGTTCTTTGAGAGGGGGTGAATTGTAACATCCCGAGTTGTGATATGTGGAAAGGCTTAAGAGAATTGATTTGGCTACCTATGTCACCAAAGTCGACTTACCTTTTCCGGAGCACATCCTGAAAGAACTCCAGAGTTAAGCGTGCTTGAGCTGGAGTAGTGGAAGGATGGATGACCTACCGGGAAGTGATTCGCGATAGCGTGCGAGTGAGGCCAAAGCACGGGAAAGGTCGGGTGGTGATTGCAGGGTCAGTAAACAATGATTTCGAGCCTTTCAGAATTATTAACGACCGACCGTCGGATGGGATGGGGCCCACGGGCCGAGTGAGCGGGCGTGGGTGACCCATTAGCCATAGGCGGGTCGGGGCGTTACACTTTGTTGGCGGATAGAAGTGGGCGTGATTGTTATCATAGCCAGAGAGATCGCCAGGTTGGTATAAGGAATGATCATGATGCTTTCAACTCAACAAACTCTGTATACTCTCATAACTACCATGACAGTCGCGATAAAAGCAAGCGCTACTACAGGAATGATCGCCGTCACGAGCTTGCTGCAGAGAGACCTTTGCGTGGGCCAGGAGACAACCGCTGGTCTTCCTCTCGACCACGTAACAATCATCGCCTCATCGGTATGCTCCTTATGCAACAAAGAAATCACAAACGTGGATGGAAAAGAGTAGCCTTACGGGGCTCACAAGAGGAAGTACGTCAGCTGATATTGAAGCAAAGAAACTTGGTTTTCATGAGGACAACCATCAGGATGGCACTTTGTCAATACAATCACCTGGCGAGCCTTCTGATCTTGAAGCTGCTCCTCGAAGCAGTGGCAGAAAGTTTGCAAGCACCATTGTCTCACCTTTTCATGGGAACAACGATACTGATGGTGATGGTAACGTTACGTTCCGAAGGAAGAGTGCTACACGTGCTATTGATTTCTCTCCTATGGAGAATGATATGATTAACAACGATATGAACAATTGTCCAATCATAGAAGCCTTGAATGATATGGATATTGGAGGATCTGGGAACATGGGAGACCAATTTCAGGAGTCACGTATGGACATAGATTGGACGGTTGACCTAGATGAGGATTTACTTGGAGAGGAACTTAAAGAAATGGAAACGGCTCATCATTTAGCATCATCTTCTAGTGCAAAGGCTAAAAGTATTAAGGCCAGATCGTCAAGTAGAGGTGTTTCACGCCATGGTATTCCACGTGGAAGGCCAATTAGAAAAGCAGAGTTTATTCGTCGGGGTTCTCCAGGGAGCCGATCTACTTCTGTTGGTTTACCTTCTTTGGGGAAAACCGATAATTGTAGGCATGTCCGTCACAGCAAGTCAAAGAAAACCAACACAAGTTCTCGCAGGGTTAATAAGTTGGAGAGGTCCAAAAAACCCCAAAAACTTATCTATGAAGACGTTCAGTTGAAACTGTCGAAGGATAGGGAATGACCTCACAGTTCGCCGCCTTACGGAGATGTGTCAGGAACATCATCCAGGATTTGTGTTTCTTTCTGAAATGAAGAATAGGAGGCTTCTGTTACAGAACATTCAGGCCAACTTAGGATTTGATCATTTGTTTACCGTTGAGCCAAGTAGTCTCAGCGGAGGTTTAGCTCTTTTTTCTATGGATGAATTTCAAGTTAATGTTTTATTTTCGAATAACAGAATGATTGACATTGAGGCAGTAATTGATAGAATAAAAGTCTTTATGACGTTTGTTTATGGTAATCCTTTATTAGAGCGTAGAGAACAAGTTTGGGAACGTCTTACGCGTTTTTCAACAACTAGAACTGGGCCATGGTTTATGATAGGAGATTTTAATGAAATAACTGGTCATAATGAAAAGGAGGGAGGGAGACAACGCTCAGATAGCTCGTTCATACCTTTTAGACAGATGCTTAGCGATTGTGGGATGCTGGAATTTCCATTTACTGGAAATATGCTATCATGGATAGAAAAGAGAGCAGGATATACAAATGTTAGATGTCGACTAGACAGAACTGTTGGAAATGAGGATTGGCATGAAAACTTCCCTCACTCAGCTGCAAAGTATATGGGATTATGGGGATCGGATCATCGTCCGATTCTTGCAGATATTCTCACAAATTCATTGAAGGAGATCGATAAAATTCAAATTTGATAAAAGATGGACAGAGAATGAGGAACTGAGGCAGATCATTCTTGAGGGATGGAAATCTCCAGATCTTTCCTCGGATGCGAATATCATGGATCATATTGCCAGTTGTCGCAAGGCCTTGAGCCAATGGAGGAGACATCACGATTTTAACTCGGACCTGTTAGTCGAGGAGCTTAAAGAAAAGGTAGATGGACTGTACTCGAATGATAATGCGCTGACCGAGGAAATAGCGGAAGCCTTGAAAGAACGTTCTGATGCTCTTAAGGCAGAAGAAATGTTTTGGAAGCAAAAAGTCGAGTGTTCTGGTTAAGAGAGGGAGATAGGAACACAAAATTTTTCCAGGCGCTGATAAAGCAAAGGAGAGCTAGAAATAAAATTACACAGCTTTTAGATGCGAATGGGAATGCTGTTGAGGATGAGGAAGGACTGGTGGCCATTGCTACTAGTTATTTTAGAAAAATATTTGAGTCGTCAAACCCATAAGATATAGCTGATGCACTATCAGAGGTTTCCACAATAATTACAGAGACAATAAATAATGATCTTACAGTTCCGATTACAGAATGGGAGGTTAAATTAGCTCTCTTTGCTATGCACCCAAAGACCTGGACCAGATGGAATGACGGCTTAATTTTATCAAAAATTCTGGTTAATCAATTCCTTTCCGGGGGGGTAGTGGCAAGTGGATTGAATGATACCAACATATGTCTTATTCCGAAGACGACTAGGCCCAATGAGATGTCCCAATTCCGGCCAATCAGCTTGTGCAATGTTAGTTACAAGATAATCTCCAAAGTCTTATGCCAGAGATTAAAGAAAGTTCTACCAGATAGAATTTTAGAAACCCAGTCAGCCTTTGTTGCTGGAAGACAGATTTCGGATAATATCATGGTAGCTCAAGAAATGTATCATGCCCTGAGAACTAAACCGAGCGGACACAATAAAAGAATGGCCATAAAGACGGATATGAGTAAAGCGTATGATAGGATAGAATGGTTGTTTATTGAAGCTGTCATGAGAAAGATGGGTTTCTCAGAGATCTGGATTATTTAGATTATGCGTTGTATCACTTCAATTAAATACAAAGTTCTCATGAATAGACAACCCAGAGGAAATATTGTACCGGAGAGAGGCCTGCGTCAAGGAGATCCTTTGTCTCCTTTCATCTTTATTCTATGCACGGAAGCGCTCGTTAGCCTTCTTAATCATGCTGAGAACCAAGGGAAGATAACGGGAATGCGTGTTACACGTGCGTGTCCCTCGGTATCCCATCTTCTCTTTGCTGATGATAGCCTTTTCTTCTGTAAGGCAGAGCCCCGTAAATGTGAAGAAGTGATGAAAGTAATCAGAAAATATGGACAAGCATCATGCCAACAGATTAACTTTGAGAAAACCTCTCTACTCTTTGGTAAGAGGATCAACGCAGCTAGTAGAAAACAGATTAAAGATACACTTGGAATCCAGAATGAAGGAGGAATGGGTACATATCTAGGAATTCCAGAAGATATCAGCGGATCTAAATGGAAACTCTTTGCTTTTCTCAAGGAAAAGTTAATGCATCAAGTGAATGGATGGACGGGTAGATGGCTATCAAAAGGAGGGAAAGAGGTTTTGATAAAATCGATCTTGATAGCTCTCTCGACATACGTTATGTCCAGTTTATTGCTTCCATTAGAGATATGTGAAAACCTCGCAAGTGCCATTGCACAATTTTGGTGGAGTTAGAACTAGAGGTGGGCGCAAGGCAAGTACTTGCATTTTTACGTATACTTGATACTCTCTTTACCTTAAATGGGTAATAAATTTTTGGACTTGGTATTTGCCTTGTCGGTAACGAGTACTTGTTATATCGAGTACTTATCCCAAAACATGTTACTTGCAAGTTACTTGCCTTCTTCGGTTACTTACTACTTATAAATACTTATGATTTTTTTGGATATATTTCCAAGTTTCTAAGAATTACTTAATATATAATATTCTATTAGAAAAGATTATGAAATTTCATTTTGTTTACTCGATGTGTAAAAACACGAGAGTTATTTCAAATAAAATATTTACACCTAATATAAAAAAGAAAAAAAGAATATAATACATATATTTCGATATGAAAGTACTGTTTACTTCTTACAACATAGAAATATCAGTTTAGGACTTTGATTTTTATGGTTTAGTTATCATTTTTCAGACGTAAAACAAGTAACGAGTAATATCAAGGCGAGTTGTTAACTTTTTTTGTGATACTTGTTACTTGCCTTGTAGTTGCAAGTAGCAAAATTTAACGACTTGATACTTGACTTGGCAATAACGAGTACTTGAAAAAACGAGGCGAATACGGGTCAAGTAACGGGTATAAGGCAAGTAACGAGTATTCATGCCCAGCCCTAGTTAGAACCCCCCCAAAGCGAGGAATTCACTAGGCAAAATGGGAAAAGTTTTGCTTACCAAGGGAGGAGGGAGGAATTGGATTTCGTATGATCCATTAGTTTAACCTGGCATTACTAGCAAAACAACTATGGAGATTGGTTCAATACCCTGACTCTTTGGTCGCTCGAGTTTTGAGAGGAAGATATTATATATTGAGTTCGCCCTCACGAACAATCTCAGTAAGCAGTCCATCTTATGTGTGGACCAGCATTTCTGCGGTACAAAAGCTACTGCTATTAGGGATTAGACAGAAAGTATATTCAGGATATGAGGTCAAGGTGTGGGAGGACCCTTGGATCCCTACATCACCTGCTAGGCCGGCTCAACCCATAGCCCCAGCTCTGCACCCGAACATGAGAGTCAGTGACCTCATTAATGGAGAATCGAAGGAGTGGGATGTTGGATTACTGGAGAATTGCATTGCCCCTGCTGACATACCTCTCATAAAGAGTTTGGCAATAAGCACATCTCATCGTCAGGATACTTTCTGCTGGAACTATACTATTAAATCAGGATATTGGGTTGCCCGGAACTTATTGAAGGAAGAGAAATAAAAGGAGGTACTGGAACCCAGTATAACTAAACTTCAAGCCTTCGCTTGAAAGATAAAGGCGCCTCAAAAAATTTGCCATCTTATATGGTAACTGATAACTGGACATGTGGCTGTAACGAGGAATCTCATACGACGAAACATGAGATGCGATAATTATTGTCCACGATGTGGAGAACCAGAAGAATCTGTCACACATGCAATCTTTGAATGCCCGCCAGCTCTACAAGCTTAGTCCTTATCAGCAACTCTAACAAACCTAGGCATCTTCCCGGTTCCGAGCCTCTATGCGAATATGGATTATCTTTTCTTGAGAAAGAATTACATTGCTGAACCTGAACTAGACATGGACCCTTATCCCTGGATAATCTGGTATATTTGCAAGGCTAGAAATGATAAGCTCTTTAGAAGGATTGACAGGGACCCATTGGAGTTAGTTTGTTACGCTGAGAGCGAGTGTCAAGCCTGGTTCAACATAAATGAGATGGTACCATCAAATCTACAAGAACATAGTATGGTGGAACCAAGTCTTAAGCTTGAGTAATATTTGCATGATAGATGGGTCATGTACAGCCACAACACGGTTTAGTGGGTATGGATAGACAGCTTGGGGAAGGTACAACTTATGGGGACACGGAATTACATATGGCGAAAATCTGCCTTGCACTCAGAAGTGGAAGCACTGAGATGGGCGATGGAGAACATGTTTCAACATTCGACATGTTAGAGCTTTGAAACGGACTGCAAGGATTTAATTGCCATGATTAAGGAGCCTCATGCTTGGCTAAGCTTTGCAACAGAATTTGAGAGGATAGAGACTATGAAAATATGCTTTCTAGAATTCAAGATCACACATATTCCACGAATGCAGAATCAGATTGCAGATTCCTTAGCTAGGACTGCGAGATCTTTTCATATGAAACTTTATTTTATTGGTTGTTCTATTCTGGTCTGGTTACCCAGACTACCTCTAGTTTGAATAATAGAATAACCGTTTGATGTAAAAAAAAAAAAGAGAGCCCATCTAAGTATATGACGTTCTAAATTTTGACTAAAATATTTGAAGTTAAATTGATAACCTTAATATTTCCCGAGAGTTGTAGTTTCCATTAATTTTATTGGTTGTTCTATTCTGGTCTGGTTACCCAGACTACCTCTAGTTTGAATAATAGAATAACCGTTTGATGTAAAAAAAAAGAGAGCCCATCTAAGTATATGACGTTCTAAATTTTGACTAAAATATTTGAAGTTAAATTGATAACCTTAATATTTCCCGAGAGTTGTAGTTTCCATTGATCATAGTACTATATTTTAATTTAAGACGAATAATCACGATTTCAACATTATGTTGCAATAATGATTTATCTCATAAACTTAACTGTTTAGTAAACATAGTCAAACGAGATTCAAGTGTTTGATTTAATAAAAACATTGATCATGCCAAAACCAATAAAATCAAGCATGCAAGTCTATAACACAGAACATATCAAACATAGTCCACATGCAACCCTAAAGTCAAATTATGGAATTCAAATCATAGACTATTGAGAGAGTCTCAATTTGAATCAAACAAGTTTTTATATTAGTTTGAAAGAATAATAAACCACTTTCTTTTGTTCAAAAATAAAAATAAAAAAATTAACCATTTTCTAGCCAGTTGTAAAACAACCCATGGGTTCAAACCAAAGATAATGTAAGAAACAGTAAAATCAAGAATCATCCGAGCATAGAACAAACTTCATTTTAAGACATTCATTACTTAGGTTGGTTCAAAACAAACACTATATGGCCTTAACAAACTAAGTATAATCCAAATTTCTACAAATAACTTTGGAAAAATATATCATCCATACATATACCAATTATAGACTTGCCATGAACGAACCATTTATTGGGATTTCTTAAGAAACAA
The DNA here is from genome assembly GCA_018703725.1 of Brassica juncea. NCBI lineage: Eukaryota > Viridiplantae > Streptophyta > Magnoliopsida > Brassicales > Brassicaceae > Brassica > Brassica juncea. Next base: position 16,871,215 of record CM031941.1, on the reverse strand, counting down.
TTAATTTACCACACTAAGTAGTACAAAAAAAAATTAAAACAAAAGTAGAGAATACCATCCAACAATACCAGAAAATCAAGATCACATTCAGACTTAACAAGGAATGGCCATGACAAACCAAAATATAAGAACTAGGCCTAATGAGAGAAGATGACAAATCTAATTCTATCATCTTAAGAAACTTAAAAATATATATATAGAAGTCGTTTTCTTTATCAACAAAACTAACATCTAAATTCTGATTTCCCATATTAAACAAAAGAACATCAATAAATATTATCTTCAAGCTATTAAAAGAGTACAAATGAATTACCTTCAAGCTACAATGCACTGAAAATGAGTCAAGAACTTCCAAATTAACCACTATTATAGCAAAAATACGGTTTTTGAAACCGAACTAAGATTTTAGGCATATATTTAAATTAGAGCACATATGACGTGCCTACAAAGGAAACGATATACTGAGCATGCTAAATAAATACACCAATGATTCAGTAGATTTCCAGAACCACCAACTAACTCTGTACGACTAATGATAAACACTAGTACCATAATAAATATATTTTTTGATCAGTTTGTATTAAAAACCCAAGTCAATAAATAGCATTTATAGAATATAATACAGCAATCATAAGTATATGAACTATGATGCAGAATGCCAGAATTTATTAGACATACAAATATGACTATAAGATTGAAAACACACGATACATAATGCTTTTAAGGACATATGCAAGATGCAGAATGCTAAAGACATGATCCATAATGCAGTTTTTTTTTGGTGTAATACATAATGCAGGGTTGTAAAGACACGATACAGGATGAGGAATGCGAACTGTACAAACGTGATGCAGGATGCAGAATTGTAAAAAATATTATGCTGAATGTAGATTGTAGAATGCAGAATGAAGAACCAAAATTAGTTATAAAATTATATGTTACCATTTCCTGTATTTAGAATAATCACCAAAGTTTTAGTAAATAACACAAACAAATAGATTCAACAGTCAAATAAACAACTACAACCATAAACTGCAGAAGTTTCTCAGACCTTCCAAATATATATTTGCGTGAGACTCAACTAATTAAAAAGAGATTTGTGAAGCACATACCTGTCAGAGAAGTCTGCTAGACTTGCAATCTCCTCAGAGTCTAACAATTTGAACACCTCTGAAGCACAAACCTGAGGAAATTAAAAGAAAATTAATTAGTCTTTACTTACATTTAGTATGCTTCATGCATACCATGTTCCTTCCAATGCCTAGATCATGAATCAGTTTTTCAAATTTGACAGTCTCTCTGTCGCTATATAGTATGTGGTACAGTAAAGAATCACATACGATTTGTATTATTTTGAAGTGGTTGGTCGTTTTTTCCATCGAACAGACCACTTCAAATCTTGTGGTAGAGAAAACATTGTCTTTGTCTTAAGACTTTCTTTCAGCGCATTATGTCTTTGTCTTAAGACTTCTTTCAGATTTTGGTCGTTTGTTCCATCCAACAAGCCGAACACCAACCCATAGTATTATTTTTTCTTTAAGACTATTATTCTAAGCCGTGACTGGATAGAAAGACTTTTTCCTCGTTTCAGTCTTTGGTAAGCTGTGTGTAGTTAAGGAATCTGTGTTCATTTCAGAGTCTGACTTATGACTTCTCTATACCGTTAGTGTCTTTTTACAACCCAACATGTCTTCTTTAAACTATTATTTATTTTGTCAGACTTCTCTAAGCTGTTGGTCATTATATTCATCCAACACAATGGAAGTCAACCCATAGTTTTTCACTTTTAAGCCTTGTGGTTTAGAACATAAGTAAATCTCTGGTTAGTAGTAGCTGGTCGTTTTGTCCCATCCAGCAAATCTATAAGCGAACCATTGTCTTTTAAAGACTTTTGATCCCTATTTTTTCTAAAGACTTGTGTAAAGAGGTCTGTTTTCAGTTTTAGTCTCTGTCCTATGACTTTCTTACACCGTAGTCGTTATACTCCATCCATCCATATAACTGAAAACATATTTTAGAAAGCCGAGGGTAGTTGAGTTATTTGTTGCCACCCTAACATCCTTCCTTAGAGATGCACTACAAACCATAATTTCGGTCCAACTAAAGCGGACATTAGTCTTTGTCTAAAAAAGGAGACACTTCTAATCTGAGACACTTTCTTTGTCTAAAGAATTGTAAGCCATGGGAAGTGGAATAAGGAATCTGATTCAATTTGTAGTACTTCCTTGAACTGTTGGTCGTTATACTCCGCCCAATGAATCCAAAGACACATGTGTCTTTGTCTTACGACTTCTTTAAGCTGTTTGATCGTTTTCCCCCACACAAATGGTTCTCGGTTCCCATTCATATCCCATGTCTAAAGGACACTTTCCATCCGTAAGTCATTTAACTGACCCATCTTAACAGCCACAAAGACTTTTTGTAAGCCTTGGGTTATAGTATAGTTTTATACCCTGTCTAAATAGTTCTTGATTCCCATTCATAGCCTTTTTCTAAGGACATGCCCATCCGTACTTCTTTTAACCAACCTGTCTTTGTAAGCCGTGAGTAGTAAAGTCGCTGTCAAAGGATTCTTGGCTCCCATTCATAGCCTTTGTCTAAGGACATGTTCCATCTATATTTGTTTTAACTGACATGTCTAAATAGTTTTGTAAGCCGTGGGTAGTTAAGTCCCTGTCAAAGGGTTTTTTGGCTCCCATTTATATAGCCTTTGTCTAAGGACATGTTCCATCTATATGTGTTTCAACCAACATGTCTAGATAGTTTGTAAGCCGTGAGTAGTTAAGTCACTGTCAAAGAGTTCTTGATTCCCGTTCATAGCCTTTGTCTAAGGACATGTTCCATCTATATGTATTTCAACCGAAATGTCTAAATAGGTTTTTGTAAGCCGTGGGTAGAAGTAAAGTAAGGAATCTGTTTCCAATTTGTAGTCTTGAGACTTTCTTAAACTGTTGGTCATTATAGATTTTGGTAAGCCATAGATAGTAGTGTCTTCTGTCTTTTAAGTCGTGTGGTCTTATTTGGCTTCCCCTAACATCTTTAAAAGTCTTTTTCTAATGACATTTTCCATCTGTAAGACTGCAAGTTTTTCAACCGACCTGTCTTACAAGTCTTTAAGCCGTGGGTGATCAAAGTTTTTTTCCCATTCAGATGGTACTCGGTTCCCCATTCATAATCTTTCTCTAGGGACATTTCCATCTATAAGTCTTTTAACCGACATGTCTTTTATGTTATATTGTCTAAAGAGTTTTTGTAAGCCGTGGGTATATGTTATTGTCTTAAGATTTTTTTATAAGCCATGTGTCTTTGAACTGTGCAAGCCGTGGGTAAAGAAGTAAGGAATCTGTTTTTAATATGTACTAGTCTTTGTCTTAAGACTTTCACAACCACTGGTAGTTATTCTCCATTCCATCCAGATGATCAAAACAGATTTTCTTAAGCCATAGGTAGTAAAGACTTTTAAGACTAATGTAAGCCTTTGCCTTACGACTTTTGTATGCCTTTGTCTTAAGACTTATGTAAGCCTTGGGTCTTTTTAACTGACATGTCTAACAAGTCTTAAGACTTTTGTAAGCCGTGGGTCTACATGCCTTTGTCTTAAGACTTTTGTAGGCCTTGGGTCTTTTTAACTGACATGCCTAAAAAGTCTTTGTCTGAAGACTTTGTAAGCCGTGGGTCATGCCTTTGTCTAGAGACGTAAGCCACGGGTAGTGTTAATAAAGGAATCTGTTTTTAATTTGCAGTGTTTATCTGAAGACTTTGGTCGTTGTACCCCACATTTCATCCAAATAACTAAAAACAGACTCTCTCAAGCCGTGTGTAATAAGTTTCTTCTAAAGGCAGCAACGGGACAATGTTCCAAAAATAAGAATCTGACAGTCTATGATTTTTTTGGGTTTTGAAGTGAAAAGCAAAAACATCAAAACTAAACAATATCCCAAAACATTAGAAAATGCCTAAAGCTAAAAATGTCTTGGGTTTGAACAAAACCATAAAACAAAAGGCGTCGAAAGGCTTTGTTAAGCCATTGTTGATTTCAAAAACAAAACCAGTTAAAAGGAACGCTGATGCCAAAATCCCAAGACATTAGGATGCGTTTAGTTTTAAATAAAGAAAAAAAAAATCTGAAAACAGAAACCGGAATCCAGCTTCAAAACAAATCAGGAAACTCTAGCGTAGAAAGAGAATTTACCTTAAAAAAGACGGTTTCATGCGGCTTCAAAACATAACCATAGATCACAGAAAATTGCTTCATCGCATGTAGTTGTTATGCCTTTCAGCTCTGGCATCTCTCTGTCGTCCGCCTCTTTCTCTTCATGGGGAGGCTAACTGAACTCTTTTTCTGCTCTGAATAATGCGAAGAGGCTTCTCCTTAGATTTCTGCAGAGATAAAACAGAAACAGAAGCCAGACACACCTGATGCTAGGACTTTTCAAGGGTCCTTAAACCAAATGATGTAGTATAAAAGATTGTCGAACTAATCCTAGGTGATTCTGAAACAAAGGGAATGCAGGTTCATGCTTAATTTAAGTGCAATCCGGTTTTAAAGATGATATAAACTAAGAACTAGAATCTAAGCAATAAAGGAACAAACTTGCAAGCAATATGAGTAAAAAGGATCCATGGGACTAGGGAAATTGACTTTGGATGGTTAAGATCTGATTAAGGTGACAAGCTATCAATCAAACATTCTCCTTATGCCTAGACACGAAACTAAACAAGCTAATCTCTAGATGAATGCTCTTTTGCAAGAGTAACTCAAGCATCAAATCTCTTTGGTTGAATATTACTAAAGCAAACATGGAGGACAAGTCTAATAGAAATCTTAGACCCTTTGGCAACTAATCTCTTGGGTAAAGCAAGTTAAAAGCATTGACGAGTTGGTTCAGGCATTTCATCGAATACCTTTCGGGCGTGAAAGCCTATAGATCTATTTTGATATGGTTTAGACCAAAATAGCATTGAGAACCCTCAACAAGCAAGGAAACAAGTAGATCTAATACTAAACATCCTGGATCTTCACTTAAACACCCTAATCACCCTAGCCCATGAATCCAAAGATGATCTACTCACTAATCCTCATGATTACTCTCAAACCCATGAAGGATTCAAGCTTAATCATGTAGATGAAGAGATAAAACACTCAAGAACACAAGAACAAGATGAGATTTAGATTCAAGAATCAAACTTTCTACAAAGTGTTTTGTGTTTCAAAAGAGAATAAAACTTAGATTTCCCAAAGGGGATTACAAGAGTATTTATATGAGGCATGAAAGCCCTAAAAACATAAAGAGAAAAGTCTAAAAAGCCTTTGGAGTCACTTAAGTTTCGACCAATGAGAAACCAGCAAAAGGAAGAAACTGGTCGACCTGGGAAGGAAAATCAGGCCATGAACCGCGTCCAGCCCACCCGCGGCCGTCCAGCTCTCTCGTTCTGACCAGGCCGCGCGGGTAGGCTGACCCGCGGCCTCCAAGCCGCGTCCGTTCGTATGTCCAAGCCTTCCAGGCTGCACGGGTGGTGTATCCAGGGGCGTCCGTCCCGCATCTGTCCTGGCCCCGACCTCATCTCTCTCGGCCGCACGGGTGTATGATCCGGAGGTGTCCAACCCGCATTCAGCCTCTTCTCTCGCCCAGCACGTCCGGCCGCGCGGGTACTCCATCCCGAGTGGTGCACCCTGGTCAGGCTTGTCCTGGTCTAAGGTTTAGCTTGTCCAAACTTGGCCAAACTCCATTCTTCACCTCTTTTTGATCACAAAGCTCCCAAACACCTCAAATAACTCCATAGTACACTCCAACACCTGATAGAGACTCATGAATGCAGTATGGACCCTAAAGATGCCTAATTCCTAATCTACATGATCAAAATGCACAAGATATGATGGCTAAAAACATGTAAATATGCAAGATATCAACTCTCCCACACTAGTCCTTTACTTGTCCTCAAGTAAAACTTTTCAAAACACAAGGAGGAGAGATATAAAGATGAGAGCTTAGCCAAAGAAACACTCATAGCACTGAACTAGACATCCTAAAGAAACATAGCAAATAGCATGAGGAAAACTCTGTTATTATGCTATAGCTTCTCAAGGCCTATCAATACTCTTATGCCTCTACACAAGATGCAATGCCTATCAACCAACATGTTCTCTTAGCCAACTCTCGCATTGATTCACACACACACAAGGTGAATTCTCACAAATGGGCACAAGATCTCAATCATTTGGCTAGGTGATCAAATGGTCTAATGTGGATGAAAAGGAGGGTAATGCATCATTTTAAGGTGGCAATCACTCAAGAATCAAGGAGCTTGATCATTATGCAAAATTTATCTAAGACTAGGAGCAATTCATGCATACAAGGATCAATCCTCATCATTATACCCTTTCCTAAGTGATTACAAGTTCTACACCCCTTTTTCATTCATCCCATAACCCCAAAATGAAAAAAACATTCACATCACTCACCCAATGAACAACATTCTTTTCTTAAGACTCAACCACTAAGGACCTCTTATTCATTTTTTACACTTCTAAGCTCTAACACTTTTTATTTTCCCTTCCCCACTATCTTATTGAATCTTTTTTTTTATTTTTTTTTTAATATATATATATATATATATATATATATATATATATATAGGGAAGGTCTCAAACAATACAATCTAAAGCTTTCTTTTCTTTCTATTCTAGGTCCCTAGGGCTCTTCTTATTCATGACACACTTTTGTTCATCAATCTTAACTTTATCACTTCCCAAACCCAAGATATAAACCCTTAAGGAACAAAGACCCACTCACCATCCTAGAAGCTAGCTCAAATGATGACCATATGCTAGCAAGAGATGAGAACAAATACATGTCGCTCCCAATACTCTCAAGATTTTGCACATGACAAACTATGAAAAGAGGCCTCACTCATGCAAATCAATGTAGGCTTCAAAGAATGGCTAGGGTTCAACGGTAAGGAAGTGCCATTTGGGTTAACAAAGAGTGGTACAATGGGGGAAAGATAACCCAAATGTGTATGAGACCCATGATCAAGTATGCAAATGCCCATATGCAAGAGAAATTAAGTTCATTCAAGTCTAAGTTTAGGTTGGAGCTGGTTTCAAGAACAATGCCAATATCAAGCAAGGAAACATGTTTCAAGAAGAGTTTTCAAGGCTCAAAGCATGCAAGCCATTCAAGAGATGCTTAAGCTACTTGATATGTTTAACTAGGGTGTCAATTTCAGTGCAAACAAGTGTTCTTTACAAGGCATTATCAACAAATGCTCCATATGCAAGTGAATGCAACCTATATGCTCTTGACTCAATCTTAAGAATGCAAGTGATGCAACTACATGATCTTTTTGCATTTTTTCAAAAAATTTCAATTTTTTTTTGTTTTTCTATGCACATATGTATGTACAATGCAATGCATGAGACTCATAATCAACAAAGCAAACATGATCAAATACTTGGTAACTCCCCCAAACTTAAATCACACAGTCTCTGTGTGAGTAAGAGAGAAGGAGATACCGAACACATGATAAAAGCAATGCTATGTACAAAGAAGAGTTGGAGTGATACCTCAAGAGGAGACTAGGGTGTGGTGTTTGGCGCCTGGGGCTGGTTCTAGGAGCTGGCCTGATTCATAGCAACTAGAGGAGGCTGCTACAGGGTGTCTAACATAAGGCTCAGGTGCTTCACCACCTCTAGTGCTAGGCTCAACCTGGAAACCTCAACCACACTTATTAAAAACTTAAAGAAAGAAATAGTAAGTTTATTTACAAGGATAGACATGGGACTTCCTCCCAAGCGAGCTTGTTTAGAGTCACTACCTTTTCTCTTGGACTAGTGAGAAGGAGGATCCTTCCCACCTTCAAGAGTGATGGTGAGGACCTGAGAGAGAAGCTCTTGGAGCTTGATGAGGTCGTCCTGAATCTGAGGAGTGATGATGGCCCTGGCACTTGAGAATGGCTTGGACCAGCCTTTGGACTTGACCTTGTACTCAATGGCTCCATCTTTGAGCTGCATTGGGTGGAGAGTGAGAGTGTGTGGGAGAAGACAAATAGGTGGAGGGTGAGGTTCTTTCAGCATTTTCTTTTTGCCATGAGTGGCCTTTGTGGCCCTACTCACCCCCTCCTTTGTAGCACTTTCCAAGTGCTCATCACACCTCTCCTTAGAGGGCTCTCCATCATTGACCATCTTCCACACAAACAACCACTTCAGCCTGGATTTTCTCAACAGATTGTTCTCCACAAATGATTGTTCCACAATATCCAACATCCATAGGAGACTGAATTGGGTAAGAGACAGCCTTGTTCAAATTGATGAGTGTGACCTTCTTGTTTGGAAAGTCAATGCAAGCTCCAACTGTTGTGAGAAATGTAGTTCCAAATCAATGGAACTCTCTTCTCAATTGCCATCTTCAGGACAGTGAGTTCAATAGGAATGGTGCAAGCTCCAATCTTCAAGGGGAAGTCCTTGATGAGACCTATAGGGGTTGTAGAAGATGAAACCCCAAACATGAGAGAAGATGTGTTTTGCTCCATGCTCTCAATACCAAGACTCTACACCATTTCCATTGATATCACATTGACACTTGCACCACTATCAACAAGAGCATCATCCATAGTGATCTTACCAAGGGAGCAAGACAAGGTGAACGACCCTTGGGGCTCTAGCTTAGGGAGGGACTTTGAAGGGATTGGTGGATCAAGCTTCAAAGTTGAGATATCGAGGAGCTCTGCTACTTCAGCTTCGTGATCGAGAATGTCCTTGATGAGCATCATCTGGACATGAGCAGCTTGCATACTGTAGATCTCTGGAAGCCTGACTCCAATATCACTTAGGTCTTTTCTGAATTTGGATACCACCTTCTTCTGAGCTTTGGTGAGGGCCCTTTGTGGAAAAGGGAACTTGTCATAGGGTGACAGCTCAACCTCAGTGGTATCCTCTAGCTTAACCTCCTTCAGTCTGTTGTCAGCTTTCTTCTCAACTTGTTTCTCCGCCCTGGGTTCAGCTTTCTACAGACTCTTTACTTCAACCTTCCTGGCAGCGTTCTTTACAATCTGTGCTTCAGCTGTGGCCACAACAAATCTCTCAACTTCCCCAAGTTCAGTTACAAACACCAGACTGTCAATCTCATCCTCATCTTGCACATAATCACTTGACACAGTCTCTGAAGAAGTAGTAGAGAGGAAAACATTGCAAGACTCCTTGGGATTCTTCTCTGGTTTTCCTGGTAGAGATCCCATTGGGATCTTGGAGGTTGAAGGCATAGATGCAAACTGAGTCTCCAAGGCCTTGAAGTGAGAGGAAAGTTGTAGGAGCTTGTTGTTGAGGTCAGTGTAGTTCCCATCAACTTTAGCATGTAAACTTTTCAGTCCATACTCAACGTTCTTCTCTGTTCTGGCTTGAGCTTCTAAAATTTGCTTGAACATGGACTCCATACTTGAATCTGGAGCCTGAACCTGAGAAGAGCTTCCTTGGGCTTGGTTAGACTGTTGACCCTTGTTGGTGAAACCAGGAGGGCATTGTTGTTGCTGAGCTTGGTAACCACCTTGTTGGTTGTTGTAGAAGGGCCTTTGCTGGTAGTTGTTGTATTGAAAGTTAGGCTCCTTCCTGTACCATGTCCCATTAGCATTTATAAAGCATAGCTCCTCTTGGCCCTCTAAACCAGCAACCTCATTGATCCCAACAATCTTTTCCTGTTTCTGGTCACCAACAGAGTTCACCTGCTTCTGCTTAGCCTTTTCTGCAAGAAGTAGATCCAACTTTTCTTGGAGAGAGTTCAGCTCTTTACTGGTGTTCTGATCATCACCTCTGATGCTTCTATCACACTCTCCACTCTAGACTGAGTCACTCTTAGCCATGTTCTCAACCAGCTCTTCTGCATCTACTTCAGTTCTGCCCAAGAAGAAACCATTGTAGGTTGTGTCTAATCTGTTCCTGAACTCTGGAAGAGCACCTCTATAGAAGGTACTAAGCAAACTCTCCTTGGTGAAGCCATGATGTGGGCATTGAGACAATAGCCCTTGAACTTCTCCCATGCTTCACTAAAACCTTCAAGGTTCTTCTGCTGGAACCCAGAGATTTCATTCCTGATCTTGGCTGTCCTTGAGGTAGAGAAAAACTTTTCTAGGAAGGCCTTCTTGCACTCATTCCAAGTGGTGATAGAGTCACTTGGAAGAGCCTTCTCCCATTGGTGTGCTTTGTCTCCTAGAGAGAAATGGAACAGCCTCAGCTTGAAAGCATCTTCAGAGACTCCATTTGTCTTGGACAAGCTACAATAGCTATCAAACTGGTCCAAGTGATCAAGTGGATCCTCCACAGCAAGGCCATGAAACTTGTTGTTCTCTATCACGTGGAGTAACTGTGGGAACCGAAATTCACACCGTCAATTTCAGATAAATAAGATTGCGGAGGAAAGCCAAGTAAACCCGACTTTCCTTGAAGGTCCGGATTCTCTGCGTTGCCACACGAAATCGATAAAATAAACAGAAGACAAAGATGGGAATTGTAATATTTGCCCGAGGGCGTTTTATTAGATGAAAGATACGAGTACAAGGATTCTCCGAAAGACAAAGAGATTTTGCGATTAAAGAAAAAGATAGAGTCGCAGGCAGCCAAACGTCCTAAGCCTTGCTCCGCTAGTCTAACCACCTAAACCCTAGTTCTTCTAAGCTAGCAGGATGCTCTAAGTCTAATTTTTGGATCCCCTCCTCTTCTACTCTTGCTCTCCTTATATATCCACTCCAAGGTCGGTTTGCCTTAGGATGATGGACCTCGCCTTTGGGCCCAAGCTTATCTCTTCAGGAAATATTCCATTTTCGTCGGTCTTCGTAATTATCCTTGAGTTTTCCGCTATTTTTCGGTGACTTGATGTTTATCCGAAATTCGGAAAATCAGATAAACCATCATAGCCTGATTGGGCCTGAATCCTTAAAATCGTAAGTAAGTCCGTGGACTTGTCTTAAGTCGTTGAACGTTTTATACGATTTCTCGGAAAGACTATCTTTCTCGTAAAATACACCGTATAGCTTAAAGGATCGATGTTCAAGTTAATCGATCTTTATTTTATACGATATCTTCTACGAGAAATCCAATCCTTCTAGTTTTTGTCGTAAAACATCGAGGACGATTCCAACCGAATCGAAAGATGTTCATTTCATAGCCGTGATCGTACCAAACTCACGAGGATCGATCAAACAAGCCAAGATGGGATCAGACCGAGCATGATGGGACCGAGACCAGGACGAGGGCCGTCGACCGGCGCCAGGCCGGCTTGCGGAACGCGTGCCGCCGGAGCCAGGCCGGGTGTGCCGCCGGCGCCAGGCCGGGTGTGCCGCCGGCGCCAGGCCAGCCCGCGTGACGCGTGCCGCCGGCGCCAGGCCAGGCGTGCCGCCGGCGCCAGGCCGGGTGTGCCGCCGGCGCCAGGCCGGGGTGCCACCAGCGCCAGGACGGCTCGCGTGACGCGTACCGCCGGTCGCCAGGCCGTCTTGCCGTCCGTGGGTTTTCCGTTGTTCGATCTTTCCCCCGTCAGTCGTCCGTGCGGGAAATCTTTGAGTTTGGAAGGATCTTTAGCCGTGGATTTCGAGATAACCGTTTTTGACCCCAACAGTTAGCCCCCCAGCTCGTAAGATCGGAGACGATTTTGCGGGCGAGTGATTCGAATTTTTTGAAAATCGGAATTTTCGGCTAAGGATTTTTCCGCAGGAAACCTGTGTCATCACCCCCCTTTTCTTATAAATAGCCAGCCTTCCCTTCTCATTCTTCACATCTTTTCAAATTCTCTCTTCTTCTCTCTCAAGAAAGAAAATGTCTTCATCCCAAGTTGAAAAGAATGATTCTGATGTTGAGATGGGTGAGGCCGGCCAAACTCCGTCGGTTCCGGCCAGCCAAGCTCCGGCCGTTCAGGCCGTTCAGGAGGCTACTCCGTCCCTTATTGATGGGTTTGATTCTTTCAAGGCTAAGCTATCACGGCGTAGTGCTGAGAAAATCTCAAAGCGGGCGAGGACTGAGACGCCCGATGTTCCTTCCGCGGCTCCAACTCCTTTGCCTGATTCTCCTATCTCTTTGCCTGCTCCTTCGGCCCCTTCGCCTGTTCCTCCGATTCCCAACCCCGAAGTCCCATCCAATGCCCTCCCGTCTGCGGAAGGGGCTATTGTTCCCGAACAGACTCTTGATGTTCAGATCCATCCATCGGGTTCTTCGACAGCTCCGATCGTGATTTCCGGAAGAGAGGATGCGATAGAATCTGCACCTCTTCCCCCGGCGAAGAGGGAACTTGTCTTGGGACTGCCAGCGGCTGGTGCCGCGCCGTTGCCCAAGGGAAGGGCAAGGGCTGGTGCGGCATCCGGAGCAAAAAAGAAACGGGGTGCGAAGAACGAGGAGAGCGAATTCTCAGAGCCGTTGGCGCGTCATCGTTCCAAGGTTCGATTTTAATCTGTCCGCAATTCTTGTATTGCTTTCTCTTTTTATTTTTATTTTTTTACGATGATACTTACTCCTTCTTTTGCGGACAGTTTGTGTCGCTGATTGACGGAATGCTTGGTGAGTGCGGATCGGAAGCCATTCGCTTATCGAAGGATTTGGAGTCGTCGCAGGAAGCGCTGAAGCGTACTAAGGCCGCATTGCAGACTGTCGAGGACACCCATTCCGCCCAGACGTCCCAGCTTGAGGTTCGTATCAGTGATCTTGAGCGTGACCTTGGGAAGACCGCGAGTTCGTTACTCAAGGTGAAGAAGGAGAAGGGGAGAAAATCCTCGGAAGTCCGCCGTCTTCAGGAGAAGATCCAGACTCATGAGGAGATGAACGCCCGTAGATCCTCGGAGGTTGCCGATGCCCACAACGACTTTTTTGGTCGTCTGACGAGGATGGCCACCCTGTTTGAGTCCTTAATAGCCATCCGCAAGAGGGACTTGGCTTTAGCGGGGATCGAGGGGAGTTTGAGTGAGCTCGAGTTGCTTCGAGGTAATGAGGCCCCGTCTTTGGACTTGGAGGAAGCCAGACTATCGTCCTGCAAAGGAGAGTGGGCGGCCACCGAGGGGGATTTTGATTCGATCCTTGCTGGCCTGCAGGCCGAATTCACCCTTGCGTCGACCTCCGAAGACTCAGAAGATCAGGAGCGCACGGGAGAAGATTGCGAGGCTGGCGTGGACGAGGCGGGTAGTGGCGATGCGACCGAGGGAGGCGACGGCGAGGCTATCCCTATCGCGAGTGAGGATGAAGGTGACGCTCGTGGGAGCGCCTAGGTTTATCAATCCCTTCTGGGATTTCGTTTTATGTGTTTCGGCCGTTAAGAGGCCATGATGTATTTACCGGGACTGGTCGTTGGTGTCTTCGAATCCCTGCCCCTTTTTGGGGTTTTGTTTGAACTTTTGCGGTCTCAATCTATGAAACGTTTTCGATTATTTATGAACTTCGGTTTTTTGAAGTATGAGAAAGAGGGTGTGAGTTGTCGTCTCATTCCTAGTTCCTCGATGATCACCGTACCTATTGTTTGCATAAAGCGAGATTTTCCGCGGTTTACAGATTTACGCGAGAAGTTCGTGAAACAAACATGCTTAAGTGAAGAGACAAATTTTTGGATCTCGTATACCATACTATGTCTGTGAGATGTCAAGATCCAGCGTGGCTGGGTTTAGGGCAAGACCTAGGTTTACTCTCGGACTGAGGCTTTGCGATGACAAATCGGCTTTCGTTTTGCATGTTTGCGATTTTAACCTGACTCGTACCGTTTAAAATCCGCGAATTGTTGTCGGCTTATATGATTTGTTTGGGCGTGAGTCGAGCTACTTCCTTTACGAAGAGCTAGACCAAAATTTTGAATTTCTTGTATAGCGCGCTATGTTTATCCTTGTCGGATGTAAGAGAGCCTTCCCCTTGAAGGGCGGCTATTTGTCTGTTTAGGACGTTAGAGTTCGTTTGTTGTGATCAGCAACAACGAAATGATACCGTTTTGAGGTGCGTTTGTATGTTCAGAGACGAAGATATCGTCTGCAATGTTTTGCGGAAAAGAATGTCCTTCAAGCGTTAGCGACGTCTCGCAGTGCTGAAGGTCGATTTTTCCTTATGCCGCATCTCGTGTTGAAAAGCTTTCGGGCTTTTGGGGATGTTTTTGCAAATGTTCGCAGCCGGAAAACTGTTGTCTCCGTTTTGGACGCAGGACCAAGGGGTCGCGTAAATTCGACCCAGGGAGAAACGTCTACATTCATTTTGCTTTGTGAAGTGTTGGCCCTCTGGGATTTGTTTTTTTTGGATGTAATAATCGCTTAGTGGATACTAGATCCGTTGTTGTGGCCGTTTCGGCTGATTTGAAAAAGTCGCGAGAAAGTTTCGAAAATTTTAGAGTCTTCAAAATTTTTGGGAGTATACGAGTATACGTACCAACTCCCCCCCCTTTTTTTTAATTGGGGGGATAGCTGAATCCACCGGTTGGCGGGTTGCCTACGTACCCTTGCCTAGGGATCAAGCCATCTCGTAGTTCTTTTGTACCACGTTTTATTGTTTAGTGGTAGTATTTTTTGAGGTGCATCGCATTCCAAGTTCTCGGGATTTTGACGTCTTGCATGTTTGCGATTTGGTATGAACCTGGTCGGACTACTTTTATGACTTTGTACGGTCCTTCCCAGTTTGCTCCCAGTTTTCATGCGTTTCGTTCGGCAGTGTTTTGGAAGACTTTGCGTAAGACTAAATCGCCTTCTTTGAACCTGCGATGGCGTACGTTTGAGTTGTAGTACCTTGCGGCAGCGTTCTGGTAATTCTGGATTCGAATGAGTGCCTGGTCGCGGCGTTCATTGATGAGGTCGAGATTGTCCAGCATCATAGCATCGTTTAAATCCTCTCTTTCGGGGAGGAATCTTCTCCGTACTCCAGGGAATTCTACTTCCGGGGGGATCATGCATTCTGTTCCGTAAACGAGGGCGAATGGAGTTTCACCCGTAGCTCGTCTTGGGGTTGTACGATGCGACCAAAGAACTCCTTCGAGCTCCTCTGCCCATCTCCCCTTCTTGGCGTCTAGGCGTTTCTTGAGTCCGTCAAGGACGGTCTTGTTGATGGTTTCTGCCTGTCCGTTGCATTGCGGATATCTGGGAGTTGACTTCGTAAGTCGTATTTTTCATTTTTCGCAGAATGCTTCGAATCGAGCAGAGATAAATTGAGATCAGTTATCTGTTACGATTTCGTATGGGACCCCATGTCTAGTTATGATATGTTTCCAGACAAAGTTCTCGACTTGTGTGTCTTTGATACTTGCGTAGGATTCTGTTTCTACCCATTTGGAAAAGAAATCCGTGAGGACTAGGAGGAAGCGTTTTTGTTTTGATGGGTGCATAGGTCCGACAATGTCCATGGACCATCGCATGAAAGGATAGGGGGACGAGATTGAAGAGAGGATTTCCGCGGGTTGATGGATTGTTGGAGCATGCCTTTGGCATTTCTCGCACTTCCGGGCGAATTTCTCGCAGTCTTTTACCATGGTTGGCCAATAATAACCGTGGCGTTTGATTTTAACTGCGAGAGATCTTCCGCCAGAATGATTTCCGCATGATCCAGAATGGACCTCTTCCATGATTCTTCTTGCCCTTTCCCCTTCTGCGCATGTCATGAGAGGACCAGAGAAACACCACTTATAAATTTCTCCCTCTATCGTGACGTACCGTGCCGCTTGGGTTTTCACTTTACGAGCCGCCCGTTTTTCGGCGGGTAAGGTTCCATTCACGATATAGGCTCGGATTGGTTCTAACCAAGGGCTGTCGCAGCCGTACTCGGTTGGGTCCACATCCGCTTCCGGTTGATCCTCGACTTCTTCCGCATCTTCAATCTCTTCCCGGATTAGATTGACGACCACTGGTGGTCCGATGCTTGGATGTTCGATGAATTCGACCGGGATTATCCTTTGGAGCCATGGATCTGAGCTTGAGGCGAGGGCAGCCAAGGCGTCGGCCTGGACGTTTTCCGAGCGAGGAATTTTGGTCAGGGTGAACTGGTCGAAACTACGAGCCAGTTCTTGGACGAGTTTTAGATATGCGTCCATCCTTTCGTCTCTTGCCTCATATTCTCCGCTGTATTGATTGGCGACTAACTGAGAATCCCAGTAAGCGTGAATATTACGGATTTTTAATCCATGGGCCAACCGCAAGCCTGCGACGAGTGCTTCGTATTCTGCCTCATTGTTTGAAGCATGAAAAGCCAATCGGAAAGATTGTTCTAGGATTTCCCCGTTAGGAGAGGTGAGTCGTATTCTGATTCCGGATCCTTGTTTGGACGAAGACCCGTCGACGTGGAGGACCCAAGTTGAGTTTGGTTCCTCGTTAGTCATGCCTCTAGTGGGTAACTCTACCAAGAAATCCGCAAGTACTTGGGACTTTGCACATGTCCTTGGGAGATATTCGACGTCGTATTCACTCAATTCGATTGCCCATTTTGCGAGCCTACCAGATTGGCTCGGACTATGCAGGATTATCCGCAGTGGGAACGTGGTGAGAACCACTATAGTATGAGACTGGAAATATGGTCTTAGTTTTCTTTCCGAGGTTATGACGGCGAATGCTAATTTTTCCATTAGAGGGTATCGAGTTTCCGCATCCAGTAATGTCTTGCTTACGTAAAAGATTGGCTTTTGTTCGCCGCGTTCTTCTCGTATCAGGACGCCACTGACTGCTGTCGCGGAAACTGCGATATAGAGGAAAAGGGGTTCACCTTCCACCGGTTTTGGAGGACTGGTGGAGTGGCCAGGTAATGTTTCAACTGTTGGAAAGCTTTTTCACATTGCTCGGACCATTCGAACTTCTTGTTTCCCTTCAATGTTTCGTAAAACGGTAGGCACTTATCCGTAGAGCGCGAGATGAAACGGTTCAAAGCCGCGACTCTTCCGGTTAGCCTCTGGACTTCTCGCTTGGTTCTCGGGGAGGCCATCTCTATCAGTGCGTCGATTTGTTTAGGGTTGGCCTCGATTCCGCGATACGTTACGAGGTATCCGAGGAATTCTCCCGATGCCACCGCGAACCTACATTTCGCCGGGTTGAGTTTCATGTTATGCTGGTTGAGTCGTGCAAAACATTCCTCTAGGTGGGCTACATGATCGTGTTCGTCAAGAGATTTTACGAGCATATCATCGATGTATACCTCCATAGTTTTTCCGAGTTGCTCAGCAAACATTCTGTTGACGAGTCGCTGATACTTTGCACCCGCGTTTTTAAGACCGAAAGGCATTACCTTATAGCAATACGTTCCGCGGTCTGTGATGAACGCAGTTTTTTCGCAGTCGTCAGGATTCATCATGATCTGATTGTAACCGGAAAAAGCGTCCATGAATGACAGAAGCTTGTTTCCCGCGGTTGCTTCGACCAATCGGTCGATGTGCGGGAGCGGGAAGCAGTCCTTCGGACAGGCTTTATTCAGATCCGTGAAATCGACACAGACTCGCCACTTGCCGTTCTTCTTTTTTACCACGACAGGGTTGGCAAGCCAATCCGGATACCTAACTTCTGTTATCGATCGTACTTTGAGGAGTCTTTCGACTTCCTCGTTGACTGCGGTGGCACGCTCAGGTTCCAGCTTTCGTCTCTTTTGTTTTGCGGGTTTGTGAGTTGGGTCGATGTTAAGTTCGTGACATGTTACGCTAATGTCGATTCCCAGCATATCCTCCGCAGCCCAAGCGAACGTACTGAGGTTCTTTTTGAGGCATGCGATGAGCTCTGCTTTTATTGGTTCACGGAGGTTAGCTCCGATTTCGACGCACCGTTCCGGGAAGGAATCGTCGAGGCAACTTGAGACCACCGGTTCGCAGGTTGGTTCACGCTTCCCTTCCAGGGCCTCAGCTCTTTGGGACTGCCAGAAGGTTTCTGGCGAGTCGTGAATCGTTTGCTTTTTCCGAGAGGTCTCGATTTCGGAATTTTTCCATTTTAGTTCGGTAGCGAGGTAGATCTGCACTGCTCCGTGACTACCATGTATTGTTTCGACCCCGAAAGGCGTCGGGAACTTGAGGCATAGGTGGAATGTTGATGGGATCACTCTCATGGAGTTTAGCCAGGGAGTTCCAACTATCGTGTTGTACGACGTTGGACCATCGATCACCAGGAATTCCGTGTTTTTGGCGACGCTCCCGGCTCTGACTAGGAGGCTAGTCAAGCCGAGGGTCATAATTTCTCCCGAGAGTCCGAATACTGGGCTGGGGTCGTCTGTAAGGATGCTTAGATCGACGCTCATCCTCTCGAGGGTGCTTTTATAGATAATATTAGCCGAGCATCCGGTGTCGACTAATACCCTTCCTACGTCAATATCCTGGATCGTGAGTTCTATTACGAGAAGATTGTTGTGAGGTTTGGCCACACTGGCCGTTGCTCAATCCTCGAAAGATACGATGTTGCGGGCTGATGAAGAAGCCATACTGAATTTTGATCGATTGGTGGTTTTCGGGTTAGAGAATCCGTCCCCCCCTCTCTCTAGCGCCAAACTGTGGGAACCGAAATTCACACCGTCAATTTCCGATAAATAAGATTGCGGAGGAAAGCCAAGTAAACCCGACTTTCCTTGAAGGTCTGGATTCTCTGCGTTGCCACACGAAATCGATAAAATAAACAGAAGACAAAGATGGGAATTGTAATATTTGTCCGAGGGCGTTTTATTAGATGAAAGATACGAGTACAAGGATTCTCCGAAAGACAAAGAGATTTTGCGATTAAAGAAAAAGATAGAGTTGCAGGCAGCCAAACGTCCTAAGCCTTGCTCCGCTAGTCTAACCACCTAAACCCTAGTTCTTCTAAGCTAGCAGGATGCTCTAAGTCTAATTTTCGGATCCCCTCCTCTTCTACTCTTGCTCTCCTTATATATCCACTCCAAGGTCGGTTTGCCTTAGGATGATGGACCTCGCCTTTGGGCCCAAGCTTATCTCTTCAGGAAATATTCAATTTTCGTCGGTCTTCGTAATTATCCTCGAGTTTTCCGCTATTTTTCGGTGACTTGATGTTTATCCGACATTCTGAAAATCGGATAAACCGTCATAGCCTGAATGGGCCTGAATCCTTAAAATCGTAAGTAAGTCCGTGGACATATCTTAAGTCATTGAACGTTTTATACGATTTCTCAGAAAGACTATCTTTCTCGTGAAATAAACCGTATAGCTTAAAGGATCGATGTTCAAGTTAATCGATCTTTATTTTATACGATATCTTCTACGAGAAATCAAATCCTTCTAGTTTTTGTCGTAAAACATCGAGGACGATTCCAACCGAATCGAAAGATGTTCATTTCATAGTCGTGATCATATCAAACTCACGAGGATCGATCAAACAAGCCAAGATGGGATCAGATCGAGCATGATGGGACCGAGACCAGGACGAGGGCCGTCGACCGGCGCCAGGCCGGGGTGCCGCCGGCGCCAGGCCGGCTTGCGGAACACGTGCCGCCGGCGCCAGGCCGGGTGTGCCGCCAGCGCCAGGCCGGGTGTGCCGCCGGCGCCCGGCCGGCCCGCGTGACGCGTGCCGCCGGCGCCAGGCCGGGTGTGCCGCCGGCGCCAGGCCGGCCCGCATGACGCGTGCCGCCGGCGCCAGGCCGGGGTGCCACCGGCGTCAGGCCGGCTCGCGTGACGCGTGCCGCCGGTCGCCAGGCCGTCTTGCCGTCTGTGGGTTTTCCGTTGTTCGATCTTTCCCCCGTCAGTCGTCCGTGCGGGAAATCTTTGAGTTTGGAAGGATCTTTAGCCGTGGATTTCGAGATAACCGTTTTTGACCCCAACAGTAACCCTGACTTGATCTCGAAGTTGTTGTTCTCCACAGCTGGTGGCCTGATTCCTCTCCTATTACCATGGATGTGAGGTTGGTCATAGGCTCCAATTTCTCTAGCTTGGAGCTGTGGGTTCTGTGGCCTTAGGTTTGCAGTTCCTTGGGCCACTCCATCATGAGGCTGATTCTGGTTTTGCTCCATTTCAAACCCCAATCTCTGTAGGTGAGTTTGTTGCTCTTCTTCTCTTCTCTTTCTAGCTATCTCCCTCTCAAGTGCAGCGATGTTTTCAATTCTTGGAACTAGGCTTGATAAACCTCTGCTCCTCAAGTTCATACACCTCAAATGCAAAGGGAGATGAAGAAGGAGAATTAATAACTTGCAAAAAGAAAATAAGACTTAGTCTCAAGTAAAGACCAAATCCCAATGTCAAAATAAATCTAGAACTTGGCAACGGCGCCAATTTGATGTTTGGACTTTTCAAGGGTCCTTAAACCAAATGATGTAGTATAAAAGATTGTCGAACCAATCCCCGGTGATTCTGAAACAAATGAAATGCAGGTTCATGCTTAATCTAAGTGCAATCCGGTTTTAAAGATGATATAAACTAAGAACTACAATCTAAAGCAATAAAGGAACAAACTTGCAAGCAATATGAGTAAAAAGGATCCATGGGGCTAAAGACATTGACTTTGGGTGGTTAAGATCTGATTAAGGTGGCAAGCTATCAATCAAACATTCTCCTTATGCCTAGACACCAAACTAAACAAGCTCTATCTCTAGATGAATGCTCTTTTGCAAGAGTAACTCAAGCATCAAATCTCTTTGGTTGAATATTACTAAATCAAACATGGAGGACAAGTCTAATAGCAATCTTAGACCCTTTGGCAACTACTCTCTTAGGCAAAGCAAGCTAAAAGCATTGGAGAGTTGGTTCAGGCATTTCATCGGACAACTTTCAGGCGTGAAAGCCTATAGATCTATTTTGATATGGTTTAGACTAAAATAGAATGAGAACCCTCAACGAACAAGGAAACAAGTAGATCTAACACTAAACACCCTTGATCTTCACTTAAACACCCTAATCATCCTAGCCCATGAATCCAAAGATGATCTACTCACTAATCCTCATGATTACTCTCAAACCCATGAAGGATTCAAGCTTAATCATGTAGATGAAGAGATAAAACACTCAAGAACACAAGAACAAGATGAGATTTAGATTCAAGAATCAAACTTTCTACAAAGTGTTTTGTGTTTCAAGAGAGAATAAAACTTAGATTTCCCAAAGGGGATTACAAGAGTATTTATATGAGGCATGAAAGCCCTAAAAACATAAAGAGAAAAGTCTAAAAAGCCCTTGGAGTCACTTAAGTTTCGACCAATGAGAAACCAGCAAAAGGAAGAAACTGGTCGACCTGGGAAGGAAAATCAGGCCGTGACCCGCGTCCAGCCAACCCACGGCCGTCCAGCTCTCTCGTCCCGACCAGGCCGCGCGGGTAGGCTGACCCGCGGCCTCCAAGCCGCGTCCGTTCGTGTGTCCAAGCCGTCCAGGCCGGGCGGGTGGTGCATCCAGGGGCGTCCGTCCTGCGTCTGTCCAGGCCTCGACCTCATCTCTCTCGGCCGCGCGGGTGTATGATCCGGAGGTATCCAACCCGCATCCAGCCTCTTCTCTCGCCCAGCACGTCCGGCCGCGCGGGTAATCCATCCCGAGTGGTGCACCCCGGGTCAGGCTCGTCCTGGTCTATGGTTTGGCTTGTCCAAACTTGGCCAAACTCCATTCTTCACCTCTTTTTGATCACAAAGCTCCCAAACACCTCAAATAACTCTATAGTACACTCCAACACCTGATAGAGACTCATAAATGCAATATGGACCCTAAAGATGCCTAATCCCTAATCTACATGATCAAAATGTACAAGATATGATGGCTAAAATATGTAAATATGCAAGATAACAACACCATAACCATGTTCGTTGAAACTCTTGAACCCTAAAATAATACAAACATAAGAACGATTAGACACAGCTCAGAAAACATAAAGCTAACGAAACCATAAGAATTCCTAAAATCTAATACTTAAAACACAAATCTATGAATGTAATGAGAAGATTACAGATCTGATCACAGACCTTGACCACCATCGGAATCAGCAGTCACAGAGAAAGGGACACTGTATGTCATCTGCGCACAAAAGGTGGTTCTATCTTATCACAAAACTCTTAAGACTTGGCTTGATTTGAATGACACATATATAGAAAATCCATTAAAAACACCAAACTGATAAAGTCGTAATGTTTGATAAACAGCAGACCTCCACTGGTTTAGTAAGATCCATAGGCCTTTCCCAAGAACAACCTACGGAAACAGGAACAAAGAGTAATCAAGTTCAATAACGGGCGAGTGACAAACTATTTTTGAAAAGCTAAAAAAGGTTCTTCTGTCGATTCTTACTGGTTTAGGTAGCAAAACCAAACAGGTTGCCTTTTAATGGATCGAATCTGCATAAAAGTGAAAGAAACAAGACGTCAATCGAACTATAAAGGAAAAAGACACAATGGAACAAAATAGATTCACACAAAACAAATAAACCCTAACTTAGACATAGACACACCTCGACGACGAGGACGAGCGAGAAACCCAACAAATCGGATCGATTTCAGGCGGAATCTAAAGAGAACCAAAAAAAAAAAAAAAACTCTATTCAAATCAATGGCGATCGAAACCCTAGAACAAAAATGGCGATCGACAATTAAAATCCTCAAAGAAATTCATGATTTCTAGAGATTGAAACACTTACTAATCTGAGCATGTTGATGAATTTTCATTATCTGCAAATTTTGGAAGACTCGACTCGATTGATAGAGTTTTTTTATATAAAAAAAGAAAACTATGGAAATAAAAAAATTTGGGGGAAAATGCTTCTTTCATGTATTAATACCTATTGTAAACGCATCTAAAAAAACCTCTCTCTCGTTATTGAAGAAACCCTAGTGCGGTGTCGTTAACCCCTGAATCCGGTGGCTTTACCGGTGTTGGAGGATCTCTCCTCCTCCCTTCCTCTTGTTTTTCTTTTGCCCCCTCGACGTCTTCCTCTTTCCCGGTGATATGCGTGTTGCCTCTGGATCTATTTGAAGGCCCTGGCGAGTGCTTTGTCCGCGGTGGAGTAGGAGCCAGACAGGCTGTAGCTGGAACTGGAGCAGCGGCAAGTCGTGTGTAGAGGAGGCCTAGAGTCGGATCGGATTTTAGGGTTTAGCCGTGAAGGTTGATGAGGCGTTTTCCTCTTTGCTCTCATCGTTTCCGGTCTCGAGGCGGTGGTACTGGGTTGTGATTTGGTCTCTCTACTTGCAGATCTGGAAGCTTGTGCAGGTGGCGGCTTCTTTCTCAGATCTGTAACGCGAGGAATGGCGTGTGGAGCATACCCGGCGAGTGGGTGGTTCACCGTTCCTTTGGAGTTCACCCTTCAAAGGCGCACCAGAGGTAAGAAGGTGGATGTGTGTTCGCCGGATTGTCTCTTGGAGGCGTGTGTCTTCCCTTCCCAATCCCGTAATGTGTCATCTATGGCACTGTTGGAGGGAGGAAGGTAGGCGCTTTATCCCGATCAAATGGAACCGTGACGTTGATTCGATAGCGCCCTATAGAAGAAGTTGTTCCTCCGGTTTGTGGAGGCAGAGTGTGGCGAGCTTTAGGCTTTTCGGAGTGGTCTCCGGCGGAGTTCAGAGGCTCGGTGGTGAATCGTTAAGGAACAAGGCATTCGCAGTACCGTCTTAATGATAGATCCTGTAGCTTTGCTCCTTCTTCTGCTCTATAGGTCTCAGCTTGATTGTTGATGGAGTCACTGCCTCAACCCATCTTTCAGTGTTCAAAACCTCTGCTCTTATCTGCTGGATACTCCTAAGTGGGAAGATGCACATTTGGTGTAGATGCAACTGGCCGTGCTTATCAGTTCAATATTTATTTCCAGTTGCTTTGATCTATAACTGGGATTCTCATTCTAGGTTTTTCGGGGTTAAGAACATGTTTTTGCAATCAGTTTTCTTATTGGTAGAATTAGGTGGTCTAAGAGATGGTTCATTCCGAGTCTTGGGATGAACTTGTTCTCACAGTGGTGAAAAATACAATGCCGAGTACAATTGGGTAGCGTAGGATCCTTCCAAGTGTTCCTAGGTGTTACTAAATTTCGGTATTTGTATGTGAGGTTAAAATCTTTGAGGTTGTAATCTTGAGTCCACAAATTGGTTAATGAAAAGTTTTGTTGAGCAAAAAAAAAATACACTACTATTGTTTCCTAAAGGTTATAATATCAATTTTGATATTTGAGTCGGTCTCGATCGCGTTTGACAACACGCGACTGCCAAACGGTTAGTTATATTTTAAATTTTGAGTCGATTATTTTGAGAGCAAACCGGTCCTGCATCTCTGATAACCACATAAACTGAACCGGTTCTTTTCCACAGTCTAAATGTTACACGTCCTGCATCTCGGTTTTATGTCTAAAGTAAATCAAATATATATATATATATATAGGGGTTGGCCCGCACTATGGGCGGATGATTTTACGCTAAAACTATTTCATATTAAATTGTAATATGAAATATAATCTGATAAAAATGTAAAATTTATATTTTAAAGAAATATATAAATAGATTTATATTGTCATAAATAATAATTAGTATATAGTATGTAACAACAAATGATGTTTTATAATATATGTTTCAGTTTATATTAGATTTTCAATTGATAATGTTTTTTTCTTTAATTTTTAGTGTTCTGCTAATTATATTTTGTTAATTATTTTAGAATTTGTTGATCTTCTTTTATAAAACAAAATTATTTGACGAAAATTTCACTCATGCTATTCAAAAATATTTTTATTGATTAATAGTGTTATAAATTAATAAAGTAATACATCTCTAGCAGAATTTTACTTCAGTTTCAAACCCTATCATATTAAATAATTTACTTCTAATAAGTTAGAGTGAATCAAACTTTATTTAACCAAAATAACTTAAATATATAGTAACATTAATAATCTAGAAATTAAGATGAACCAAACTGATGACAAAAAAATAAGATGAACCAAACTGTGTACAAATCTTTTCTGAAAAATTAGCAAACTCTTTTTTCAAGAAAAAGAAAAAAAAGTTTTCTGAAAATTAGCAAACTTTTTTTCAAAAAAAAAAAAGAAAAAAAAATGTTTTCTGAAAATTGTTCCACATAGTAACAACGATACGATGACATCATAAAGCATATACAATTACACATTTGGCTCGGAGATAAAGGCGGGCTTGGAGACTCACTTCGGCAGGGCCGTGCCTGATAATTATTGGCCAATAAGCCGAATATTTTTTTGGCCCATTTACTTTTTAAAATCGTAAGAACACTAAAATATGCAAATGTGGGAGTTTGAACTCAGGTCTATAACCCTAACAACTGCCGTTGTTACCAGTAAAGCTATATGAAAATTCTGTTATCATTGGCCCCGACAAATATATATTGTTGGTCGGCCCTGAAGCACATGCTTCATTGGCCTATATTCAGGCACGACCCTGCACTTCGGCAGCCATTATCACATCAATCTGATTGTCTTCTCATCTCGCCTTTCTCTGAAACCATACTCGATCGTCCTCGTCTACATTTCCAAAACCTTAACTTTATCCAGAACCAGAATCTCTGATTCTCTTTCTTCTTCCCTTTTTGCTTCCGTCGCCACTGTGATTTCACCAATCTTCAAAATATTGAAAGTGATCTTGGTTTTTTACAGCGGAGGGATGATATAGTAGACAATGGGTAGAGTTGGAACTGTCGGACCGGAGAATGGGATCGTTGATGAGGATTAAAAAGAGTTAGACTACATGAGGAAGAAGCGAAAGGTTTCAATCTTTTACTTAGGTCTGTAGAGAATTTCTTCAGAAATTTTATAGTAAAAATAGTTGTGATTTTTTGACCAAAAAAAAAAAAAAAAATAGTTGTGATTTATTTGGAGTGGCTTTAAATCGATAGATTAGGGTCTTAGATATATGCTGTAAATTTCCATCAGAAGCGTTACAATGGAACCTGCTGGACCATAAATAGAATAGATTTGTCTATATATACATTTGTATTAATTTGTCAATATTGGACAATTACCCTTATATTAATAAAAGTAATTATCTAAAACTAAATATAGCTCAGAAAAATATAAAAAATCTATAAAATCATGTGAATTTTTGACATGTTTAACAATATAAAAATATATTTTTTAAAAAAAAAATTGTAATGGCTGATCTAGGCTTTTATAATATATATTATAACCATTTTTACAAGGATATAATTATATTGTAACTTAAGGTTTTTAAGGTTTACAATTTCAGTTACCACTTTTAGAAAGGTTATTATACATATTTTA
The DNA here is from genome assembly GCA_018703725.1 of Brassica juncea. Lineage (NCBI taxonomy): Eukaryota > Viridiplantae > Streptophyta > Magnoliopsida > Brassicales > Brassicaceae > Brassica > Brassica juncea. The sequence continues at coordinate 16,845,124 of CM031941.1, read as the reverse complement.
AGGTTTTTTCTATGATCTATCTTCTTTTGTCATCTATCTAAACATTGGATACATCAACCTATGTTCTGATTGTACTTCTTTGAAGTTATTCATAACATATAATACATATGGTAGGTTTTGCACTGCATTTTAGGAAAACATTGAAAACGTTTATTTATGTTCTATCTTTTACTCTATCATATATTTTAGTTAAAACAAGTAATTCTTACGTGTATGTTATGATTTAACGGGGTTATATTTTATAACCATATGTCATCGTCCTACCTAGTTTAGAACATGTATTATATGTTTTTGGTTTATTCTATTTTTTAAAATCTGAGATAATTAGGAAAAAATCATAACTGATTTTATTTAAACTTATCTGTACAGTTTTTCAATTTTTAAGTATATATAAATTTAAAAAAATACATAATTGTTATTTTGTTAATATTTTGATGTTATATATAATGTAATTAATTTTTGCATTTGACTGATATACAATTAGTAAGTTATAATTAAGGGGTTTTGTTATGTTTTTATTTATATTTAAAGAAATTTTATATGTATTCAAAAGGTTCGATGTTATATACAATGTAAATAATTTTTTTAGTTTTATATTTTACTTTTATAAATTTCACCAGATTGATTTTAGTTTTATATGTTTTACGTTAATTATAAATTGGCTTAAATAAAACTAAAATATGAAATTAAACTATATTCTGATGAGTATCTTTTTTTTATCACAATTCTTTTCTTTTCACAATTCTTAACCAAATCTACTTCTTTTTCTTCTGTATTTACTCAATTATATTGGTCAAGAATTGTGAAAAGAAAAAATCTGAAGTTGTGGTTATGGATTCCTGGTAATACTGCTGATGAAGAAGATGGGGATGTTTACGTCATTTTACATTAATTAAAGATAGAATGGAAAATAAAATAAAAAATACTCCTACCTGGATTCGAACTCGCAATGTTAAATAGAGACCGGAGCACGTAAACAAATAGACTACACTTGATTCTTGCATTTATCCTTCAAATAATAATATATATACTAAAATACACAAAACTAATGAGAAAAACAGCTATGGATCTTGCTCGATCCAGAGGCGAAGAGAAACGGAGGTGACCTGAAGATGTTGTAAAGTCCCAAACGTTGATTAAAGGTCCGATCGTAAGGGTCCCAGATTCTTCTTCTATTCAGTCCGCATAAACACCTTCATCTTCTTCCTCTTCAATTTCTGTTTCACTTAACATTCACATCAGTCCATGACTCCATTGTTGATTTCTGTAAAACAGAGAGATTTACGTTTTTAGGGTTTCGAATTTGCTTAACTCGGATCTTGGTTTGGTTGATTAGATCCAACTGTATTGGGTTGATGTAATCTGGTTTTTATTATCTAATCGGGTCGTTTTTGGTTTATTTAAGTTAGTCATTGGTTAAGTTTAGGGTTTAGGGAACACTAACCAACTTTAAACTGCTATTTGTCGGTATAAGTTCGTCCTTCAAAGTTTAGGGAGAAACGGGTTTCGAACTTTTATCATGTGTGGAAATAGGCTTGTCATACTTAAATTGTGTGCAATTAGGAAGAGGTTGAAAGACGACCTATTTCCACATCAGAACTATCATATAGTAATAAATGTACACAATCTTTCAACCTTGTCCTATTTGCACACCATTTAAGTATGATAACATATTTCCACACACAATAAAAGTTCGAAACCCGTATCCACACAGACAAAACATTTGGCTTCGTTTTAACGGTTTATGACATGAACCGATAGTAAACCAGTTCATATCGGTTGATATTGGTACAACCCGATCCAAACAAAGATCCGACTAGGGAATGATTTAAACCCGACCCAAAACCATTTTAAAAGCCCCAAAATCGATTTCAATCCTTTGAAACCCTAAAATCTCAAAATCCAGAAAGTTAAGTTTGTTTGTATTGATGTGTTAGTTTGTTTGTTCAAGATCATAGATTTGACTTAATATAATTGAGTAAATACAGAAGAAAAAAGAAGTAGATTTGGTCAAGAATTGTGAAAAGAAAATTTTTTTTCCTGTTACTACTATTTTTTATTTATTTCTTATCTTTTTATTTAAAAAATAAATTCTAAATATTATGTTTCTTTTTTTGAAAAAATCTGCATATGAAATAAACAATTCTCATTGGTTGGTGAACCTATAAGTTCACCTAGGGGGTGAACCCAAGAATTTCTCTATACAAAATATTGTATAAATTATATAAATAAAAATACAAAATTAAATTATATTTGGATGAAATTATTTTCAATATTGAATTGATTATGTATTATACGTATATTTAAAATATTGTAAAAATTACATAAAATATTATTTTGATAAATAAACAGAACAAAAAATGCAAAAACGTTTAACTATTAAACATAAATTGTCATTTATCAATTAAATTAAAAGGTTATAAGGTTAATTTCATATTAAAAATAATGAAAGTATAGTGGAACAAACTATAAAGTCAAAGGTATAAATGAACAATTCTACTCTGAATATAGTCTTATTAGCCAATTTCTCCAACAAAAAACAATTATGTTGTCCTTTTGTCATAAATCTCTTTTTAATCTATTTTAAACTTAAGATACCATTGACCTACTTTAAAAATTCATAAAAACTATTTTATGACTCAGAAAATATGAAAACATATGCATAATAATCATATAAAATACTTTGGTTGAGTAATTATTAGTATAACACAATTTCATTTTTTGATATACGGATAGCATAAAACTCAATCTAGTGTCCACGGGCTTGTAATTTGTAGTTTCAGATAACTACATAGATATATGCAGATCTTAGACCATAATATCTACCTAATGGTTAATATTCTACCGCCACAAAATGAATTATGTGTTATTTTCCCTATGATTTGAATTATTGTAGTTTTGGTGAACAAATGTTTACTATTATATCTACTAATATGGAAACATAAAATATGCCTATATATCTATACCCTATGACAGTGTGATTGCGTTATCTACCTCAATATTATATTCTATCTCAGCAGGATTACGTAGTCTACCAATCTATCTTCAGTCTACGGATGGCATAATTTGTGTTCTGCCAAATTCATAATCACAATATTCCTTAAATATCTCCAAAATATGTTAAGAGGATATTTTCCAAATCTCAATTTCCTAAATTTTAGAGTTTTCTTAGCAATTTTTATTTTATTTTTAAAATAGTGTCTTCTTTTGTTCTTTCCTTGTACTTTAACAGTGGTCTTGCTGAAAATACACAAAAGGTTTTCTCGATTTCCTTGATTCTCTTGCTGAATAAGATGCATATTTATGCCTTTTGTGGAAATTGGTTCCCTTTAAAGGATGGGTATTTGATGTTGGTGAAGAAAAATGAGACAGAGTACTAGTTTTAGAATCGATAAGTACCTTTGAAGACCTAAGGATAATGGTTTTTTAGGATTTTAGACTTGATCAAAACTTTATTTTTACAAGGTTGACTTGATAAAAGCTTTGTTAACCTTGAGTTAAGCTACTTACTTATGGAGTTAATCAGTACAAGAAACTCTCCCCCTGTCATCATCGGGAATGATCGACAACTTAAAAATTATCTTACATATGTACTGGTTAAAGCTTCGATAAGGTCGTGTTTGTCTACTTCACCTATCCATGAAAAGAGCGACAATGTCAACATTGAGCAGGAAAAGGAGGAATCTAACTCGCCTTTGGGAGAGCAAGGTGAACCTTCTTTGTTTTCACCAGCATATGACTTTTGTTGTTCATCAAAGTCAAATAAGCATGTTGAAGACAGTTGTAACTCGAACGACTATGATGAACATGACGATGTCGCCTTAAATATGAACGAAGACAACATGGAAAATAGTGTTCAATTTTCTTTGATGAATGTTGTGAAGCAAGATGAAACGTTGTTGAATGCAGCATTCGAAATCTCAGGAATGAAGCATAACTTCGATTACAAAATTGTGAGGCAAAAACTTGGAATGTTCGATGCATTTACAACAACTGTAACGGTTTCCTGATAAGCCCAAACATGCTTACTCCAGTCATACTTTTTCTTGTACACGTCAATGATTAGATCAACTCTTTCATTATTCATCTCCAGCGCGTGTACAAAGTTAGCATGAAAAATAACATCACAATTCACAGTGGAAGATATGTACGGAAACCCTTCTTCCTACAAGACAAAGACAAGTAAACAAGGTTAAGACAGAAACATTAAAAACAATCAAAATTAATTACATTAATAAAGAAGAAGAACTTACTTTGGATCCATCATCAGAATATATGCTAATAATATCCTCATAGGAAACCTTAGAAGATCCTTTCCAGTTACTGCATCTCTCACTAGTGTTGTGATCTCTGAGTTTCCGACCCAACAGATTCCCGATATCCGGAATATCCTCCGTCAATCAAATCTTAAGTGCATACGAAAATTCATCTATAACACAACTGTTTTACGTCTTCACTTTATCCCCTACTTTTATAATGGAACTCACCAGCTCATCATATGCGTGAAGAACCCATAAATACTTCATCTTATCGAAATCCATCTTCAGCTTGATGTACTCGTGTAGGATCCACATCTTCTCATCCTTTGCCATAACCATACCATCAGTCTCACACAAATAGACCAACCTCAGCCTATCAGCATGAGACCACATATTAAAAGTTGTCATATTCGCCTTCCTGATTGTCTTCAGGCATATATTTTCTTTTAATGTACTTAACTTATCCAAGAGCAACTCTCTTAAATAAGAGATCGATTGCAGCACTTAGGGATCGAATCCAAAGTGAGCGTCGATCACATAATAGACTTTAAATTTAATATTAAGCTAGGCAAATATATGAAAAAATAATACAAGATCGTAAATCAGTGTGTGAGATAAATGGGAAAAGGCGCTAGACTTAGGGTTTCAAACAGGTTAGCATAACTAAAATATATAGATGCTAATGGTTTAATTAAGAATGGTCATAGAACTCGAATTTAATAAGTAATCCAGCTCTCGCATGAAATTATTATCAGATGTCCAAACTATTAAACGCCAACTATCGTTTTGGATTTAAGTATTTTAGACAAGCATTAATGTTCCAATTTGATATGTTCCCTAAGTTTCCTAAACCAACTCTCATTGTATTTATCAACTTAGCTCAGCAGGATTCACTTCAGGTATCGAACCTACTCTCGCGGTTGTCAATATTCCTATGATCACGTTTCTAGTTAGCTATTTTAGAAACAAGCAGTTAGAACAATCTTGTGACATATCCAATATGATTACCCTAGCAGTTATATATTTTACAAGTTTATCAAAACCCTAGAAAACCCTAAATCTAACAATTAAACTACTCAGACATATTCATCAAGACATAGAGATAAACTGAATGAATTGCATTAATATAGTAGTGATATAAATATTGGAGTTCCAATCAAATTTCTGAAGGAGTCTTATGATCTTCTCTCCAAAAACCTCTCTAAAATAATAGAAAGCTTAGCCTAAACAATGACTGTAAAAGTAGAATAATAGGTCAAAACACGTCCATGCGTCATCTTGTAATTAATAGAAACTTCAGGGCCAAACTTGCAATTCTGAAAAATGGAGTTGGCCTCGCGAAATGCATTGGTGTCGACTGACACTGAGGAGGTGTCGATCGACACCCGTCCAATATATCAACTCTGACTTGCACAGCTGCGAGTATTCTTCTCTTTAATCTCTAAATAGCTGCATGATCTCACAATACTCCAAAACATACCTAGACCTGAAAAGGCCTCAAAACATACTCGAAACATAATATAAAAACTCTACAAAGGACTTATAATATGCCTTAAAAGTGGTAAAAATCATAGTATATCAACTATCTCAGACTTATCCTTTGGTTGTCCTCAAGCAAAACATAGAATAAACCTGTGGAAGAGGTTTGAAAACGCAGGGTTACACCAGCTCTTTAAAACTACTACCATCACCTCTACAATGTTGCAAGCCGTATCATATCAGTGCCAACTTTAGAGGCACTTCGTATTTACCCTTAGCTTAGCAACCTGACCATCCAGCCTACAATTTACTAGACATTATTTTGATATACCCCTCTACTGACCTCATTTCTGCAATAAATGTGTAGGCCTTATCTTAGGAGTATCGATCACTGAACACATAGACTCTTACCGCAACAGGTTTCTAAACACACATGTAGTCTTCTCTCTCTCTCTCTCTCTCTCTCTCTCTCTCTCTCTCTCTCTCTCTCTCTCTCTCTCTCTCTCTCTCTCTCTCTCTCTCTCTCTCTCTCTCTCTCTCTCTCTCTCTCTCTCTCTCTCTCTCTCTCTCTCTCTCTCTCTCAATGCCTCCCTTTTTGAAGGGTATCATTTTATTTTATTAATTGTCTGAGATTTTTGGATAGACATCCATGAATCAAGCACTGATGGTGGTTACCACGAGTTCCTTTTCACTTCTTTTATGACCTTTCTTTTCTTTTCATTATATATCTCTTTTTATAAATTCTGAAGAGGAGACAGAGGTGAACCAGAAACACACAGACTTTTACCTTCCAGATCTGCATGAGGAATCCGATCTAGTGTATACCAAGCCCCAAAACAAGCGATCATGTAGATTAATGTTGGAGGTCAGCTTTGGTTTCTTCAGACATTCTCAGAAAGTGTGGATGTTACAGGCAGGTCAATCAAATTTGGTTTTTCCATTTAATACATCCTGCAGTCAATAAATAAAAAATTGGTGCTAGAGAGTGGTTAGGCAGATGATTCCAAGAAAAAGGTCATCATCCCCAACATACTCTATTTTGACTCAATAAAACAGCATACTGATACTCAAAACAAAGCACAATATCAGTAGACACCTCTACAGACTTAAATAACACTGTCCCCAGTGTTATACAGTCTGAGACTGGAGAAAGAACAAATAAAAACTATACAAATTTAACAAGGAAAAATGTGTCGTACATGCCTTATGATATGATTTTTGATCAACCTAGTAAAGTGGCAATCAATGCTCGTGACGTAGTGTCGACCGACACTGGCCAGTTGTCGATCTATGGTAGTTCAGGAATTGTCTTCTTCAGATATTTTTTTCTGAATAAAAACGAAAAATTGCCTAATAGTGGGTTGCCTTCCACTCAGCGTTTTTTTTATAGTCTCTAGCTTGATGTTTTGGAGTTAGGGACTAGTCTTGAGGAAAATGAAAAATTGTTGGAAAAAAGTCTCAACATCTTCTTCACTTATTTCCAACCAGCAGCCTACAAAGCTTCTTATCCTTTTTCACCTCTTGTTCCCTGTTGTTCCTGTCTCCTCACAGTAGCACTAATCCCATCCACTTGAAGTTCCAGCATCTCCAGACGGGTCACTCACCCATCTGATACTGTTATTAATCTGAGTGTAGGTTGCATCCAGCTTCCTACGAAAATCATCCACCATTTTAAACTGACACCTAAGAATCTGATTCATCATATTCTCAGCATTGCCCCTTCTAGTTTCTGCTGATGGAATCTGATAGGACGAGGCACATATTTTCTTGTGGTATTGATGTTTCTCTGAAATGTCTTTTCATCTTGCTATATCGCCAGATAGTTACTTCATACACTCGCATCCATTTCGAGAATCTCTGCCATTTCATCTTTTGACACATCAATAACCCTTCTTGATATGCTGCGTGCACGGCCCTCTTGATCTCTCTAGACCCCATTTTCATCAGGTTCAAGGACTATTCTTGGCTGTTTCCGTGGAATGGCTCTAGAAGGAGTAGTTGATCAAGTGTTCGAGTCGCCATCTGTTCCGAAATCGCAGTAGTGTCAATCATTGCTAATTTGGTGTCGATCGTCGTCTGCATTCTCGTGATCAGAATAAGTATCTATTGCAGCCATGAATCCTAGATGAACACACAGCCCAATGTAGGACGTGTTCCCTCGGAATACTCGAACAGGGTCATAGAAAACATTATGTTCCATATTTTAATTGATTGATCCATCATCACACCTTTGAACAATGAAACAAAAAAAATCACAACAGTCAATTTTACTGCTAGTATAACTCATAAGACAAAGACATTATAGTGTTTTCTTTCCAAAGACAAACATCTTAGTGAAAGCAAAACAAACAAAGTCACCTACGACAGCTATACAAAAATGAAACCACATACTTTACAAGCTTTTTAGATGTCAAAACTCAATCCAATACAAATCCATTTACATCAATGTTAAGAGATATTACAATACAAACTGTATAAGAGTAAGACAACAACTCGGTGACTGCAAAAACATATTAAACATTTAGGGAGGACTAACATCAAAAATTATGAAACTCTAATAACATAGGAGCCTAAATCCTTTACACAAACTACAATCTAAACCTATTAAACTCAAACTATGATTAAAAGTAAATCAAAGAGAGAAATAGATGCAAAACAAATCATAAGTCCTACAACAAACCTGAAAATCTTGATTTTTGGGGCTTGAAATAAGAGCTGAGAGTGTACATTGTAGAGTCGGCGAGGCACGAGGATGAGTTTACGGCGAGTTACTTGAGCCAAGAAGGCATTTGACAACCAATTTATTCATTTGGTCAACACCAATATCACAAGTCTAGAACTTGTGAGATACAAAAAACAACGACAACATTACAACATATACAATAAAACCATAACAAAAAAAAACAGAACTAAAGAACACATACCATAGAGAAGTGTTTAGATATATATCATGGAAACTCAAATCAAATCTTAACTCATTCAAAGCTAAAAAATAAAAAATATCATGCTTTAAAGGAATTCCAGACACCCATATGTAGCTGGTAAGTGCCAATACCCAGTACCGTAACCTTATAATTATTTCCCACATACAACCACCTATTGCATGTTGGTACTCCATGACTACCTCTAAATATCTAGATATATGGTTTGTTGCTTTTGAGTTTACAATCCACAATTTATCAGATTCTCCGAGCACTGCACAACTAAAAACATAAGCATACTTGCAAGTAGAGACTAAAGATGTTTCCTTCTTTACCTCAATGCATTCACGAGAAGAGTGACCCAATGAGCTAAAATTATAACATTCTTGTTTGGTCTTATCCTGATCGTCTTCATCCTTCACATGTTTGGCACATTTCCCTTTCTTTTTAGGATCAGTTTGATCGTGAGCCTTACATCTCTTGTTACTCTTCTTTTGTTTCAACCCCAATTTGATTTTGCAAAGTTTGCCTTGTTAAAAGGTTAGCAGCCTCTCAACGCTTATCTTCTTAAATCAAGAGACTTTATATATTTTCAAATGTTTTGACATTTACATTGTGTTTCCTCTGAATCTTCGTATGGTTCCGATTTTCAGGTAACAAGCAGAGAACTATTTGGATTATATGTCCAACATTTATTATCTATTTTATCATGTTTGACATGATTCAAAGCTGCTGTCTCATCAAATTATTGGGCATATCTTACTGTCATTAAACTTTTAATTAAGTATCTTAAGTTTAGTGGCTAATGTGGCACTGCTTTCTCTTTCATATCCTTACTTTTATCTTCTTCAGTTTCATGCTCTTGAAACTCATACATGAAATCATCATGCATAAAACTTATAAAACATGGTGTGAGCGATGCTATATATATATATATAGACCGGGTACACATACCCGGTCGGATCAGATTGGATCAGCACGTCCGGATGACCGGGTTGATGCGTCCGGACTCGAGCAACCGGACGGGAGAAGAGGACGGACGGCCGGGTAGACACGTCCGGGTAAGGACACCCGGTCAGGAGGAAGCCGGAGCAGACCAGTCCGGGGTGGCCAGTCTGGGTTCAAGCACACGGACGATGAGAAGCAGACGGACGGACCGGGGAGACGCATCCGGGTAAGAGCACCCGGACGGGAGATCAGGACGTGGCCAGACCAAGGGACGACCGGGGTGGCCTGTCCGGCTTAGAGCACCCGGTCGTGAAGAGAGTGCTGAGGACCGGGGTGAGACGGCCGGCTTGGTGAACCCGGAAGGAGCAAGGACGCGGCCAGCTGGACGGCCGGGTAGGGTGGACCGGGTTGGATGGTGTTGGTTCACCCCTAACCGAATTTTATGCACCATTCCCATTGGTTGAGACCTATTTGGCTCAAGGACTTTTTAGTAATCTTGTTTTATGTTTCTAGGGCTTTTAAGCCAAGTGTAAGTACTCATGTTATGCCTAATTTGGGACTTATGTTATTTTCTATCTAAGAACACAAACCCTTTGAGAAAAGTTTCATCTTTGATTCATAATCTCATCTCATCTTTGTGTTCTTGATTGCTTGATTTCATCTTCTTTCTTTCTCTACATGTTTAAGCTTGAATCTCTCATGTGTTTAAGAGTAAGCATGTGGATTAGTGAGTAGATCCATTTAAGATCCATGGGTTAGGGTGATTGAGAGTGATTAAGTGTAGATCCAAGGTGCTTAGTGTTAGATCTATCCTTTCCTTGCATTGATTTGGTGTTCTTAATGCTATATTTGAGTTGGCCTCTCAAACATAGAGCCATAGGCATTTCATGTCCGAAAGGTGTTCTATGAAATGCCTGAACCAACTCATCTATGCTTTTAGCTTGCTTTGCCTAAGGTATTAGTTGTCAAAGAAGCTATGATTGCTATTAGACTCATTCTCCATGTTTGCTTTGATCATTACAGCCAAAGGGATTTGGTGTACTTGGGTGATCATTGCAAAAGAGCATTCATCTAGGGATAGAGCTTGCTTAGTTTTGTTGTCTAGGCATAAGGAACTAGATTGATTGAAAAGTTAGCATCTTGGATTGAATCTTAATCATTTAAGATCAAGTCCCTATACCCATGGGTCTCATTCTCCTCATAAGAAAGAAAGGTTTACATTTTGTTGCATTTTACTTATTGTCTTAGTTTAATAATCATCCTCTTTAATGATTGCATTTAGATTAAGCATAGACTTGCACTCCCTTTGCTTTGTGGTCACTTAGAACTGGTTCGACAATCTTATATACTACATCATTTGATTAGGACCTTAGAAAAGTCCTTTCATCAAATTGGCGCCGTTGCCAAATTCTAAGTTGATTGTGACATTGGGATTTGGTCACTTGCTTGAGACTAAATCATTTTTCTTTTCTTGTGATATTGATTCTTCTTTTGCCTCTTCCTTTGATTTTCAGGTGTATGAACACAAGAAGCGGGGGTGTAACTGACCTTGTTCCAACTGTTGAAGAGATAGCTACACTTGAAAGGGAAATAGCAAGAAGGAGAAGAGAAGAAGAGCAACATGCTCACATTCAGAGGTTGGGGTTTGAGATGGATGATCACCAACATCAACCTCAAGATGGCAATGGTCAAGGAGCTGACAACCATGGCACCTATGATCGTCCTCACATTCATGGCAATAGGACGGGCATCCGCGCACCAGCTGTGGAAGCTAACAACTTTGAGATCAAGTCAGGGTTGTGGAGTGTGATTGAGAACAACAAGTACCATGGCTTGGCTGTAGAAGACCCATTTGATCACTTGGACAAGTTTGATAGCTATTGTGGCTTGTCCAAGACCAATGGTGTGTCTGAAGATGCCTTCAAGCTCAAGTTGTTTCCTTTCTCTCTAGGAGACAAGGCACGCCAATGGGAGAAATCTCTACCTAGTGACTCCATCACTACTTGGGATGATTGCAAGAAAGCCTTCTTGGAGAAGTTCTTCTCCACATCAAGGACAGCCAAGCTGAGGAATGAGATCTCTAGTTTCCAGCAGAAGAACTTGGAAAGCTTTAGTGAAGCATGGGAGAGGTTCAAGGGGTATCAAGCTATGTGCCCACACCATGGCTTCTCAAAGGAGAGTTTGCTGAGCACATTCTACAGAGGTGCCCTTCCTGAGTTCAGAGCAAGATTGGATACAGCAAGCAATGGTTTCTTCCTGGACAGGTCTAAAGAAGATGCTGAGGAGCTGGTTGACAACATGGTGAAGAGTGACTCAGTTTACAGTGGAGAGCATGACAGAGCTGATGACAACCAGACCAAGAAGGAAATCAAATCCTTGGAAGAGAAGATAGACTTGCTGATTGCTAACCAAGCCAAAAAGGAGCAGATCAACTTTGTGGGTGGTCCTAGTCAGGAAACTCCTCCTAAGGTTAATGAAGTTGATGGGTTAGAAGGGCAAGAAGAGCTTTGCTTCATCAACAACAATGGTACTTGGTACAGGAAGAAGCCTAACTTTCAGTACAACAACTACCAGCAAAGGTCTTATCCCAACAACCAGCAAGGAGGCTATCAACCCAAGCAAAACACTCAGCAAGGGAACTACCAGCCTAGGCATAAACCTCCTCCTGGTTTTACCAATCAAGGCAATCAGCTTACTCAAGCTCAAGGTAGCTACTCCCAAGCTAAAGCTCCAGATTCATCTATGGAAGCTATGTTCAAACAAATATTGGAAGGTCAAGCTAGAACAGCCAAGGACATTGGCCATGAGTTCAAGACTGTTCACTCCAAGATTGATAGCAGCTATACTGAGCTAAACAACAAGATAAGAGCTTTGGAGAATCAGTTTGCTTCTATGAACTCTCAGCCAAGTCGCCATCAAGGAACACTACCAGGAAAGGCTGAGCAAAACCCCAAGGAGCCAATGAAGGCAATCACTTTGAGAAGTGGTAGAGAGTTACCTCCAAGAGCTCTCTCCAAGGATGGTGAGACACTAAGTGGGGGGGGGGGGGGGGGGGGGGGGGGGGGTGGCCATATCAACATTGATGATGATGTTGTGATTGTAGATGAGAAGGTTGATGAGGAGATTCTAGAAAAGATTGTTGAAGCTAAGGGTAAAGGAAAGGTTGGAGAAGAGAAGAAAACACTAAAGCATGGTGAAGTTGCCACTCCAACAAAAGAGTCTTCTTTTGTTCCTCCTCCCTATGAACCTAAGCTGCCATTTCCTGGAAGATTCAAGAAGCAACTTTTGGAGAAGTATAAAGCACTCTTTGAGAAGCAAATGAGTGAAGTTCAAGTCACAATGCCCATCATTGATGCCTTCATGCTTGTCCCTCAATACAGCAAGTTCTTGAAAGATGTTGTGGCTGCCAAGAAGAAGGAAATGGAGGGCATGATGGTTCTTACTCATGAGTGCAGTGCCATCATCCAGAGATTGACAATCCCTAAGAAGCTAGAGGATCCAGGCTGGTTTAGCCTACCTTGTGCCATTGGTCCTTTGATGTTTGAGAGATGTCTATGTGATTTGGGAGCTAGTGTCAGTCTCATGCCTCTATCTGTTGCCAAGAAGCTTGGGTTCAGCCAATACAAGAAGTGTAAACTCTCTTTGGTGCTTGCTGATCGCTCAGTCAAATTCCCTATTGGTTTCCTTGAAGATCTCCCTGTGATGGTGGGAAATTGTGAGATTCCTACTGATTTTGTTGTGCTTGAGATGGATGAAGAAGCTAGAGACCCCTTGATCCTTGGAAGACCATTCTTAGCCACAGCAGGAGCCCTTATCAATGTGAAGGAAGGCAAGATTGATCTTCATTTGGGGAAAGAGCACACTCTCCATTTTGACATCAATGAGGTAGTGAAGAGGTCAACTGTGCAAGGCCAAGTGTTTTACATAGAAGAGATGGAAGCTCTTGCTGATGAGCTTCTTGAGGAATTGGCACTTGGAGAGTTGGCAATAAGGGACCCTTTGCAGCATGCTTTGACAGTGGATAAAGAGGTCCAAGTGGTTGAGAACCAAGAGAGTGATGCTATTGTGGCCATGCTGGATTCTCGCAAGAAGATTGATGATAAAGGCCAGTATGAGGAGCTCACACAAGAGGTGCACCAAACTGCCACAGCCACTCAACAAGAGGACACCCAACAAGATGATTGGAGTGAGCTCAAGGCACCAAAAGTGGAGCTAAAACCTCTTCCCCATGGTGTAAAGTACGCATTTCTAGGCCCTAATGAGTCATATCCTGTCATTGTGAGTAGTGAACTTACTGAACTTGAACTTTCTCAACTTTTAAATGCACTAAAAAAGTTTAGAAAGGCAATTGGGTACTCACTAGATGATATTAAGGGGATATCACCTTCTTTGTGCATGCATAGGATACATCTAGAGGATGAATCAATGACTTCTATAGAGCATCAAAGAAGGTTGAATCCTAACCTGAATAAAGAAGGAGATTCTTAAGCTCTTAGATGCTGGTGTTATCTACCCTATTTCAGATTCTAAATCGGTATCTCCTGTGCATGTAGTTCCAAAGAAAGGTGGTATCACTGTGGTTAAAAATTAAAAGGATGAATTAATACCAACTAGAACCATAACTGGCCATAAGATGTGTATTGATTATAGAAAGCTCAACTCTGCATCTAGAAAGGATCATTTTCCATTGCCATTCATTGATCAAATTCTTGAGAGACTTGCAAACCATCCTTTCTACTGCTTTCTTGATGGGTATTCAGGGTTCTTCCAAATCCCCATACATCCCAATGATCAATAGAAGACAACATTCACATGCCCCTATGGCACCTTTGCTTATCGAAGGATGCCATTTGGGTTATGTAATGCTCCAGCAACCTTTCAAAGGTGCATGATGTCTATCTTCTCGGATCTCATTGAGGATATAGTGGAGGTATTCATGGATGATTTCTCTGTCTACGGATCTTCGTTTTCTGCTTGTTTGTCCAACTTGTGCAGGGTCCTACAGAGATGTGAAGACACCAACCTTGTGCTGAATTGGGAGAAGTGTCACTTTATGGTCAAAGAGGGGATTGTGATTGGGCATAAGATTTCAGAAAAGGGCATTGAAGTGGACAAGGCTAAGATTGAGGTGATGGTCAGTTTGCCACCACCAAAGACAGTGAAAAACATCAGGAGCTTCCTTGGCCATGCTGGGTTCTATAGAAGATTCATCAAGGACTTCTCAAAGATTGCTAGACCAATGACCAAGTTGCTATGCAAGAAGGCCACTTTCAGCTTTGATGGAGAGTGTCTTGAAGCCTTCAAGAAGATAAAGGGTGAACTGGTTAGTGCTCTCATTGTCCAGCCACCTGATTGGGACCTCCCTTTTAAGATAATGTGTGATGCTAGTGACTTTGCTGTTTGGGCTGTCCTGGGGCAGAAGAAGGATGGCAAGACTCATGTGATTTATTATGCTAGCCAAACCCTGAATGATGCACAGATAAAGTATGCCACAACTGAGAAAGAGATGCTGGCCATTGTCTTCGCCTTTGAAAAATTCAGAAGCTACCTGGTGGGTTCCAAGGTCATTGTGTATACTGACCATGCAGCTTTGAGACATCTCCTAGCAAAGAAGGATGCCAAGCCAAGATTACTAAGGTGGATCCTTTTGCTTCAAGAGTTTGACTTGGAGATTAGAGACAAGCCAGGGATTGAGAATGGAGTTGCTGATCACTTATCCAGGCTGAGGATTGAATGTGGAATCCCTATTGATGAGGGAATTAGACAAGAGCATTTCATGGTTATCATGTCAGTGGTGGCAGTTATTGAGACTGGAAAGAAGATTGAAGAGGTTAAGGCAGCTGAAGAGAAGGGACCTTGGTATGCTGATTTGGTTAACTACTTAGCCACTGGAAAGGAGCCATTGGGTCTTGTGGGGTATGAGAAGAAGAAGTTCTACAAAGACTTGAAGAGATACTATTGGGATGAACCATACCTCTACACCCTATGCAAAGAACAGATTTATAGAAGAGTGGTGGCTGAAGAAGAAGTTGAAGGAATCCTCTCACATTGCCATGGATCCTCCTATGGAGGCCATTTTGCTACCTTCAAGACTGTCTCAAAGGTGCTACAAGCTGGATTTTGGTGGCCACACATGTTCAGGGACACGCAAGACTTCATTTCAAGATGTGACTCTTGCCAAAGGAGGGGGAACATTACTAAGAGGAAGGAGATGCCTCAAAACCCAATCCTTGAAGTGGAAGTGTTTGATGTTTGGGGGATTGACTTCATGGGACCCTTCCCTTCTTCTTATGGCAACAAATACATCTTGGTGGCTGTGGACTATGTATCAAAGTGGGTGGAAGCCATAGCAAGTCCCACAAATGATTCAAGAGTGGTGATCAAAATGTTCAAGAGCAATATCTTCCCAAGGTTTGGAGTACCAAGAGTGGTCATAAGTGATGGGGGTTCACATTTCATCAACAAGGTATTTGAGGGTCTTCTCAAGAAGAATGGAGTGAAACACAAGGTTGCAACACCCTATCACCCTCAAACAAGTGGCCAAGTGGAGGTCTCCAACAAGCAAATCAAGGGCATCTTGGAGAAGATTGTGGGAACCAAGAGGAAGGATTGGTCAGACAAGCTTGATGATGCTCTTTGGACATATAGAAAAGCCTTTAAGACTCCTCTAGGCACTACTCCTTTCAACCTTGTCTATGGGAAATCTTGCCATTTGCCAGTTGAGCTTGAATACAAGGCATTGTGGGCTGTGAAGCTTCTAAACTTTGACATCAAGAGTGCAAAGGAGAAGAGACTTCTTCAACTCAATGAACTGGATGAGATAAGGATGGATGCCTTTGATAACTCAAGGACTTACAAGGAAAAGACTAAGGCCTTCCATGACAGGCACATCCTCAAGAGAGAGTTCAAGGCTGGAGATCAAGTTCTTCTCTACAACTCTAGACTGAAGTTATTTCCAGGGAAGCTTAAATCAAGGTGGTCTGGTCCATTTGTGATCAAAGAAGTCAGACCTTATGGAGCTATTGTGCTTTGGAACAAGGATGGAGACTTCACAGTGAATGGCAAAAGACTCAAGGAATACATGGCCACAATACCAAAGGAGGATGGGACATGAACCCCACTCTCTGATGCTCCCCTTTCCTGACCTCAAAGGAGGCAAAGTCAAGCTAGTGACTTTAAACAAGCTCACTTGGGAGGAAGTCCCATGGTTATCCTTGTAAATATTGCATTAGGATTTGTTCTTTTTCAACAATAAATCACTTGGAGAATGGTGAGAGCTTGGGAATGGGTTAGATAAAGTCTTGAGATGGAGGAAGTATTAAAAAAAAAAAAAAAAGAGATTGGAGGTTTGGACCGGGTAGGGTGGACCGGGGTCGCCTACCCGGTCGGGAAGCGTACTGGTACAGACCGGGGACGTAGTGTCCGGGTAAAGGAACCCGGTCGTGAAGCAGACAAGACGGACCGGGGACGTCCGTCCGGGTAAAGGAACCCGGTCGGAAGCAGACAAGACGGACGACCGGGGACAGGCTTCCGGATGCAGCGTCCCGGTCAGGAAGAAGGTGGAGCAGGACCGGGGTGGCCTGTCCGGGTAATGGCACCCGGTCGGACTGCTTCCACACACCAGGATCCGCGTAATGACCCGATGGAGCCCCACGACCCGCGCACGACCCGGCCGCGACCCAGGTAAGCATTTCTATCCCTAAACCGACCCGAACTCATCTAAAACCGACCCATAACCCATCCACCCGACCCACGGTCCTTAGAGGTACTCCAACACCCTATCTTTGTATATACCATTCATCATTTCATTTAGATTTTATTTATATTTCCTTTTTGGGCCCTTCTCTACATTTAACAAACACAGAGACTGTGTGAATCAAGTGTGGGGGAGGTGTCAAGTTGCTAATAGTCTTGTAATTTATGTCATATGCATGCATTTGTAGATAGTTATTGCATAGAAAAACAAAAAAAAAAAATTGAAAATTTTGAAAAGCACAAAAAGAATCATGTAGTTGCATTAGGATTGAGTCTAGATCATTCACTTGCATAAAAAAAAATCATCATATAGGTTGCATCATGCATAAAGGGACAAGGATGATAGTTGCCTTGTAAAGATGCTCATGCTAAGTTCTTAAAGTGATAACCTTTATAATCATAGTAAGTAGCTTGAGCAATCTTAGGATAGCTTGTAAATTTTGAGCCTTGAAAACTCTTCCTAAAGCTTATTTGATTGATTGATGCTCTCTCTTTGAAGTTTGCTCCTGTCATATTTAGACTCTAAGTCTCTTGCTCATGGTCCCTTGTGTACTAAGTCATGGATAGAATACTTGAGTTGTCTCTCCCATTCTTTGCCTATCTTTTTGGACAAACTCAAGTGGTACTCCACACCCTTAAACCCTTACCTGCTTTCAAGCCTTCATTGTTTGTTGAGTGAGGCCTTCTTTGGAAAGCTTTACATGTGCATAATGTTGAGAGTATTGGGAACGACAATGCTTGATCTTCATTTTAGCTAGAATAGACACTCATATTGTCTAGCTTCTAGGATGGGGGTGAGTGTTGTAAGGTGTAATCTTGGGAATGTGAAAGGTTTTTGAAAGAAAAGATTAACTCAAGGAACTTCAAGTTAATAAGTGATTTAGTCCCGAAGGGATAAGAGAAATAAATAGTTATAAGCTCTAGTTTATAAAAAAACAAAAGAGAGAAGTCTTGGCCCCCATAATAAAAAAAAAAAAAAGAGAATAATGAAAAGGGGGCTAGCAATGTTTAAGAAAGAGCTGATAAGAGTTTGAAATGTGAAAAATCCCTTGTAGACTTCAAAAAGAAAGAGTTCTAAATGAGATTGCATCTTTGAGTGTTTTGGGGAATCTTTGGGTGAGAGATTGATATACCATAGATTTTACCCGCTTTTACCCATGGTATATGAGTGTTTTTACTACTATTATCTATGTTTTGGAGTCTATTAGGTATGTTTTCAGGTTCAGAAGCATTTTGGAGAAAAGGGATGTTTTAGGTGCCTTTTTGGAGCTTAAAGAAGAGTTCACCTGAGATCAAGACCAGAGGTCGACACCAGAGTTACACATCGATCGATGCACACTCTGTGCAATCGATCGACACACATTAGTCGAAGGACGATACATCGATACCATAATCGATCGATGTACACCCTGTACTATCGATTGATACTGAGGCGGCAGAAAGACAAGTTGGACCTGACCGAACTTGAAGCCCAAGATATCACATTTTACAAGAATGCCCTTGACGAGTTTTTTAACCTAATGAACTCATATATTTATATGCCTAAGTTTTTATAAGTTAGAGACAAGCTTTTTACAGTAATACAAGTTTTCATAGTTTCTAAGAGTTTCTTCTTCTTCTACTCATTTTCTTTTACTGTTTCATTACTTTGCAAGTTCTCAATAAAGTTCTATTCAGTTCTTTAATTGTTAACAAAGGTTATAGAATTCTAGACCTAGAGGAGAGATCCAAAGATATTTGTGATTGGAACCTAAGTGTTCACCCTCTAATAGGTCTATGAACTTCTATTATTACCTTGTTGCTATGAACTACTTAGCCATGTCTGAGTAGATTCACTTGTTAGATTTAGGGTTTAATTAGGATATGAGGGATTAGGCCCAGCCTATAATTGCTATAGTTGTGATATTTATTGTTAGGATTGTTCACTAATGCTTTTCTAGCATAGCTACATAGAACATGAACTTGGATTGCATTGTTCATTACATGCAATACGTGACAACATCCTAAACATGCTATGACCCTCTTGAGATATGCGAAAGCTGATCTAAGATCATGGTGAGCATTGTATCAACTCGCGCATAAAGCTTGCTTAGAGCCGTATCAATCGATACTCATATAGAGTAATCGACCGACGTAGCTAGAGGTGTATCGGTCGATACTCCTATCGAACTATCGAGCGATACCAGCGGCAGAAGTAGCCGACCGCAACACCATTTAGCATCTAAGTAATAGATGGTCTAAATAATGCGAGAGCTGATGGAGTCATTTAATAAGTGTTGAGCTCTGACATATCATGCAAGCAACTTGTTAGCCTTTATAGTATTTATAATCCTGAATTCCTGAATACTTACCCTGAATCTAACTACTTTTCTTTACTGTTTTCAAAACCAAATCCTTTCAACTGAGTAATCTCATCCTTACTCAGCAAACCTTCACTTTACTTTAAACTATTTTCAAACTAGCATAGTCATTAAGATTGCATCTTATTTGTACACTAGCTCTCTGTGGATTCGATCCCTAAGTACTACAACTGAACCTCTTATTTGAGAGAGTAAAGTCACTCCTTAGGGTAATTTGAGTGATATCAAATTTGGCGCCGTTGCCGGGGAGCTTTGATACAATAGGATCTAATCTGATTAGGTCTAGGTTATTTCTATTTTTGTTTTAATTTGTTTTCTGACACAAATTTTTTTTTTTGTCTTTTCAGGTACTTGCCCAGCAGCACCAGAAGCAACAAGGAATCCCAACTTTTGTTCTCAGAAGACCCTGCTAGCTTGGAACGTTCAATCCGCAAGGAAATCCGTTCCGAATCGATCGACACCATCAACTGCCTGTTGACCGATACCGACGCCCCCCTGCCGACCGAGACACCGTCTTCGTCGACCGACACTCGTACCTTCACGTCGACCGACACTACTTCACCATCGACCGACATCTTTCATCCGAAATTGATACCCCTAACCATATATCGATCGATACTACTCCGCGAGTCATGGTTGCGCCTATTATTCTCACACGAGATGAGAATGGAGACTTGCGTGACCAAGAAGGTCACTTTCGTAATGAAGCAGGTCAGAAACTCAACGCTCAGAATGAAGTAATCCCTGAGCCAGAAACTGCACCTACAGGAGCTGTTCAACCTGTAGAAGAGGCTGCTCGAACACTAGCTGACTACAATCGTCCAGATCAGTTCTACACCAACAGATCAGCCATTCGTCCCCCTGCTATTCAGAGAGGCGATTTCGAGCTCAAGCCGCAGTACTACACCCTTGTGGGACAGATACCTTACTATGGGCTGTCCAGTGAGCATCCCATGGACCACCTGGAGACGTTCGAGGATCTCATATCTGCTATCAAAGCCAATGGAGTCCCTGTGGACTACCTTCTCTGTAAGCTCTTCAAACACTCTTTATCTGGAGAAGCTTTGCAGTGGCTTAAGCAGCTACCACCAGGATCTCTTACATCCTGGAGCGACATCAAAAACGCATTTTTGCGTAACTTCTTTGATGATGCGCGCGCTGAAGACTTAAGAAGGAAAATTGCCACATTCAATCAGGAGCCTGGAGAGTCATTCAAGGATACTTGGATCAGATTCAAGTCTTACCAGCGAGACTGCCCACACCATGGATTCAACAAAGTGCAGCTGCTCTAAACTTTCTTCAGAGGCATCGCACTGAAATATCAGATGGCTCTAGACACTGCGAGTGAAGGCAACTTCACCACGAGGAATCCTGAAGATGCTGTGAAGCTAATAGACAACCTAGCATCCAGCAACAGCACAAAGAACATTGTAAGAGCAAGATCTGCAGCGTTCCTTGGAAAGGAACAGATAAATGAGGTACAAGATACACTTGACAATATTCAGAAACTGCTAAAAAAGCAAATCTGCTCAGTGGAGGATGCAGAAGCTGATGAAGAAGATGACTACACAGAACCAGAAGTCAACTGGATCAGTGGAACCGGATTTCAGAGGTCTGGAAACCAAGGAAACAGAAACTTCGCAGGACAGAGAGGAAACTTCAACAGCAGCAACCCCAACAACAACAGGAGTTATGGAAACTCATCTTACATGAAGCCACCCACACCAACCCCAGAAGGAAAGCTAGAAGACATGCTCAGCAAAGTTCTTGAAAGCCAGCAGCAGTTAGAGGTGAACTTCAATGGAAAGATCGACGTTGTCTACACCACTTTGAACACAAATCTTGATGCTTTGAGTACCCATGTGAAGAAACTAGAGACTCAAGTGATTCAGACAGGAGAAGCTGTTAAGAAGCAGGAAGCTTTAGGAAAAGGGACTGGAGAAGAAAAAACAAGACACAACGTCAGTGCTATCATAGAGGATGATTTTTGGAGAGTGGTAAAGCAAGAGAAGCTGCAAGAGGAAGACTTCCAGATCGGAAGAATTGGCGGCAACCACTGGAATCGATCGATGTCAGGATCACCACATCGATCGATGTACGCCAACACCAGTCGATCGATGCAACAAGACGAGCATCGACCGATGGATCTTGAAGGATTTACCAACGAGTGCAATACCGTGAAGATACTTACTCACGAGGAGTTCGCAGCAAAACACCCACATCCGCCCAGCCCTTATCACGTCGACCGACAGGACAGACGCCCCATCGATCGACCGAATGGTAAAGAAATCGATGGACACACTCCAGAAGCTGTCGATCGATATTCAGTTATCACACGCCGATTGCAACTTCCCAAGATATATGTTGCACGACTTAATGCACTCTGGGAGCAATCTAAGCCTTCCAGAAACCCACCAACCGCCATAATGAAGAAACCCACGGATATTATTGATCCAATGGAGATAGAAAAGGAAAAAGATGGCAGAGTTCTCAGAAAAAGGAAAGAGAAGGTTCCCAAACACCTTAAAAGAGGAGTTAATGAGAAAGAGTTGGCAAGTTTCAGAAAGAGAGTTCTAAGGATACCTATAGAGAAACCCTTTGAAGAAGCCTACTTTTCACACAGATTGTGGATGTTTTTCAGAGAAACCAAGGAGACAGAAGAAGACATCAAGAGGATGTTCAACCAAGTCAGAGAAAGTATGAAGAAGAGGATCAAACTAGAGAAGAAGGGAGATCCAGGAAAGTTTGTTGTTCCTTGCTCAGTCCATGGAATCAACTTCCCACGTGCCCTATGTGACACAGGATCTGGAGTTAGCATCTTACCCAAAGTGATAGCAGACCATCTAGGTCTGAATATAGAGCCTACTGAAGAATCGTTCATATTTGTGGATTGTTCTCAGCAGAACTCTGGAGGAATTGTGAGAAACCTTGAGGTCACCATAGGAGAAGCCCTAATTCCAGTGGACTTCCATGTCTTGGACGTCAAGATAACCCTACCTACTTCTTTGCTACTTGGAAGAGCCTTCCTATCCACTGTTGGAGCAGTCTGCAACCTTCAGACAAACAAATTGTGCCTAACCCTGATCAACCCTACGGTCTACTATGATCCAGTACGAGTCATCAAGGTCCCTGAGAAGATCCAAGACGACTCAGACCTTGTAGCTGTTTGCTATTGTGGAGATGAATACGACTCACAAGGCGAATACGAGACAGAGACCGCAGAATCGATCGAGAGAGGAACTGTCTCATCGATCATCTCTGGTGAACCGACATCGATCGACAGCCACACATGGTCTAAAAATATCTATACAGTTTAAAAATATATAAATACAATTTCCATTCTAAATACAAAGAAATAAATAACTATTTTTGACAAAAGAAACAAATACTCACACTGTTAAGAATCATCTAAGTGGACGACCCATAACGGGACAATACCGAACCGGCCCGTACCGACCAGGGACGGCCCCGACCAGGGACGGCCCGAACCAGATAGACCAGAGGCACCTGTTCCAGATGAAGATAGAGACAGCCGTATTTATCTATATATTATGTTTACATATTAGAGTTTATCATTTTCCTAGATAGACTAGGAAATATTATGGTCCATTATGTATTAGGCCCATTGTCTATGACGGTCTATGTAATCCTATATAAAGGAACCTCCTGATTATGAATAATACATCCTTCACAAACCTATTCTTTCACAACACGTTATCAGCACGAGCTGCTCTCAAAATCCCTTCTCTTTCCCGTTTCTAAACTAAGCCATCAAAAACCCTAATTTCCGGCGAAACTTCAAACCGTTCGTTCTCTCAAACCGTAAGGGTCCAGACGACGAGTAATATATCAAATTGAAGCTCTCGATGAGACGAATCCATCGCCGGAAACTTCGTGACGCTCCGATCTCAGACGCGCCCTTACGCTCCGTTTCAATACGCGCCGCCAAATTACCCTAAAACCCTAATCTTGTCTGGCGGCCATAGATCTCTCTCCACCGTCTTTTTCTTCCTTCTCCGACGTGATCCAAGGCGTTCTCCTCCGTCCCTATTCGTGACCTAGGCGAGACGTCCAGCTCCTGTTCCGGCCGATGCTCCGCATCGTCCGGCTAAGCGATCCGTCCGTCCACAAGCTCTCTCTTTTGGTGGTCCGGTTCAGATCTTCAAAATTCTAAAGGTAAACAATCTGAAACCCTAAAGATCACCCATAGAATCGAATTTGGCTTCTTGATAAAGGTTTGAGACAAATTAAAATTTTGCAAACCCCTCTAAAACCCTAGATCAATAAGTCTGATCCCTACCTATGAGTAAATCGAAGCTCTTAAACCAGAAGTTCGATCAGAGATTGTTAATCAATTAAAATCACAGCCTCAATGGCTTGTTGAATCTCGAAAACCCTATTGATCTGGATGATCAAATCGAATCCTTAAGCCTTGAAATCGATCAATCCCCAAAACCCTAATTTTGGCCGATTTCAACCCTTGTTTGTTTGATTGAAATCGATTTGATTGATTGTTTAATGGCTTGATTGATATGTTATCCTTGATGGTTGATTGAGTTTATTTGATCTGATTTAATTGAATCTGAAAAATTGCAAAGTATCCTTTTCTGGAAAATAGAAAGTTTTCTATGGAAAGTTTCCTTTTATAGAAAGTTTCCTTTTATAGAAAAATTTATTTTCTGAAATTTCCTTTTATGATTGCTCTCTTGATTCATTGATCATCTAGAAATTGTTTGCTAAGATTGCATCATGAAATTGAATTGCTAAAGGGCGTTGAAACCCGGTTAATCTTTGATTTTAATTGTCAATTTTATTGTTGATATGTTTCGAATTTATGGACCTTGAAATCCATATTTATCTGAAATAATTGATAAGGTTTATCCGACCTTGAAAATCGGAATAGATAAATCCGACCTTGAAAATCGGAAAGACTTATCCGGTTTTATAACCGGCCTAGTCCTTATCCGGCCTTGTGTCCGGCCTAACCTTATCCTCATCCGGCCTTGAAACCGGTCTTAGCCCTTATCCATTGTCGACCTTGAAAACCGACCAGATCATGGTCCGGATTTGATTGGTCCGACCTTGATCTATGCGTTTGCAATCTAACCTGGCCGTGTGGCCTTGATGCATCATAATCATATACTGGCCTAATGGCATTGCATATCATCCATTTCATACTTGACGCATCTTGATTGCTTGCTTGGCCGCATCATACATCTCCTAGGCCGTGTGCCCTCATTGCATATCTGATTAAGCATATTGCATAAGAGCTAAGGTGATATATTATTTGTTTGATTCATGATCTGAATTACTAAAGGCCTTGAACCCTTAGCCACATATAGCATTGATCCAATATTTGTCTAAGCTTGCATTACTCATTAGTGTGGCTGTGTGGTCCATTAGCACATCATATGGTCGTGTGACCTTCACTGCATACTGCTGGCCGTATGGCCTTATCATGCATCATAAACTTGTGGCTGTGTGGCCTTGCTTGCTAGTATGGCCGTGTAGCCTTAGAAACCGTATGCATTGATGTTTTGAATTGATTGCATGAATTCTAAATCTTGAAATTGATTGATTGATAATATGATTTCAGATGTCGAAATTTGAACCTTCGGATTATGATGCCCTAAGTCTCTCTGGAGATAATTGGTTGGAATGGGAAATGAACACTTCAGTTGTCCTGAAGTCAAGAGGACTCTGACTGTGCATCACTCAAGGTGATTATGCAACTGAAAGTGAAAAGTATAGGGCCATATGTATTATGCGCCATCATCTCACTGAGGAACTGAGAAATCAGTATATACATATTGAGAATCCTCATGACCTTTGGACAGATCCACAATGGTGTTATTACCAAAGGTCAGGCATGAATGGATGAGTCTCAGATTCCAAGACTTTGAGTCTGTGGACGATTATCACTTGGCTTTGTCCAAAGTTGTTTACAAACTGAGACTATGTGGTGAAGTGGTAACAGAGGATGATTTACTGGAAAAGACCTTCCTCATAGCCGATCCAAGTGATCTATTGTTACAATATACCTTAAGAGAAAAAGGCTTCACCACCTATAATGATATGTTTTCATGCCTATTGATAATTGAGCAAAAGAAATTGCTAGAGAAAAGCAGTGAGATGCATGAGGAATCTGAAGCAGCCGTGTCCGAGTTAAGGGATGGTGTGGCCGGCATGTCTATTGACTAAATAAGACTTTGACATTCTGATTTTGTGTTTTATGCTTTGCTTTGATTTGCTTGTCATTTACATTTTATAGAAATAATAAAAATTGTTTTAGTTATCTTGTTTGCTTGCTTGATAATTCCCTGATTGATAAATGACAAATGAGAACTTGACAAAAGGATAGTCAGACCACGGCCAAGGTATTTGCCTAAAGGGGCACGATTTTATTCACCCAATAAAAGATCCATTGAGTTATAAAGACTTGATAATGAATGGTTTCCACATTGAACCAATGGGCAGAGGAAACAAAAGTTCCTTCAGATTATAAAGAAAAATCGCCCACGACAAAAAGAGTGGTCAAGACTATACTCTACTGATCTAGACTATGCCAAGGATCAGTATGATAAGGCACAAGGCCTAGGTAACCAGATTGGTTGACCAACGAAATTTTATACACTTTATGGCATGACTGGATTAGCCATCCAAGTCCAAACTTGATGAAAAGAGAGATATTGCAAAGGCACAAAGAGTTATCCCATAAAATCTCACGTTGTGTAACATGTACACAAGGGAAACTCAAATTAGGCTTTATTGTCCCAAGTACCCCGTGATTATAGTATGTCCATGAGGGGGAGTGAGGACAAACTGATCCATGAACATACTACAAATCCGTGTAGACTTGGCCGAATTCTTTATACCATAAAGGCCACTACCTAAAGCTTGGGGACACAAGAATTTACATGTAAAAGGTAAATATGCATCAGGCCATAAAAGTGAGCATAGATATTCCCATCTCAGATTGAATACGGGTCATGACCAGACATATACAATCTTAAGAGATTTAATAAAACCACCACATACGTATGTGCCGTCTAAGATGGATCCTTAGAAGAGGATGAGGATTGGGAATATATGTTGGATAGGAGTATGACTTTCTCCCACGAATTCTAAGAAACCTTGAGCCAAATATGGGTGATCAGATTAAGGTCAGTTCACGGATTGCATAAGTAATGAATCCGACTATCCAACATTAGAAGGAGAAAGCTATAAGCTGGATAAAAAGTAACAGAATGATAAGAGAAATGAAATGGTATTAACCATCATTGTCTTGGCAAGATCCTCGGATTAAAGAATATGATTTAAGACGTCCAAAGAATGTGATCAAATGATACAAAAGCTAGCAGAACTAGATGACAGACACATTGACCCGAAAAGAAAAGAAAGAATGACTAAAGTCATACCAGCTTAGCACCAAAACGAAGTTGATGTCCTAGAGAGACACAATCAAGTTGCTACAGAGTCTATACAAGGTAGACCAATATGTTCCATAAGATAAGGAACCTCGGAAAGGAAAGAAAAAGGTGCATAGTATACAGATCCGAGGTTATAAGGGAAACCATCCCAGACATAGAAAATGGTCGACCAATATAAGATACCATACAGGAATTTGGGACGCCAAACTCCATGGTACTTAAGGTGATTTGGGACGCCAAAACACCAAGGTATTAAAGGTCATAAGATTGCAATCAATTATGTTATGTCTGGAATACAATCGAACGCAGAAAGGGTATCGATACCAATGATGTATTTACATATAAGATAGCACATACAAGGTAGCACTTGAGTATAAGATATAAAGCGAGGATCATGAACCCACGTGAGAATACTCATATAGATAAAGTTGAAAAGGAACGCGGAGTTAAAGTATAAGATGGGCGTATTGGCCATATATTATAGAAACGCCATCAAATGATAAAACCGGTGAATGAGTCTTGTGAGGAAAAAAAAAGAAAACCGTGAGATAAAGGACACGACCATGTGGTCTAGAGGTCGTCCATGTTTCTAAAAGCATTCAAAGGAATGGCTTAATTACACAAGGTTACTCACAGAGACAAGGAATATTTTATAAGGAGAAATACTCCAATGTGGTGGATACTGCTACATATTTTCGAATTGATAAAAGTCTGGTCATAAGGAAGAAATTTGATTGACATAATAAGCAGCATATGGATCACTGGATGAGAATAGAAAGGTACCAGAGGAAGAAATTCTCAAAACAACATTGTTCCTAAGTTGTTTATGGACTGAAACAAAGCAGCTGCATATAATATGATAGACTAAGTAATACTTAGTAAAGGAGTTGTATAAGAACAACCCGGTTCAGTCCATACATTTAAAGAAATCGGAATTCCTTGTGTTTATTGTATACGAAACCAGCCTAAAGAAAGGTTGATTGTTTGATACAGATTATCTATTAGATCTCAGAAAGATCAGCTATCATGTGGCAGTCCATAGGCACGTGTGGTCAAGGATCATACGAACAAAGCAGATGGGCTGCATACATATATATGATAGTAGCATGATAGCAGCACGCCAACCATGTCTTAGCCATTCATGGGAAAGTTGTGGGCGTGTGTGGATAAGGTCCATGACCTAATATATATTCCAGTGCGTGGAATGATCCACATTCAGAGACTCATACAAGAAGATCTTCAGTGATGCATTCATCAGGGGGAGTAGTGTGTGTTGTACTCTTTTTCCTTCACCAAGGTTTTGTCCCACTGGATTTTTCTGGTAAGGTTTTAACGAGGCAACATTAAGCCTCAAACCGGACGATACCGAACCGGCCCGTACCGACCAGGGACGGCCCAAACCAGATAAACGAGAGGCGCCTGTTCCAGATGAAGATAGAGACAGTCGTATTTATCTATATGTTATCCTTTTCCTAGATAAACTAGGAAATATTATGGCTCATTGTCTATGACGGTCTATGTAATCCTATATAAATGAACCTCCTGATTATGAATAATACATCCTTCACAAACCTATTCTTTCACAACACACCAATTTTTTTAACCGAGAGATTTTTTTGCATTTTCTACGCAATTATTTGATACCTCATGGCTCATGGTAAACCAACGATGGGCCTTTACTCTTTTTTTTTTAACCAAACGATTTTGTTGATTTTCTTTTAACTTTTTTTTTTGAAACAGTAGGTTACTTATTATTAAAGTGTGGGATTTTATGAATGGATTTAAAATGGAAATATCTTATTAATAGAGCAATATGTGGAGAAAATAATTAAAAAACAATTAAGGAAATGATATAGCAATGTAAATAACTCAAAATACAAGAACAAAATCTTAATAAGAATTCTGTTTTAATAGTATAGATTTTAGTCTAGTTTAGTGGTGAATATAGCACATACTATCTAAAATTGGATGCAAGAATCAAGAACAAATTACAGACATACTGTAAATGTATAACTTGTCGTCCTTTTAGTTGATTCATTGATTTTTTTCTCTCTAAAATATTTCTCTTAATTTTTTCTTATCAATGAAGATGTCATATTTTCCTTTCAATGTATCATATATAGACACAACCAAAAAGATATCATTGTAAAAAGTCATAGTTCAAGGAAAAACACATTTGTTTTTTTTTTTTTTTTTGACTTAAAAAACACATTTGTTCAACAAAGAAAGACATGTATTCAATGAAGAAATTACTTTCATTTATGGAGTTTTTCCTATAGTTACTAGTTTAACATGGACGCAAACCGACAATAATTAATAATCACAAATAAAAAGTAAAAATTGACTCAGATGATCAACCCACTAGTATCACTTCTTATTTCTTCATTTTACCTCCGACGCTAAGGAAATGGTCGTGGTTCCCTCCTCCCATTGACTGACCTGTCTTTCTGGCAGCCTTCTCTTGCAGTGCTCTCGCATCTTTACACCACAAAAAGCATAAGAAAACACAACAATCATCCTTACTGTAAAAGAAAAAGAAAAGACAAGTAATAAAAAACAATCCCACAGCTTAAAATTAGACACAACTGAACCTAAGTTAAAAAAAAAATACATTCTCAACAGCTTGGCAGAGCTCCCAATGCTTTTAAAGTCATAACGATTATATCATTCACGCTAGTTAACACATCCTAATCATGACTTCTCCTTCAAGACATCCAAATAGACCACGATACACCATAGAAAATTACAAAATCACTACAATTTGCAGATCTATTTTTAATCTACAAAACCAGGCTTATTAATTCTATAACCAAATCCACATGTTTTCCTATTAGGCCAATCCAATAATAGTAAAAAACAATCATTTTACCAATAAAAAACAACAAACGATCACAAAATTTTTCTATTAAAACACACAGAAAAGGATAAATCTAATATCACTTCCCGAACCAACAATACAAAACATATATGAGCCAACTTTTCCCATGCCCCTATATATAGACACACTTTTTGTAGTACGGTTGATGGTCACTCCACAACCAAATAATATGATAAGAGAAATATGTGTCACCTTTCGCGGCGTTGTTCAGGGGTTAGTCCATTGTTCTTAGGTTGCTTAGGCTTGTGATTACCCCTAGCTTGAGCTCTTTCACGATCTCGTTCTCTCTGGTTTCCGCGTTTGCTTCGGTTAAAGCCAAACAAATATCTCGAATATAAAATCTTCTCCTACTTTTGTTCTTTCAATCCGTTAAAAAAAAGTTTCCAAAAAGGTAATAAATTATAAAAAGTGAAACAGATCCAGAAAGGATATGAGCTGTGATGAATCAAATTGATCTCAAGACTTGATCTAGACCTCACCGTCTACTTGAATCGTTACGTGTATCAACCTCACTCCTCTCCGATTCACTCGTTTGTATATGAATATGAAAAGAAAGACACACACGTTTGTTTACCCAGTTCGGGATCCGATATGGATCCGGTACATCTGGGGCTTGACATTACAAGCAACTCTCCACTAGAATCAATCACACTCAAGAGTACAAAGATCAACTCTATGAACTAAGAATCGATACAACTCTAGCTCTGGATGATCTTCCCTTCGCTCTCTCTCTCGTTCTGATTCTGTTAGAGATCTCTCTCTTTCGGATGATGAGTCTATCCTTTCTCGATCCCTTAAGTAGTCGAGACCGGTACATCCTGAACCAACTGATTCCAATAACTAATCCGGTTATCACCAATTGCTCCTTTTACCAACTCATTAAACTTAACCAACTCCGGTCTAAGCTCAATGTTAAACCCACTGTTAGATGTCACAGATTATAACAATCTCCACCTTGACATCAACAGCACTTAGCTCATCCATCATACCGTCAAGCATAGCCTCCTTCTTAGCACTTGGCTATACCAAGCTCTTCTAGAGCTTGTTCGAACTTCAAGCATGGAATCACTTTCGTTAACATATCAGCTGGATTCTTCTTGGTTGATACCTTCTGAATCTTCACTTCACCCGTATCTACCATATCCTTTACAAAGCTTATTTTCAGCGCCACATGCTTTGATACTGTCACATTCTTCGTTCTATCATGGAACACATTGTTCTTGGCAAGACATATCGCGCTCTGCGAATCACATCCTACTCTGACCTCTTCCTTCTTGTAGCCCAGCTCCTCTGTTAACCCTCTTTGCCACAGCCCTTCCTTGACAGCTTCCACCAAAGAAATATACTCCGCTTCTGTTGTTGATAATGCTACAATCTGTTGTAGACCTGACTTCCAACTGACTGTGTTTCCACCCACTTTGAAAACATAGCCCGTTGTAGATCTTCTTCTGTCCAGATCACCTCCGAAGTCTGAATCAGAATATCCTTCAAATTTATCACTGCTCTGCTTTCTGAACTCTAATCCCATGTCTTGAGTCTTCACCATATACCTCAGTACCCACTGAACTGCTGCCCAATGAGTTGCATCTGGCCTGCTCATGAACCGACTAATGACCCCAACTGCAAACGCTAGATCAGGACGTGTGCCAATCATAGCATACATAATGCTACCCACAGCGTTTGAATACGGAAACTCTGTTTCTGAACCAACACTTTGGTCGCTTTCTTCAACTGCTACCAGCTTGAAATGTGCACCCAACGGAGTAGACACTGGATGTGCTTGATCCATTCGAAACACTTGCAGTACCTTCTTGATATACCTCGACTGAGACAGTTTAAGAACTCCACCTGCTCAGTCCCTTTCTATATCCATACCTAAGATTCTGCTTGCTGGCCCAAGATCCTTCATCTTGAACTCACTTCCAAGCATCTGTTTCACCTTGTTGATATCTGACATCTCCTTCGCCACAAGTAGCATATCATCCACGTACAAGAGTAAGTAGATAAACTCTCCTTCTCTAAGCTTCTTGTAGTATACACATAGGTCAAATTCACTCTTGACAAATCCATGCTTGATCATGCTTTGATCAAAGCACTTGTTCCACTGTCGTGGGGCCTGCTTAAGGCCATACAGTGATTTGACCAACTTGCACACCTTGTCTTCCTTCCCTGCCACTTCATATCCTTGCGGTTGGTCCATGTATATGTATTCTTCAATTTCTCTGTGCAAGAATGCCGTCTTCACGTCTAACTGCTCCAGTTCCAGATCCTTGTCAACCACCATAGACAACATGAGTCTAATGGACACATGTTTAACCACCGGCGAGAAAATCTCTTGATAATCGATCCCCTCTTTCTGCGAATAACCCTTCGCCACCAGTCTTGATTTATGTCTTGGATCTTCCACACCGGGTATTCCTGGCTTGTATTTGTATATCCACTTACAGCCAATCGTCTTCTTTCCCTTTGGTAAGTCTACTAAGTTCCAAGTTCCATTCTTCCTTAGTGACCCCATTTCATCATCCATCCCTGCGTTCCACTTCTCTGAGTCTTTACTCCTCATGGCCTCCTCGTAAATTCCTGGTTCGTCACAATCTATTTCCTCAAACACTGACAAAGCGAAAGCAGCTTCTGAATCAACCGTGAACCTTGCGGGCCTTACTATCTCCCTTCGAACTCTGTCTCTAGCAAGTTGATAATTACTCAAGTCTTCCACAACTTCTTCGCTGTTGTCTTCACTCTCACCTTCTTGTTGAGTAGCTCCACCTTCACCTTGACATTCTGATGTAGATTCTAAATTCTCTACAACCTTCACTGCTTCATTTTTCTTCTCACGAACCAGGTCCTTGTAGAGAAAGTCTTCTCGAAACACTGCACTCCAACTGATCACAACCTTCTTCTCCTCAACCAACCAAACCTTGTAGCCTTTAACTCCAACTGGATAGCCGATAAAGACCCCCTTCAAAGCTCTCGGTTTTAGTTTCCCTTGATCCACGTGAACATAGACCACTGAACCAAATCTTCTGAGATGCCCATAACCAGGATTTTTTCCCAGCCACAGCTCCTCGGGTATGTTGAGATCATTAGCCGAAGACGGAGTACGATTAATGAGATATACTGAGGTTGCTGCTGCCTTGGCCCAGAACTTCTCTTCAAGACCTGTTTCACTCAAAGGGCAACGCACTTTCTCCATAATAGTTCTATTCATACGCTCCGCAACTCCGTTTTGCTGCGGAGTGTATGAGCAAGTTCTATGTCTTTCTATTCCATGAGACTTGCAGAAATTATCAAAACAGTGTTACAGAATTCTAATCCGTTATCAGTTCTAAGGCATTTTACTTTCATATTCACCTGATTCTCTACTAAGTTCTTCCATTCACAAAACTTACTAAAAGCTTCATCCTTAGTAGCTAAAAAATAGATCCACACTTTCCTAGTGTAATCATCTATGATGGACAGGAAATATTGCTTCTTACACAGAGAGCAAACAACATTCGGAGATCCCCAGAAGTCAGAATGAACATACCTTAACACATCATCACTGTTGTGCTTACCAACGTTAAAGCTGAGCCTTTTGTTCTTACCCATAATGCAGCTCTCGCAGAAGTCTAGCTCACTGATTCTCTTCTTATCCAATATTCCTTTGTCTGCTAACACCTTCAGGTTTCGTATGCTTGTATGAGCTAGCCGACCATGCCACAATGACGTATCATCTTTTGCTATCACAGCGTTTGCTGTAGGTTGTACTGTCTCTCCATTCAAAAGATACAGACTCCCACACAAAGTTCCTTGTAATGCCAACTTGTTGCTCTTATAGAAACAAGTTTTCCCGTCTCCACCTTCTTGCCTAAAGCCCTGCACATCAAGAGAACTCACAGATATCAAGTTTCTCTTGAGATTAGGAACATACCTGACATTGGCTTGCTTGTTGACGGTTCCTCCTCGTGTGTTGATACGGATTGATCCTATCCCTTGTACTAAGACTGCTCTGTCGTCTACTAGTAAGACCTGCCCTCCTGTAATTTCTTCGAAATCACTAAACCAGTCGCGTCGTGAATTCATATGGTACGAGCAACCAGAGTCGATCACCCATTTATCTCTGGGATCTTGATCAGAGATAGCTAGAGCGTCTATCTCATGCAGCTTATCCACCATTATAGCTGCTTCACCATCATCTTCACTCTCCATACGTTTCTTCCTCGCATAGCAGTCTTTCTTCATGTGGCCTTCTTTCTTGCAATACCAGCAAGTGATCTTAGACCTCGACCTTGACCTTGATTTGTTTGAATTCTTTCCTTTGTAGCTATCTCTTTTGTCTGATCTTCCCCGCGTGTAGTACGCCTCACCAGACCTCTGTGAAGTGCTTGACTCCTTCACATCCTTTAACTCAATCTCCTTTGACTTTGCAGCATTCGTCACATCCTCAATGGTCAAGGTTTCTCTTCCGTACTTCAATGTTTCCTTTAGCTGATTGTACTGAGACGGTAGTGAGCTCAGCAGAAGAATTGCTTGAACCTCTTCTGAAACAGAAACATTAACAATGCTTAACCCGGAAACAAGTTTCAAGAAATCATCTATGTTCTCATCAATAGATTTAGTGTCAATCATCTTGAATGTATAGAACTTATGCTGCAGATGAATTCTATTAGGTAAAGTTTTAGAATTATACAACCTTTCAAGCACCGCCCAGATAGATGCAGCCGTTGTACATTCATCCAGCTTCCGTAGCACATGATCTCCAAGATTCAGGATGATCATGTTCATTGCCTTCTCGGCCTTCTCAGACTTCTCGAGCTCGAACTGTTTGATTCATCCTTGAAGTCCTCCTCGTCTTCACCTTTCTTGATCGCAATCCCAGGATCTGATGTTGCCGGTGATTCGATCAATGCATCTTTCAAGCCGAGGATCGAAAGATGAGCAAGCATCCGTTTCTTCCACATCGTGAAATCGCCTTGACCGTCGAAACATGCGATTTTGATCTTCCCTAACGAGATCTTCCCCATTGATTCCTTCATCCAAGCAACCTGGCTCTGATACTACTTTGTGATGAATCAAATTGATCTGAAGACTTGATCTAGACCTCACCGTCTACTCGAATCGTTCCGTGTATCAAACTCACTACTCTCCGATTCACTCGTTTGTATATGAATATGAAAATAAAGACACACACAATTGTTTACCCAGTTCGGGATCCGATATGGATCCGGTACATCTGGGGCTTGACGGTACAAGCAATTCTCCACTAGAATCAATCACACTCAAGAGTACAAAGATCAACTCTATGAACTAAGAATCGATACAACTCTAGCTCTGGATGATCTTCCCTTCGTTCTCTCTCTCGTTCTGATTCTGTTAGATATCTCTCTCTTTCGGATGATGAGTCTATCCTTTCTCGATCCCTTAAGTAGTCGAGACCGGTACATCCTGAACCAACTGATTCCAATAACTAATCCGGTTATCACCAATTGCTCCTTTTACCAACTTATTAAACTTAACCAACTCCGGTCTAAGCTCAATGTTAAACCCACTGTTAGATGTCACAGATCATAACATGAGCCATAGTAGATGAACAGACACAGAGACCAGACAAAACAGATTCACTGAAAACGTAAAGAAAAGAAAAAATCCAACAAACGAAGAAGAACAAAGTAATCAGTTGACGATGCAAGTCTGGATCTGTCATCATAATGGTGAAAACGATCCAAACTAAGAACATCGAAACAAAATTTAGCAATTAACAAGAAAGTTACCTGAATTTTCAATGCAATAATTAATGAAAAATTGTACATTTCAAAAATATAATTGTGTTTATTAAAATTTTATTGGTTAAAAATTGTGGAAAATTGTTAATTAAGAAAAACAATGCATTGGTAACTAAAATTTTATATTTTTCTTAATAAGTGTGAAAATCCAAAACATACATCTTTTTGAAACAGAGGAAGTAGTATTTACGAGAGTACTTACAAAGGACGGGTTGTTTTGTTTCACAGATTGGAGGAACATTAGATTTCTGGTGGAGTGAGGCAGTCAATATTGTCCCGGTGATCCCACAGGAGACATAATTGTTAAAATGTTAATGTCAGCGTTCATTATTGAACAGTCGATTAGTCCAAAAAAAAAAGAGAACTGTCGATGGTTAGAGGGGTTCAAGTCATGGTTTCGTTGCGAAGAGCTGCAATGGTCAAGTTCAAAAAAGAGATGAATGCGCTGAACTGAATCTCAATCAATTAAGATCAATGTGTAGGAATCTCTACTCCAAATAGTGGTGACTATTTGCATTAGACTTGTTTTTAACGTGAATACACTGATTCTAAAAGACCTTGATAAGTGATGTACATAGAGTGTACTCTCGGGCAAATGTTTGTTCTCTCCTCACTACATTTCAGAATCTCTATTGCTAAATTGAGAGGTGCTGTTCGGGTGCACATTCTTGCTTGAAGAAACTTGAACTTAACTGGCATGTAATTGAATGCAAGCTGACCCAAAGTGGAGTGACCACTGTTGAAACATGAAACGGTAACGACTAACCACGTGATTATAGGTTCTAGATCTCAAATGACTTCAGAAGTGTTACATCCCTTCTGCCATATGGAAACTTTTTGAATTCTGAGAATGATTGATTCTTGTCACATAGGTTTTTCAATATGCTACTACATAGATTAAAAGAGACTGGAATTTAAAACTATAATAGGGAAAATAGTTATACCTTGGAGAAACATTAAACTTGGGAAGCCTGACGATGGAACTATAGAGGGCCTGTCAGATATTTTAGAGTTCAATTGCGATGAACCTTCAAATTAGCATATGTGTTGTGTGCTTAAAACTATATGTATTCTATTTTAAATGGCAACGAAAACCATATATTTAAATAAATACCTGAGAGCAGATTTCTTTCCTTGAGTCACCAAAGAGCACAGTTTAGTACTTATAGAACAGATAAGCATATTCGGTGAGTCTGAGCTGTGTAGCGTAAGGCTTAATAATAATAACACTCATTGAAAAAGTTAAGCAAGTACCTGATATCTTGCATATTTACATGTTTTTACAATCATATCTTGTACATTTTGATCATGAAGACTAGGAATTAGGCATCTTTAGGGTCCATATTGCATTCATGAGTCTTTATCAGGTGTTGGAGTGTACTATGGAGTTATTTGAGATGTTAGGGAGCTTTGTGATCCAAAAGAGGTGAAGAATGGAGTTTGTCCAAGCTTGGACAAGCCAAACCATGGACAGGACCCTTACCTTTGATGGATGGTACGGCTATCCAGACGCGGCCTGGACGAAGAAACCACGCAGGGAGAAACCCGTGGGACAGGCCACCCGCGCGGCCGGGTGAGATCTGGACGAGCCAAGGAACCACGCGGGTTGTATCCACCGAGTAAGCCTACCTGGGTGGCCTGAGCGAGCTTTGGTCAAGGAGTTTCACGCGGTTCAAGGGCCGTGGATCAGCCTACCCGCGTGGCCGAGGTCGAGAATGGACGAAGACTGGACGACGCATGGACGAACGCACGAGGAGCTGTACCAGCACAGGCGAGAGCTGGGCAAGGATGGATCTGCGCGGGTCGGGACGCGCGGGGACCGGTCTGGCCATTTACCCTGAGAACTTTTCTTTTGGGTGGTCGTGATTAAATGA
Organism: Brassica juncea; assembly: GCA_018703725.1. Lineage (NCBI taxonomy): Eukaryota > Viridiplantae > Streptophyta > Magnoliopsida > Brassicales > Brassicaceae > Brassica > Brassica juncea. The sequence goes on along the minus strand of CM031941.1, from coordinate 16,807,458 downwards.
TCCCAGGCCATTGTGGTCAATTCTCTTGTGTTTCTAAGGGTTTCCAAGCCGCATATAAATACTTTTGTATCCCAAAGTTGGGACTTATCTTCTTTTCTCTCTAAGAACACAAAAACCTCTTTGAAGAAAGTTTGGATCTTGAATCCTTTTCCATTTATATTCTTTGTGTTTGTATAATTATCTTGCTTTCTAATCATGTTTAACCTTGAATCATCCATGGTTTTTGGGTTAATTATGTCTATTAGTGAGTAGACAAATCTAGGATTCATGGACTAGGGTGATTAAGGGTGATTAGTAAAGATCTAGGGTGTTTAGTGTTAGATCTACTTGTTTCCTTGCTTGTTGAGGGTTCTCATTCTATTTTAGTCTTGATCATACTAAAATAGATCTCTAGGCATTTCCTGCCCACAAGGTATATGATGAAATGTCTGAACCAACTCTTCCATGTTTCTAGCTTGCTTTGCCAAATAGATTTGATGTCAAAGGTGCTAGGATTGCTATTAGACTTGTTCTCCATGATTGATTTAGTATTATTCAACCAAAGAGATTTGATGCTTGAAATGCTTTAGCAAATGAACATTCATCTAGACATAGAGCTTGTTTAGTATTGTGTCTAGACATAAGGAAAGTGTTTGATTGATAATTGCCACCTTTAGATTGGATCTACATCACCCAAGATCAAATGCCAAGCCCCATGAGTCCTCTTGCTTCATATTGAGAAAGAAAGATCATTACTTTATTGCATTTTAGCTTAGTTCTTAGTTCATATCATGTTTAAAACTGGATTGCACTTAGATTAAGTAAATTCTTGCATTCCCTTTGTCTCAAGATCATCTAAGATTGGTTCGACAATCTTTTATACTACATCATTTGGTTAAGGAGCCTTGAAAACTCATAACATCAAATTGGCGCCGTTGCCAAGTTCTAGGTTGATTTTGACATTGGGATTTGGTCTTTGCTTGAGACTAAGTCTTATTTTCTTTTTGAAAGTTAGTGATTCTCCTTCTTCATCTCCCTTTGCATTTCAGGTGTATGAACTTGAGGAGCAGAGGTTCATCAAGCCTAGTTCCAAGAGTTGAAAACATAGCTGCACTTGAGAGGGAGATAGCAAGAACGAGAAAAGAAGAAGAGCAACAGGTTCACCTACAGAGATTGGGGTTTGAAATGGAGCAAAACCAGAATCAGCCTCATGATGGAGTGGCCCAAGGAGCTGCAAACCTTAGGCCACAGCAACCCACAGCGCCAAGCTAGAGCCAGGAGCTATGACCAACCTCACATCCATGGTCATATGACAGGAATCAGGCCACCAGCTGTGGAGAACAACAAATTCAAGATCAAATCAGGGTTACTCTACGTGATAGAGAAGAACAAGTTTCATGGCCTTGCTGTGGAGGATCCACTTAATCACTTGGACCAGTTTGATAGCTATTGTAGCTTGTCCAAGATAAATGGAGTCTCTGAAGATGCTTTCAAGCTGAGGCTGTTCCCTTTCTCTCTAGGAGACAAAGCACACCAATGGGAGAAGGATCTTTCAAGCGACTCTATCACCACTTGGAATGAGTGCAAGAATGCCTTCCTTGAAAAGTTCTTCTCTACCTCAAGGACAGCCAAGATCAGGAATAAAATCTCTGGGTTTCAGCAGAAGAACCTTGAAGGTCTTGGTGAAGCATGGGAGAGGTTCAAGGGTTATTGGTCTCAATGCCCACATTATGGCTTCACCAAGGAGAGTTTTCTTAATACCTTCTATAGAGGTACTCTTCCAGAGTTCAGGAGCAGATTAGACACAGCCAGAAATAGTTTCTTCTTGGGCAGAACTGAAGTAGATGCAAAAGAGCTGGTTGAGAACATGGCTAAGAGTGACTCAGTCTACAGTGAAGAGTATGATAGAAGCAACAGAGGTGATGATCAGAACACTAGGAAAGAGCTGAAGTCTCTCCAAGAAAAGTTGGATCTACTTCTTGCAGAAAAGGCTAAGCAGGAGCAGGTGAACTCTGTTGGTGACCAGAAACAGGAAAAGATTGTAGGGATCAATGAGGTTGCTGGTTTAGAGGGCCAAGAGGAACTGTGATTTATAAATACCAATGGGACATGGTACAGGAAGGAGCCTAACTTTCAGTACAACAACTACCAGCAAAGGCCCTTCTACAACAACCAACAAGGTGGTAACGAAGCTCAGCAACAACAATACCCTCCTGGTTTCACCAACAAGGGTCAGCAGTCTAACCAAGCCCAAGGAAGCTCTTCTCAGGTTCAGGCTCCAGATTCAAGTATGGAGTCCATGTTCAAGCAAATTTTAGAAGCTCAAGCCAGAACAGAGAAGAACGTTGAATATGGGCTGAAAAGTCTACATGCTAAAGTTGACGAGAATTACACTGATCTCAACAACAAGCTCCTACAACTTGCCTCTCACTTCAAGGCCTTGGAGACTCAGTTTTCATCTATCCCTTCAACCTCCAAGGGCCCAATGGGATCTCTACCAGGGAAACCAGAGAAGAACCCCAAGGAGTCTTGCAATGTTGTCCTCTCTACTACTTCTTAAGAGACTGTGTCAAGTGATTATGTGCTAGATGAGGATGAGATTGACAGCCTGGTGTTTGGAACTGAACTTGGGGAAGTTGAGAGATTTGTTGTGGCCACAGCTGAAGCACAGATTGGGAAGAACGCTGCCAGGAAGGTTGAAGTAAAGAGTCTGCAGAAAGCTGAACCCAAGGCTGAGAAACAAGTTGAGAAGAAAGCTGACAACAAACTGAAAGAGGTTAAGCTGGAAAAAAACACTGAGGTTGAGCTGTCACCCTATGAAAAGCTCCCATTTCCACAAAGGATCCTCACCAAAGCTCGGAAGAAGGTGCTCTCCAAGTTCAGGAAAAATCTTAGTGATGTTGGGGTGCGGCTCCCAGAGATCTCAGGTATGCGTGAAGCTCATATCCAAATGATGCTCATCAAGGACATTCTAGACCACCAAGCAGAAGTGGCCGAGCTTTTGGACATATCCATTTTGAAGATTGATCCACTAATCCCTCCAAAGTCCCTTCCTAAACTAGAGTCTCAAGGGAAGTTCACCTTGTCTTGCTCTCTTGGTAAGATCACTATGAATGATGCTATGGTTGATTCTGGTGCAAGTGTAATATCTTGCATATTTAAATGTTTTTAGCTATCATATCTTGTGCATTTTGATCATATAGATTAGGCATTAGGCATCTTTGGTTCCATATTGCATTCATAAGTCTATATCAGGTGTTGGAATGTGCTAGAGAGTGACTTGAGGTGTTTGGGAGATTTGTGGTCCAAAAAGAGGAAGAATGGAATTTGGCCAAGGTCATCACAAGCAAAACCATGATCAAGACCTTACCTTGGGTGGATGGTACGGCTACCGGGTGCTTGGACGAGATCAGGACAGCCAGGACATACCCGGCCTAGACCACCCGGGGAGAAGAACCCGCACGGCTGGACGGCTGGACAAAGAAGGAGGCACCCGACTTGATGTACCCAAGGAGAAGAGACCGCACAGCTGGACGGCTGCACAAAGAAGGAGGCACCCGGCTTGATGTACCCGGGGTAAGCCACCCGCACAGGCTGGTGGATGTTGAAGCTTGGACGGTACGCGGCCTGGACGGGCGGGGGTTGGACCAGCACCACCTTACCTGGGTAATAACAAAGCTTCTTCCTTTTCTAGCCATCTGATTGGTCGAAACCAATATGCCTCCAAGGACCCTTTAGTCATTTTCCTTGTTATTTTAAGGACTTCCATGCCTAGTATAAATACTCTTTGTAACCCAAAGTTGGGAAAAACTTTTTTTTCTCTTAAGAACACATTTGGATCTTGAAGAAAGTTTGAATCTTGAATTATTTTTCATCTTATTCTCTTGTGTTTGCTGGATTATCTTGATCGCTGATCATGTTTAGCCTTGAATCATCCATGGTTTTAGGGTTATCCATGTCTATTAGTGAGTAGATCTATCTAGGATTCATGGGCTTGGGAGACTAAGGGTGATTAGGTGTAGATCTAAGGTTTTTTAGTGTAGATCTATCTTGTTCCTTGCTAGTAGAGTGCTTTTAATGCTATTTTAGAGTTGGCCTCTCTAAAGTTGAGCTCTAGGTATTTCATGTCGGAAAGGTGTTCGATTAAATGCCTGAACCAACTCTCCTAAGTTTTTAACATTCTTCACCAAAGAGATTTGTTGTTAAAGGTGTTAAGATTGCTAATAGACTTGATTTTAATGATTGCTTAGATAATATTCAACCAAAGAGATTGGATGCTTGAGTTATCTTTGTGAATGAACATTCATCTAGAGATAGAGCTTGTTTAGTATTGTGTTCTAGGCCTAAGATTAATAGATTGATTGTATTTCTGCCACCTTTAGATTGAAACTTGATCACCCAAGGTCAATTCCCTTGTCCCATGAGTCCACTTGCTTCATATTGAAAGAAAGTTCACTCCTTTAGTGCATTTTTAGTATTGTCTTAGTTCAAATCATCTTCACTCAATGGTTGCACTTAGATTAAGCATAGACTTGTATTCCCGTTCCATTAGAATCACTTAGGATTGGTTCGACATCTTTCAATAATACAACATTTGGATTAGGAGCCTTGAAAACTCCTAACACCAAGTTGGCGCCGTTGCCAAGTTCTAAGTTGATTTTGACATTGGGATTTAGTCACTTGCTTGAGACTAAGTCATTTTTCTTTTATTTTGTTAATGATCCTCCTTCTTCTTCTCCCTTTCCATTTCAGGTGTATGATCACAAGAAGCAGAGGTGCATCAAACTTGACTCCCACTGTTGAAGAGATTGCTGCACTTGAGAGGGAGATAGCAAAAAAGAGAAGAGAAGAAGAGCAACAGGTTTACTTACAGAGATTGGGGTTTGATATGGAGAATCAGCCTCAAGATGGTAATGCCCTAGGGGGCAATGGTCCAAGAGCCGCGGATCAAGGGCCGCGGGTCAGCCTACCCGCGCGGCCGAGGTCGAGAATGGACGAAGACTGGACGACGCAGGGACGAACGCACGAGGAGCTGTACCCGCACGGGCGAGAGCTGGGCAAGGATGGATCTGCACGGGCCGGGACGCACGGGGACCGGTCTGGCCATTTACCCTGAGCGCTTTTCTTTTGGCTGGTCGTGATTAAATGATCACAGGGCCATTTTGGTTAATTCTCTTGTGTTTTTAAGGGTTTCCAAACCCCATATAAATACTTTTGTATCCCAAAGTTGCGACTTATCTTCTTTTCTCTTTAAGAACACAAAAACCTCTTTGAAGAAAGTTTGGATATTGAATCCTTTTCCATCTATATTCTTTGTTTTTGTGTGATTATCTTGCTTTCTAATCATGTTTAACCTTGAATCATCCATGGTTTTTGGTTAATTATGTCTATTAGTGAGTAGACAAATCTAGGATTCATGGGCTAGGGTGATTAAGGGTGATTAGTGAAGATCTAGGGTGTTTAGTGTTAGACCTACTTGTTTCCTTGCTTGTTGAGGGTTCTCAATGCTATTTTAGTCTTGATTATACTAAAATAGATCTCTAGACATTTCCTGCCCACAAGGTGTATGATGAAATGTCTGAACCAACTCTTCAATGCTTCTAGCTTGCTTTGCCAAAGAGATTTGATGTCAAAGGTGCTAGGATTGCTATTAGACTTGTTCTCCATGATTGCTTTAGTATTATTCAACCAAAGAGATTTGATTCTTGAAATGTTTTAGCAAATGAACATTCATATAGACATAGTATTGTGTCTAGACATAAGGAAAGTGTTTGATTGATAACTTGCCACCTATAGATTGGATCTACATCACCCAAAATCAAATGCTTAGCCCCATGAGTCCTCTTGCTTCATATTGAGAAAGAAAGATCATTACTTTACTGCATTTTTAGCTTAGTTCTTAGTTCATATCATCTTTAAAACCGGATTGCACTTTGATTAACGTAAATTCTTACATTTCCTTTATATCAAAATCATCTAGGATTGGTTCGACAATCTTTTATACTACATCATTTGGTTTAAGGACCCTTGAAAAGTCCTAACATCACTACCTCTATTTTGGGGTAAACCAAAGTGATTCAGTTGAAACCTGCAGTGCGCATCATTGCTTTGCCACCTGATCAAAAAGCATCAACGCTTAGCCACCTGATCATGGAAACAAAGCAAACTAATCAACGCCTAGATAGATGGAACATCTATGGCGTATCTCCTTAATAATGGGAACGTCTATTTCACAACTTTGTACTTTGTATAAAACATGACTAAACAAAAGAAGGGGTTGGACAGTATTTATTTTCACATACGTGGGCACAAAGGTTCATATTGTTAAGCAAAAAAGGTTTTCAGCTCTAAGATAAAAAATGGTTTAGTAGTAATGTAAGAACCTACCTGAGAAGTATGGTCCTCAACTTCCGAATCCTCCACACCTGTAACCAATAGCAGTTAACATAAAGCCCCAAACTAATTCTGGAACACTAATCAAAGTGAACTTGAGTGGAAGCGATAAGTGTACTCACGGATAAGGCAGATAATATATATGCTATTACCATTTCTCTCACCTTCCTAAAGAGCTAGAATAAGCAACTTCTTTGGTGTCAGCGTTTTTACCATCATCTTTTCGTTAGTGAAAATTTTCATTGTGTTTCTTGCAATACGAACACATCAACCTAAACTGACAATTTTCAGTGGAAGTGTTAAAACCTCCTGAAAATTGATCCAAAGTCAAAGAAACAATTAAACATTTCTCAGAGAGGAGGTGATGCTTACTTGTTTCCTGGAGAAGCAACTTTGCTTATCCCTTGCAACTTCTTCAGTAAGTTTAATTGTCAAATAGACAGAACATGAATGAGATTTGAGGAGAGAAAAACAAACAACAGTTCTATAATATGTGTTGTGGAAGTACTGAAGCGAAAAGAAGGATGAAGAAATATGTTGGCGGCATCTGTTGAACCAAATCTTTCTCTTCCCCTGAAAAGAGATAAAAAGATACTGAGAATTTTGTTTAGTAAGCTGAGCCTATGAAATTGATGTAATACCTGCAATGCGAAGATTGAATTCATCAATCATCCTCTTAAACTTGGTATCATTTAGGGTATGAATGGTGACCGGGGAATGACGGGGAATAATGCATTCCTCAACATTCCTAAAAAAATTCACCATTCACAAGGAATAAATTTTCCTTCTCATTCCCCCTCATTCCCTTTTTTGTAGAGAAATAAAGAACAAAAATGTTCCTTGTAAAATTTGAGGAGGAACAACCATTCCTTTTCATTCCTGCCATTTTATTCCTCAACGTTCCTTTTCTATTCATTCATTTTGTTACCAGAATGGTCACCAGTCGGACCCTTAGTGTTGTTTTAGCAGTAGTATATTCTTCTAGCTTCAGTACTGCAAATACATAATAGTGTGAGAAGATATATCATGATTCTAATCATCTTTAAATATATCATCATCAAATTTAATTCAGAGAGACAATTGACATACCCTTTTTGGAGGTAAGCTCTTGCCAATGTAGGATCTAACTCGATGACTTTGTTATCTGCAAAAGCTCTGCTCATGGAGAGTCACAATAAATCATATGATAGGCTTAGTAAACAGCCATACAAACCTGGAGAAACAGAAGGCAACTATTATTCAAACCTGCAACTAATACTGAAAGTAGAATCATCAGGAAAGAAACTTGAAGACATGGAGGTAAGCCAAACGAAGGCCTCAGGTCAACACAAAGGAGTTTAGATTAATCTCATTAGAGGGACATGGTAGAATCTTTTTCATACTTACCCGATGAGGCGATGATGTAAATATCTGAAGGGTTTATGAATAGAAAGCCAACCATCAATCTAGAGATCATTGTAGTAGCTTTTTCCAGCGATATTTCGTTTTGCCTGGCCCGCGTTTTCTCTAGTACATTAAAATAAATAGATTCAGAAAATATAATAACTCACCTCTACTCTATTTATTTCTGAATTTCTGATCAATTACTCCATAGGAAATATAATAACTCATCTGTCGTGCTTCCCTTCCTCGGCAGCAAGCATAGCTACGTCTTTGACCAAACCTACTGTAAAAGTGACCCCAAAACATCAGATTAACAAAGATAAAACAATAGAGAATCAAACAGGTTGAAAGGGAGATTTATAGCGATCATCAAGAGAATGCCTGTAGACTGATATAGTGGACATTGATTTCACTTTATTGGAAAGCAGTTATAGAACGGTTTTGTAGATGAAATGGTAACGGTTGGGTTGAGGTTGCAGATGAATAAGGCGAATGAATTGAAGACTTTTTCTTTTGGTTAATCGATTCACATTTGCAGAAATCAGAAACGGTGATGGTAAAGTGGAAGAGACGACGATTATAAGTTTGCAACGAACATTGTGTTTAGAAGGAGAGTATCGGCTGATTTGAAATGGGCCACTCTGAAATGTGCCAATCATTATTTGGCTATAATCTGTATACAAAACCATTTTCGAAACACACAGTCCACTCCTTACGAAACAAATAAATGATACGGTCAGCTTTGGTGAGAGAGGACAGGTGTCGACACCACATTAAGCGAATTTGTGACATAGACGCCTACGTGGCACAAGGACGAGTGAAAGAACTTAAAAGGTGTTCTATATGTTGAATATTTAGGTGGAAATATAATAATTATATATATTTTACATAATATTTATTATATATTATTTTGTGGGTTATAACAAAAGAAAAAAAAAGGGATTGAACGTGAGGTGAGTGGAGAGGTTTTGTGTGTGTTGAAAATAACACAGAGAGAAAGATGCAACATAAAGTTTTTTTAATGGAATGTGCTTTATTTTTGATTTGGATATGGTTTTCTTTGAGTTGAGTAACACAAACATAATTATTTAAAAAAAAATTATTGGCTCTTTCTATAGTAACTATTTTATTTCCTTCTTGTATGTAGTGACTTATTGACCTAAGCCACACATATTCTTGACATGCTTCGTCAAGATTTATAGTTTCAGCGAAATTTGAAAAACTTGTAACCAGAGTTTGTTTCCGGGAACTCTAAAAAATTGCAGTTCCACCAATTGTAAAAACGTAGCCACTTTGCTATCGAGTTTTATGAAGATCTGATAAGTATTCTGCATCTGCAAATTAAACCAACCATACCAAACTCAGATTTTCAAAAATAAAACAATCCTAAGTCAACTAGACCTTGAAGAAACCGGAATATATGATTTATGTCGTTCCAATACCTGCAACTAGGAGAAGAATTATATCTTGCAAGTAAGTTAGTAGCAAAAGCAAAATCAGGTCTAGTACGAATTGCAAGATATAAAAGCTCACCGATAGCACTTATATATGGTACTTCAGGACCTAATATTTATTTGCTATCTTCACAGAGCCTAAAAGGATCTTTCTCAATATCGAGACATCTATAACCATTGGAGTACTTAAAGGAGTCACATTGTCGATATATAAGCATTTTACTATCTTTTCATATAGGTTTATTGATGCACAAATATTCCTTCTCGAAAATGCTCAATCTGGAGCCCAAGACAAAACTTTGTATTGCTAATATCTTTCATTCTGAACTCTTCTTTTATATGAGTTCGTGCATCAACATCCTTTTGAGTTCCAAAAATGTTCAGTGGAGAGGTTTTGAGTGTGTTGGAAATAACACGAGAGAAAGATGTAATATAAAGTTTTCTAAAGGAATGTGCTTTGTTTTTGCTTTGGATATGGTTTTCTTTGAGTTGAGCTACACAAACAGAATTATTTTCAAAAATTATATTGGCTCTTTCTATAGTAACTATTTTATTTGCTTCTTCTATGTAGTGACTTATTGAACTAAGCCACACATATTCTCGACATACTTCGTCAACCGTAATAGTTTCAGTGTAATTCGAAAATGTCGTAACCAGAGTTTGTTTCCGGGAACACTAAAAAATTGCAGTTCCACCAATTGTAAAAACGTCGCCAGTTTGCTATCGAGTTTTATGAGGATCTGATAAGTATTCTGCATCTGCAAATTAAACCAACCATACCAAACTCAGATTTTAAAAAATAAAACAATTCTAAGTCAACTGTACCTTGAAGAAACCGGAATATATGATTTATGCCGTTCAAAAACCTGCAAGTAGGACCAGAATTATATCTTGCAAGTAAGTTAGTAGCAAAAGCAATATCAGGTCTAGTACGAATTGCAAGATATAAAAGCTCACCGATAGCACTTATATAAGCTACCGCAGGACCTAATATTTATTTGCTATCTTCACAAAGCCTAAAAGGATCTTTCTCAATATACATCTATAACCATTGGAGTACTTAACAGAGTCACATTGTCGATATATAAGCATTTTAATATCCTTTTCGTATAAGTGTATTGATGCACAAATATTCCTTCTTGAAAATGCTCTATTTTGAGCCCAAGACAAAACTTTGTCTTGCTGATATCTTTCATTCCGAACTCTTTTTTTATACGAGTTCGTGTATCAACATCCTTTTGAGTTCCAATAATGTTCAGTGGAAAGGTTTTGTGTGTGTTGGAAATAACACGAGAGAAAGATGTAATATCAAGTTTTTTCAAAGGAATGTGCTTTGTTTTTGCTTTGGATATGGTTTTCTTTGAGTTGAGCAACACAAACAGAATTATTTTTAAAACATTTTACCGGCTCTTTCTATAGTAACTATTTTATTTGCTTCTTGTATGTAGTGACTTATTGCCTAAGCCACTCATATTCTCGACATGCTTCGTCAAGCGTAATAGTTTCAGCGTAATTCGAAAAAGTCGTAGCAAGTTTGCTATCGAGTTTTATGAGGATCTGATAAGTATTCTGCATCTGCAAATTAAACCAACCTTACCAAACTCAGATTTTCAAAAATAAAACAATCCTAAGTCAACTGTACCTTGAAAAACCGAAATATATGATTTATGTTGTTCCAATACCTGCAAGTAGGAGCAGAATTATATCTTGCAGGTAATTTAGTAGCAAAAGCACTATCAGGTCTAGTACGAATTGCAAGATATAAAAGCTCATCGATAGCACTTATATAAGGTACTTCAAGACAATATTTATTTGCTATCTTCACAGAGCCTAAAAGGATCTTTCTCAATATCGAGAGATCTATAACCATTGGAGTACTTAAAGGAGTCGCATTGTCGGTATATAAGCACTTTAATATCCTTTTCGTATAAGTTTATTGATGAACAAATATTTCTTCTCGAAAATGCTCAATCTGGAGGCCAAGACAAAACTTTATCTTGCTGATATCTTTCATTCCGAACTCTTCTTTTGATTGAGTTCGTGCATCAATATCCTTTTGAGTTCCAATAATGTTCAGTAGAGAGGTTTTGTGTGTGTTGGAAATAACATGAGAAAAAGATGTAATATAATTTTTTTTTAAGGAATGTGCTTTGTTTTTGCTTTTGATATGGTTTTCTTTGAGTTGAGCAACACAAACAGAATTATTTTCAAAAAAAATTATTGGCTCTTTCTATAGTAACTATTTTATTTGCTTCTTGTATGTAGTGACTTATTGACCTAAGCCACACATATTCTCGACATGCTTCGTCAAGTGTAATAGTTTCAGCGTAATTCGAAAAAGTCGAAACCAGAGTTTGTTTACGGGAACGCTAAAAAATTGCAGTTCCACCAATTGTAAAAACGTAGCCAGTTTGCTATCGAGTTTTATGAGGATCTGATAAGTATTCTGCATCTGAAAATTAAACCAACCATAGCAAACTCAGAGTTTCAAAAATAAAACAATTCTAAGTCAACTGTACCTTGAAGAAACCGGAATATATGATTTATGTCGTTCCAATACCTGCAAGTAGGAGCATAATTATATCTTGCAAGTAAGTTAGTAGCAAAAGCAATATCAGGTCTAGTACGAATTGCAAGATACAAAATCTCACCGATAGCACTTATATAAGGTACCTCAGGACCTAATATTTATTTGCTATCTTCACATAGCCTAAAAGGATCTTTCTCAATATAGAGAGATCTATAACCATTGGTGTACTTAAAGGAGTCACATTGTCGATATATAAGCATTTTAATATCCTTTTCATATATGTTTATTGATGCACAAATATTCTTTCTCGAAAATGCTCAAACAGAAGCCCAAGACAAAACTTTGTCTTGCTGATATCTTTCATTCCGAACTCTTCTTTTATATGAGTTCGTGCATCAACATCCTCTTGAGTTCCAATAATGTTCAATGGAGAGGTTTTGTGTGTGTTGGAAATAACACGAGAAAAAGATGTAATATAAAATTTTTTTTTTAAGGAATGTGCTTTGTTTTTGCTTTTGATATGGTTTTCTTTGAGTTGAGAAACACAAACAGAATTATTTTCAAAAAAATTTATTGGCTCTTTCTATAGTAACTATTTTATTTGCTTCTTGTATGTAGTGACTTATTGACCTAAGCCACACATATTTTCGACATGCTTCGTCAAGTGTAATTGTTTCAGCGTAATTCGAAAAAATCGTAACCAGAGTTTGTTTCCGGGAACGCTAAAAAATTGCAGTTCCACCAACTGTAAAAACGTAGCCAGTTTGCTATCGAGTTTTATGAGGATCTGATAAGTATTCTGTATCTGCAAATCAAACCAACCATACCAAACTCAAATTTTCAAAAATAAAAGAATTCTAAGTCAACTATACCTTAAAGAAACCGGAATATATGATTTATGCTGTTCCAATATCTGCAAGTATGAGCAGAATAATATCTTGCAAGTAAGTTAGTAGCAAAAGCAATATCAGGTCTAGTACGAATTGCAAGATATAAAAGCTCACCGATAGCACTTATATAAGGTACCTCAGGACCTAATATTATTTGCTATCTTCACATAGCCTAAAAAGATCTTTCTCAATATAGAGAGATCTATAACCATTGGAGTACTTAAAGGAGTCACATTGTCGATATATAAGCATTTTAATATCCTTTTCGTATAAGTTTATTGATGCACAAATATCCCTTCTCGAAAATGCTCAATCAGTAGACCAAGACAAAACTTTGTCTTGCTGATATCTTTCATTCCGAACAGTTCTTTTATATGAGTTCGTGCATCAACATCCTCTTGAGTTCCAATAATGTTCAGTTGAGAGGTTTTGTGTGTGTTGGAAATAACACAAGAGAAAGATGTAATATAAAGTTTTTTCAAAGGAATGTGCTTTGTTTTTGCTTTGGATATTGTTTTCTTTGAGTTGAGCAACACAAACAGAATTATTTTTAAAACATCTTACTGGCTCTTTCTATTGTAACTATTTTATTTGCTTCTTGTATGTAGTGACTTATTGACCTATGCCACACATATTTTCGACATGCTTCGTCAAGCGTAATAGTTTCAGCGTAATTTGAAAATGTCGTAACCAGAGTTTGTTTCCGGGAACGCTAAAAAATTGCAGTTCCACCAATTGTAAAAATGTAGCCAGTTTGCTATCAAGTTTTATAAGGATCTGATAAGTATTCTGTATCTGCAAATTAAACCAACCATACCAAACTCAGATTTTCAAAATAAAACAATTCTAAGTCAACTGTACCTTGTATAAACTGGAATATATGATTTATGCCATTCCAATACCTGCAAGTAGGAGCAGAATTATATCTTGCAAGTAAGTTAGTAGCAAAAGCAATATCAGGTCTAGTACGAATTGCAAGATATAAACGCTCACCAATAGCACTTATATAAGGTACCTCAGGACCAAATATTTATTTGCTATCTTCACAGAGCCTAAAAGGATCTTTCTCAATATCGAGAGATCTATAACCATTGGAGTACTTAAAAAAGTTGCATTATCGATATATAAGCATTTTAATATCCTTTTCGTATAAGTTTATTGATGCACAAATATTCTTTCTCAAAAATGCTCAATCTGGAGCCCAAGACAAAACTTTGTCTTGCTGATATCTTTTATTCCAAAATCTTCTTTTATATGAGTTTGTGCATCAACATCCTTTTGAGTTTCAATAATGTTCAGTGGAGAGGTTTTGTGTGTTGTTGGGGTCAAAATCGGTCACGATGGAATCAATGCCTGAAAGTCCCCGGAAAGTATTTCTCGAAACAAAAAGTCTCGTATAAATCTAAAAGAGGTTATACGACAATTTCTCAAATAGAATATCTAATCCCTCCGACTAACAACTCTCGGGAAACAAACGGCAAAACAAAAGGAGGTCGGAGCTTGGTCTTACCTGGTCAACTTGCCATAGGGCGGGATCAGTCTTCCCAGCTCGCCCTAGGACAAGCTCACTTTGTTCTCCTTTGAGTCTAGATCAAAATGGATTTTGTTTCGTCTCAATCGGAGTTTCCGTTGAGATTTTACGAAGAGAACAAAGTCACTGTCCCAGCCACCTCGTGGGTGTACTTGCCCGGCGAGTACAACCATCACGCGGGTCACCTCGCCCTATGTAATGGCCACCTAGCCCTAGGGAAAGCTCACCTTTATTCTCCTTTGAGTCTACATAAAATTGGCTTTCGTTTCGTCTCAATCGGAGTTTCCGTTGAGATTTTACGAAGAGAACAAAGTTACTGTCCCGGCCACCTCGTGGGTGTACTCGCCCGGCGAGTACAACCATCACACGGGTCACCTAGTCCTCTGTAATGGCCACCTAGCCATAGGGAAATCTCACCTTTTTTCTCCTTTGAGTCTAGATCAAAATGGCTTTCGTTTCGTCTCAATCGGAGTTGCCGTTGAGATTTTACGAAGAGAACAAATTCACTGTCCCGGCCACCTCGTGGGTGTACTCGCCCGGCGAGCTCAACCCCGGTATGGGTGTACTCGCCGGGCGAGCTCGACAAGCACGCGGGTCAGCTCGCCGGTGAGCTCAGCCCTAGCATGGGCGTGCTCGCCCGGCGAGTATGACCGTCATACGGGTCAGCTCGCCGGCAAGCTCAACCCCGGCACGGGTGTACTCGCCGGGCAAGCTCGACCAGCACGCGGGTCAGCTCGCCGGCGAGCTCAACCCTGGCATGGGTGTGCTCGCCCGGCGAGCTCGACCATCCCGCGGGTCAGCTCGCCGGCGAGCTCAACCCCGGCGTGGGTGTGCTCGCCGGCGAGCTCAGCCCCAGCATGGGCGTACTCGCCGGGCGTACTCGCCGGGCGAGCTCGACCAGCATGCGGGTCAGCTCGCCGGCGAGCTCAACCCCGGCGTGGGTGTGCTCGCCCGGCGAGCTCGACCAACACGCGGGTCAGCTCGCCGGTGAGCTCAGACCCAGCATTGGCGTACTCGCCATGCGAGCTCGACCAGAAAGCGGGTCAGCTCGCCGGCGAGCTCAGCCCCAGCATTGGCGTACTCGCTGGGCGAGCTCGACCAGCACGCTGGTCAGCTCGCCGGCGAGCTCAACCCCGGTGTGGGTGTGCTCGCCTGGCGAGCTAGACCAGCACGCGGGTGAGCTTTCCGGCGAGCTCAGACATAGCATGGGCGTGCTCGCCGGGCGAGCTCGACCAGCACGCAGGTCGGCTTGACCGACGAGCTGACCTGATCCCGGCCTGTCCGACTTACTTCAACTCTCGTATCTTCCGTATAGCTGTGACGTCCGACCTTCGGGACCACATACTTCTCGCTTCGTTTCGATTAAAGTTATTCTCAAAGTTTTACGAATAAAACCGAGAAAATCATATAAACGCCCAAAGGCCTAAAAACGGTCCGCAAGGATCCAAACTTGTCTAGAGGCCCACCTACGATCTCATAAGGGATCCAAGCCCATAGGAATTATGACGGTTTATCCTGACTCTCAGAAGTAGGATAAATGTTAAGTTTCCGAAAATAAATGTCAAGATTCGAGGATTATTACGAAGATCGACGGAAAATAGAATATTCCCAAAAAGAGATAAACTTGGGCCCGAAGGCAAAGAAATAAACGGGCCACCGACCTAAAGCAACTATATAAGGAGAGCTGGAGCAGAAGAAAAAGGGATCCGAGAATTTAGACTTAGAAAACTCCTGCTAGCTTAGAGAACCTAGAACTTAGGTGGTTAGACTAGCAAGGCAGGACTTAGAACGTCTGGCCGCCTCTTGTCCTAGTTTTATCTTATCCGCTGACCTCTGTTCTTCTCGGAAGGATCTAACGATTCTTTAACTTCAGAGCTCCGCACATATAAACCCTAGGCATAATCTTCGACATGCATGTTTCTATGACCAACGCTCGTACTAGACGAACTCGCCCAGGCAGTTCGATCTATTGTTCAATTCTTTCTAACTGAACTACGTCCTACTTGATCCCAGAAAGGGGTACGTAGGCAGCCTTCCTTAAGGTCCAGTCCCAACTCTTAACAAACCCTTTTCCGCATTTATTTGGTAACTTGTCGTTGGCTGTCGCAGAGAATTCGGACCTCAAGGAAAGTAGGGTTTTCCTTGCTTTCCTCCATATTTTATTCATTAAAATTGACGGTGTGAATTTCGATTCCCACAGTTTGGTGCTAGAAGGAGGGTGGGATGGATTACTCTTACTCATACGGCTGCGGAACGCTTGATCGAAGCGATGTCCGAAAATATGAAAGAAAAACTCGCAGTTTGTGTCGATGCTGGTAAAACAACTCCAGCAGCGACTGCTCATATGGCCAACGCTAACGCAAACGCCGCAGTGCTCGAGCAAATAAAAAACCTAATCGCGGCTTTTCGCCACAGGAAGAGCACGAAAATGAGCTCGCAATTTCTCTGTCTAAACGGAAAGGGCAACGATAAAATCTATCAAACCCCGAAAATTCGTCTCGTTACCAGAAAATAGAGAAATCTCAACGAGCAAGGGTTCTACCAAAAAACATTTTTTCGAGAACCTCTCGGAAAAATAAAATTTATTCTCCTCGAAACCTTGGAGAAACCCTAGAATACTCTTGAAAAAGGAGTACGACAAATCGGGAAACAAACGACGAAACGGAAAAAGCTTACCAATACTTCCCAACCGTCTGAATCACCCCGAGGAAGCACAAAGCTCCGACTGTCCCGACCAGCTTACCATACAGCGAGCTCGGCCCTTCTCGACAAACTCGCCATACGGCCAACTCGGTCCTTCTCGGCCAGTTTTGGAAAAAGCAGAGTTCAATTGTATAAAATCACTCGAAACCTAAGACGGTTAAAGAAGACTAAACAAAGCCAAAACGAGAGGTTGTATTCCTCACTGCTAAGACGTCTTCCGAAACCTAGAATTTCATAACGCTGCACGAACTCTCGATTTTTCCACTAAGCTTACTTCGGAGAAACTACTCAAAACTCCTTCGGATCAATCCTACGGAAACGAGAAAATTTATGATGAAGTTTAGTCACAAAATTTCAGCTCACTGCAGCGGGAGTTTCTGATATTAAAATTCGATAACATTTTACGGAACACCTTTCGTAAAATAATACTCGACAGTATTTCACGAGACAGCTTTTATAAAATTAAACTCGACAACATTTTACGAAACAGCTTCCGTAAAATTAACTCGACAACAGTTTGCAGAATAACTCTCGTAAAATAAAAGTTCGAAAACGTTTTAAGAAACAACTTCCGTAAGATCAAACTCGGCAATATTTTTTCGAAACATCATTCGAAAATTTAAACAAGATCATATGAAACAATAGGGTTTGGGACATGAACAGTTCGCTCATAGCTTGACGAACTAAACCAAATGACATCTTGTCCATTGCTTCCTCTTTCCTAAACGCCCCTCTTGGCCTGCTTCTCCTCCTTTTGTTTCAACGATTTCGTAAAATTCCTTCGGAAAACCGGAAGTACGAAGAAACGAGGACATGAACTTGGACGTTGATGTCTCTTCCTTATTCCAATATTGTCGTCAGAATTTTGTCGAAAACCAATAAAATTCAGTATCAGACTTTTCGAAGTCCCTTGACATTGAATCGAAAGTGGCCATTCCGAAACGCCTAACAAACTCTAGATAAATTACTAACTCCTCAGAAGACAAGAGGAGACGAAGATGGAAGAAGAGGCAATCTCGAATAATCGATGAGACTAAGGGAACCTAGAACCTAGGTGGATAGTCTAGCAAGCTAAGTCTTAGGCATTTTTTCCAGTATTGTTCTATTGTTCCTTGACTGTCCAGGCAGAACATGCAAACCGATCTAATCTCTCGAAAAATCGAGAAACGATCGCAACGCATCTTAAGCAATTTTCATGCAACCAAAGGAGTATACGAACCATTCATCGTATAACTGAAACCTAAAATGGAAAATCGTTTTTTACAGCCATCAGCCGTAACTCGAAAAACTCCGCTATGCTTGGCCTGTCAATCTTTACGAATGATATTCGGCCCTCGGCCAACTATGCCTTTCCATAAAGCCTGAACCTGAATTCGGCATCCCCTTAAAAGACAATCGTAAACTAACATGCCCTTAATGTTAACACGAAAGGGTCGTGGTCTAATCCTTTACCAACAACTTCCTTGGCTATACGGCTGAACACAACCTTCATGCCACACCCATATAATTGAGCGACCACTGCTCCAGTGGCTTAACGGCTAAAACGACAATCCACGATTTGTCATAGAACGCCAAGTGACTATTACGCAAGCAGTTTGTCGTATAAATCCAGAATCAGAAATCATACGATAAATTCTTCATAAAAAAAAAACTCAGTCCTAACAACCATATGGTTAACGGAAGATTCAAACTTATCATCAATCGATTAAGTTCTATACGCCCCGTAAACACGGCATGAAAAGAAACACTCGTGACAAAGCTCCAAGAGTTATACGAGTCATCCTTAAAAATATACAAAACAAATCCCGGAAGGACAACACTTCACGAAGCACAGTGAAGGTAGACGCTTCTCCCTAGGTCAAATTTACGTGACCCCTCGGTCCTAATTCCTCGATCAAAAAAAAAAAAAAAATTCTGCGTCCAAACTGAAACAACAGTTTCTGGCTGAACATTCGCAAAACATCTCCAAGCCCGCGACATTTCAACCACGAAATGCGGCACAAGGAAAACTCAACCTTCAGCACTGCGAGACGTCGCTAACGCTTGAAGGACATTCTTTTCCTCAAAACATTCCAGACGAAATTCTCGTCTCAGGAACTCAAAACATACAAACACGCCTCTAATGGTAACATGCCTCTAAAATGGTATCATTTCGTTGTTGCTGATCACAACAAACGAACTCTAACGTCCTAAACAGACATTAGCCGCCCTCGAAAGGATAGGCTCTCTTACATCCGACAAGGATAACATAGCGCGCTATACAAGAAATCCGAGATTTTGGTTAGCACCTCCAAACGGTCTTTGGAAGTAGCTCAATTCGTGCCAAGACAAGTCATATAAGCCGATAACAATTCGCGGACTTTAAATCGGTACGAATCAGGTTAAAATCGCAAACAGGCAAAACGAAAGCCGACTTGTCATCGCAAAGCCTTAGTCTGAGAGTAAACCTAGGTCTTTCCCTAAACCCAGCCATGCTGGATCTTGACATCTCAAATACATAGTATCAACACCCCGATACGAGATCCCAAAATTTGTCTCTTCATTTATATTTGTACGTTTATGAGTCTCCGCAAACCAAAAGACTTTGGGAATTCTCATCTTACACAACGACAGGTATGGTGATTATCTGAGAGACAGGAATGAGACGACAACTCACACCCTGTCCCTCTAACTTCGAAAAATGGAAGTTTTCTCAATTTATAAAAACCACGATTTTATAAATTTGAGCAAAATATTTTAAAAGCCCTAAAAAGGGCAGGGATTCGAAGCCGCCAACGGCCAGTCCCGAAAGATACATCATGGCCTCACAACGGCCAGAACAAAAAAAAATACCATCGACAGCAACATGCTTGAAAGTCTCTGCACGACACATAACCAGACCATATAAGTCTCGCTGGAAAACAGATCACAAGGGTCTTAAACTCCAAAACAAACTACGAAAGGCTTGATCCCTTCGACAAGGGTACGTAGGCAGCCTTCAAAAGGCGCAGCCCCAATCTTACCACTTTCAACGGAGCGTTTCAACCATTAATTCTGCCTACTTTACCTAACATGTCTTACCGCCCGCAAGAACATCGCGAAAGTTCTAACGAGCTGGGGGGCTAACTGTTGGGGTCAAAATCGGTCACGACGGAATCAATGCCTGAAAGTCCCCGGAAAGTATTTCTCTGAACAAAAAGTCTCGTATAAATCGAAAAGAGGTTATACGACAAGTTCTCGAAATAGAATATCTAATCTCTCCGACAAACAACTCTCGGGAAACAAACGGCAAAACAAAAGGAGGTCGGAGCTTGGTCTTACCAGGTCAACTCGCCATAGGGCGGGCTCAGTCTTCCCAGCTCGCCCTAGGACAATCTCACTTTTTTCTCCTTTAAGTCTAGATCAAAATGGCTTTCGTTTCGTCTCAAACGGAGTTTCCGTTGAGATTTTAAGAAGAGAACAAAGTCACTGTCCCGGCCACCTCGTGGGTGTACTCGCCCGGCGAGTACAACCATCACGCGGGTCACCTCATCCTCTTTAATAGACACCTCGCCCTAGGGCAAGCTCACCTTTGTTATCCTTTGATTCTAGATCAAAATGGCCTTCGTTTCGTCTCAATCGGAGTTTCCGTTGAGATTTTACGAAGAGAACAAAGTCACTGTTGCGGCCACCTCGTGGGTGTACTCGCCCGGCGAGTACAACCATCACGCGGGTCACCTAGCCCTCTGTAATGGCCACCTCGCCCTAGGGAAAGATCACCTTTGTTCTCCTTTGAATCTAGATCAAAATGGCTTTTGATTCGTCTCAATCGGAGTTTCCGTTGAGATTTTACGGAGAGAACAAAGTCACTGTCCCGGCCACCTCGTGGGTGTACTCGCCCGGTGAGCTCAACTCCGGTATGGGTGTACTCGCCGGGCGAGCTCGACCAGCATGCAGGTCAGCACGCCGGCGAGCTCAGCCCCAGCATGGGCGTGATCGCCCGGCGAGCTCAACCCCGGCACGAGTGTACTCGCCGGCGAGCTCAACCCCGGCACGGGTGTACTCGCCGGGCGAGCTCGACCAGCACGCGGGTCAGCTCGCCGGCGAGCTCAACCCTGGCGTGGGTGTGCTCGCCCGGCGAGCTCGACCAGCACGCGGGTCAGCTCGCCGGCGAGCTCAGCCCAGCGTGGGCGTACTCGCCGGGCGAGCTCGGCCAGCACGCGGATCAGCTCGCCGGCGAGCTCAACCCCAGCGTGTGTGTGCTTGCCCGGCGATCTCGACCAGCACGCGGGTCAGCTCACCGGCGAACTGAGCCCCAGCATGGGCGTACTCGCCGGGCGAGCACCACCAGCACGCGGGTCAGCTCGCCGGCGAGCTCAGCCCCAGCATGGGCGTACTCGCCGGGCGAGCTCGACCAGCACGCGGGTCAGCTCGCCGGCGAGCTCAACCCCGGCGTGGGTGTGCTCGCCCGGCGAGCTCGACCAGCACGCGGGTCAGCTCGCCGGCGAGCTCAGCCCCAGCATGGGCGTGCTCGCCGGGCGAGCTAGACCAGCACGCAGGTCGGCTTGACCGACGAGCTGACCTGATCCCGGCCTGTCCGACTTACTTCAACTCCCGTATCTTCCGTATAGCTGTGACGTCCGACCTTCGGGACCACATACTTCTCGCTTCGTTTCGATTAAAGTTATTCTCAAAGTTTTACGACTAAAACCGAGAAAATCGTATAAACACCCAAAGGCCTAAAAACGGTCCGCAAGGATCCAAACTTGTCTAGAGGCCCACCTACGATCACAGAGGGGATCCAAGCCCATTGGAATTATGACGGTTTATCCTAACTCTCGGAAGTAGGATAAATGTTAAGTTTCCGAAAATAAATGTCAAGATTCGAGGATTATTACGAAGATCGACAGAAAATGGAATATTCCCAAAAAGAGATAAACTTGGGCCGGAAGGCAAAGGAATAAACAGGCCACTGACCTAAATCAACTATATAAGAAGAGCTGGAGCAGAAGAAAAAGGGATCCGAGAATGTAGACTTAGAAAACTCCTGCTAGCTTAGAGAACCTAGAAGTTAGGTGGTTAGACTAGCAAGGCGGGACTTAGAACGTCTGGCCGCCTCATGTCCTAGTTTTATCTTATCCGCAGACCTCTGTTCTTCTCGGAAGGATCTAACAATTCTTAAACTTCAGAGCTCCGCACATATAAACCCTAGGCATAATCTTCGACATGTCTGTTTCTATGACCAACGCTCGTACTAGACGAACTCTCCCAGGCAGTTCGATCTCTTGTTCAATTATTTCTAACTGAACTATGTCCGACTTGATCCTCGAAAGGGGTACGTAGGCAGCCTTTCTTAAGGTCCAGTCTCAACTCTTAACAAACCCTTTTCCGCATTTATTTGGTCACTTGTCGTTGGCTGTCGCAGAGAATTCGGACCTCAAGGAAAGTAGGGTTTTCCTTGCTTTCCTCCATATTTTATTCATTAAAATTGACGTTGTGAATTTCGGTTCCCACATGTGGGTTGGAAATAACACGAGAGAAAGATGTAATATAAAATTTTTAATGGAATGTGCTTTTTTTTTTGCTTTGGATATGGTTTTCTTTGAGTTGAGCAACACAAACAGAATTATTTTCAAAAAATTATATTGGCTCTTTCTATAGTAACTATTTTATTTGCTTCTTGTATGTAGTGACTTATTGACCTAAGCCACACATATTCTCGACATGCTTCGTCAAGCGTAATAGTTTCAGCGTAATTCGAAAAAATCGTAACCAGAGTTTGTTTCCGGGAACGCTAAAAAATTGCAGTTCCACCAATTGTAAAAACGTAGCCAGTTTGCTATCGAGTTTTATGAGGATCTGATAAGTATTCTGCATCTGCAAATTAAACCAACCATACCAAACTCAGATTTTCGAAAATAAAACAATCCTAAGTCAACTGTACCTTGAAGAAACCGGAATATATGATTTATGCCGTTCCAATACCTGCAAGTAGGAGCAGAATTATATCTTGCAAGTAAGTTAGTAGCAAAAGCAATATCAGGTCTAGTACGAATTGTAAGATATAAAAGCTCACCGATAGCACTTATATAAGGTACTTCACGACCTAATTTTTTTTTTCTATCTTCACAGAGCCTAAAAGGATCTTTCTCAACATAGAGAGATCTATAACCATTGGAGTACTTAAAGGATTCACATTTTCTTCATCGTCTTCTTCTTCTTTAAGGTGAGTGTGATGACGTAGGATTAGAGCCAAGGGTCTATGACTGGCCGACTGATGGTCATGGCCTTTGGGTCGATTAGAATTGTGTGGTGGATTGATTGAGTGTTGCGTGATCGGTACATAAGGCATTGACGCCGCATGTATTACCTTTTTATGTGAGATCATGTAGATTAATCCAACCAGCTATATTCCTATCGAACCTAAGTATGGTCATATTCTTGGGCGAGGCCAATGGGTCGAACGGGTTACATGAGAGGCTAAGTGATTGGTTAAGGCAGTCGGCGGGTGGGAGGAATTCGCCAAGGTCTTCCATTGGGAATGAACCATACCTAGTAGACTAATATTATGAGATGAGTATCGAATGGATCGATTGGGTCAGGAAGCCATCTTCAATTAAAAGACTTAGTATCATTATCATGTTAGGAATAGGTTTTCGGGACTAACTATGTAGACGAAATGATTCACATCACTAAGAAATTGTAGAGTTGCTTATGCTTCATTTAATGTGGTAGGTTCTAAGGGTGGTCCATGTTGACGCAAGACATACGACCAATGGGTGTGAGTGGTGTTCGAGTAATTTAGGTCTAGTATTGTATAGGATCAGTATGATTATACTTAAACTACAATGTATCGAATTCGTGATGATTTTTATAGTGCAGCCATATGGCTTTCTTTGCTTTCTGCGTATTTAGTAGTTAGGGAATACTTGGTTAAGAACCTTACTTGAATATTACACTTAAACATGATAAGAACCTTAAAATGAACTGGCTTGACTGGGTCGCCTATCGGCTCGAGTCGTGTGGGACTGGTTCGACTAGCATCCGGTCGGATTTTACATATAACATGGAAGTCTAGAGGGAAGACAGCATCTCTAATCTTTACCTCTAAGTTCCTGACAATCCTTCTTGAACTTACTCTGGAGCAGTCTACAAAGGTGAAGGTATCCAAAGACGGTTCTATTTTGAATCCCATCAACCCAACCACTTCTCTGGGCATAATGCTTACTGAAGAACCAGTGTCAGACAAAGCATTTGGATAGTGGTGGCCTGCAACGATACAAGGAACCAAAAACTTCATTAGATCACTTTTCTTTTTCAACCTTATAGTTTTCTTCATCTTGCTTCTGATATGATTGAACATCTGCATGATGTCTTTTACTGTCTCTCTGTTCTCCCTGAAGAACATCCAAAGCATGTGTTTGTAATAGGCGTCCTCGAAAGATTCCTCCTTGGAGACCGTCAATACACTTATTATTAATTATTCATTTATTTATCTTTGGCCTCTCTCCTTAGATATTTAGGAACCTTTTTACTTTCTAATCGGTACAAGTCCCTCGTAATAATGCTGAAAATAATAGGCTCTACGCATTATATTCTGGAGATTGCCGACCATAATTCTGCTGGTGTTGATCGATACCAGCTGGTCAAAACCGAAACAATAATAAGATTAAAATATATATATATAAGGACATAAATTAAATCTCATCTCGCCCGTATAAGAGCTTTTTGTGCTAATAATGTATTGTATATTAGGTAATATATATTGGGGTTTTTACTAAATATAACTCAAAACTTGATTTTGATTGCAAAAGTATACCCAGACTTGAATGAAATGCAGAACTAATCTAAAAGCCTTGTGAAATTACAGACAAACCCTTGAGACCAAACAAAAAACCATAACACATTTTTACGAATATAACCCCGAAAAATCTTCTGAGTCTTCTGAGATAATGTAAGTCGTCTAGACGACGTTCAGGGAAGTCGTCTGGTATAGTTGATTTAAAAATAATTTATAAATTTTGTAAAAAATATTTTGATAAGTGAAAGATTAAAATAATGTAATTATAAACAGTTTTAAGTGATATAAAGTAAGATATAATAAAATTGAATTGTTTTCAACATAGATGAGTGAAAGTAGTGAATCATGATATTCTTTGGTTTAGTGTTTGGCAAACATATGTTGTAGTATTGTGTGTATTCTTATGGTTAGATTTTGGAAAGCTTACATGTTTTTTTGAAAATTTGATTTTTACCTATGTGTGTTTATTTTTGTGTATAGTAAACTCTTTTTAAGATGAATTTGATCTTATTTAGTGTTTAGTTGGTTAATTTAGTTTATGGGTTATATTTAGGGTCTAGACGACTTACATGGAAATCATCTGGTGAATAATTTAAACCAGAAGACTTCCTTTGAAGTTGTGTAGAACACTTATAAACTTCTCTGGAAGTCGTACAAAACGTTTATAATATTCCCGCTTAAATATTAATTTTTTCAGAAAATAAATAAAAATAAATATTAAATTTTTGCATAATAATACAATTAGCTTTGTTATAATGCAAACCCTTTTTTGTAACACAAATTCATTAATTCAAATCTAAAATGTTTCAGCTATTACAACCGGAGGAGGTAAGATAAACAACAATAAACAGTACAATAAAACATAAGATAGAAGTGTTAAAGGAGAGATTTGCTCAAAGTAAAGAAATCTGCAGATAATCTTCACTTGAATCCTAGAAACCACAGCTCGGAGGAGCTTCAAATAGTCTGAAACGACGTTGAAATACCATAGTGAAAGGGATTTGGAGTTCAATACCAGCTTGAACACGGAAAATGATTCACCTCTCCTGAAGAGGGAATATGTGGGAGAGTCTCTCTCAACCACAAGATCAGCAGTGACCTCAATACGACTTACCGAAGAGACTAGGTGAATCTCAAACGAGGGTGAGGCGGACAGTGAAACACATGCTGCTATAGAATCAAAAGGCCTTAATCGCCTGGATTTGGCATTGAAACAGGAACGATCAGCTCTAAAAACCACAAGACTTATCCAAGAGACTAGGTGAATCTCAAACTCTAGCTTCACTTTCAGAGAAATCCTTAAGACAATTGAGTTTGGTGACGAAGCATATGGTTTAATCAGGTCAGAAGCTCAAACCTTGACATTACCGTGTCCAGGTCAACTTGTAACCGGAAGAAACTTGAGCAAACTGTCATCGCATGCTGGTTGAGCGTGTGTGTGTGTAAGCATCGGATAAGAGGCAGGGAGTTTTGGGATGGTTAGGTTGAAGCCTTAATTGCTTGAATATGCAATCCTTTATAAACGAGCTCCGGATTATGTTATGGCCAGTGTCGGGGTGAAAGGTAGAGCCGCCATGAAAGGAAGATGAATCATTGACCGCTGGAGCGTTGCGTTCACCAGAGCATGGAGCCATAACGGTGCTTGACGGAGAGGATACATGTGCGACAAAGAGGATATCTCCTCCGTTGAGGCAGATCTGAGTTGTCTCTGTTCTTGAACCACGGTAGCAGATATCATGGAAGAAACAGGATGCCCTGAACTCGAAGGCGGTAGGTGGCGTCTAGTGAAGATTTCGAAGAGAAGATGAAGACGGTGGCTGTGATTGGGATGAAACAGTTGGATCGGGCGGGTCGGGTGGATCCCGTGGGTGAAGAGGGTTCAACAGCACCGGAGCAAGCATCCACCGACGATGAGCGAGAGAGAATCCCAGTTACTGGTTCATCGGCGCGGAGGGAAGGAGCGGGAGGAGAACCATCGGAAAAACTCAAACGGACTCGACGTCGGTGAAAGGAGCACAATCGCTGACCAGAAACAAGGACGAAGAGTAGCTGCACCTAGGAAGAGAACGCATCAACCGTGCCAGAGAGACAACGGGGAAATGAACTCATTTTTGACTTGCAGCTACCTTGGTTTCTGTGTCCGGGAGAGAAACTCCTAGGGCGAACCCGTTCTTTGTTTTTAGAATCAAACTTGTCAATAAAATTTATAATGCAAAACCAATCTCATTAAAAAATTAAAAAAATTTCTCTCTCTCTCTCACGGCGCTCTCCCTCCTCGTCTCATCTTCTCATGAACGCTTTTCTTCTCAGCTTTCTCCCATGGTTTAACCTCTCCTGGTGACTCACTGATGATAAGAGCAGCATGAACTCAAGATCTCTCACGCCGGACCACCTCTCTCACGGTTAGCTCTCTCCCTCTATGTCTCTCACTATGTCTGTGTGTGTGTGAGTTTTGATTCATATTATTTTTGTTTTAGGTGGAGGATGCAGAAGAAGCTTGACGGAGGAGGATGTAGACGAAGCTTGGCGAAAGAGGCTCCTCGCAATGACTTCTCCGATGACAAGCATGGTCTCACGTCTCCAGATCTATGCCGCCCTTTGTCCGAGCCTGCTCGCCTGATTCTCTTTTATTTTTATGTTTCTATCCTTCTCGAAGCAACCTCTGATTCTTCTTTCTAATTGGAACTGTTTCAGATCTGAAGAGAGTTGTGTTGAAGTCAACGGAGATGGCGGAGGAGGAGTCAGTAGATATCAAATTCAGGCTCTACGATGGCTCCACGTCGCACCCTTTCGTTATCCAGCTGCGTCTACTGTTGAGTTTTTGAAGCAAAGGGTCGTCTCTGATTGGCCTCGCTTTTTCTGTATGGATCCTACACATTGTTGTTTTTTTCTGTATGGATCCTATGTTTAAACGGTTCACTTTTCTTTAGTCTGTGATGTCATTAGATTAAAACTGTTATTAGTATGAAAGAGGGAACACACGTTGCTGTTTTGCATACAAAATCCAAACAAAGAATCAAAGAGACAAACAAATAAAGAACACATACACATACATAGATATCACCGATATTGAAGTGCATACATACATATTATACAATTTCAGCTAAAAGCGAAAAGTGGAAGAGGTAGTGTAAAGAGGTCCAGAAGCTATTTAGTTAGTTAATTTGATTCACCACATCATCAAGAATCTATACTCATACCAAAAAACATTTTTATCACTCTACCCAATCAAGAAAACTTAGTAAAATTCACAAAAGATCAAACATTTCAAATTCAAAAATACTAAACCACAAAACTTGATATTCTTGAAGTTACATAGCATTTTTGAAGTTAAAAAAAAAACATATCTTGATACTTACTACTCTTGAAAATACAAGTTTTACAATAACTAACGTAGAAGACTTCTCAGAAAGTCTTCTAGACGACTTCTTATGAAGTTTCTCTCGTTAGCTAGAAACTTTAATAAACATGAATGTTAGTAACCTCATAATTATCACCAATTAAGTTATGAATTTTATTCAGTAGCCCCAATATTGACTAATATACATGAATTAACAAGAAAATGTTTAAAAAAGATTCTCAGTTTGAGAGAAAATGAAAGTTTATTAAACATTGACGTAGACGACTTCTGGTAGACTTCCATGGAAGTCGTCCATTTAGGTTAGTTTTGCAATTGATTTTTAACCTAGACGACTTACATGGAAGTCGTCCATCTTTGTTTGTTAAAATAATATTCGAGACGACTTCCATGTAAGTCGTCTAGGGTAAACAGGTTAGTTTTGTATTTGACTGGACTGTGTCAGAAATTTGACTTTTCCTAAACGACTTACACATAATTCGTCCAGTAGAAAATTAAAAAATTGATATTTTGTTATACCTAGTCGATTTTCATGTAAGTCGTCTCAGGTTAGTTTTGCAATTGAAAAATAAAACTTAAAATTTTATTTTTTCTAGACGACTTACATGGAAGTCGTCCATCCGATGACTTACACGGAAGTCGTTCAAGATAAGCAAGGTTTGACTAGAATCTCGGAATAAAATCATTGATGACTTTCGTGTAAGTCGTCTAACGGACAACTTCCGTGTAAGTCGTCTACAAAAAAAATAATTTTTTATCTTTTATTTTCAATTGCAAAACTAACCTGAGACGACCTACATGGAAGTCGTCTAGGTATAACAGAATATTGATTTTTTTAATTTTCTACCGGACGACTTACGTGTAAGTCGTCCAGGAAAAGTTAAATTTCTGACACAATCCGGTCAAATGCAAAACTAACCCGTTTACCCTAGACGACTTACATGGAAGTCGTCTCGATTTTTCTTTTAACAAACAAAGATGGACGACTTCCATGTAGGTTGTCTCTAGAAACACATTTAAAAGTCCATTGCAAAACTAACCTCTGCATTGACCAGAAGACTTCCATGTAAGTCGTTTACAGCCAGAAGACTTCCATGTAAGTCGTTTACAGCCAGAAGACTTCCATGTAAGTCGTCTACAGCCAGAAGACTTACACGGAAGTCGTTTGGGCGAACAGATTAAAAAAAAAACTGATTTCATTGTTTCAACCAGTGAAATAACTTTTTTAGCACACATAAGTCTTCTCCAAGCACCCAGAATCTCAAACAAAAGTGACCCACCAAGAATCGTAATCTTCAATGGCTCTATGAACCATAAAAAATTTAAAATCAAAATCTTGGTTTTTTGGATGAATATGGAGGGAAAGTGAAAGAGATGTTGTTTTTAGTTCATAAGAATTGAGAAATAAGAAATGTAAATCGATTTTAGGTGCATTAAGAGCTTCAATTTGGTTGTTCATGGGGGTTGGTGTATTGATGGCAATGACAATCTTGTAAATACTTGAAAATGATGAGGTTGAAAGAGTAAAAGGCTATTTTCGAAAAAAGTAATTGCCCTTTTGTGAAAATATGAACTTGTGGGGTGGATAGGACAAAAGAAATTTTTTTTAAAAAAAGGTTAGTTTTGTGTTTGACTTTGAGTTGTGAGTCAATTTTGCAAAAAATCCATATATATTTCCGTAAGTATCAACATATAATGTTATTATATTTCTCAAGTGGAATGATATGAACGAAAGCAAAATTTCTTTTTTAAGAAGTTGTTATTATTATGATTTGGTCTATCTCTTACTTTCAATGCCTTTTAAATAGAAGAGTAAAAGATTGGTCTATGGAGTAGATAATATTTATATTATACAATAAACTATTTGTATGAATAATCATCCAAATTTAATATTATCTTTGATACTATGTTAGTTTTTGATAAAAAATTGTTAACTATTTGTCATAAAGTGATATGGGGTTTTTATTTTTGCTGATTTCATCTTTCTTGGATTTTTCTACTTTTTGTAGTTATATTTAGAAGATTTTTCTCTTTCTCTCATAGAGAGAAAAATTTCTCTCAACTTGTCGTGTTTTTGTTTGTAAAATAGTTTGATCATGATGATCGATTTTTGTTTTCCGCTTATTGGAGTTCCCTTTCGCATAGCAAATATTAGGTTCACTAATCACTTAAGATCAGATGGCGACAGTGGCGGAGCTATGTGGGTGGGAGGGGGGGGGGGGGTCAGTGACCCCTGTGATTCTCTTAAATTGAATTTCACTTATATATATTAGGGGGTTGTTAGAATATTTGGTTAAAAACATTTAGTTTGACCCCCATAACTCAAGACCAATTCTTTCTTTTGACCCAGTTTAATATCTTTTTAACAATACATAATTAATTTAGTAAATAATCCCTCTAAAATGTGATGCTGCCTCCACTACTAGATGGCAACCAAACCGAGAGTTGATTTAAATCTCTTATTTCTGTATTTCCTTATCAACTTTTTTCTATTACAGGGAGTAATATGACGGTATCCTCAATCAACAATCCTTTGTGGGTTGGTAAATTTCTTCGAGTCATCTATACTGAAGAAGGGACCGTGCTTCTCCGATGGTCGGAAAGTGATAAAGGCAGTCAGAGTAAGGAGGTAGAAGTCAGATTGCTTTATGAGTGAAGACTATCAAGCCCGATAACAAAGCTTGAGAAGATCGTGTATATGCTAGCGACGTTGTGACACCAGATCCCCATCCCATGCTGAGACGCGTGACGGAGCGGTCGAAGTGCGAAGATTGGAAACGCAAGCAAGCTATCGATGAAGAGTGTCTCAGTTTATTAAATTATTAGTATTATGGTTTCTGCTTTGCAGGAGAATTTTAGTTTTCAATATAAATTTTAGAGTATTTACTGTGTACACATAAGATTTATGTCTTATTTAGGTAGATACCCATTTAGGGTTTTCAACACTTTCTTTGAAAATTGTTGGACGATTATACCCCTACTTCCTTTACACCGCTTTGCTCTCATCTGTTTTACTTCCTACTTCACACACTCCAAGAATCTCACAAGCTCATACGGAGAGGATTAAAAATTTTGATGTCTTTCATTTCGTTCTTAATTTCTTCCATTCCATCAGATTCTGTTAAGTTAAATCAGGATCAAATCGGACTAAGGTATCTAGCGGCCTTTGTACCATCCACTGGCTCCAACCGCTGGCTCGCCTTCTCCATAGCGGCCTGTTCGCGCCGCTCCGCCAAGCCGCTGGCGAGTTTGCGTCTTTCCGAGCGACGTCCAGTGCCCACTGCCATTGATCGTTACAGACCCGCTAAGAGGTGAGCTCCGACTTCTTCTTCTTCACCTAGTCCACGCAGACCTTTCCACCATTAGAGCACACATCTAAGCTCCTCGATCAACAGAAACCTCTGTCATCACCTCAATCTCGCCGTTGTAGCTTCCAATCCGGCCATGGCCTCCTTCCCCGAAACCTCCATAGGCGTCAGTCTTCAGTTCACCAGCTTCTCCTCGTGTCGCTCTCATCTTCAAGTCGTCGTCGTCGTGGCTGAGCTTGAGTCGTGATAGCCTGTCCCGAAGCTCCGGAGTCGTTGCCTCTCGCCGTCGCGGTCATCTTCAGATTGAAAAGCTCGGGAGTTCCACAATGGTGGATTTCTGATTATTTGCGCAGTTGACCCTTCTTATGCGTCCTCACGAATCAACCTCAGACTTTCAATTGAGCAACCCAGACCTCCTCGTAATTGCACAAAGGTCCCTTGTCTCTTGTTAACATCATATTGGACCCAAGACTTCCATAACGTACAACATTCATGTAGTTTTGTTTCCTCTGTGTGAGCTCTTTGATTATTTAGCTAATATAAGTAGTAGCAGTCTAATATTATTTCATAAACGAAATTTCTATCTTTCGAACTCTTAACCTGTTGTTTGCATCAAATTAAATTTGTAACCGTTCTTTATCTATTTCTTCATCTTTGTGAATGGATCGCAATCTTTGGGATGTACACTGGGTTAGACAGCTACAATAATTTATTGGTGCATTGTAATAAATCAAAAATAGTACCCGATTATAATCTTCTTTGAACTAGACTAGTTTTAATTTTTATATGGCTAATATATTTAATAACATATAACAATATAATTATCCGACATATTTTTTTATACATAACAATTTATTTTTTGGATTATTCATTCAAATGTATTGTTAGATGGCTAACATATATTTAATTATGTGTAACAGTTTAGTTATCCGTCTAATCTAATGTAAAATAGTTTAAAATCAAATATTGATATCTAATTTATTATTTATCCATTAATAAGATATTTTAGCTGGCGAATTGTTATAGTATCGGAGCATTGCTTTTTAGTATTGAAGTAGTTGTACTTTCTCCAACTCATCTCAAAACCGTAATATAAGATTAGTTCACTTCGAGTAAAACAAATGTAAGACAACTAATATGAGCTATAAGTATTCTGTATTTCAAATGAGCAAAAGACTTTTGTCCGAACATTCTATTTCATGTCTAGCAAACAGAAGTCAAGCACTTTTTTATAAAATATAATAATTTATTAATATTGCTAACATATTTAATGGCACAAACATCCATTGTTAAACCGCTAAAAATAAATAATTTCATTTTTTTCTAGATTCAACATCACTTGGTTCACCAGAAAGTTTTTTTCAAAGGTCTTGTCCACCAAGAAAATAATCAAGAAAAGATTTTGGTGACCAAGAAGAATATGAAGTTTAGTAGATGTCGCGTATAACATATAAGGCTTGTATGAGAATTGTTCAGCATATCCCGTGTCACGTAATGTCAACCTAGCATTAATATTTTCCTATGCAACATAAGGACAGTTCAGACATTTCACCTCTCCTACTTGCATACTTCTCCCGACACAAATTTTCTTTAGAGCATTTTACTAATTAGTTGATTCTTATAGGATTTTAGCCCAATTCACTCTAAATTTTAATGCAACAAAATTATTATAATTTCTATACATATGAGCAATGTTCGGAAACTCGCTAGGCGTTACGCGCACGCTTGGGTAACGCCTAGCGCCGAATGAAAAAATCGGAGATTATGCGTGGATTAATCGGCGATTTTTTTTGGTTATATATGATACATTTGTGCAGAAGTACAAAAGAGATTGTGTAGTGTAGCGGTTAAGACTATCTTTTTCCGGATAGCAATCCAGGTTCGAGGCTTGTAAAAGTCATTTTAATACGTTTTCTAATATTTAAGTTAAATGAAGGGTAATTTTATCATTTACATATCGTCTTCCTCTTTATATTTTTAGTGTTTTCTGTGTTTTACAGTCGACGGCTTTCCTTATTAGACGAGTTTCAGTTCAACTTTCTTCATAATTTTTGCTGTTTTCTTGCAAATTTTACAAATCCCATATATATTAGTCGATGCCTTAACAAAACGAGCCATAACTTGAGGTTTTCTTAGAAATCCGATTTTTTCACCGATTTTGTCCAATTCGCCACGGTTGATGGCCGGATAGCATTTTTCGGGCGATTTTGCGGCTCTAGGCAGCGCGTTTTAGAACAGGGCATATGAGTGGTCTAAATATTTATGTTTTCTTAAAATATAACATAAATGTTATTTATTATGATTGAATAAAATATTTATAAAATATTAAAATATTTGTAAAATATTAAAATATTTATTAACATAATTAAAGATTTAGGAATATTTTAGACAATAAAAGCATACAGTTTTTTAAGAAACATATGTGTTCAAAATTATAGCAATTAAACACACTATTATTACTTTTCTCCAATTAAACATATTAACCAAACAAAATTCACAATGAAACAACAAGCAGTATGCAAGGTAAATAAAATGAAAACAGCTGTTAGAAACATGATTTGCAGAAATGTATGGACTCAAGAAGCAGTGGTGTAAGATCCCGCTCCCCCAATACCGACCAGGGTTCAGAGCGCGGTCTTAGGGACACGTGACTATGCCAAAAGACAAGCCTTCGTATTCTGTTTATGGTCCGAGAGTCACCAAGCGTGTTCCTTGAAATTCAAATCTACCAACCCAACCGATATCCAGCACTTATATTTATTGTCCTGCAAGAGGGAGGGAAAATAGAAAGGGAGAGGAGGGCATGAGTAAATGGATTACTCAGTGAGAAGGCTTCTAGTCCAGTCGCTCCGCATGGCCACCCATATAGCTCAATGCAGAACAAGGACTGCCTAGTCACACAAACTTTCATTAACTTTAAGATACAACATCATTTACCACACTACTAAACACAATAACATTTCACATCTCTACGCATATCCCAGCTTATCATATTTCTACACATTTAACATCACAGCTCATTTCTCATCACAACACATTTCAAAACACAACCATCACATAGGTTTCATACGACCAACACACAACCTAGACCTCTAGGACCTACCGCACGTCCCCGGGGGAACCAT
Organism: Brassica juncea; assembly: GCA_018703725.1. Taxonomy (NCBI): domain Eukaryota; kingdom Viridiplantae; phylum Streptophyta; class Magnoliopsida; order Brassicales; family Brassicaceae; genus Brassica; species Brassica juncea. The sequence goes on along the minus strand of CM031941.1, from coordinate 16,773,045 downwards.
CCCGAACCCCCTTTGCTGCATTTCCTACGGGCACCCAAATCGGACTACGATCCGTAGCATCCTATGTTACTACCCGTTCACGGTCTCTTTGGCTCAATCAGGCTCCTGTCCGTTCTCCGGTGCCATAGTCACTTATGCCCAGACTCGGCATGACTCGATCCTACCAGGCGCCACCTTTCCCAACCCCGCCTCACCACGGTAACATATTCCCAGACGTCCACATCCGTTCTCAGTGTCACCCACACACACATTCATCAACCTTTTCACACATACACGTCTCAACACGTCCGTCCACACACAGACTCAATAACACCGTCATTCAAATCACACAACCGGTTTATCCTTTAGCAACCATCATTTCATCAAGCATAAAGTGAATACCAATTGAAATCATATAATAACATAGGCGTGTAGTTCTTTCTAGCACATTAGCTTTCACCAAACATCCATACAGGCATCGTACAATCTGTCCCAGCAATACAACCAGTCCATTAAGTCCATTAACAGTATGAGCGTTCTTATGCAACATGTCTTATGCATCTAACAACTTAGCAACCATTATGTTCTAACACCCTAACGAACAAACAAGACTAAGCAGGCCTAATCTAGCATCAAACGATATAAGAGTACAAGAGAAGAAACTCGTTTCGAGACCAACCCACCTGGATGGAAGATCTGGAGATTGATCTGCATTACATCTAGATCTGGGACACAGATCTGAAAAACTGGAACAAGGAACAACGAACAGCAACAACAACAGCACACCACGACATCTTGACTTGGCTGGAGAAGATGGACGGCCGGCAGCTCGTCCTATTGACGTTGCAGCGGCTCTCCGGTGGTGCTCCAATGGTGATCCGGCGACTCGGCTCCGTGCAAAAAGGAGAGAGAGATCAACAAGAATGGGAAGAAGAGAGAGGAGCCGAGGGAGGAAAAAAGAGAAGAGAAAAATGAGACACCCAGACGGCTAGGATTTTCTAATCTGTCCGGAACTCTATAGAACTTTGCTATGGATTTATGATGGAAAAGAAAGAGATGAAGGCTCTCTATTTATAAGAATAAGATGGGAAACCCTAGGTTTAACCCTAATAGGCCCTAGATCTAACGGGCTTTCCCTTTAAAATAAAAGAAACTTTGGGCTAGCGGGCTAGGGATCTCACAAGTGGGATCATGATAATCTTATGTTTTGCCAGCAAATTAGAAAAGAGTGTCACAATTTGATAGAAGAAAATATAAAACATTACGTATCCACGAGCATAAAATTTCTTAACTTTGACATTGTATAAACTATGATCTATCGAGAAAACCCAGAAAAATGTATACATATGTTTGATGTTTCTTTACACATAATAAAAAGTGAATATCGATGATGGTGAATTTCAAGAGAAGAATTTTAGTTTAGTTTTTATAGTATAATTTCCCAGGTTAATTAAGATTGTGGAAACAGTTATAGAGATAATGGAAAGTAGGAGTTGTGATAATTCATTTTTGTTTTAATAGCTTTCTCTCTAAACAATCTGATAGAAAAGAGTGTCACAATTTGATAGAAGAAAATATAAAACATTACATATCCACGAGCATAAAAATATCTTAAATTTGACATTGTATAAACTATGATCTATCGAGAAAACCCAGAAAAATGTATACATATGTTTGATGTTTCTTTACACATAATAAAAAGTGAATATCGATGATGGTGAATTTCAAGAGAAGAATTTTAGTTTTTATAGTATAATTTCCCAGGTTAATTAAGATTGTGGAAACATTTATAGAGATAATGGAAAGTAGGAGTTGTGATAATTCATTTTTATTTTAATAGCTTGCTCTCTAAACAGCAAAGACATTTTTTCAAGGAACTTTTTTTAAAAAAAATTTAATGACACATGTCACTTCCAAAATTATCTATTAACTTTTGTTTTTATAGTATAAACAAAAGATACTTGACACGTGACTTCTTACATAATAAAGTGTTATTTTAAACTAATAAATTGAATTTAGGCGTACTGGACTTCTTTTTAAACCAAAGTTGTAATTAGAGACTGAACTTACGGTCTTTACTTATTACTTGTCCAATGGGCTTTCAATAAAAAGAAATGTTTGGCAAAAAAGTCATAGTATATTTACAAAGCCATAAAATGAAAAGGAAAATCGCATGAAAAACCATGAGGTTGGCAAACAATTTCCCTTTAAATCTTGAAGCTCAACTCCTAACACTTTAAACAGTGAAATTTGTTTCAATAACATATTAAACATTGAAATTAACTTACTTATTTCACACGTCAAAATTGTGACTGGTACTATTAGTTAGCAGGTCAAAAAGTGACATGACAGTTTATTTATTTTTTTAAATATTTTATTTAATAAAACAAATAAATTTGATAAAAATCAATATAAATTTTAAAAATTCAGGAAAAATCAAAATAACAAAATAAAATTTTATAAATAAAAAATAAAAATAGAAATAAATAAATTGTAAAGTTGATAAAAAATTAGGAAAACAAATCTGGAAAAAAATAAAAATAAAAATAAAAATCTTAATTTTTTTAATAAATTAGTATTCAACAAAATCTTTGAAAATCGTACTATATCTCATAATATTTGTTTTACAGTGATATGATTAAATTTGTAACCATCTGAAGGATCCGAACCCGGAAATGTGAATGCTCATGCCTACCTAAATAGGAAAGAGATTTGGGTTCAAGTACTTTTTCTTTTTCAATTTTTAAGATTTTGGATTTTTGAATTTTTATATGTTTTCTAGATTATTTAAAAAAATTCCCGATTTTTTTAAAAATTTCCTAATTTTTATCGATTTTACAGTTTATTTATTATTTATTATTTTTAATTTAAGTTTCTTTTCCTGAATTTTTTGTGTTTCGATTTTTATCAACTTTTTAGAAACTATTTTTCATTTTCATTTTTTCATTTTTTTGAATTTTTAATTTTTCCCGATATTTTTAAGTTTTCCTAATTTTATAGATTTTAACAATTTATTTATTTTTAGTTATTATTTTTAATTTATAAATTTTATTGTTTATTTTATATTTATTCCTGAATTTTTATCAATTTTAAAAATTATCTAACTTTATTTTACTTTTATTAAAATAATTAAAATATTTATATAAAAAGTTGCCACGTCACTTTTTTAACCTGCTAATGAACAATATCTGTCACAATTTTGACGTGTTAAACAAGTAAGTTAGTTTCGATATTTAATATGTTATTGAAACAAGTTTCATTTTTAAAATTGTTAGCAGTTGAGGTATACGATTTTTTTTTTGTCATCGTTGAGGTATAAAATTTAAAGTGCAATTTTTTGCCCATTTCATGGTTTTTTTTATGAGATTTTTCATAAAATAAAATCGTAACTATGAGATAAAAAAATTTATTAGTGAAATGTGTGCCAATGTGAGTATTACAATTACTCTTATTTTAATAATCGAAAGACCTATTTGTTTGGTCACGTTGATCGACCATATTTGCTTATCTGGTGAAACTTGTAAGCAAAGCGCAAGATAACTAATGTTTGCCGACTCCTTTTCCTTTTATTTAATCTGAAAGAAAGAAGAAATAACGAAGATTCTTATCCGAAGCTACAAGCCAGAGCTCCTGTTATTTCTTTCCGTCTCTCTCTTCTTTGACCTTTTCCCAGTTTCAGGTGCGTCGCGCTGACCTCAGCTTCATCTCTATTTTCTTCTCTTCTTTTCTTTTCTTTTATTTTCTTTTGTAACTACGAAATTAATTATTTTCTTGACTGGTAAGGGTTTTGATCGGGCCTTTTGTCTGATAACTTCTCTTTGTTCGTTTCTGTAATCTTTGTCAAATTTTAGGTTTTTTTTTTTTTTTTTTTTCCAGAGGAAGATGTAGGATTTAATGATTATTGAGTTCTTTTGGCTGAATTCATGAAGTCTAATCTTTCTGTGTTTTTTTTTTTATAAGTTTCTGTTCACAGATCATCAGATTTGATACATATTCACATGCTGATATTTCAGATTCGGGAAAGATCTGGCTATTGATTGAGAGAGTGAAACACAAAAAATGGACTACCCTGAAAGTTATAGAGTAACGTTTAGTGGAATTTTGGTCGCTTTTCTTGAATTAGCATTTGCTTATTGTCTATTATGTGTATCAGCTTTGGTCTTTATTGCATCCAAGTTCTTACCCTATTTGCCTTGTCCCTCTTCTGGAATTCTTGGTTACCAAAACGTCCATAAACTTCTCTTTGACTTGCCATTCGAGATCATACTCAGAATCCAGAAGACGGCCATTAAGAGCAGAACAAGCGTTTGGCATCATCAAGACCAAGAAGAGACGAAGAGTTTTGTTGGTAAAGATAAGAACTTGGAATTGATGAATAAGGTGAGATTGCTTGAAGAGGCTGTTAAGGAAGAGAGATCGGCTCGATCTGCTTTGATAGTGGAATTGGAGGAAGAAAGAGCAGCTTCAGCGTCAGCAGCTGATGAAGCTATGGCTATGATTCAGAGGTTACAAGCTGATAAAGCTTCACTTGAAATGGAAGGAAAGCAGTATGAGAGAATGATTGAGGAGAAATTTGCATATGATGAGGAAGAGATAAATATTCTCAAGGAGATTTTATTCAAAAGGGAGAGGGAAAAGCATTTTCTTGAGAAGGAACTTGAGACTTACAAGCACATTGATGATGATGATGATGATCGAGAACCGATTGTGTATGATGTTTATGTCATTGAGAATGATAATAATGCTAAGATGAAAGATGTTGACGCAGCAGAACACAGAGTGAGGAACAGTGATGATCAGGTGAAGCAAATGGATGATTTATTGAAGGATCATGATTCATCAACATAAGCTTATTCTGTTGGTGATAATATCTTTGCTTTCTTGCTGATTCTGTTTTCTGCAATGTGGTTTGGGTAGACTTTGTGTAAATTTGTGAATATTAATGTAGAACTTTGTGACATTTGTAAACGCATCAAATGATATTAAGATCGCTTTGATTTGTATTAACAAAACAATCGAGTATTGAAAACAGAGAGGTTTCTGCCATGACACTAACAAACTAAGACAAAGTTTCAGTTGGCTACAAACTCCGATGTACTAATAGACGTCTGTTTTTCTTCAGTATTCAATCTCTGATGTGCATTGGTCCTGAGTTTATTAAGTTGCTTCTTACGCTCGTATCACTCTGAGACCTTTCCCTTCTTTTCAGCTCAAGTTCTTATTCAAATAAAAATATTATATGATCTGTGGGTGGATCCGCGATTTCTTATGGGCATTGTAACATCCCGTGTCCGGCCTGAAATGAAACCAAGTGCTGAAGGCCCAAGAAAGAGAAACCCTAAATCTAGTCCCTCCCATTTCCTATAAAAGGAGCTGTCCCTCTAAGTCTAACCCACAAGAGAGATAGCAAGCAAAGCCCTACCCTAGCAGAACCCCGCCGCCGCCTCCCACCGCCGCTGACTGCCCGCCTCCGCCGAAGCCGGCCGCTGATCCCGAGCCCGAGTCTCCAGCCGCCGCCTCCTTGATTCTGTTTTGTGTAGCCATCTTCGATCTGATTCTTAAGGTAAGATCTAGAATCTTAGCCTCTTCCCCAGTCATCTAGAATGACACATCTGAGATCTAAACATCTTCTTCATGTCTCTCCCGTGTCGAGAACGCAGATATGTGGTGTTGACCTTCTTTTCCCCCTTTCTCAGATCCTGATCTAAGTCACCAGCAAGCTAAGGTGCGGATTTGGTTGTGAACTTGTCTCATGTTGAGTAATCCGTCGGGACATAGTCCTTTGTTAATCAGATCTAGACTTGTTTGCGTGGATGATGTGATATGTGCTAGATCTAGGTTAATTGAGATGTGTGATTGTGTTGATGTGATGAAACACCTAGACATGCTAGGTTGTTAATGAACCATTGGTAAAAATGATAAGAATGAATCTGAAAATGAGCATGAAAAGAAAGATGGGAATGTGATGAGAATGAGAATGAGATGAAGATGAGTATGAAAATGAGAAAGTGAAATGTGTCAATGAACTTGCTTGTTGTCCTGTTTGGAACACCGAGAACGGGTGTGCATCGAGTCTGAGGTGTGTGAACCTGCGGGACAGTAGCCTAACACGAGGTACTCACAAGAGCCCACGGGACAGTAGCCTAACAAGAGGTACCCGTGGGCGCGATATAAAAGTACCGCGCGAGTGCGGGATAGAAATAAGAAAGGGCCGTGAAAGGACGGGATCGGAGTAGGCGCCTTAAGATCGAGTCTTGCCGAGTCGTGGCGCAAATATGACTATTTACGACCGGGGGGCGGACAGTACCAGGGTGAGACAACGAGCTGCAACTCGGATTGTCATTTAGGAAGCTGGAGGGGTACGGATGCTCGAAAGAGGCGCCCATCCAGGATAGGCCGAAACACTTAGGGACATCCGTAAACGGCCATAAGTCCATAGGTCTAGGATGTTTGGATTGGAACTGATTGATTGTTGCATAATAGATCCTATTAGCTTATGACTGTGTTGATTGCTTACTGATCCTGAGCTGAGTTCGTGGGTTCCTGGAACCTGCCCTCACTGAGTTACCCATACTCACCCCTCTCTCTTTTCAGGTATGGACGCGAGGGAGCGGGAGTAGGAGTCCGTATGGTGCAAGTGTTTTCTTTGGTTTTACTTATATTTTCAGAAACCTTATCGCTTCTTTACAGACTTTCATTTGTTGATGCTTGAGTTTTGGTCTTATGTAAGACTATCTGAGTTTTAATAAAGGCTTTTGGGACGAATTGTGTTTGTCTACGGTTTTAAGAATGATCCTTGGGAGTGGGATGTTACAACTGGTATCAGAGCGAGGGTTAAACCTGTCCGGTACTGTCCCGGATGGGTAGGGGTGAGGTAAAAGTCGAATTTCAAAAGGAATCATTTTCAGAAAAGTTTGCAAAAGTTTTATTTTTCAAAGGTTGCTCGACGAAAGTTTAATTAAAATGCACCACTCGGACCGAAACTCCTGGCTTTCTCGGTAAGTTAATGAACTCGCACAAAACCCAGTCTAATATCTCTTTCGTATGTCACAGATGCCTCTCAGGAATGCTAAAGTCGTAACGAAAAACGGAACGGCCCAGCGAGCAGCACGTCGGGCCACCAGGTCCGCATCCCAAGCCTCCAGCGAGGCAGAGAGCCAGAATGTGGTACCACCAGTGAACGGGAACCCAGCAGGGGGACGCGATGCCGTGAATGCAGCCATCTTGGAGGAGTTGCAAAGGTACCGGGAAGCCTACGGGGGACAACTGCCCAACGTCGAACCTGCCGCAGGGGCCGGGGCCATCCCGATACCACCAGGGGCGGGTCAGAACCCGCCACCACCACCGGCGGCGCCTGTTGACATGGCCACCCAAGGATCTACCTACTGGGACATGATGAGGCACATCAGGAATATGCAGATGGAGTTCTTCAGTGGTAAGGTCGATGCAATTGTCGCTGACAATTGGAGACGACAGCTTGAAAGAAACTTTGTTTCGGCCAGATGCCCATCCAAGTTCTGCAGGGACCTGGCAGTCCACCACCTTAAGGACGACGCCCTCGTCTGGTGGGAAGGAGTGGTCGAAAGGGTACACATGATACGTTTGACATGGGGCGACTTCCTGGAGGCGTTCAACGGGAAGTACTTTCCCCTGGAAGCAATGGACCAGATGGAGAGCAAGTTCCAGGGTATTCGTCAAGGGTCAAGGAATGTGAGAGAGTATGGAGATGAATTCAACCAACTCAGGAGGTTTGCGTGACACTACCTGAGTGACAGGGAGCTGGTACGACGGTTTCTCAAGGGGATGAGGATAGAGTTGAGGAATAGCTGTAACGTACGAGATTACTGGGACATCCATGAATTGATCGAGAAGGCCGCGGAACAGGAGGCTGGGTTAGAGGAGGAACGACGTCAGAACCAGGCCTCCCAAAACCGGGGCACCAAACGAACAAAGATGCGGTGCTTCCCACCGAGACCGCACCGGCCAAGGCTCCATGCGGTAGATGCGGGAAGTTCCATCAGGGAGAGTGCCGGATGGGAGTGTGTTACGACTGCGGACGACCCGGTCACCTTGCAAGGGATTGCAGAGACGGGAGACAGAGACGACCGGGAGCCTGCCCAAGGGTACGTTGCCATCGCCGCGGTCAGGAAGGACATTTAGCTCGAGATTGTAAGGCCCCACTCACGGGTGACGCAGCGCAGCAGCAGAGAGGTCAAGTTGGAGGGCCACGGGCATATGTAGCAGGAAGCCAGGAAGGACCCGAGCCGATCGCGGGTATGTTTAAATCTGAGACCCTGTGAACTGGTTCGTCCTTTAGAAAATATATCTACATAGACCTGTGTATGCATAGCTTAGCGTTAGTATCGTGTAGGGTCTGTCGCAGTCGGAGGAGTGGCGGCGTTCACTCTCTTCGCACAGGAGCAACCCATAGTTTTGTAAGTCCCCGACTTACACACAAGTGGACTTTTAAGGGGAGCTTCAACGTCAAAGTTGCGGGGGTCGAGACCGCCGGGGAAGAAAGGATGATGACTAAAGGACGATATGACGGAGTGCCGGTGATTCTCGAAGGCGTGAACCTACCCGGGGACCTGTTAAAGTTAGAGCTTGGCTGATACGAGGTGATTCTAGGGATGGACTGGCTGGCCCGGCACGGAGCTGTGGTTGACTGCGCCAAGGCATGTGTCCGGTTTCCACAGGAAGGCGGCCAAATAGTGTACATGGGAATGAAGACTGGGACTAGAGTATCCGTTATATCTATGGTTCAGGCCGAAGATGCTATCAGGAGGGGCAGTGAGGCCTTTTTAGCCACCATAGAGATGGTGGGGGAGACTGGGACGCCAGACTTGGGGAGTATCCCAGTGGCTGCAGAGTTCACGGATGTTTTCGAACCACTGCGTGGACCTCCACCTGATCGGAGTAATGCTTTTACAATCAAACTCGAGCCCGGAACTGCTCCGGTATCCAAGGCCCCATACTGATTAGCCCCGACAGAGATGGCCGAGCTCAAGAAACAGTTGGAGGACTTAGTGGAAAAGGGGTTCATCGGACCGAGCAGTTCACCGTGGGGCGCACCGGTGCTGTTCGTCAAAAAGAAGGACGGAAGTCTACGTCTTTGCATCGATTATCGAGGGCTGAACAAGGTGACCGTTAAGAACAAGTATCTGCTGCCTCGTATTGATGAACTTTTGGACCAATTGGAAGGCGCCACATGGTTTTCAAAAATTGACGTAGCTTCGGGTTATCATCAGATCCCTATTCATGAGGGGGACATTAGGAAAACGGCATTCCGCACCCGTTATGGCCATTACGAATATGTGGTGATGCCCTTTGGACTGACAAATGCCCCTGCAGCCTTCATGGGCTTAATGAACGATGTTTTAGAGAATATTTGGACCAGTGTGTGATCGTATTCATCGACGACGTCCTGGTTTATTCCAAGAGCCGGGAGGACCACGGCCGACACTTGCGCATGGTGCTGGACAAGTTAAGGGAACAAGGGTTGTACGCCAAACTCAGTAAGTGCAGTTTTTGGCAAAGAAAGATCGGCTTCTTGGGTCACGTGATCTCAGAGGAAGGGGTGGCAGTAGACCCGGAGAAGATAGAGTCAATCACGAAATGGCCGACACCAGGTAATGCGACCGAAGTCCGAAGCTTCCTTGGGTTAGCCGGGTATTACCGTAAGTTTGTACCAGGATCTGCTACTGCGGCAAAGCCGCTGACTCAACTTACCGGCAAGGCGGCTAAGTTTGAGTGGACTGGGGCGTGTGAAAAAGGATTCCAGCAACTGAAGGAGGCACTGACCAGAACCCCGGTACTGGTACTACCCAAGCTGGGAGTGCCGTACACCGTGTACACCGATGCGTCTGGGGTCGGAGTGGGATGTGTGCTCATGCAAGATGAAAGAGTCATTGCATATGCATCCAGACAGCTGCGGAAGCACGAGGCCAATTACCCAACACATGTTCTGGAACTAGCAGCAATGGTCTTCTCCCTCAAGATTTGGAGATCGTATCTGTATGGGGAGAAGGTTCAGATCTTTATGGATCATAAGAGCCTGAAGTATGTCTTCACACAGGGGGACTTGAACCTACGCCAAAGGAGATGGATGGAGTTGCTAGCAGACTACGACCTAACCATTGACTACCACCCTGGGAAAGCAAATCTGGTGGCGGATGCATTGAGCCGAAGGAAAGCAGACATTTCGGGAGTCAAAGAGGCACAGGAGCTTGCCGCAGTCTTAGCAAACTTGCACTTGTGTGCTACATCAGTGAACGAGGACGGCGCCGGACTCGAGGCACTAGAACAGGCCGACCTGCTAAGCCGAATTAGCAAAGCTCGAGAATTGGATTCCAACCTTCTGGGAATGGTGGAAAAAGAAGTTATTGGGTATCGCACCGCTGGAAACGGCACCATCCTGTTTAGGGGCCGGGTATGTGTGCCCGATGAGAGTAACCTGAGAAACGAAGTGTTGACACAGGCTCACCAGTCCCGGTTTTCAATACACCCAGGAAAGACCAAGATGTATCGGGATCTAAAACGGTACTATCATTGGGGAGGGATGAAAAGAGATGTGATCGCCTGGATATCCCGGTGCCGGACGTGCCAACTAGTTAAGGCCGAGCGTGGAGTTCCCAGGGGCCTTCTCCAGGGGCTACCCCTACCACAGTGGAAGTGGGACATGGTGACAATGGACTTCCTGACAAGATTACCGAGGACCACAAGGAACTGGGATGCCATATGGGTTATAGTTGACCGTCTGACCAAGTCAGTTCACTTCCTGCCCATCAAGAAGACCGACGGGGCCGAAGAGCTAGCACAAGAGTACATCAACTTTATAGTACGGTTACATGGAGTGCCCGTGAGTATAGTGTCAGACCGAGACCCAAAGTTGACTTCCAAATTCTGGCAAGCATTCCAAAAGGCATTGGGAACGAAAGTCCATCTGAGCACGGCATACCACCCTCAGACTGATGGACAATCATAAAGGATCATCCAGACCTTGGAGGACCTGTTACGGTTGAGTGTGCTGGATTGGGAAGGGAAATGGGGTGAACATCTACCGTTAGTAGAATTTGCCTACAATAACAGCTACCACGCTAGCATCGAGATGTCCCCCTTCGAGGCGCTGTATGGCCGACCATGTCGAACCCCCTTGTGCTGGACCCCAGTGGGGGAGGGGCACGACATGACACCCAATTTAGTTCAGGAAATGATCGGACACGTGGAACTCCTGAAGGAAAAATTAAAGGAAGCTCACGACCGCCAGAAAAGTAGTGCAGACAAACGCTGGAAGGATTTGGAGTTTTCGGTGGGGGATGAAGTTTATTTGAAGATGAGGATCCTCCGAGGGAGCGACCCAAGCCGTAAGGTAAAGAAGCTGAGACCCAGGTACATGGGCCCTTACGTGATAAAGGAAAGAATTGGAGAAGTAGCTTACCGGTTGGATCTACCGCCAGACTTGTCAGATTTTCATGACGTGTTCCACATATCGGTACTACGAAAGGTTGTGCGTGAACCAGAGTTGATATTGCCAGACCCGCCTACAGACGCGCAACGCGACCTTACATTGACCAAAACCTGATGGGGATTGTAGGCGAGAAGGTAGTGGGCAACCGTGGAAGGAAAGTGAGGACGGTATTCACGAGGACGTATGGGAACCAGAATCTCATTTGAGGATCAGCCATCTCAGGATGTTTGAAAACATGGAAAGTGGGCAAGACGCACCCTTGAATTCGGGGACGAATTCCCATTTAGTGGGGGAGAGTTGTAACATCCCGGCCCCGGCCCTAAATGAAACCCAAGTGCTGGAAGCCCAAGAGAGGGAAACCCTAAATCTAGTCCCTCCCATTTCCTATAAAAGGAGCTGCCCCTCTAAGTCTAACCCACAAGAGAGACAGCAAGCGAAGCCCTGCCCGAGCAGAACCCCGCCGCCGCATCCCACCGCCGCCGACTGCCCGCCTCCGCCGAAGCCAGCCGCCGATCGCCACACGCGAAGCCCCAGACGCCGATCCTGAGCCCCCAGCTGCCGCCTCCTTGATTCTGTTTCGTGTAGCCATATTCGATCTGATTCTTAAGGTAAGATCTAGAATCCGAGCCTCTTCCCCAGTCATCTAGAATGATAGATCTGAGATCTAAACATCTTCTCCATGTCTCTCCCGTGTTGGGAACGCAGATCTGTGGTGTTGGCCTTCTTTTCCCCATTTCTCAGATCCTGATCTAAGTCACCAGCAAGCTAAGGTGAGGACTTGGTTGTGAAGTTGTCTCATGTTGAGTAATCCGTCAGGACATAGTCCTTTGTTAATCAGATCTAGACTTGTGTGGATGATGTGATATGTTCTAGATCTAGGTTGATTGAGATGTGTGATTGTGTTGATGTGATGAAACACCTAGACATGCTAGATTATTAACGAACCATTGGTAAAAATGATAAGAATGAATCTGAAAATGAGCATGAAAAGAAAGATGGGAATGTGATGAGAATGAGAATGAGATGAAGATGAGTATGAAAATGAGAAAGTGAAATGTGTCAATGAACTTGCTTGCTGTCCTGTTTGGAACACCGAGAACGGGTGTGCGTCGAGTCTGAAGTGTGTGAACCTGCGGGAAAGTAGCCTAACACGAGGTACCCGCAGGAACCCACGGGACAGTAGCCTAAGACGAGGTACCCGCGGGCATGATATGAAAGTACCGCGCGAGTGCGGGATAGCAATAAGAAAGGGCCGTGAAAGGACGGTGACCGTGAAACGACGGGATCGGAGTAGGTGCTTTAAGATCGAGTCTTGCCGAGTCGTGGTACAAATATGACTATTTACGACCGGGGGGCGGACAGTGCCAGGGTGGGCCAACGAGCTGCAACTCAGATAGTCATTTAGGAAGCTGGAGGGGTATGGATGCTCGAAAGAGGTGCCCGTCCAGGATAGGCCGGAAAGCGTAGGGACATCCGTAAACGGCCATAGGTCCATAGGTCTAGGAAGTTTGGATTGGAACTGATTGATTGTTGCATAATAGATCCTATTAGCTTATGACTGTGTTGATTGCTTACTGATCCTGAGCTGAGTTCGTGGGTTCCTGGAACCAGCCCTCACTGAGTTACCCAAACTCACCCCTCTCTCTTTTCAGGTATGGACGCGAGGGAGCGGGAGTAGGAGTCCGTATGGTGCAAGTGTTTTCTTTGGTTTTACTTATATTTTCAGAAACCTTATCGCTTCTTTTCAGACTTTCATTTGTTGATGCTTAAGTTCGGTTTTATGTAAGACTATCTTAGCCTTAATAAACGCTTTTGGGACGATTGTGTTTGTCTGCGGTTTTCAGAATGATCCTCGGGACTGGGATGTTACAGGCATCTAAGGGGTCTTCAAGGAAACAGAGTTGATATCGATAGCTCATTGTGGCAAAATATTCAGAAAGAGAATGATAGACTCACATTAATGGTTCCAGTCAACCTCAGACAGTAGACGACACAATAAGCAGTACTTATGGGCCACTCTAAAGTCTCAAACCCTGATTACCAAATCAGCTGATCATTAACAAATTTGGACATTATTCATTACCTAAATCATTAAAACAAAACATAACACAGAAAAAGGACTTACTCAAGAGCATCAGGTATAACCAATTACCATTCTCCCATGTAAACTGAAGGTCTGTAGCCATCAGATCAAGAGAAGAGTTAAAGTTTGAAGACTCTAAGAGAAGTATCAGCTGAGTTTTAGTAAAGTGTGTGTTAGACTCTAGTTGAGTCAGAAGGTTTTGAATTGCACTAGAATAAGTCGATTACACGTGTCCCTGATCTCATATGTTAAGCGTGTGTTCTCACGTGTGTGTGTAAATGATCAAGTTATAAGGTCATTAGGGTTATCTCGAGCTGATTAAGTGTTGTTGTTAGACAAGACGAGATATAAAGAGATCAAGAGGGATACAGTGTGATCGAGTTGTAACGGAGCTCGCTTGTGAGCATCTAGTGTGTTGCTGTTTCGATCCCTGCTCCCGAGAGATATAGTGGCCTTTTCTCGTTAACGGAGAGGTACGGTGAACTCCGGGTCAACATATCGCTCTCTTCGATCTTGTTTCATGTTACGAGTGTTCAATCAAGTGAAGTCTCAGAGGAAGAAGGTAATTTTCTTCACAAATTGGTACTAGAGCCAGGTTCTCTGGCCTGAGACTGACAACGATTGAAGACGACGGAAGCACGATGGTGGAGTTCATCAAGATGACAACGCATCAGTTTGCGATGACGGTGTTTGATAGATCGGGGGACTTCTCGATCTGGAAGAAACGCATGTACGCAACAGCATACAAGGACTCAAGGATGTTCTGTCGGAACCAGTTGTAACACCCCCGAACCGTTCTAGGTATAGGTCGAACCACCGGCCAACAATCAAACAAGAACATGACTGATGGACCAACTATATACCAAGGTTCGGAAGCGCTACATGACGGGTTAGGAACGATCTGAACACAATCACAAAGGGTGCAATTTGTGACTAGGCCTGTTCGCCCACTTAACACGTCCCGTTAGAGGAAGGCCTAAGGCTTTTCAACCCGTACCCGAATCTAACGTTGTGTTAGCTGGACAAGCTAATATCAGTAACAACAAGTCGTTTACACAAAACATTCCTTTATTTATCATACATGAAACATGGTTCGCAAAACACAACTTATTATACAAGTAGTGGCTAGCCAAAAGAGTAAAAGTACATACTTATATTTTGAAAACGACCTTAAGCAAAAAGATGCAAATCTACACCAGCCGGCCTAACTTCCCACGACCTCTAAGAGTACTACTGGTCACCTGAAAACAACAAAGAATGAGGAGTGAGTAATCCAGCATTACTCAGTGAGTTACAATCCCCAACTAATAAATACAACACCTCCCTATCCCACCCCAAACAAATCTAAAGCGAGAGTTTCACCTAATAACCCAAATCAATAATAATGATAATAATAATAAGCAAATCAGAAATCCGCAGCAGAAAATAATAGCGAGCAAATTATCAATACTATAAGATAATCGCTAAAACTTGCAAATCGATCTCAATTTTAACAAGGGTTTACCAATCCCTTTACACTATATATATATATAACTAAGACCTTGGTGACTTAGTGTTCCTCCACATCCTCGGCAATATCCTAACTCCTTATCACAAAGACATAGAGAAGGAACTTTAAACCGAACGCAGCCCACAGTATGTTCGGGTCACCGTGCGACAGCCCCAGTACGTTCGGGCCACTGCCGGTTGTCACACGACGATCGCAGCCCACAGTTCGTTTGGGTCACCGCGAGACAGCCCACACTGTGTTCGGGTCACTGCCGGTCACTACCTCGTCGTGCAACCACTCAGCCATAGGCCATGACCCCGTCTCTCTGAGTGTTCTCGATCCAGAGAATAAGGGGTTTCCATAAACCCCCCAGGTACGAGGTTGAGGAAACACTAATCACTCCTACACATGCCTATATGGCTAACATATAGCTAATACTAAACCTGGGAATATAACCAAGGTTCTAAGAAGTAATCACAATCAACACAATCAAACATATTCTAGAATCTAGCATAAAGACTAATCCTATAATACCTAACTATCCACAACCTAGCGATATCATCTAAGCATTCAACGTTCTCTAACTAACCAATCAACCTAACGATTAGCATGCTACTACGATTCTCAAGCAATAACTAAGCATGCTATTAACTAATCAACCTAACCATTACTATAAATTAATCAAACCGTTACTCAGTTTAGACCTGGCCTCCTGCCATGATCCAACTTCCAAGTAACGGGAACCTGCATGAAAACAGCTTAGCAAACAATTGATTATAACTCACTGTTTTTGGTTGACCGTGGCCTTGACCCGTCTTCTGCGATCCGAACCCTTTTCTTGACCTTCACAAGTAGACCCACGTCTGCAATGATCTTTACTTGAGCAGAAATTCCTTTAGATGTCGACTCAAAACTGACAGAGTAACTGTTCTCAGAAACTCTCAAAAACTAACGAAAAAGCTCGAACACAATCGAAACTCTAACTTTCTTTCTTTGCTTTCTCTCTCACGTTTTAAAGTAGGTATGAAGTGGTCTGAATGCGATGAAATTGACTGGGGGTCGTGGGATATTTATAGGAGTCATCAACCAATCAGAAACAATCCGTGTGGCAGCCCGTGTGTCGCTTCTCATGGCTCCGGTTGCATGCGCGGCGGCACCTCGTGCTCCACATGTCTGGCTGCATGACCAGGATGGCATGCATGGATACACCACGTCCTACACATGTCTGAAATCATGGCCTTATTGCATGCACATTGACAACACATCGGCCACATGTCGATCAGCATGCTTCGGTCACAAGTTGAGCGGCACCTCGTGCTTCTGTGTGTCACTCCGCATGCTGTGATCTCCTGAGATTCAACACCTCTTGCTTCCCTTGCCACCTACCATTCCAGGCAGTTGAAACCACGTCCTTATCTCATAAATCAAACCAACTCGAGCTTCTCGGTCCATTCGACTGATTTCGACCCTTCCGGTATATTTTCGACCCGCGATCAATCCCGAATAATTTTCCGCTCCCGTTCTGATGCGCTGAATATTTTTAATAAACTCCATAAGAATTCTAAACTTGAAGAAAAATATTTCCGAGCCTCCGGCTTCCTTGAAAAATCCCAAAATACCGAAATTAGGGTTTTTGTTCGATTTCGGGTTTTCCCGTCGTGCTTCGATTCCCTTCCTGCTTAAATTCCTGTCCTGCTTCTGGCTTCCAAAATCCTTTTTTACTGATACGAAATTTTTCCGGGAGATCTTCACAGTGAAGAAACGTCGGCTTCAAAACGTCGTGCTTCTAAAACGCCGTGCTTCCAAAATTTTAATTCTTACAAAACATTTGTCTGATCAATCTAAAACATTCTCTAACATGGTCTAGCAGCGTAAGGTTTCCTCACGATCAATTCTTCGACCACCTCGTTCTTCAAAATTTCTCGATCGATCCTTATCGCCCGCGGTTCGACCGACCATCATGTTGATGCTCGACCAATCTTCTATTTTCTTTGAACCATGTCCAATACTTTGTGATGGAAACTCAACATATCTCCTCATAATTTGATTCCCAAAAGCTCGGCTCCAAATTCTGACTTTATCGATCTCGACCATTTTACCCCTTCGGGAGGGTTATTACATTCTCTCCCCCTTAATAGAATTTGTCCTCGAATTCTTAGGTTTTGAGAGGTCTCCTTCTATCAAATAACAACCTTCCTTTTCCAAACTTAATCTGAACTCGGCGACCAATCTTTCCAAGGATCACCTCATGCCCTTCCAAAGGCAAGACTGACGAATATGCAACAAATTCTCTCCTGAATAACCAATAGAACAGTCTTGATACAATGATCTGCTTCAAGGGTTCGGTATGCAGGGGTCAAGAGTGCCACATTTATCCTGTCAACCACAAAACAATCCACAAACTTGGTAGCTACGTCAGGAGTCACAAAACTATGTGTTGCTCCCGAGTCGAACAATACATGTGTGGGTTTACCAACGACATGTAAGGTTCCTACCACAGTATCTCAATCAACAATATCAATACAAAAAACTAACAAGGACTCAGCAATCATGACTCAATATTCTAAACGCCCAACCCAGAAATCTATCAATCTAAAACTAACCAAGATTCTAACCAAATTCTCAACTACTAAATCCTATGCAAATAAAAGAGGAGGTTAAGCACCCACAATACCTGACACAGGACCCTTATACGGTCCTGCACTACCAAGGTTATCTACACCTAAGTCATAAACTCTACCTCCTAGGTTTTGCCTCTTTGGTGCTGGCTCAATTGCTGGACGGCTAGGAGGAGCTCGGATAGCGAGAGGGGTCGCAGGGATTGGCTTGTTCACTGGATATGCTGTAGCAAAGTGTCCCTTCTCACCGCATGAGTAACAAAAGACATTTGGCATCCCTGATGATGAAAAACCTTGCTGATTACTTCGTTGATTGTTTGGACAGAACCTTGAAATGTGTCCCGGTTGTCCACATATGTAACATACTCTGGAGTTACCCTGATAACTTACTTGGCCTCCAAAGGCTTCCCTTTTTCCTTTGTTAAATCTCTGACCCTTATTGTAATTCTGCTTCTCTTCATGGTTGGACTTGGTGTATCCTCCAAAACTCTGTGTAGCCTTCCTTTCAGCCTAAACTACAGTCTCAACATTACCAGCTTTTTCTACCAGATCAGATAGGCTATAGAAATTACTTCCAGCTAGTCGGCTTCCAAACTCCGGTTTTAATCCGCTCATGAAGTTACGGATCATAGTTCCTTCATCTTCACGGCCATCAAAAACGTGTCGCCTCAATCTGGTGAACTCAGAATCGTAATCCCTTATCGGTCTATCTCCTTGAACTAGGTTCATGAACTGACGCTCCAAACAATGCTTCGCCTCTGGGGGAAAGTACTTCCTCTCAAACTCTCTCTTGAAAGACTCCCAAGATGTGATGGTAAGTCCACGATGCCTGTCTATCCTGTCCCACCATCCTGTTGCGTCCCCTTCTAAGTAGTACACAACAATCCTCTTCTTATGTTCCTCTGGACACTCCATAGCTTCAAAATTCTTTTCCATCATTGTAATCCACTTGTCGGCTGCAATAGGATCTGATCCTCCCTCATATTTGTAGGATCCAATGTTCTTTATGGTAGTTAAAAGCCTGGAAACTTCAGAGGATGAGGTTCGTGTGGGCTGGTTACTAAGTGCTCGGGTCATCACATCATGTAAAAACTTCAAGGTGTTTTCTGTTCCTTGATCTTGTGGTCTGTCTGTGGTATGGTTCTGATCTGGCCTTGGGTTTGATGGAGCGGATTGGCCATGCTGATGTCTCTGGTCCCAATTGCGACTTGGGCTAATGCTCGACAAACTGTAATCCGGGTAACTCGGATCATGTTAGCATACATAGGAAACGATCTTGTCCTCCGAAGTGTGTTCCCATTGTGACCGAACATCTCACTAACGCCATTTCCATTATCTGATCGGTAACCCATTCTTCTCCCTGTCGAGACCCTACCCTCTCCCCATATCCGATCTCGTCAATCATCACCTGTCCCGCGGTTAGCTATCTGCACATTATTAAAAGGGTAAGTCCTATTCCTTAAACTTACTACGGGAAGTGGCTGGTTTCCTAAGGCATCTTTTTGCGACTCCTTTGACTCGATAAAATCGATAAAAAGAACTTGTGTCACGCATGGACGAAACCATGCTCTGATACCACCTTTGTAACACTCCCGAACCGTTCTAGGTATAGGTCGAACCACCGGCCAACAATCAAACAAGAACATGACCGATGGACCAACTATCTACCAAGGTTCGGAAGTGCTACATGACGGGTTAGGAACGATCCGACCACAATCACAAAGGGTGCAATTTGTGACTAGGCCAGTTCGCCCACTTAACACGTCCCGTTAGAGTAAGGCCTAAGGCTTTTCAACCCGTACCCGAATCTAACGTTATGTTAGCTGGACAGGACAGGCTAATATCAGTAACAACAAGTCGTTTACACAAAACATTCATTTATTTATCATACATGAAACACAGTTCGCAAAACACAACTTTTTATACAAGTAGTGGCTAGCCAAAAGAGTAAAAGTACATACTTATATTTTGAAAACGACCTTGAGCAAAAAGATGCAAATCTACACCAGCCGGTCTAACTTCCCACGACCTCTAAGAGTACTACTGGTCACCTGAAAACAACAAAGAGTGTGGAGTAAGTAATCTAGCATTACTCAGTGAGTTACAATCCCCAACTAACAAATACAACCCCTTGCTATCCCACCCCAAACAAATATAAAGTGAGAGGTTCACCTAATAACCCAAATCAGAAATCTGCAGCAGAAAATAATAGCGCGAAAATTATCGATACTATAAGATAATCGCTAAAACTTGCAAATCAATCTCAATTTAAACTAGGGTTTACCAATCCCTTTACACTATATATATAACTAAGGCCTTGATGACTTAGTGTTCCTCCACATCCTCGGCAATATCCTAACTCCTTATCACAAAGACAAAGAGAAGGAACTTTAAACCGAATGCGGCCCACAATACGTTCAGGTAACCGCGCGACAGCCCCAGTATGTTCAGGCCACTGCCGGTTGTCACACGACGATCGCAGCCCACAGTTCGTTCGGGTCACCACGAGACAGCCTACAGTACGTTCGGGTCACTGCCGGTTACTACCTCGCCGTGCAACCACTCAGCCATAGGCCATGACCCCGTCTCTCTGAGTGTTCTCGACCCAGCGAATAAGGGGTTTCGATAAACCCGCCAGGTACGAGGTTGAGGAAACACTAACTACCTACACATGCCTTTATGGCTAACATATATCTAATACTAAACCCGGTAATATAACCAAGGTTCTAAGCAATAATCACAATCAACACAATCAAACATATTCTAGAATCTAGCATAAAGACTAATTCCAGAATACCTAACTATCCACAACCTAGTGATATCATCTAAGCATTCAACGTTCTCTAACTAATCAATCAACCTAACGATTAGCATGCTACTACGATTCTCAAGCAATAACTAAGCATGCTATTAACTAATCAACCTAACCATTACTATAAACTAATCAAACTGTTACTCAGTTTAGACCTGGCCTCCTGCCATGATCCAACTTCCAAGTAACGGGAACCTGCATGAAAATAGCTTAGCAAACAATTGATTATAACTCACTGTTTTTGGTTGACCGGAGCCTTGACCTGTCTTCTGCGATCCGAACCCTTTTCTAGACCTTCTCAAGTAGACCCACGTCTGGACTGATCTTCACTTGAGTAGAACTTCCTTTAGATGTCGACTCAAAACTGGCAGAGTAACTGTTCTCGGAAACTCTAAAAAACTATCGAAAAAGCTCGAAAATGATCGAAACTCTAACTTTTTTTCTTTTCTGTCTCTTTCACGTTTTAAAGTAGGTCTGAAGTGGTATGAATGTGATGAAATGGACTGGTGGTCGTGGGGTATTTATAGGAGTCATCAACCAATCAGAAACAAGCCGTGTGGCAGCCCGTGTGTCTCTTCACCTGGCTCCGGTCGCATGCGCAGCGGCACCTCATGCTCCACATGTCTGGCTGCATGAACAGGATGGAATGCATGAAGACACCAAGTCCTCCACATGTCTGAAAGCATAGACTGGTTGCATGCACATTGACACCACATCGGCCACATGTCGATCAGCATGCTTCGGTCACAGGTTGAGCGGCACCTCGTGCTTCTGTGTGTCACTCCGCATGCTGTGATCTCCTGAGATTCAACACCTCGTGCTTCCCTTGCCACCTACCATGCCAGGCAGTTGACACCACGTCCTTCTCTCATAGATCAAGCCACCTCAAGCTTCTCGGTCCATTCGACATATTTCAAACCTTCTGGTATATTTTCGACCCGCAATCAATCCCGAATAGTTTTCTGATCCCGTTCTGATGCGCTGAATATTTTAAAAAAAATTCACAAGAATTCTGAACTTGAAGAAAAATATATCCTGAGCCTCCGACTTCATTAAAAAATCCCAAAATTACGAATCAGGGTTTTTGTTCGATTTCGGATTTTCCTGTCGTGCTTCGATTCCCCTCTGCTTAAATTCCCGTCCTGCTTAAATTCTCGTCCTGCTTCCGGCTTCCAAAATAAAATTTTACTGATACAAAATTTTTCCGGGAGAACTTCACGGTGAAGAAACATCGGCTTCAAAACGTCGTGTTTCTAAAACGCCGTGCTTCCAAAATTTTTATTCTTCCAAAACATTCGTCTGATCAATCTAAAACATTCTCTAACATGGTCGAGCAGATTAAGGTTCCCTCACGATCAATTCTTCGACCACCTCGTTCTTCGAAATTTCTCGATCGATCCTTATCGCCCGCTGTTCGACCACCATGTTGATGCTCGACCAGTCTTCTATTTTTTTGAATTTTGTCCAATACTTTGTGATGGAAACTGAACATATCTCCTCATACTTTGATTCCCAAAAGCTCGGCTCCAAATTCGGACTTTATCGATCTCGACCATTTTACCCCTTCGGGAGGGTTATTACACCAGTAGTCAAGACGGAGGTTACAGATTCTGAAAAGGAGGATTCAGATACCAAGAAGAAGAAAGAAGTGGAGTACGTGGCAAGATCGGAACGAGACGAGAAGGCAATGAATCTCATATTCATGAGCGTCGGAGATCAAGTACTCAGGAAGATCGACAAGTGCGTGACTGCAGCTCAAACTTGGGCTCTGCTCGATTGCCTGTATATGACGAAGAGTCTTCCCAATCGCGTTCATTCTCAGCTGAAGGTGTAATCATTCAAGATGCAAGAAGCAAGATCGATAGATCAAAACATGGATGATTTCTTGAAGATGATCGCGGATCAAAGGAATCTAAGTATCGAGATTCCAGAGGAGGTCCAAGCAATTCTACTACTCAACTCTCTCCCAGCCAGCTATGATTCTTTAAAGGAAACCTTGTAATATGGTAGAGATGCTATTAAGGTTGAAGAAGTTTCTAGTGCTACTAGATCTAAAGAACTAGAGTTTAAAGATGCTTCTTGCTCTAGGCCTAGTGGGGAGGGGCATTATGTGCGGGGTAGAACGGACTCTAGGACTGGAAATTCTGGTAAATCTAAGTACAGGTCTCGCTCTAAGTCGAAAGATGGTAAAAGTGTCTACCTGATCTGCGGCAAAGAAGGCCACTTCAAGAAGTAGTGCTACAAGTGGATCGAACGCAACAAGGGCCGAACAAATGCATACGAGAAGGCAGAAGCCTCCATGGCAAGGAATGACGATGCAAAAGCAGCAAATTCTGACTGAAGAACAGACGCAACTGTGGCACATTTGGATGGGACACATCGGGAGAAGGGACTTGAAGAACTAGCAAAGAAAGGGTGCTTCGAGAACAAGATGGTTTCAGACATAAAGTTCTGTGAAGACTGGGTAATGGGAAAGACTCACAGATCAAGCTTCGGGCAAGCTAAACATGTCACGCAGAACAAGTTAGACTACGTGCACAGGCACCTTTGGGGATCGCTAAATGTGTCGTACAGTCTCAGTAAAGCTCAGTATTTCATCTCTTTTAGTGATGATTACTCACGCAAAGTATGGATCTATTTCTTGTGCTATAAAGATGAAGCCTTTCAAAGCCTTGTAGATTGGAAAAGGACGGTTGAGACGCAGACAGAAAGAAAGCTCAAGAGGCTCAGGATGGATAACGGACTGGAGTTTTGTAACCGCGTGTTCGACGGGTTCTGTAAGAAAGAAGGCATAGTACGTCACAGGACATGTATGTATTTTCCCCAACAGAATGGCGTCGCGGAGAGACTTAATCATTCCATCATGAACAAGGTCCGTAGCATGCTCAGTGAGAGTGGCCTAGGAAAGAAATTTTAGGCGGAAGGTGCCTCAACGGCCGTTTACCTCATCAACAGATCTCCATCATCAGTGTTGGAGTTCAAAGTGCCAGAAGAAGTGTGGACCTGAGTGATGCCTAGTCTCTCGAGCCTAAGGAGGTTTGGATGTATTGTTTACATCCATACAAACGACAGGAAGCTGAACCCACGAGCTAAACGAGGAGTATTCACGGGATATCCAGAAGGGGTGAAAGGGTTCAGGGTGTGGTTATTGGATGAGCAGAAATGCACAATCAGTCGGAGTGTCGTGTTCAAAGAAGATAAGTTGTACAAAGATGTAAAAGCAGATGTTTCAAGCCTGCCAGGGGATGAAGAACAAGACTTGAGAATGCTGAGTTTTGAACTATCTGAAGGTGGGACGAGTAAGACAGGAAGTTCTTCTCAAGGTGGAGCAGCCTTGGAAGGTTGATCATGATCAGACAGACCTCGAGAATTCTCAGCTTGCTCGAGATAGACCAAGGAGACAAGTCATAGCACCGAGAAGATTAATTGATTATGAATGTGATTACATCGGCTACGAAGAAGAATTTGAAGTTATGATGTGTATGATGTTTGAAGATGGAGGAACAGAACCAAATAGCTACCAGGAAGCGTTGAGTGATCCAGATAGTGATAAATGGATCGAAGCTGTGGAAGATGAGATGATCTCATTAAAGAAGAATCGATCATGGGTTCTCGTGGATATACCAAAAGTACAGAAAGCAATAAGGATGTAGATGGTTGTTCAAGAGAAACCAGGCATTGCTGGAGTTGAAGATCCTCGTTACAAGGGAAGACCTGTAGCCAAGGGATACTCACAAAAGGAGGGAGTTGACTATAAGGATATTTTTGCTCCGGTAGTTAAGCATGTATCAATCAGATATATGCTGTCTGTGGTCACAAACTTCGACATGGAACTAAAGCAGACAGACGTCAAGATGGCCTTTCTTCACGAAAACATTGAAGAGCACTTTGTGATGGCACAACCCGAAGGCTTTGTAGACAAGGATAATCCAGATAAGGTTTGCTTGTTGAAGAAATCACTTTACGGACTGAAGCTGTTGCCTCGTCAATGAAACAAGAGATTCAATGACTTCACGCAGGCAAATCAGTACAATAGGAGTCAGTATGACAGTTGTGTTTACTTCAAAGAAATGGAGAACAAGGATATGGTGTATTTTCTATTGTACGTCGATGACATATTGATAGCGTCAAAGAATAAGAGTGAAGTTCAGAAGTTGAAGGTTCTATTGAACAGTGAGTTTGAGATGAAAGATCTCGGCGAGGCTAAGAAGATCCTAGGTATGGAGATTGAAAGAGATAGAGTAAGAGGTCGGATGTGCATTTCTCAGGAAAGCTATCTGAGACGAGTATAGGGTAATTTCAAAATGGTCCAGTGTAAATCATTTTCCATGCCGATGGGAGCTCACTTCAAGCTAAGGTCACCCACAGAGCCTGAGGTGAAGGAGAATGCAAGCTGTATGGAGGAAGTTCCATACCAGAGTGCGGTCAGGAGTATTATGAATTCAATGATATGCACACATCCTGATTTAGCTTACCCTGTTGGACTCATCAATCGGTTTATGAATAACCCTATGCCAGAGCACTGGAGTGCAGTGAAGTGGGTGCTGAGGTATATCCAAGGAACGTTGGATACAAGACTCTGTTACAAGAAAGGAGGAGACTTCGTGATAAAAGGATACTGTGACTCTGACTATGGTGGGGACCTGGACCAGCGAAGATCGAGTAATGGTATTGTATTTACAGCAGGAGGGAATACAATCAGTTGGAGATCTCAACTACAGAAGGTTGTGGCGTTGTCGTCTACAGAAGCGGAGTATATCTCAATGTCAGAAGCAATCAGAGAAGCAGTGTGGCTGAAAGGATTAGTAGAAGAACTTGGCTTTGGTCAGAAGACTGTGGAGATCATCTGTGACTCACAGAGTGCCATTGCACTCTCGAAGAATGCTGTGTTTCACGAGAGAACAAAGCATGTGGCACAGAAGTATCATTTTGGTCGAGATCTTATATGCAAAGGGATTGTAGCAGTATTGAAGATACCAACCGCATACAACCCAGCTGACATTCTTACGAAGGTTTTGCCAGTATACAAAGTCAAGGAAGCATTGAAGATGCTTCGTGTTGGTAAGGAATAAAAGGTTTGCATCCTCGAAGGATGTAGAGTTCGGTCAAGGGCTTGGGTGCTTGGATTTAAGCACAAGAAGGTATAGAGGTTGATCTATGTCTAAGGTGGAGATTTGAAGGTCTGTAGCCATCACATCAAGAGAAGAGTTCAAATTTGAAGACTCTAAGAGAAGTATTAGCTGAGTTTTCCTAAGTGTGTGTTAGACTCTAGTTGAGTCAGAAGGTTTTGTATTGCACTAGAATCAGTCGGTTACACGTGTCCCTGATCTCATAGGTTAAGCGTGTGTTCTCACGCGTGTGTAAATGATCGAGTTATAAGGTAATTAGGGTTATCTCGAGCTGATTAAGGGTTGTTGTTAGATCAGTCGAGAGATATAGAGATGAAGAGGGATACACTACAAGAAACATGTTCATTCTTAACATTATGATAGCTGTTTTTACAGTTTGCTATTAATTATGTATGTTTATAATAGCGTGAATATTTGATGCTATATAATATATTTAGATACCTTATTTTAGTAGCTGTTAAATAGTTTGTAATTATACGTTTTATGTATTATTGTAAGTTATATGATAACTATTTTAGACATGCTATTTATGCATTTTCGTAGCAGTCTTTGTTGTGTCATGAAATATGTTATGTCATAATTTGTCTGTTACGGATTAGTTGTATATTAAATCTCAGAACCTGCTACATTCATTGATAGAAAAAACTAGTGCCAAAATACAATGTCTGATACAATACCATTCAGTCTACAAGAACATAACCCAAAGCACAAGTCTTAAACGAAACTAGAAAGCAACAATATCCAAGTAGAAGAGTAGTACAAAAGACCTGGATGATAGTAGTCTTAACACAAGATGACTTTCTCCTTTGGCCATGCAATGCATGTTCCAATTGCGTCATCCAGACAATCAAATGTCAGAAGATGGACGCCAAAACTCTGCCAAAATAACCTTCACCACATCAACCCAGACTTTAACTGCATTAGGTCCCAAGGGAACAAAGTGTACTGAGTGCTCTGTTATCTGCAACCACCTGATTTTTCCCTCCAGTGGACATCAACATGCACTTCTAATTTTCTTTGGAATCATTTTGACAACGACGCTACAAAGTTTGTAAGACAAACCGTTTATGCCAATGAATGATATAACAACTAACAAACAGAAATTTAGACCATAAACTACAAAATTTACCTGAGATCTTCGAACAGGAGAGGCAGCTTGAGTATTCTTAGCTATAGGAGAAAGTGAGTGGATTGGAGATTTAGAAACTAGTGATGATGCCGCACATGAAGCTGCTGTTGGAGATTTATTTGTAGCAGATTGTGATACAGATTTGACAGCAGCTGACTCTGTTGGAGATGAACAGCTTGGTGAATCTGTGGTGCTTCAAACACACACTTATTGGCAGGCCATGCTACAAAATGCTTCACAGAATCACGAAGGTATGTCATCTCTGGTCTAGGTCTCCATAGAAATGTTTCAGGTTCGTGTACCACATCCAAAAATACTTTGACTGCATTTTGTCCAACAGGAAGACAATCAACCAATTCTTTTGGCTCTTTACACTTCCAACGGCCTTCAGCAACAACTTCGTCAGTAGTTGTCCACGGTGATCGGAGTTTGCATTTGTTCATAGAATAGGGTGCAGGGCTCTACAAACACTTTCGAAACAAAGTACCAATTTGTTAATCACAACCACTCGAACAGAAGAAAAGAAAAATGAAAATACATGATTGTGATCAATTAGATATCTTACCCTAAGAGGAATTTCTTCAGAATACATCACCTGGTCAATAAAAACGCATTTATTGACAGGCCATGCAATCATTTCGCCAAATGCATGCTCAACATTGTACATACCTTATATCACTCAAATTACCATAAGGAGTGACTTTACTCTCTCAAATAAGAGGTTCAGTTGTAGTACTTAGGGATCGAATCCACAGAGAGCTAGTGTACAAATAAGATGCAATCTTAGTGACTATGCTAGGTTGAAAATGGTTTAAAGTAAATTTCAGGGTTTTGAGTAATGGTAAGATTACTCAGTTGAAAGGTTTTGGTTTTAGACAATAAAGAAAAGTAGTTAGATTCAGGGTAGATATTCAGGAATTCAGGATTATAAGTACTATAAATGCTAACAAGTTGCTTGCATGATATGTCAGAGCTCAACACTATTAAATGAATCCATCAGCTCTCTCAATATTTAGACCATCTATTACTTAGATGCTAAATGGTGTTTGCGGTCAGCTATATCGCCGACAGTATCGATCGATTATTCGATAGGAATATCGACCGATACACCTCTAGCTACGTCGATCGATTACTCTATAGGAGTATCGATCGATATGGCTCTAAGCAGAATTTATGCGCGAGTTGATACAATGCTCACCATGATCTTAGATCAGCTTCCGCTTGTCTCAAGAGGGTCATAGCATGTTTAGGATGTTGTCAGGAATTGTAATGAATGATTAATGCAATCCAAGTTCATGTTCTAGGTAGCTAATCTAGAAAAAGCATTAGTGAACAATCCTAACAATAAATATCACAACTATAGCAAATATAGGTTGGGGGAATCCCTCATATCCTATTTAAACCCTAAATCTAACAAATGAATCTACTCAGACATGGCTAAGTGATTCATAGTAACAAGGTAATAATAGGAGTTCATAGATCTATTAGAGGAGTGAACACTTAAGTTCCAATCACAAATCTCTTTGGATCTCCCTTCTAGATCTAGAATCCTATAACCTTTGTTAAGAAGAATAAGTAAAGAACTGAATAGAACTTTATTGAGAACTTGCAAAGTAATGAAAACAGTAAAAGAAATGAGTAGAAAAGATGGAGGCAAAAAGCTTGTTAATCGTTGTACGGTGCCAAAACACTTAGGCAGATATAAATATGAGTTCATTAGGTTAAAAACTCGTCAGGGGCAATCTTGTAAAAATGTGATGTCGTGGGCTTCAAGTTCGGCCAGGTCCAACTTGTCTTCTGCCGCTTCGATATCGATCGATAGTACAGGGTGTACGTCGATCGATTATGATCTCGATGTATCGTCCTTCGGCGAATGTGTGTCGATCGATAGCAGAAAGTGTGCATCGATCGATGTGTAGCTCCGGATGTCGACCTATGGTCTGATCTCGGGTGAACTCTTCTTTAAGCTCCATAAATGCACCTAAAACATCACGTTTCTCCAAAATGCTCCTGAGCCTGAAAACATTCCTCATAGACTCCAAAACATAGATAATAGTAATAAAAATACTCATATACCATGGGTAAAAATGGGTAAAATCCATGGTATATCAACTCCCCCGGACTTAACCTTTTGCTTGTCCTCAAGCAAACACACAGGCAATCTTTATGAAAGAGGTTTTTAAAAGCAGGTACTCTATCAATTTCAAACTTAGAATCATAACCTCTACTTTGTTGCAAACCACATCTAAGAATCTGTTAATCACAGAAGCACATTATGCAATATCCTAATTAAACAACCTTGATCATCTAGCCAACAACTTAGCAATCCAGTCTGATTAACCCCTCTACTGATTTCATTTCTGTACATAAAAATGAAAGTGCAGGGTTTACCTTGGGAGTATCGATCACAGGATGCAAGATTGCTCAAACAAGTATCTGGACCTGCAGGTAAAAATTAGTTCCTTTCCTCTCTCTCTACTATTTCTCTCCTAGTCAAGTCTGCTTTTATTTGCAAGACATTGACCAAGATTGGACAGGCTTTCATGAATCAAGCCTTAATGGTTGTAGCCACCAAGTCCTGTTCACTTCTTTTTGACCTATATCCTAGGATTCATTGTGAAGCAAGTCTTGAAGGGGGTAACCGCCAAGTCCTGTTCGAATCCTTTACCTATAGAATTCTTATGAATCAAGTCTTGAGGGAGGTAACCGCCAAGTCCTGTTCGAATTCCTTCCTAAGTAATAAGGAACTAGTCCTAGAACAGATATATAAGCTAATTTTCGAATTTTGTTTTTCTATAAATAACTAAATAAAATTAAATCTAAATTCGAAAATGAGAGAGAGAGGGTGATAAAACTATCTACACAAGGCTTTACCTTCCAGACTTGTTTGAAGCATCCGATCCCATGTATACCAAGCCCCAAGACAAGCAGAGAATGTCAGGTTAGGTTGGAAATCAGCTTTGGTTCATCCAGACAATCAATGAAAGCGTTGTCATAGCTGATAGGTGATCAACTTAAGCATCCATAGTACATTCTGCATCAACAAATCTAAGTTGATTTCATGTCGGTCGATTTCAGTAGCAATCGTCTAGTCGTAACTACAAAGAAAAACAAATACGAAAAATAAAATCCTAAAGATAAAATCGAAATGAAAAATTACCTAACAGTGGGTTGCCTCCCACTCAGCGCTTTGATTATAGTCATCTAGCTTGACTTTGGATGGAATGAGCTACTGAGATGAAGTCCAGGTACTTGTTGGGAAACAAGTATCCTCTGTATCCTTCTTCTCACCGAACCATGAGTCAAATAAGCTTCTTCTGGCTTCATTTTCTCTGGTTCGTTTCTTCTTTATCTCAATTAACTCATCATTGATCCTTTGAATCCTTTCTGCATGACCTTCAATGCTGAGCTCGTGCCATCCTAATTTCTTATAGGCATGTTCTGAAAGATCACTGAGCTCCGCTTGAATTGAATCAAGGCGTTGGATCATTTTGTCGTGGATAGAGCTGGTATCGATCGATTCCTTTTTTGAATTGTCGGTCGATGGCTGTTGAGGTCCATCGATCGATGCACTGATTCTTCTGTCGATCGATGCTAAGGGTGCAGGTCTGCTCGCAAGCTGCCTCTGAATGGCTCTGATTCCTTTCTGCACCCCTTCTATGCTAGATTCCATTCTGCCAACTTTTTTGTTTAGCGGGAAATACGTCTGATCTAGACGTCTGTCTTGCGAATCATCCACGCTCATAATTGCCGTGTAGACTTCATCAGCTAACTTATCTAAGTCAGCTCCGGTGCAGATTTCTGAAGTCTGTATATCGATCGATGCAACATTGTGTTCATCGGTCGATTTTGTCTTCTGTAGATTCTCGTGAAGCTTCTCGGCAAAGAGCTTCATCTGGCCGTCGAATTCAGTCAGTCGCTTATCGATCGATGTGAGGTTGTATTCATTGATCGATGCGATTGATGCAGCCTGATAATCGAGTTGACGTTGGAACTTCTTAGCCTCCTACTGGATAATGTCTATGCGTAGTGCAAGTTCCTCCACTTCTTTGTCTACTAAGAAGTGTATGTCAGCAAGTTTCCTCTCAGCTGCTTTTAGACGAGTCAATCCTCCAAAAGGATTGCAAGGTGCCGCGGGGTTCATGTCTGCATGCGCCTCATTGATAAGGCGGATAGATCTCTTCATCTCTTCGGTGCAGATGCTTAGATCCCCTAGGTTGTGGAATATAGGTTCACAGGTTTTGGTGAGTTTACTGCTGAAACGATCTTCTGCTTTC
The DNA here is from genome assembly GCA_018703725.1 of Brassica juncea. NCBI lineage: Eukaryota > Viridiplantae > Streptophyta > Magnoliopsida > Brassicales > Brassicaceae > Brassica > Brassica juncea. The sequence goes on along the minus strand of CM031941.1, from coordinate 16,742,062 downwards.
CTCAGTTCTTTCCAGATATCTCCGAGAGACTCGTCGACCTTACGTTTTGAGTAGGTGGTCGATGGTGCAAGCTTCATATCGATCGATGTGGATGTTACTTCGTCGATCGATATTGAACTTGTCTGGCCGTGGTTCTGGGTGTTGCGAAGATCTTCAAGTTCCAGCTCAAGATGTTTAACCTTCTTGCTTAATGCCTGGTCTGCACTGAACATCCAGTTCATCTCGCTGCGAAGCTTGTCTGTAGCATCCTCTAAAATCTTTTCCATGGAGAGCTTTTCCCACTTGCGTTCTCCAAGTAGACCAGTGAACATCTTGTTGATCTCATCTTTGGTGTAGATTTCTTGCACCAAATCTCTTCTTGTAAATCAACTGGCGTGTTCTGGTAAACAGATGTAAGAACGCTCGTCCATTGAAGTCCTTTGAAGTAGTTTCTTGATGTCGTCTTTAGAAACTCTGATGACGTCACCATCTACTCCTCTAGCAAATTCTTTCTCGTCCCTGTAGACCCCATACTCATCTCTCTGCTCCCAAAAGAATTTTCGAACTCCATATCGAAAAGCTCTCTTTCCGAATTCAGGACGCCTATCGATCGATGTCATGTACTCAATATCGATCGATGTCTGTTGAAAATCTGGGTCCTCCGTGTTGAGATGATTATCCTCAGCTTCCTTTGGCTCAGCTGTTGTGTCAGCCTCCTGGTGCTGATGATGGTGGTCTGGTCCGTAGCGTTGCTTCTGGAATAGGTTTTGGGATCCGTTGGCTAACTGTAGGACGTCTGCAATGTCCTCTCTGGATATGTGGAGTGTTCGTCCATCCATTGAGCGTGCAAAACCTTTTGAATCCCTGAAAATACCAAACTCATCCGGGGTTAAATTACCGAAATCAAAAACAGGTGAATTTGTTACCTGGGATGGTTTGATGAATGTATCGGTCGATGGCACAGGTACGGGATCGGTCGATGGTTGTTCAGGCCTATCGGTCGATTGCGTTGGTGGCGTGTCGATCGATGAGACTTCCTCGGGTTGGGTGATGTATGTTGGCGTTGCGGTCTCGACCGCGAAGCTCTTGTGCTTGTAATCGCTTGCCCAGCTCCCGATTGAGTAGTCTCTGTCTCGCTTGTTGTTGACTGTGTTGTCGAATGATGCGAGGCAAGTAGTATCGATCGATGGGGAGAAGGTCCTGTCGATCGATGTGTTGATTCTGAGGTTGTGGTGGAGAAGTCGATCTTCATCTTCTGGAAGGTTGTGATACTCTATAGCTCTCTCCTCCTTGTAATCATCAGTATACTCCTCAGTGTGAGTAGTATCTACAGCATGTGGTGGGATGTAGTAGTTGTTCTCCCACTCGTTTACTTCGAAGTCACCCTCTGGAAACTCCTCCTCGATCTGGTTGAATAGCGAATCGATCGATGACCATGTATGTCTGTCGATGGGATAGTGCCACTATCGATCGATTCGGCGTACTCCGTCTCGTATGCGTCTTGTGAATCGTATTCATCTCCACAATAGCAAACAGCTACGAGGTCTGAGCCGTCTTGGATCGTTTCAGGAACCTTGATGACTCGTACCGGATCATAGTAGACCGTAGGATTGATCAGGGTTAGGCACAGTTTGTTTGTCTGAAGGTTGCGGATAGCTCCAATTGTGGCTAGGAAGGCTCTTCCAAGTAGCAAAGAAGTTGGTAGGATTACCTTGACGTCCAAGACATGGAAATCTACTGGTATTAGGGCTTCTCCGATGTTAACCTCAAGGTTTCTTACAATTCCTCCAGAGTTCTGCTGAGAACAATCCACAAAGATGAACGATTCTTCAGTAGGCTCTATCTTCAGACCTAGATGGTCTGCTATCACCTTGGGTAGGATGCTGACTCCAGATCATGTGTCACATAGGGCACGTGGGAAGTTGATCCCATGGACTGAGCAAGGAACAACGAACTTCCCTGGATCACCCTTCTTCTCAAGTTTGATGCTCTTCTTCATACTATCTCTGACTTGGTTGAACATCCTCCTGATGTCTTCTTCTGTCTCCTTGGTTTCTCTGAAAAACATCTACAATCTGTGTGAAAAGTAGGCTTCTTCAAAGGGTTTCTCTGTAGGTATTCTTAGAACTCTCTTTCTGAAGCTTTCCAGCTCCTTCTCATTAACTTCTCTTTTAAGGTGTTTAGGAACCTTCTCTTTCCTTTTTCTGAGAACTCTGCCATCTTTTTCCTTTTCTATCTCCATTGGATCAATGATATCTGTGGGCTTCTTCATGATGGCGGTCGGTGGGTTTCTGGAAGGCTTAGACTGCTCCCGGAGTGCATTAAGTCGTGCAACATTTATCTTGGGAAGTTGCACTCGGCGTGTGATAACTGAATATCGATCGATAGGTTCTGGAGTATGTCGATCGATTTCCTTATCCTTCGGTTGATCGATGGAACATCCATTTTGTCGATCGATGTTGTAAGGGCTGGGTGGATGTGGGTGCTTTGCTGCGAACTCCTTGTGAGTAAGTATTGTGGGAACCGAAATTCTCACTGTCGAGTTTTCGTTTGATTTGGAGGAAAGCCAAGTAAACTTAACCTTCCCTGAAGGTCCCAGATATCTGCTAGGCCACACAGAACACAATCAATGCGAATTTAAGTTGTAAAATAAAAATCGGAAAAATAGAGCGAAAGAGATCTTATTTTCGAATTCGCGTTTGAGCGTGAACAACAGGTAAAGAAATCGACTACAAGAGCTGTCGAAAAGTCCGCTAGTCCGGCCGCCTAAATCTAACCAAGTTGAGTCGTAGCTCGCTAGTGAAAACGGAAAAGAAATGCTGAATTTGCTCTAAGTGCTAAAGTGGTCTGGAAATTTTTTGATGATTTGCTCCTCGCCCAAAGCTCTCCATATATACTCCTCTTAAGACGGTCTATCTTCCTTCGGGCTAAATCGGGCTTTTTCCATTTTCGTCCGTCTTCGTGTTTATCGGGAAACTTGACATTTATCTTCGGAAAACTTGACATTTATCATTTGGAAACTTGACATTTATCTCTTATGTGAGGATAAGGATAAACCGTGATAGTTATCCTTCCTTTTCGGAAAATCGTAAGTGGGCCGTTTTAATTATGTCGGGATTTTTAGGCGTTTTTACAGTTTTTTGAGAAAATAGTCTTCGAAGGTTTCGCCATTTCCAAAGGAATCCCAATTCCTCGTATAGTCGAGATGATTGGTGTCTAGAATAACCGTGATCGTTTCATACGATGAATCGAGATCCATTCATTATTCGAACCTTTTATGGTCTTCCGAGATTTCTCGAGTATCGTGATCGAGATGGACTTGGATTCGTAGACTTCCAGTCTTCGAGGGTTTTAGTAATGAGGCTTCGAACTTAGATTTTAGAATATGAACTTTGTTAATCCATCGAGAAGGCTTTGCGGAAGAATCGTCTTGCTTCTCGAACAATCCGAACATGGGTTTAAGGGACCAAGATGTTGCCATTGCCCGAGATCACGAGACGACTGCACGGACGGGCGCCAGGACCCTTGCCGCTGGCGCCAGACGGGAGACGACGGGCCTGCCGCCGGCGCCAGACGGGAGAGGACAAGCCTGCCGCCGGCGCTAGGCGCGGCTCGGTCGGCCTGCCGCCGGCGCCAGGCACCCTGCCGCCGGCACCAGGCGCGGCACGGTTGGTCTGCCGCCGGCGGCAGGGCGCGGCGTGGTCGGTCTGCCGCCGGCGCCAGGAGCCCTGCCGCCCGCGCCGTGTCCCGTGTCCGCCTATGCTGCTGTTGCTCGCCTTCGTCGATCCCCGGGGCTCATGATCCGTTCGTGCCTTCCCGTAAGTTCGTCGAGTGACGACCCGTTTCTCGGTTTCGATCGTCACTTAGTCTTCTTTCGAGGACTTTCGGGTGATGATTTCGTCGTTGACCGATTTTGACCCCAACAGTTAGCCCCCCCAGCTAGCTAGGAACCGTAGTACCTTTCGGGTCCTAGTTTGCGGTATAGCTGTATGGGAAGGTGTAGAGACGTAATCGTTTGCCGAAAGTCGGGGTAAATAGTGATTTTTCCTCCTTTATAAGGATGTAGTAAGAAATCTCATTCATTCTTACTTAAAAAATTCCTCTCTCAAGAATCCTTTCTCTCTCCCCCCCTTTTTTTTAAAATAAAAATGTCTTCAAGATCCTCCAAGAGAACTTCTTCTTCCCATTCATCCTCGGATGACTCTCCTGCCCACGTGACGGTGAATCCGAAGCAAGAAGAGTTAATCGATGAGGAGGCGAAGAACGCGTATTACCGAGCTCTTGTGGGCTCGGCTCGACCTCTGCCAGATGTCCCTGTTCCGAAGAGACCTTTAAGGCTGCCTGGTGCTTCCTTTACGCCGAGCTTGGTTTCACGTAAATATCTCAGGATTCTTCGAGATTTTTACCAGATTCCTGATGGAGTTAAATTCCGAATTCCTGTCTGCAATGAGAGTGCGAGGAATCCTCCGGAAGGTTTCTTTACATGCTACGAGGCCTTCCTTACGTACTGCCGCATGTGGTTCCCGATCCCCGGTACCATTGTTCGTGCGCTTCGTCGCTTCGAAATTTCGATCAGCCAACTCAGTGTTCATGCCTTAGAGAGTTGGCTTGGCGTGTTGATCGCAAGTTATGAGCTCGGGATCGATCTTAGTCCCGCTGATTTCGAAGGTCTTTAGAGCACTCGGCCAACGGGGAGCGATGGTTACTACACCATGGTGCCAAAAAAGGATATGACCATAATTCAGGGGACTACTTCGAACCCTAAGTTATGGCAGGAGCGTTTCTTTTATGTCCGAATAGATGGTGAGTCCGTCGAGGAGAGCTGCCTCCATCTATTTCCGCACGCATGGAACTTCAACCGAGGTAATATGACAAAAACTTGTTGTCTATTTCACCATTCCGGAAGTGCGAGTTTTTAGTGAAAAATTTTCGCTTGTAGAGAACGGGATTGTTGCGCATATGCATGGTGATCTTTTTGTCAAGAGGGATCTCCTTCGTCAAAGGCCGTTTTTTTCTGGAAGTCCTTCACCCTTGAACGGATCCGAGACGCGGTAAGGATTTACCGGTCCCAAGACCCTGTCCCGACACGCGATGCCGAACCGGTTATCGAAGCTCCTACTCGGAGACGTAGACAGAGATCTCGTAAAGGGAAAGAAATCGACTGTGGGGAAGGCTCGGAAGACCCTTCACCGTTGGGGGAAAACCCTAGTTTCGTTCCAACGGAAAAAGGCGGAGCTAGTGATTTTCCACTCCCCAACAATTTCTTTGACGGCCTTCCTCCGGAGTTCGTTACTGACGAGTCGCTGGAGGATGAGGAGAAGCAACGAGTTTTTACCGAGGGTTCCCAGCGGATCAACGAGGTTTTGCCCTTTGAACTTCTTAACCGTATTTTTGAATCTGTATATATGTATATTTATTGATCTTGAATTTATGCAGGGACTAAGAGTGTTTGGCGATGCGCTTGACTCAAGTTTCCGCAAGTCTAGGATTGCTAATTTCAAGACCAAAGAAGCTGAGCGAGAGCTCTTCCGATTCCGACAAGAGGTAGAGGCGCAGAACGCAAAGCAAGCTGAGCTTCATGCTCGAGCCCTTGTTCGGGCGGAAAAGAGAGGAAGGAGGATGGTCGCAGCCGAGGTGGCGAGACGGGCGGAATCGTTTGCTGCTGAGTTTCAATGTTTTAAAGATGCTCGGGAGTTTGTTGGCGATTTCCGCGAGTGCCGGGGCTCGGTCATAAATCTTTACAAGTCTCAGAACCCGGATTTCTCCTTTGATTCCGAGATTGCTGAGATGAAGGATTTCATGGCTGAGTGTTCTCATGCTGAATCCTTGGTTCCCCCAGTCGAAGAAAGAGTCCGAAGACTATGGGAGCCTATCGAGGTTTCCGAGGATACGGTGGAGGCCGGAGCTGATGAGAACGCCGAAGGTGGCGAGAACGCCCAAGGTGTGAACGAGGAAGTGGACCAGCCTGCGGGTTCATTCGGGATTTCCGTGTCTGGATTTCTCGATGTTGACTTTCTTTTGTGAGTTGTATGTTTGGCCGTGTGTGGCCGTTTTTTTTAGAGTTTAGTCTGCGACCGTTGGAGGTTGCACTCTTATGTTTTTGGGACTGGCCGTTGGTGGCTTAGAATCCCGCCGTTTTTGCGGCCTTATGAATATATAAAAATTTGCGAGATTTCGTCTTTTGTTTTGATTTATACTTTCGTCAACTGTAGAGGAAAGAATGCGAGTAGTCACTTCGTATCCTAACTCTTTTTTGTCGCTTGGTCCGTATGCTACTTTTTAGCGAGCGTTTTTTAGGTGTAAGTGATAAGAGACATGTTTTGGGATCTCGTATACGATACTATGTCTGTGAGATGTCAAGATCCAGCAAGACTGGGTTTAGGGCAAGACCTAGGCTTACTCTCAGCTTTAAGGCTGTGCGATGACTGATCGGCTTTCGTTTTGCCTGTTAGTGATTTCTTCCTGATTCTTTTCGTTTAAAGTCCGCGACTAGTCGCCGGCCTATATGACTTGTGTTAAAAGAATCGAGCTATCTTCGGAGATTATCCGAGACGCTAAACCAAAATTTTGGTTTCTTGTATAGCGCGCTATGATATCCTTGTCGGATGTAAGAGGACCTTATAGGTCTGACTACGAGTTTGTATTGAGTGAAACGTTTCTGTGTGCGTCCGTCGGAGCCAATCGACGGGCGTAAGTTGTTTTTAAGCCGCAGGTGAACTGTTTTAGCGGATGATACGAGTTTTGTTATCTTTTTCAGAAGTTGCGACGTCTCGCGTTTCTTTTGAAGATATGATTTTCATTTTTCCGAAGTGTTTACGCGTTTACTAAATTAAGTGAGCATAAAAAATAGATAGAAAGAATTTTATTGAAAAATTTCGAAAAATTCGAGTACATGTGCGGATATTTCGCGTTTTTGTGGGAGTATATGAGTATACGTACCCACTCCCCCCCCCCTCTTTTTAGTGAGGGGGATAGCTGAACTCGCCGGATTTCGACGAGCTGCCTACGTACCTCTTTCGAGGATCAAGCCATCTCGTAGTTCTGATAGTTGCTGCAGACGTTTTTACTCCCCGTGCGTTGCCGTTCCGATCGTGCTAGTCGGATCGGTGGTTTGTGCGGGGGTCGAGCTGTCTGCTTTTACGGCGATGGACTCAGAGACTTTGTCGCTGTCTTGAATTGTGGCTTGTTCGGATGATTCTGGATCATCTTTTTTTGAGTCTTCAGGAATGTTGTGTGATTCCTTTGATCGTTTTGGGTTGGCCGCAGGGGCGTTCCAATCTTTTCGTAGTTTGAACTCGGCTAGGTAACAAAGTCTCGACTGTTTCTGACTACCCCAAATTACTGCAGTTCCGGTTGGAGTCGGAAATTTGATGCCGAGGTGATATGTGGACGGTACTGCCTTCATGGAGTTGATTCAAGGGGTTCCCATGATGGCATTGTAGATGGCCGGGTTGTCGACTACTGCAAACTCGACGATCTTTGTGACTTCCTTCGCCATGACTGGGAACTTAATTCTCCCGAGGGTCATGGAGGTGACACCCGAAAACCCAGTCAAAGGTTTTGGCTCAGGGACGACTTCCCCAAGTGGGATCTTCATCCTGTAGAGGGTGTCGCGGAAGATTACGTTGACCGTACTTCCTGTATCGACGAGGATGCGGCCGACTTCGAGATCCTGGATTACCAGGTCGATAACCAAAGGATCACAATGAGGTTTGTCGATTCCGACAGTTTCCTGTTCCTCAAAAATGATCGTGTGGTTGGGAATATCGCTATCTGGAAACCAGTTGGAACTCGTCTCGTCTTTTCGCCCATAGGCTTTTATCGACGAGACAGAGTCTTGGTAGAACTGCGATCCTCCGATGATCATATTTACCCTCTGGCGACTGCTGTTGTTCCCTTGGTCGTCCTGTCTCCTTCCGCGCTTTTCACCCGATTGATTTTCGGTCGCGCGGTCTTCGGAGACAGTTTTGTTGGTCTTTGGGCGGTCGGACTCCAGGAGCAAGTCTTTTATACCCTTGACTTTTGACAATTCGCCGGCGAGGAGCTTTGCGGCGAGCCTGGCGCCGAGAACCTTGCAGTTCGCAGTGGAGTGACCTCTGGTTTCGTGGAACTCGCAGTAGGAATTATCCTTGTACTGATTCCTGGTCCATGTGTTTCCGGAGGTTTTGCCTTGCTCCGAGTTGATGGCGTAGTTATGCTCGCCTTGGGCGTCTTCCCCTTCGTGAAGGACGTACTTGTCGTTACGAGAGGGTTTCTTCTTTGAGGACGTTTTCTGTGGTCCATGCTTTTGCGACAGGACTCTCATCTCTTCCTCCATGATGATGAAGTCTGTCGCCTTGTGGAGGGTATCCTGGATCGTCCGTGGTTTCTCCAGCAATATCCACTTTCGGAACTTCGACTTGTACCAGAGAGTTTTCCTCAGGGCGTCGATTGCGACATTGTCGCTGATGCCTGTTACTCTGGCCATCACCAGTTTGAATCTTTGCATGAAGTCGCGGAGCGACTCGTCTTCCTTGTGAGCTAGACTCCATAGGTCCACGTCGGACGTTTCTCTGTCCATGAACATGGAGTATTGTTTGAGAAACGCCGAGGCCAATTGGCGGAAGCTTCCGATGGGGTTTCTTTTGAGCCGGGAGAACCATTCAAGCGCAGCACCTTTGAGTTGCTCGACAAAGAGAAGACAATGACCCGCGTCTCGTTCGCGCTCCGGGAGTTTACATCTACCCATTGCGATCTGGAAAGACTGCAGGTGCGCCTTAGGATCCGTAGTACCGTCATAGACCGGGATTTTGATTTTCTCTGGGTCTGAGATCCGTGTTTCCGTGATCCGAGCGGTGAATGGCGTTTTCGGTGCTTCCTCGAGAAGTCTATCGATCTCGGGGGCGAAATTGGTCGCCTGGTGGATTTGCGATTTCACTGCTTTCACCTCGGCCACGGTCTTTTTGAGAGATTCGCGGAGATCATGGATTTCGTTATTGCTACCGGCGTTTCTCCGAGTTTGTCGGCGCTGGTCGCGATGGATCCGAGCTTGATCCTCCGCAAGTTCTTCCTGCTCAATCCAGTAGAGGTCTTCCTCCTCTTCTGTCATGGGCCTCTCGAAGGATACCGTCTGCCGAGCGGACTAGCTTTGGGTCCTCCTGGGGTGGATGTAAGCGTCTTCATCAGAAGGATCCGATTGGTCGCTGATATCCAGATCGATGCGCTCGACGTCGCTTTCCTTGTTTCCCGTAGCCGGGGGTGGAAGGTTCTGCGAGGTCGTTCGCTGTCCTTTTGGAGCCGTTTCCTCGGGAGTGGACTCTTTTGGGGCATCTTTTTCTCGTTCTCCGGGAGATCCGAAGTCGAGTCTTCTGCCGTGCCGTGCCTTGGTGGATCCGCGCGGCAGCTTGCTCCTTGCAGTTAAGGTGCCGACCTGTTTTGCGAGCGAGGTTATCAGCTTGTCCTGTTGTTCCGCCCGCTCCTGGGCGGAGGCGAACAGTTCCTTCATCTGTCTGAGCGTCTCAGTGTTTGCATCAGCAGTGACTGTGGACGTATCTCCAGTTGGAGTCTTCTCAACGTTGGCATCGACGGGTGTTCCGTCTAGCGTTGGCTGGTCTTTGGTGACGTCAGTAGACATGATCGAGCGTGTGCAGTTGCGAGATAGATAGATCCGTAACCCCCCCCTCTCTCTAGCGCCAAACTGTGGGAACCGAAATTCGCACTGTCGAGTTTTCGTTTATTTGGAGGAAAGCCAAGTAAGCTTAACCTTCCCTGAAGGTCCCGGATATCTGCTGGGCCACACACGACACAATCAATGCGAATTTAAGTTGTAAAATAAAAATCGTAAAAATAGAGCGAAAGAGATCTTATTTCCGAATTCGCGTTTGAGCGTGAACAACATGTAAAGAAATCGACTACAAGAGCTGTCGAAAAGTCCGCTAGTCCGGCCGCCTAAATTTAACCTAGTTGAGTCGTAGCTCGCTAGTGAAAACGGAAAAGAAATGCTGAATTTGCTCTAAGTGCTAAAGTGGTCTGGAAATTTTTTGATGATTTGCTCCTCGCCCAAAGCTCTCCTTATATACTCCTCTTAAGACGGTCTATCTTCCTTCGGGCTGAATCGGGCTTTTTCCATTTTCGTCCGTCTTCGTGTTTATCGGGAAACTTGACATTTATCTTCGGAAAACTTGACATTTATCTTTTGGAAACTTGACATTTATCTCTTATGTGAGGATAAGGATAAACCGTCATAGTTATCCTTCATTTTCGGAAAATCGTAAGTGGGCCGTTTTGGTCATGTCGGGCTTTTTAGGCGTTTTTACGGTTTTTCGAGAAAATAGTCTTCGAAGGTTTCGGCATTTCCGAAGGAATCCCAATTTCTCGTATAGTCGAGATGATTGGTGTCTAGAATAACCATGATCGTTTAATACGATGAATCGAGATCCATTCATCATTCGAACCTTTTATGGTCTTCCGAGATTTCTCGAGTATCGGGATCGAGATGGACATGGATTCGTATACTTCCCGTCTTCGAGGGTTTAAGTAATGAGGCTTCGAAATTAGATTTTAGAATATGAACTTTGTAATCAATCGAGAAGGCTTTGTGGAAGAATCGTCTTGCTTCTCGAACAATCCGAACATGGGTTTAAGGGACCAAGATGTTGCCGTTGCCCGAGATCACGAGACGACTGCACGGACGGGCGCCAGGACCCTTGCCGCTGGTGCCAGACGGGAGACGACGGGCCTGCCGCCGGCGCCAGGCGCGGTGCGGTCGGTCTGCCGCCGGCGCCAGGCGCCCTGCCGCCGGCGCCAGGCGCCCTGCCGCCGGCGCCAGGCATGGCGTGGTCGGTCTGCCGCCGGCGCCAGGCGCCCTGCCGCCCGTGCCGTGTCCCGCGTCCGCCTATGCTGCTGTTGCTCGCCTTCGTCGATCCCCGAGGCTCACGATCCGTTCGTGCCTTCCCGTAAGTTCGTCGAGTGACGACCCGTTTCTCGGTTTCGATCGTCACTTAGTCTTCTTTCGAGGACTTTCGGGTGATGATTTCGTCGTTGACCGATTTTGACCCCAACAAGTATCTTTACGGCGTTGCACTCGTGAGTGGATTCATCAAGGTCCATCATTCGATGCTCGTCTGAGTCCATCGTTCGATTTGAGTTGGCATACATCGATCGATAGTCATATCCGGACATCGGTCGATACCAATGGTTCCCGCCAATACTCATGGAACTTTCGATCTGGAAGTCTCCCTCTTGCAGCTTCTCATGCTTCACCACTCTCCAAAAATCATCTTCTATGATAGCATTGACGTTGTGGCATGTTGCTTCTTCTCTAGTCCCTTTTCCTAAGGCTTCCTGCTTCTTAATAGCTTCTCCTGTCTGAATCACTTGAGTCTCTAATTTCTTCACATGAGTGCTCAAAGCATCAAGCTTTGTGTTCAAGGTGGTGTAGACAGCGTCGATCTTTCCATTGAAGTTCACCTCTAACTGCTGCTGGCTTTCAAGAACTTTGCTGAGCATGTCTTCTAACTTTCCTTCTGGTGTTGGTGTGGGTGGCTTCATGTAAGATGAGTTTCCATAACTCCTGTTGTTGTTGGGGTTGCTGCTGTTGAAGTTGCCTCTTTGTCCTGAGAAGTTTCTGTTTCCTTGGTTTCCGGAGCCTTGACCTGTCTTCTGCGATCCGAACCCTTTTCTAGACCTTCACAAGTAGACCCACGTCTGGACTGATCTTCACTTGAGTAGAACTTCCTTTAGATGTCGACTCAAAACTGGCAGAGTAACTGTTCTCGGAAACTCTAATAACTATCAAAAAAGCTCGAAAATTATCGAAACTCTAACTTTTTTTCTTTTCTGTCTCTTTCACGTTTTAAAGTAGGTCTGAAGTGGTATGAATGTGATGAAACGGACTGGTGATCGTGAGGTATTTATAGGAGTCATCAACCAATCAGAAATAAGCCGTGTGGCAGCCCGTGTGTCTCTTCGCCTGGCTCCGGTCGCATGCGCAGCGGCACCTCATGCTCCACATGTCTGGCTGCATGAACAGGATGTCATGCATGAAGACACCACGTCCTCCACATGTCTGAAAGCATAGACTGGTTGCATGCACATTGACACTACATCGGCCACATGTCGATTAGCATGCTTCGGTCGCAGGTTGAGCGGCACCTCGTGCTTCTGTGTGTCGCTCCGCATGCTGTGATCTCCTGAGATTCAACACCTCGTGCTTCCCTTGCCACCTACCATGCCAGGTAGTTGACACCACGTCCTTATCTCATAGATCAAGCCACCTCAAGCTTCTCGGTCCATTCGACATATTTCAAACCTTCTGGTATATTTTCGATCCGCAATCAATCCCAAATAGTTTTCCGCTCCCGTTCTGATGCGCTGAATATTTTAAAAAAACTTCATAAGAATTCTGAACTTGAAGAAAAATATTTCCTGAGCCTCCGGCTTCATTAAAAAATCCCAAAATAACGAAATCAGGGTTTTTGTTCGATTTCGGATTTTCCCATCGTGCTTCGATTCCCGTCTGCTTAAATTCCCGTCCTGCTTAAATTCTCGTCCTGCTTCCAGCTTCCAAAATAAAATTTTACTGATACAAAATTTTTCCGGGAGAACTTCACGGTGAAGAAACATTGGCTTCAAAACGTCGTGTTTCTAAAACGCCGTGCTTCCAAAATTTTTATTCTTGCAAAACATTTGTCTGATCAATCTAAAACATTCTCTATCATGGTCGAGCATCTTAAGGTTCCCTCACGATCAATTCTTCGACCACCTCGTTCTTCGAAATTTCTCGATCGATCCTTATCGTCCGCGGTTCGACCACCACGTTGATGCTCGACCAGTCTTCTATTTTTTTTGAATTTTGTCCAATACTTTGTGATGGAAACTCAACATATCTCCTCATACTTTGATTCCCAAAAGCTCGGCTCCAAATTCGGACTTTATCGATCTCGACCATTTTACCCCTTCGGGAGGGCTATTACACCAGTAGTCAAGACGGAGGTTACAGATTCTGAAAAGGAGGATTCAGATACCAAGAAGAAGAAAGAAGCGGAGGACGTGGCAAGATCGGAACGAGACGAGAAGGCAATGAATCTCATATTCATGAGCGTCGGAGATCAAGTACTCAGGAAGATCGACAAGTGCGTGACTGCAGCTCAAACTTGGGCTCTGCTCGATCGCCTGTATATGATGAAGAGTCTTCCCAATCGCGTTCATTCTCAGCTGAAGGTGTAATCATTCAAGATGCAAGAAGCAAGATCGATAGATCAAAACATGGATGATTTCTTGAAGATGATCGCGGATCAAAGCAATCTAAGTATCTAGATTCCAGAGGAGGTCCAAGCAATTCTACTACTCAACTCTCTCCCAGCAAGGTATGATTCTTTAAAGGAAACCTTGTAATATGGTAGAGATGCTATTAAGGTTGAAGAAGTTGCTAGTGCTACTAGATCTAAATAACTAGAGTTTAAAGATGCTTCTTGCTCTAGGCCTAGTGGGGAGGGACATTATGTGCGGGGTAGAACGGACTCTAGGACTGGAAATTCTGGTAAATCTAAGTACAGGTCTCGCTCTAAGTCGAAAGATGGTAAACGTGTCTGCTGGATCTGCGGCAAAGAAGGCCACTTCAAGAAGTAGTGCTACAAGTGGATCGAACGCAACAAGGGCCGAACAAATGCATACGAGAAGGCAGAAGCCTCCATGGCAAGGAATGACGATGCAAAAGCAGCAAATTCTGACTGAAGAACAGACGCAACTGTGGCACATTTGGATGGGACACATCGGGAGAAGGGATTTGAAGAACTAGCAAAGAAAGGGTGCTTCGAGATCAAGATGGTTTCAGACATAAAGTTCTGTGAAGACTGGGTAATGGGAAAGACTCACAGATCAAGCTTCGGGCAAGCTAAACATGTCACGCAGAACAAGTTAGACTACGTGCACTCAGACCTTTGGGGATCGCTAAATGTGTCGTACAGTCTCAGTAAAGCTCAGTATTTCATCTCTTTTAGTGATGATTACTCACGCAAAGTATGGATCTATTTCTTGTGCTATAAAGATGAAGCCTTTCAAAGCCTTGTAGATTGGAAAAGGATGGTTGAGACGCAGACAGAAAGAAAGCTCAAGAGGCTCAGGATGGATAACGGACTGGATTTTGTAACCGAGTGTTCGACGGGTTCTGTAAGAAAGAAGGCATAGTACATCACAGGACATGTACGTATTTTCCCCAACAGAATGGCGTCGCGGAGAGACTTAATCGTTCCATCATGAACAAGGTCCGTATCATGCTCAGTGAGAGTGGCCTAGGAAATAAATTTTAGGCGGAAGGTGCCTCAACGGCCGTTTACCTCATCAACAGATCTCCATCATCAGTGTTGGAGTTCAAAGTGCCAGAAGAAGTGTGGACCTGAGTGATGCCTAGTCTCTCGAGGCTAGGGAGGTTTGGATGTATTGTTAACATCCATACAAACGACAGGAAGCTGAACCCACGAGCTAAACGAGGAGTATTCACGGGATATCCAGAAGGGGTGAAAGGGTTCAAGGTGTGGTTATTGGATGAGCAGAAATGCACAATCAGTCGGAGTGTCGTGTTCAAAGAAGATAAGTTGTACAAAGATGTAAAAGCAGATGTTTCAAGCCTGCCAGGGGATGAAGAACAAGACTTGAGAATGCTGAGTTTTGAACTATCTGAAGGTGGGACGAGTAAGACAGGAAGTTCTTCTCAAGGTGGAGCAGCCTTGGAAGGTTGATCATGATCAGACAGACCTCGAGAATTCTCAGCTTGCTCGAGATAGACCAAGGAGACAAGTCATAGCACCGAGAAGATTAATTGATTATGAATGTGATTACATCGGCTACGAAGAAGAATTTGAAGTTATGATGTGTATGATGTTTGAAGATGGAGGAACAGAACCAAATAGCTACCAGGAAGCGTTGAGTGATCCAGATAGTGATAAATGGATCGAAGCTGTGGAAGATGAGATGATCTCATTAAAGAAGAATCGATCATGGGTTCTCGTGGATATACCAAAAGTACAGAAAGCAATAAGGATGTAGATGGTTGTTCAAGAGAGACCAGGCATTGCTGGAGTTGAAGATCCTCGTTACAAGGGAAGACCTGTAGCCAAGGGATACTCACAAAAGGAGGGAGTTGACTATAAGGATATTTTTGCTCCGGTAGTTAAGCATGTATCAATCAGATATATGCTGTCTGTGGTCCCAAACTTCGACATGGAACTAAAGCAGAAAAACGTCAAGATGGCCTTTCTTCACGAAAACATTGAAGAGCACTTTGTGATGGCACAACCCGAAGGCTTTGTAGACAAGGATAATCCAGATAAGGTTTGCTTGTTGAAGAAATCACTTTACGGACTGAAGCTGTTGCCTCGTCAATGAAACAAGAGATTCAATGACTTCACGCAGGCAAATCAGTACAATAGGAGTCAGTACGACAGTTGTGTTTACTTCAAAGAAGTGGAGAACAAGGATATGGTGTATTTTCTATTGTACGTCGATGACATATTGATAGCGTCAAAGAATAAGAGTGAAGTTCAGAAGTTGAAGGTTCTATTGAACAGTGAGTTTGAGATGAAAGATCTCGGCGAGGCTAAGAAGATCCTAGGTATGGAGATTGAAAGAGACAGAGTAAGAGGTCGGATGTGCATTTCTCAGGAAAGCTATCTGAGACGAGTATAGGGTAATTTCAAAATGGTCCAGTGTAAATCATTTTCCATGCCGATGGGAGCTCACTTCAAGCTAAGGTCACCCACAGAGCCTGAGGTGAAGGAGAATGCAAGCTGTATGGAGGAAGTTCCATACCAGAGTGCGGTCAGGAGTATTATGAATTCAATGATATGCACACATCCTGATTTAGCTTACCCTGTTGGACTCATCAATCGGTTTATGAATAACCCTATGCCAGAGCACTGGAGTGCAGTGAAGTGGGTGCTGAGGTATATCCAAGGAACGTTGGATACAAGACTCTGTTACAAGAAAGGAGGAGACTTCGTTATAAAAGGATACTGTGACTCTGACTATGGTGGGGACCTGGACCAGCGAAGATCGAGTAATGGTATTGTATTTACAGCAGGAGGGAATACAATCAGTTGGAGATCTCAACTACAGAAGGTTGTGGCGTTGTCGTCTACAGAAGCGGAGTATATCTCAATGTCAGAAGCAATCAGAGAAGCAGTGTGGCTGAAAGGATTAGTAGAAGAACTTGGCTTTGGTCAGAAGACTGTGGAGATCATCTGTGACTCACAGAGTGCCATTGCACTCTCGAAGAATGCTGTGTTTCACGAGAGAACAAAGCATGTGGCACAGAAGTATCATTTTGGTCGAGATCTTATATGCAAAGGGATTGTAGCAGTATTGAAGATACCAACCGCATACAACCCAGCTGACATTCTTACGAAGGTTTTGCCAGTATACAAAGTCAAGGAAGCATTGAAGATGCTTCGTGTTGGTAAGGAATAAAAGGTTTGCATCCTCGAAGGATGTAGAGTTCGGTCAAGGGCTTGGGTGCTTGGATTTAAGCACAAGAAGGTATAGAGGTTGATCTATGTCTAAGGTGGAGATTTGAAGGTCTGTAGCCATCACATCAAGAGAAGAGTTCAAATTTGAAGACTCTAAGAGAAGTATTAGCTGAGTTTTCCTAAGTGTGTGTTAGACTCTAGTTGAGTCAGAAGGTTTTGTATTGCACTAGAATCAGTCGGTTACACGTGTCCCTGATCTCATAGGTTAAGCGTGTGTTCTCACGCGTGTGTAAATGATCGAGTTATAAGGTAATTAGGGTTATCTCGAGCTGATTAAGGGTTGTTGTTAGATCAGTCGAGAGATATAGAGATGAAGAGGGATACACTACAAGAAACATGTTCATTCTTAGCAGAAGGAAACAGCCATCATATGCTTTTGTTAGCATTATTGAAAGCGCTATGTCTGCTCCAGCTAGCTTAGGTCCCTCCTATATTATAACATTTTTGTGAACGCTATTGTAGTTTAACATTACGATAGCTGTTTTTACAGTTTGCTATTAATTATGTATGTTTATAATAGCGTGAATATTTGATGCTATATAATATATTTAGATACCTTATTTTAGTAGCTGTTAAATAGTTTATAATTATATGTTTTATGTATTCTTGTAAGTTATATGATAGCTATTTTAGACATGCTATTTATGGATTTTCGTAGCAGTCTTTGTTGTGTCATGAAATATGTTATGTCATAATTTGTCTGTTACGGATTAGTTGTATATTAAATCTCAGAACCTGCTACATTCATTGATAGAAAAAACTAGTGCCAAAATACAACGTCTGATACAATACCATTCAGTCTACAAGAACATAACCCAAAGCACAAGTCTTAAACGAAACTAGAAAGCAACAATATCCAAGTAGAAGAGTAGTACAATAGACCTGATGATAGTAGTCTTAACACAAGAAGACTCTCTCCTTTGGCCATGCAATGCATGTTCCAATTGCGTCATCCAGACAATCAAATGTCAGAAGATGGACGCCAAAACTCTGCCAAAATAACCTTCACCACATCAACCCAGACTTTAACTGCATTAGGTCCCAAGGGAACAAAGTGTACTGAGTGCTCTGTTATCTGCAACCACCTTATTTTTCCCTCCAGTGGACATCAACATGCACTTCTAATTTTCTTTGGCATCATTTTGACAACGACGCTACAAAGTTTGTAAGACAAACCGTTTATGCCAATGAATGATATAACAACTAACAAACAGAAATTTAGACCATAAACTACAAAATCTACCTGAGATCTTCCAACAGGAGAGGCAGCTTGAGTATTCTTAGCTATAGGAGAAAGTGAGTGGATTGGAGATTTAGAAACTAGTGATGATGCCGCACATGAAGCTGCTGTTGGAGATTTATTTGTAGCAGATTGTGATACAGATTTGACAGCAGCTGACTCTGTTGGAGATGAACAGCTTGGTGAATCTGTGGTGCTTCAAACACACACTTATTGGCAGGCCATGCTACAAAATGCTTCACAGAATCACGAAGGTATGTCATCTCTGGTCTAGGTCTCCATAGAAATGTTTCAGGTTCGTGTACCACATCCACAAATACTTTGACTGCATTTTGTCCAACAGGAATACAATCAACCAATAATTTTGGCTCTTTACACTTCCAACGGCCTTCAGCAACAACTTCGTCAGTAGTTGTCCACGGTGATCGGAGTTTGCATTTGTTCATAGAATAGGGTGCAGGGCTCTACAAACACATTCGAAACAAAGTACCAATTTGTTAATCACAACCACTCGAACAACAGAAAAGAAAAATGAAAATACATGATTGTGAGCAATTAGATATCTTACCCTAAGAGGAATTTCTTCAGAATACATCACCTGGTCAATAAAAACGCATTTATTGACAGGCCATGCAATCATTTCGCCAACTGCATGCTCAACATTGTACATACCTGATATCACTCAAATTACCCTAAGGAGTGACTTTACTCTCTCAAATAAGAGGTTCAATTGTAGTACTTAGGGATCGAATCCACAGAGAGCTAGTGTACAAATAAGATGCAATCTTAGTGACTATGCTAGGTTGAAAATGGTTTAAAGTAAATTTCAGGTTTTTGAGTAATGGTAAGATTACTCAGTTGAAAGGTTTTGGTTTTAGACAATAGAGAAAAGTGGTTAGATTCAGGGTAGGTATTCATGAATTCAGGATTATAAGTACTATAAATGCTAACAAGTTGCTTGCATGATATGTCAGAGCTCAACACTATTAAATGAATCCATCAGCTCTCGCAATATTTAGACCATCTATTACTTAGATGATAAATGGTGTTTGCGGTCAGCTATATCGCCGAAAGTATCGATCGATTATTCGATAGGAATATCGACCGATACACCTCTAGCTACGTCGATCGATTACTCTATAGGAGTATCGATCGATATGGCTCTAAGCAGAAATTATGCGCGAGTTGATACAATGCTCACCATGATCTTCGATCAGCTTCCGCTTGTCTCAAGAGGGTCATAGCATGTTTAGGATGTTGTCAGGAATTGTAATGAATGATTAATGAAATCCAAGTTCATGTTCTAGGTAGCTAATCTAGAAAAAGCATTAGTGAACAATCCTAACAATAAATATCACAACTATAGCAAATATAGGTTGGGGCTAATCCCTCATATCCTATTTAAACCCTAAATCTAACAAATGAATCTACTCAGACATGGCTAAGTGATTCATAGTAACAAGGTAATAATAGGAGTTCATAGATCTATTAGAGGAGTGAACACTTAAGTTCCAATCACAAATCTCTTTGGATCTCTCCTCTAGATCTAGAATCCTATAACCTTTGTTAAGAAGAATAAGTAAAGAACTGAATAGAACTTTATTGAGAACTTGCAAAGTAATAAAAACAGTAAAAGAAATGAGTAGAAAAGATGGAGGCAAAAAGCTTGTTAATCGTTGTACGGTGCCAAAACACTTAGGCACATATAAATATGAGTTCATTAGGTTAAAAACTCGTCAGGGGCAATCTTGTAAAAATGTGATGTCGTGGGCTTCAAGTTCGGCCAGGTCCAACTTGTCTTCTGCCGCTTCGATATCGATCGATAGTACAGGGTGTACGTCGATCGATTATGATCTCGATGTATCGTCCTTCGGCGAATGTGTGTCGATCGATAGCACAAAGTGTGCATCGATCGATGTGTAGCTCCGGATGTCGACCTCTGGTCTGATCTCGGGTGAACTCTTCTTTAAGCTCCAAAAAGGCACCTAAAACATCACTTTTCTCCAAAATGCTCCTGAGCCTGAAAACATACCTCATAGACTCCAAAACATAGATAATAGTAATAAAAATACTCATATACCATGGGTAAAAACGGGTAAAATCCATGGTATATCAACTCCCCCAGACTTAACCTTTTGCTTGTCCTCAAGCAAACACACAGGCAGTCTTTATGAAAGAGGTTTTTAAAAGCAGGGACTCTATCAATTTCAAACTTAGAATCATAACCTCTACTTTGTTGCAAACCACATCTAAGAATCTGTTAATCACATAAGCACATTATGCAATATCCTAATTAAACAACCTTGATCATCTAGCCAACAACTTAGCAATCCTGTCTGATTAACCCCTCTACTGATTTCATTTCTGTACATAAAAATAAAAGTGCAGGGTTTACCTTGGGAGTATCGATCACAGGATGCAAGATTGCTCAAACAAGTATCTGGACCTGAAGGTAAAAATTAGTTCCTATCCTCTCTCTCTACTATTTCTCTCCTAGTCAAGTCTGCTTTCATTTGCAAAACATTGACCAAGATTGGACAGGCTTTCATGAATCAAACCTTAATGGTTGTAGCCACCAAGTCCTGTTCACTTCTTTTTGACCTATATCCTAGGATTCATTGTGAAGCAAGTCTTGAAGGGGGTAACCACCAAGTCCTGTTCGAATCCTTTACCTATAGAATTCTTATGAATCAAGTCTTGAGGGAGGTAACCGCCAAGCCCTGTTCGAATTCCTTCCTAAGTAATAACTAACTAGTCCTAGAACAGATATATAAGCTAATTTTCGAATTTTTTTTTCTATAAATAACTAAATAAATTTAAATCTAAATTCGAAAATGAGAGAGAAAGGGTGATAAAACTATCCACACAAGGGTTTACCTTCCAGACTTGTTTGAAGCATCCGATCCCATGTATACCAAGCCCCAAGACAAGCAGAGAATGTCAGGTTAGGTTGGAAATCAGCTTTGGTTCCTCCAGATAATCAATGAAAGCGTTGTCATAGCTGATAGGTGATCAACTTAAGCATCTATAGTACATTCTGCATCAACAAATCTAAGTTGATTTCATGTCGGTCGATTTCAGTGGCAATCGTCTAGTCGTAACTACAAAGAAAAACAAATACGAAAAATAAAATCCTAAAGATAAAAACGAAATGAAAAATTACCTAACAGTGGGTTGCCTCCCACTCAGCGCTTTGATTATAGTCATCTAGCTTGACTTTGGATGGAATGAGCTACTGAGATGAAGTCCAGGTACTTGTTGGGAAACAAGTATCCTCTGTATCCTTCTTCTCACCGAACCATGAGTCAAATAAGCTTCTTCTGGCTTCATATTCTCTGGTTCGTTTCTTCTTTATCTCAATTAACTCATCATTGATCCTTTGAATCCTTTCTGCATGACCTTCAATGCTGAGCTCGTGCCATCCTAATTTCTCATAGGCATGTTCTGAAAGATCACTGAGCTCCGCTTGCATTGAATCAAGGCGTTGGATCATTTTGTCGTGGATAGAGCTGGTATCGATCGATTCCTTTGTTGAATTGTCGATCGATGGCTGTTGAGGTCCATCGATCGATGCGCTGGTTCTTCTGTCGATCGATGCTAAGGGTGCAGGTCTGCTCGCAAGCTGCCTCTGAATGGCTCTGATTCCTTTCTGCACCCCTTCTATGCTAGATTCCATTCTGCCAACTTTTTTGTTTAGCGGGAAATACGTCTGATCTAGACGTCTGTCTTGCGAATCATCCACGCTCGTAATTGCCGTGTAGACTTCATCAGCTAACTTATCCAAGTCAGCTCTGGTGCTAAAGAAATACATCTGATTTGATACTAGCAATTTCAGACTCCAACTCATTAACTGTGTGAAGCAAATGATATTGCTTGTCCTCCATTTCAGCCATAAACTGTTTCTTCACTTGAAAACAAGCTAATTTCGTCTTCCCAATGTTTCTACCCATTGCCTCAAATGACCAGGATTATCAGGTCCTAAAAGTACTGACAGCGGATCAAGACTTGAGTTTGTTGAATTAGAATGAGCCTCACTATCAATGAGCTCAGCTGCCTTTTTCTGCCAACATAAAAACCGAACCCTGATTCATAAACTAATTCTTTTGAATTGCCAAAAAGAATTACTTACAAACTTCTCAGCGGCAATCATATTGACGGGTGTACCACCCTTTTTGGTCCGTGACTTGACCCACACTTTAAGCCTACTCACTTTAGATGGTTCGCCACTCTGTTGTTTCTGATAAAGACAACGAAACATATGTGAAAAAGGTGGCTAGTGAAGAAAATAGTTAAGAGTTTTTGTGAAGAATTGGTACCATATCTTCCGCCAGCCTAACCGTTCCTCTACGGCTACAAGTGTGAGGTATTTGTTTGCTCCTCCTCTCCTTGTATTTCTCACTCACAGCATAACATAGAGACAATAAAAATTACAAAATCGAATGTAGAAAAGCTAGTAAATTTAAATACTTTACCTGAAAGGCATGGCCTATTTTGATTCTCACAAATTTTCGCCATTCAACTGGATTAACATTCATCGGTCTAATATTAATCCTCTGTTGATTAGTATCTTTACCCCATAGACATCCCATCTGCTTCAACACATCATTCTTTTGAGACTGTTCATCAAGATCGAACTTGCCTACAAATACTTACCAAATGAATCACATATATACCAGAAGCATGAACTGTCAAAAATTAATAGAGAAACTCACCTGGACAGATTTCCAAAGAACTGTCTTAACCTCCTCGCTGATTTTCCTCCAATCATCAAATGTGACAGGTACATGCTACCTCACTAATGGACCCAAGTATGAAGACAGCTTCACTGATCCTTCACCAACAACATCTCCCATTTCATTAAACTCCACTCTTTCTCGAGTGTTTGGATCTTTGGCGATGTGTTTCATCTTGTTGGTCCTCGGTGTTTCTTCTTATAAGGTTGAACTTCATTCAATTGCAACTCTCCTTCATGATCTTCCTGCTCTTTAGCCCCCTCAGACTCTTTAGCTGCATCGTCACCCTTATTAGCCCTCAGGATCTTCATGCTCGTTAGCCTCTTCAAGTTCTTGTTGGTCGTTTTCCTCTTCATGCTCGTTAGCCTCATCAGACTACTGAACCTTTTCAGACCCCTGCTCCTCCTGCTCCTCATGCTTCTTCTGCTCCTCCTGCTCCTCATGCTGCTGTTGGCTTTCCAGAGTACAAATAAATTTGTCTTCATTTTTCTTCTTCCTGCCCTTCTTCGTGACCTTTGTGACCTTACTTGTACTCGCCTTCTTTTTAGTGTCTTTATTCTTTGGACGTCCCATTTAATTCACCTGAAACAAATTACAATTAGTTAGTACGAGATACAATCTTAACATTGAAGCTACATCAGAGAACACAAAATTCAAACGCATAAAAATACAAAAGACTCAAACATGCAGCAGAGAAGGTAAACATCACACAAGACAGCTATCACACAGGACCGACATCAAACAAGACATCTATCACACATATATGCCTTCACAATCAACTCTGGCATTATGAGCTTCTTCGATTTCAACTTCCATTTCAATAGTTGATGGCAGTGGTCCAATATCTGCGTTGACATCTTCTTTGTCGTCTTCAGTGTATCTTCTTGATGGACCTTTTAGTACAACATACCAGCTCGAGGAGTCATCCTCCCTTGAGTAAAACACTTGTACGATAGCAGTACGAAAAACCACTATCTAAAATGTTTGATCTATTATAACAGGTGATGACATAGTGCTTGTTAAAATGCTATGGTATCCATATATAGCATTCTTCATTCGCTAAGAAAGACCTTTTTTCTTGTTGTGTGCCTTCGCCAGCTCTTCCACATGAGAAAAGTAGTAAGAGTGGCGAATCTCGTTTATCCCAAGGGTGAGCCCCTGAAACTCCCCAAGAAATTGAATCCAAGTTTTCTCTCGTAGGAGGGTTAAGCTATGTCAGAGAACTGTCGAAGTACTCTGCCACCTTGCCTATAAAAGATGAGACCATGTCTAGAACACCAGCCTCAAATAACACCTCATATATTGACATCTCTTTGTGATACATATGACTCTACACATCCACCAATACAATATCAGTATGCAAGTAAGAAAGCCCAGAGGCTTGAGAGGAGTGGATTGCTGTTTTTTAAGCCCATGAAGCGTTGGAGTGGAGGGCAAGTATCTAAACGATAATAAGTAATAAAGGTTGTTAGTGACTAGGCAAGGAGCACATGGGTTGTCGCTGACGCACATGATCTGCCTAGGATCACGAGAGAAGCGTAGGTTAAGGTGGTGTCATTGTATAAAGGCACTAGTAGGGTCAGTCTAAGAATTATCAATTGATTGGTCATTGTCAGGTGGAGGTTGACACTCCTTAACTGTCTGTTTATACGTTTTGATCGTTCATTATAATAAGTATTATTCAGAAACAGCTATTATATCTTTTATAAATCCATCACATAACAACTTGGTGTCAGAGCATCAAAAGATCCTGACGAAATCATGCCACCGAAGAAAAGTGATTCTGATCAAACCAACGAAGCTCTGCAGCAAAACGCTCAACGGATCTCATCCTTGGAGCAAGAGATGTGTAATATGAGTATCATTGAGCAAGCCACCATCACGATGAAACAGCAGATGCAGCTGCAGAACACCAAACTCAGCATCCCCGATCGAGTCGAACAACGGTTCAATGAGGAGGACGAGATGAAGAGGAAGTTTTTGGAAGAGAACAAGGGCAAGGGCCTGCAGATCGACGGATCTCCGTCCAGTGTGGCACTGTGTGGTGACTTGGGTCTGTCGGAAGGAGAGAAGGCTTCGATGGAAACTCGATCACCCACCTTGCTACGGAGGGAACCGGAGATGGAGGAACGAAGGGGTTTCGCACCGATGAACGAGTATCCAGAGCGGAACTGGGGCGATCGCGATCAGCACCTGACTCGCCGACTCGTGCTTCAAACCTTTGATGGGACCAACGCTGACAGTTGGGTGTTAAGGGTGGAATAATATTTCGAGTTAGGAGACTTCACGGAGGAAAGGATGTTGAGAGCCATACGGATGTGTTTCACGGGCGAAGATCTCTTATGGTACCGTTGGGAGCGCGATCGTAACCCTTTTTGAAACTGGGCTCAGATGAAGAGGAGAGTGTTGGAACAGTATTCGTTGACGACTAACACAACTGCGGGAGAAAGGCTTCTGTCACTTTGACAGACCAAAACAGTGCGAGAATATTGTCGCGAGTTTGTGGCGTTGGTGACAAACGCACCGGAGATACCGGAATCGGTCCTCGAGATGGCGTTCATGCTCGGACTGAAACCGAAAATATGAACTGGGGTGCGGATGTTTGAACTTCACAACCTGGAAAAGATGATGAGTTCGGCGAAAATAGTGAAAGAATTGTCTATGGAGGAGGAGGCGCCGCGATCGCCGTCATCGGGGAACAAAGGATCTGTTAGCAGGCCGAATAACAAAAGTAAACCCAATAACCGATGCACGGGTCAGAGAAGCCAACCTAATGGGTCAGGCACCAAAACTTTTCCGCCCCATAACAGAGTCAATCCCCCCTTTCGTCGACTGACGCCGGCAGAGATCGCAGAGCGTAGGGCAAAAGAATTGTGTTTCAAGTGTGATGAGCGGTTCTACGCGAACCATGTCTTTCTGAAACCGGATTTGATGGTAGTAATCATGTTCGATGATGGCACCGAAGAAGAGTTCACGGAGGAGCCAACTGAAGTGGGGGAAAATGATGCGGAGGTACGCGTGGAGGTGGCGGAGCTCTCCATTAACTCCGCTGTAGGGCTCTCTTCTCCGCGTACTATGAAACTACGGGGTACAATACAAGGGGTTGAGATGATTGTGCTGATTGATAGTAGGGCGTCCCACAATCTCATCTCGGAGAGGTTGGCGGCGCAACTGGGATTGCGGGGGCAAGAAACGATGAGGTACAGGGTATTGGTGGCTGGTGGAGTAACTGTAGCGGGGAAAGGGATGATTCAGGGAGTAGAGTTGCAGATTCAGGGCTGTATCATACAAACCAGCTTCTTACCTCTGGAGTTAGGCATCGCGGATGTGATTTGGGGGGTTCAATGGCTCGATACACTGGGCAAGATGTGGGTCAACTAGAAGCTGCAATGGATGCATATTCAGTTGGGAGACAATGCAGTCACTCCAGGGTGATCCTACTCTACATTCAGCTGTTGTATCACTTAAAGCGTTATGGAAAGCTATGGATAAAGAGAGTGAAGGGATGATTGTCGAATACGGAGGATTGCTAGCAGAGGGAGAGGCTTCTTTTCCATTGGCTGTTCCAGAAGGGTTCCAAGAGATATTAGAAGAGCATGCTCGTGTATTTGCAGAGCCTGAAGGGTTTCCTCCATCTCGAGGCAAGGAGCACGCAATTGTCCAAGAATCTGGTGCCACACCGGTGAGTGTGAGGCCATTTAGGTACCCACACATGCAAAAAGAGGAGATTGCGAAGAAAATTGTGCCAATGCTTGAAGCCGGAATCATACAAGAAAGCTCCAACCCCTTCTCAAGTCCAGTGCTGCTTGTTAAGAACAAAGATTGGAGCTGGCGCTTCTGTGTAGACTACAGAGCTCTAAACAAGGTAACTGTCGCCGAAAAATATCCTATTCCGATGATAGACTTGTTGTTGGATGAGCTTCACGGAGCCAAGGTCTTCTCCCAAC
This sequence comes from Brassica juncea, assembly GCA_018703725.1. Taxonomy (NCBI): domain Eukaryota; kingdom Viridiplantae; phylum Streptophyta; class Magnoliopsida; order Brassicales; family Brassicaceae; genus Brassica; species Brassica juncea. Next base: position 16,715,661 of record CM031941.1, on the reverse strand, counting down.
TTCACTTGCGCTCCGGCTATTATCAGATCTTAGTGAAAGCAGAAGATGTTTCAAAGACAGCATTCAAGACACACGACGGTCACTACGAGTTCCTCATGCTGCCATTTGAGCTATCCAACGCGCCGGCAACTTTTCAATCATTGATGAACAATGTTTTCAGACCGTACTTGCGTCAGTTTGTGCTCGTTTTCTTCGATTATATCTTGGTATACAGCGGAATCATCAGGAGCATAGAGTTCATTTGAGGAAGGTTTTGGAGTTGCTGGGTCAGAACAGTCTGTTCGCAAACAAGAAGAAGTGTCTGTTTGGGACCAGCAGTGTGGAATATCTTGGTCACGTAATCTCGAAACACAGAGTGTCAGCTGATACGAATAAGCTCAAGGCAATGACTGAATGGGTGGAGCCAAGGAACATTAAGGAGTTCAGAGGGTTCCTTGGCTTCACCGGTTATTACAGGAAGTTCTTCAAGGGTTATGGACACATCGCTAGACCCTTGACGGCTCTCCTGAAGAAGGATCGATTCAAATGGACGCAAGAAGCTTCACGTGCATTCGAGCAGCTCAAGTCAGCCATGGTCTCTGTTCCGGTCCTAGCTCTTCCCAATTTCGACGAGGTCTTCATCTTAGAGTCAGATGCATCAGCAGTTGGACTGGGCGCAGAACTGATGCCGCAACAGCGTCTGATCTCCTACTACAGTCAGGCTTTGACAGAGAGGCAGAAGTTAAAGTCAGTGTACGAAAGGGAACTAATGGCCATCGTATTTGCAGTGCAGAAATGGCGTCACTACCTGATAGGGAGGAAGTTCATTGTCAGGACAGACCAGAAGAGCGTCAAGTTCTTGCTGGAGCAGAGGAAGATTAATATGGACTATCAGTGCTGGCTTACCAAGCTCCCTGGGTTCGATTTTTAGATTCATTACAAGCCGGGTTTGGAAAACAAAGCTGCGGACACATTATGTAGGAAAGCAGTGGTTCCTACTCTGTTTGCGGTCTCAGTACCAACAGTGATCCAGCTTGAGGAAATCTGCGGTGAAGTTGATAAAGATGAGGAGTTACAGAAAATTGTGAGAGATATTCAGCAGGACCCTTCGACATATCCACTCTACTCGGTTTTGCAGGGGAGATTACTTCGGAGAGGCAAGTTGGTAGTTCCTTGGGGATCAACTTTGGTGGGTTTGATCATGAAAGAGTATCATGAGGGGTTCATTGTAGGACACGGGGGTGTCATCAAGACTCAGAGGAGGATCAGTGAACTGTTTTATACTCGTATCGATCGATTATCACTCCGGTCAGGTTTATCGTTCTAACTCGTTAAATTATGTACTTTGGATTTATTTTCACCTTATCTCCGACTGTTTTACACTGGGGACAGTGTAATTTAAGTCTGGGGGATGTTTACTGATATTTATCTATTTATTTTCTTATTAAATTATTTTTCAAAAAAGTTTTTATTGAGTCAAGAAGGGGACAATGAACTTAATTTGATTTTTACTTGATTATCTAACCACTCTTTAACACCATTCTAGATTTCATTGATTGCAGATAGTACTAAGATGCTAAAGTGGATCAACCTATCAACTATTTACACTTTCTTAGATTGTTTGAAGTAACCAAAGCCGACCTCCAACACTAAACCTGACGAAATCGCTTGTCTTGGGGCTTGGTATACACCGGATTGGAATCCTCCTTCAAACCTGAGAGGTAAAAAGTCTTGGTGATTTTGGTTTCCTTCTCTCATTCCTTTGGCATCCCATATACAAAGAAAAGATTGAGATGATTTCCTGAGAGGCAGAGGGGTAGGTACATTACCGAGGACCCCACTATTCTAAATCAAAGGAATGATCACACATTGATGGAAGCGAGGAAAAAATTCCCAATAAAAATTGCCCACTTTGTCAAAAAGGGAAATCAATAAGATGAACCTAAAAGTTCATTGGGATTCAAAAGAAGAGAAAAGAAAAAGAGATTCTGAGAAGGAAAATAGGGAGAAGAGAAACCAGAATGAAACTGCCTGTTTACTCAGACATCTGTTGGAGTAAGAATTCAAATATCCTGTGATCGATACTCCCAAGGTAAAGCCTACACTTTTACTTTATGTCAAGAAATGAGGTAGGTAGAGGGAAATGTCAGATAGTATTTGCTAAGTTGCTGGATAGATGAATTTGGTTGCTAAACTAGGATATTGCATAATGTACTTCTGTGATTAAGATCTTTAGATGTGGATTGCAATATTGTAGAGGTGATGATTTCAATGTTTTAAATCTGTGAGTCCCTGCTGTTTTCAAACCTCTTTCAGAGAGACTGCCTGTTTGTTTTGCTTGAGGACAAGCAAAAGGGTAAGTCTGGGGGAGTTTGATATACCATGAATTTTACCCATTTTCAGCCATGGTATATATATATGTTTTAAGCTTAATAACTATTATGTTTTAGAGTCTTTCAAGTTATTTATAGGTTCAGGAGTGTTTTGGAGTAAAGTGATGATTTTGGAGCATTTTGGAGATAATTGAAGATGACACCCGAGATGGACATCGACCAAGCCTTGAGGTCGACACGGAGCACTCACCGTCGATCGACATGCACCTTGCACCGTCGATCGACATGCACCTTGCACCGTCGATCGACATGAAGCCACACGAAGACCATATTTGTCCCAGCCGACTTGAAGCCCAAGACTTCACCAAATTACGGAATTACCCCTGACGAGTTTTAACCTAATACTAAATACTCTGCCAAAGTGTTTAGCCAAGGGAGAGAGCTTTATTGTATTCATACTTTTCACAGCAAAGAGGGAGAGATTGAGAGTTGGAGAGAAGATCCAAAGAGATTTGTGATTGGAACTCCATTGATTTTATTCTATCTATTTATGCTTTCTCTTTACTTTGCTTGTGCTATGTGTTACTTGGCTATGTCTGAGTAATCTACTTGTTAGATTTAGGGTTCAAATAGGTTGAAGGGATTAGCCCCAACTATAGATTGCTAGTTGTGATATTCATCAACTAGGTTGTTCTTAAAGCTTTATTCTAGATTAGCTAACTAGAATATTAATCTTAGGAGTTTGGTAGATTTAAGCATCCTTAAAGTACTATCATGAGCTAAGTTGTTGAGCTAAGATTGCTAGAAGAAAACAAGAGTCAATCTAGGAAGATTAGTGGGCATTATCAACTCGTGCCAAGGCTTAGCTAGAAGCCGTCGATCGATATCCCAACTGGACAATCGATCGACGTTGCGAAAGGTGTATCGATCGATATCTCTAAAGGATCATCGATCGACACTTTCTTGTGATCAACATATGATGGTTGAGATCCAAGATCTAGTTAATTAACCAGTGAGACATCACTGTTGTTAAGCGATTGAGCTCTATTTTATCATGCAAGCAACTGTCAAGCATCTACAGCATTATAATCTCTGATTCCTTAATAGAAACTCTAAGTCTAGCGCTTGTTTAACTAAAGTCTCCACCGCTTCATTCGCTGATAGTAGAGCAACTGCCTTGCTCAATTAGGATTTTATTGCTATTTCACATTTAAAACTGCAACTACCTAGAATTAATAGTCTGATTAGATTTAATTGGTTCCCTAGCTCCTTGTGGATTCGATCCCTAAGTACTACATCTGAACCTCTTATTTGAGAGAGTAATTGGTCAGTCTTTGGGGTAATTTGAAACCGTATCAGTTGTATGGAAGGGATCCACCAGATGTCATACGTTATGAAGATGGTTCTACTACAAATGCAGAACTAGGGGGAAGCTAAGAGAGAGAGAGATGCAATGCTGAGCTTGTTGAAGGAGTATTTACATCGTGCCCAATAGCTAATGAAACAAAGAGTGGATGAGCATCGTCGTGAGGTGTAGTTTCAGGTGGGAGATCAGGTGTTCTTAAAGTTGAAGCCTTACAGGCAGTCCTCGATAGCTCGTCGTGTTAATGAGAAATTGGTGGCTCGTTTCTATGGACCGTTTGTCGTCGAAGCTACAGTGGGAAAAGTAGCATACCGGCTGAAACTCCGAGAGGGAACCAAGATTCATCCTACTTTTCATGTGTCTCAACTGAAGAAGGCAGTAGGAGATGTGGTGAGTTCAGGAACGCTGCCTCCTAAGCTAACACAAGAGGGTGAGTTGGTAGAACCGGAGGCTGTTGGGATGTGAGGGAAAACACGGGCACGGGAAAGAAAGAGTTGTTGCTCAAATGGCGCAACCTTCCAGATAATGAGTGCACTTGGGAGTGGAAAGAGGTGAAGCAGAAGCAGTTTCCAAAGTTGAACCTTGAGCTCAAGGTTCATGTCGATGGGTGGGTAATGATACGTATGAATCTACGCATCCACCGATACTCTATCAGTATGCAAGGAAGAAAGCCCAGAAGGCTTGAGAGGAGTGGGTTGCTGTTTTTTTAAGCCCATGAAGCGTTGGAGTGGAGGGCAAGTATCTAAAAGATAATAAGGAATAAAGGTTGTTAGTGACTAGGTAAGGAGCACATGGGTTGTCGCTGACGCACATGATCTGTCTAGGATCACGAGAGAAGCGTAGGTTAAGGTGGTGTCATTGTGTAAGGCATATATTTTATAAATCCATCACATAACACTTTGACTCTTAAATTCGATACACACTCAGATTATAAAGAGCACAAAGCATGACGTAAGAAGGCATGGAGTATTTCTCTCTCCACTCCAATAACTTATTCTTTAACCACTGATTATCTGCTTTTACACAGGTCAATTACCCTAATGTGACAACAATACCACAATCGAATGGTATGTCACTGTAACATTTTATGATCGATTCCACAGAGAACTAGAAACTTATACATCAAAAATACACAAACTTTCCTAATCTAAGCAAATAAGAAGATGGATGAAGGTAACAAGCTAAGATCCTAAAAATATAAACAAGGTAATCTCAAATCCAATTAAGAAACAAATACAAGAACTCAATCAAATACGAAGGCAAGATCCATGGGGTTAAGGCAATTGATCTAAGACAATTTCTAAGACAAGGTGTTAAGACTAATCAATCACAAGTTCTATAGGTCTAGATCTCATTCAATGTAGATTAATCCACTCTCGTGGCAATAACCCCTATGCTAATAATGCATCAAACATCAACTGTCGCTGGTCTAATGCAATCTAGAATGCTTGGATCACAAGTCTACTGACCATCTAGCAATCCTAACAACAAATGCCTTTGGTTATTCAAGCTAGAGCAATACTAAGTTCTTTCAAGCAATTTAACAAACACCTTCCGGACATAAAAATAGCTTAAGATCTAGATAAGATGTATCAAATCTAATCTAGCATTGGGAACACTTAACAAACATAGAAACTAGTAGATCTAACATTCTATCAATCAATGTCCTTATGCCTAGACATAAAACTAAACAAGCTCTTGGTGAAGATGAATGTTCATTTGCAATGGTCACCCATACATCAAAATCTTTTACAGTAATGACTAAAGCAATCATGGAGAACAAGTATAATATAAATCTTAGCTCCTTTAGCAACAAATCTCTTTGGTAAAGCAAGCTAAAAGCATTTAAGAGTTGGTTCAAGCATTTCTTCATACACCTTGTGAGCAGGAAATGCCTATAGATCTGTTTTAGTATGATCAAGAGTATAATAGCATTGAGAACCCTCAACAAGCAAGGAAAAGATAGATCTAGCACCTAACACCTTAGATCTTCACTCAATCACCCTAGATCTACCTAATCCATGGATCCAAAATGTGTCTACTCACTAATTTCCATGAAAAAACTTAAATCTATGTGAGATTCAAGGCTAATCATGTTTGTGAGAAGGAGAAACAAGATATAAGAGGAAGAACTTCCTTAGATTGATAAAAAGATTCAAGCTTTATAAAATGAGGCAAAGTGTTTCTAGAGAGAAAATGAGATAAATCCCAACTTTGGGGGCTACAAAGTATTTATATGTCCTTGAAAACCCTAAAAATCAAAGGAAAAGTCTAAAATTCCCTTGGAAACTCGCGGATCTCGACCATTCTTCAAAAATGCGCCCCGGGTTGATCAGCTCACCCAACCCACGTAGCCCGACCCGCGCTGGTCGTCCTGGGTCGTCCGTGTCTCCCGCGCGGGTCGTCCATCCCGTGGCCATTCGCCCGCGTGAATTCCTGGGTCGTCCTGCATCGCCCGCGCGGATTGTTTATTCCGCGGCCTTCGACCATGGTTGATATGCCTCTAGTAAATCGATCATAACTCCTCCAATACAGCTCCAAATGACTTGAAACAACTTCCATTGGAAACCTAACTCAATTTACTATGTCTTCTCAAACTCTTAGATACAGAAGACATCTTTAAGTCCTCCATCCATGTTAATATTTCAACCCATTTTGGATCACAATGCTCCCAAACACCTCCAATCACTCCATGGCACAATCCAACACCTGATATAGACAATGAATGCAATATGGACTCTAAAGATGCCTAATCCCTAATCTACATGCTCAAAATGTACAAGATATAATTTCTAAAAATATGTAAATATGCAAGATATCAACTCCCCCACACTAGTCCTTTACTTGTCCTCAAGTAAACTTTTCAAAAACACAAGGAGGAGAGATATAAAGATGGGAGCTTAGCCAAAAGAAACACTCAAAGCACTCAACTTGACTTCCTAAAGAAACATAGCAAATAGCATGAGCAAACTCTCTTATTATACTCTAGCTTCTCAAGGCCTATCAATACTCTTATGCCTCTACACTCAACATCATGAATCCACAAACTACAAATCAGCCAACTCTCACATGCATTAAGCAAATCATAAGTGAATTCTTGCAGATGGTCAAATGGTCCAAATCATTTGGTTTGGTAAGAAAAGGCTTTAGTTCAAAGTGAATCAAGAGGTTAAAAAGGATCGTTCAAGGTGGTTTACTCTCAAAACATGTAGCTTTGACATTGCACATAATATATCTAAGAAAGGGATCAACTCATGCATACAATGGTCAATATCCATTGTCCTACCCTTTTCCCAAATATACAAATTACACCCTTATTCCCAATGCCAAGCCCCACTCTCTTCACTACCCAAATATTTCCCAAAACACTCAAAGATATTTTCTCACTTAGAGCTCTTTCTTTTTGAAGTCTACAAGGAATTTTTCACATTTTAATCTCTTATTAGCTCTTACTTAACATTGATAGCCCCCTTTTCATTATTCTTTTCTCTCTTTTGTTTATATATATATGGGGGCCAAGTCTTTCTTTACAAACTAGAGCTAGAACTTTTCATTTTCTTTATCCCATAAAGACTTAATCACTTATAACTTTTGAGTTCCTTGAGTCTACCTTTTCATTTCTCTCTTTTTCACACTCCCTAGATCAAACTTTATAACACTCTCCCATCCCATCCTAGAAGCTAGACAAAAATGAGTCCCAAAGCTAGCAAATAATGGAGACCAAGAATTGTCGTTTCCAATACTCTAAACATTATTCACATGTAAAGCTTTCCAAAAAGGCCTCACTCAGCAATCAATGAAGGCTTGAAAGGAGAAGAGGGTTTTAGGGAGTGGTCTACCACTTGAGTTTGTGAAAAAGATTGAAAAATTAGATGAGACAACTCAAGTGTGTAAAGCCATGATTCAGCACACAAAGGACCATAAGCAAGAAGCATTAAATTCATTCAGTTCAAATAAGATTGTAGTTGGCTTCAAAGAGTGAGTTTCAGCAATCAATAAGTTTCATGAAGAGTTTGCAAGGCTCAAAGTCTACAAGCTTTCTAAAGAGTGCTCAAGCTACTTGCCATGATTACAAAGGTTATCAAACTGAGTACTTAGCATGAGCTCTTTCCAAGGTTGGTATCATCCAAGTCCCCAATGCATGATGAAACTACATGTTTCTTTTTGTATTTTTCAAAATATTTCAATTTATTTTTTTGGTTTTTCTATGGATATATTTATGTACAATGCAATGCATGAGACTCAAAACCAACAAAGCAAACATGATCAAATACTTACTACATCCCCCCAAACTTAAATCACAGTCTCTGTGTGAGTAAGAGAGAAGAAGATGCTGAAAACATGATAAAAGCAATGGTATGTACAAAGAATGGTTGGAGTGATACCTCAAGAGGAGACCGGGGTGTGGTAATGGGCGTCTAAGGCTTGTGTTAGGATCTGGCTGCCTTTCTTCTTTTATTGGCTCTAGACCCTTCCTGAAAAACCTCAACCATACTTATTAAACAACTTAAAAGAAATAAATATAAAGAAATATATATACAATGGATAAACATGGTAATGCCTCCCAAGCGCGCTTGTTTTAAGTCTCTATCTTGACTTTGTGTGCTTGCTAATCATAAGTATCAAAAGGCTTAGCCAATGCACCTTTGGTCCTTCTCCTACAAGAACAAGGAGAAACGTATGCAAAGGAGCGCACAAGGGGGTTTTCTATCTCAAGCAAGAGCTTATTCACATCAAGTTCATCCCCTAGATCAGCAAGTGCAAGAAGAGGTCTAGGTTCATTAAGCATTAAAAACTTAGATTCGAGATCAAATGAAGCACATATATATCTCTTGTCAAAACAAACTTCAATATGATCTCTAACAAGTTTTTCTACTCTCAACTCATCTAGTTTCCTAGTTTCACATATCAGATCAAGACATTCATTGATGAGCACAAAAGAATCAAGATCAGGGGCAATGTCCTCACCACAAGGCAAGCAAATTTCCTCAAGTTGAAGTTCTAAAGTGGAAATATCTATACCTTCCAGCTGGAGTGGTGGAGCCCAATACATTACCTCATTAAGGGCACAAGCAGCATCAAACTCATACTGGGTAACCTCCCTTCCTTCAAACACTCCTAGATCCCTAATAAGGTGTATTTGGACGAATTGTGCCAGGTGTCTTATTGGCTTGCCCCAATTCTCTTTTATTCTCTGAAGCCAATTTAACTCCACCTGTTGGTCTGGTGTGAGTATGCGTATATCAGAGGGTGGAGGCTCCACATACTCTTCATATGGCCCATATTTAGTGTGATCTTAAAGTGTGTCTTCTTCTTCTTGTGGCCTCTCCAAGTATCTTGAAGCCATCACTACAAAACAGAAAATCTAGAATAGAAAGTTAGTAACTATAAAAAAGCAAAACAAAGCAAGAAAATAAAGCTTAGTCTCAAGAAAGATTGAAATCCTAATGACAAATCTACTAGTTCCTCGGCAACGGCGCCAAATTGTTGATTATCTGCTTTTACACAGGTCAATTAACCTAATATGACAACAATACCACAATCGAATGGTATGTCAAGGTAGCATTTTAGGATCGAATCCACAGAGAACTAGAGACTTATAAACCAAGAATACACAAACTTTCCTAAACTAAGCAAATAAGAAAGATGATATATGACAAGCTAAGGTCCTAGAAATATAAACAAGGTTATCCCAAATCCAATCAAGAAACAAGCACAAAAACTCAATCAAATACTAAGGCAGAATCCATGAGGTTAAGGCAATTGATCTAAGGCAATTTCGAAGACGAGGTGCTAAGGCTAATCACAAGTTTCTATAGCTCTAGATCTCATTCAATGTAGATTAATTCACTCTCGTGGCAATAACCCCTATGCTAATAATGCATCACACATCAACTGTCGCTCTCCTAATGCAATCGAGCATGCATGGATCACAAGTCTACTAACCATCTAGCAACTCTAACAACAAATGTCTTTGGTTATTCAAGCTAGAGAAATACTAAGTTCTTTCAAGCAATTTAACAAACACCTTCCGGGCATAAAAATAGCAGAAGATCTAGATAAGATGTATCAAATCTAATCTAGCATTGGGAACACTTAGCAAGCGCAGAAACTAGTAGATCTAACATTCTATCAATCATTGTCCTTATGCCTAGACACAAAACTAAACAAGCTCTTGGTCAAGATGAATGTTCATTTGCAATGGTCACCCATACATAAAAATCCTTGACAGTAATGACTAAAGCAATCACGGAGAACAAGTCTAACAGGAATCTTAGCTCCTTTAGCAACAAATGTCTTTGGTAAAGCAAGATAAAAGAATTGAAAAGTTGGTTCAGACATTTCATCATACACGTTGTGAGCAGGAAATGCCTATAGATCTATTTTAGTACGATCAAGACTAAAATAGCATTGAGAACCCTCAACAAGCAAGGAAAAGATAGATCTAGCACCGAACACCTTAGATCTTAACTCAAATCACCCTAGATCTACCTAACCCATGGATCCAAAATGTGTCTACTCACTAATATCCATGAAAAATCTTAAATCTATGTGAGATTCAAGGCTAATTATATTTGTGAAAAGGAGAAACAAGATATAAGATGAAGAACTTTCTTAAATTGATAAAAAGATTCAAGCTTTATAAAATTAGGCAATGTGTTTCTAAAGAGAAAATGAGATAAATCCCAACTTTGGGGGCTATAAAGTATTTATATATCCTTGGAAACCCTAAAAAATCAAAGGAAAAGTCTAAAATGCCCTTGGAAACTCGTGGATCTCGACCATTCTTGAAAAACACGTCTCGGGTTGATCAGCCCGCCCAACCCGCGTAGCCCGACCCACGCTGGTCGTCCTGGGTCATCTACGTTGCCCGTGCAGGTCGTCCATCCTGCGGCCGTTCGCCCGCCTGAAGTCCTGGGTCGTCCTACGTCGCCCGCGCGGGCCGTCCATCCCGCGGCCTTCGACAAGGGTTGATATGCCTCTAGTAAATCGATCATAACTCCTCCAATACAGCTCTAAATGACTTGAAACCACTTCCATTGGAAAGCTAACTCAATATACTATGTCTTCCCAAACTCTTAGCAACAGAAGACATCTTTAAGGCCTCCATACATGTTAATCTTTCACCTTCTTTTGGATCACAATGCTCCCAAACACCTCCAATCACTCAATGGCACACTCCAACACCTGATATAGACAATGAATGCAATATGGGCTCTAAAGATGCCTAATCCCTAATATACATGCTCAAAATGTACAAGATATGATTGCTAAAAACATGTATATATGCAAGATATCAACCACGGAGGGATGTCCCACTATGGGAAAAATGTCGTGGAGGAAGAGATTGACTCGGGGGAATATAAATCCATCATCTGATCAATCGAAGGATCCTGGGAACCATTAGACTCACAAGAAGCAGAGCGAAGCATTTATCACTTCATAACTCTAGTACCCACCGAAGATGAAGAAATGAGTACTATTTAAAGAATCTCGTATTATAACTATTTTTTGGAGACAAACAATGCAACGAAATTGTTTCCACAAAAAAAACAAGAAGCATATGACTAAGCAACCAAACTTATTTCTTCATATATATCTAGATGCACAGTCAAGAGATTACCTTCAAAAACCAGGACTGTCAAATAATACAAGTCCGGGCAACCATAGTTTGCAGAAAGAACTCTATCACCATCAAATAAAGAACCATCAGCGATTGAAGCCGGTAAGACCCGTCGCCACCATCCATAGTGGATCAATCAATTACCTTTTCTAAACGGTTCAACTGAACCGAAAGTTTTTTCTTTCCAAACCCATTGGAATAAACATATAAAAAGACAATGAAAAACACTGCCAGATTCAAAATAAATTGGAGCTATAGAAAACTAAGCAAATCAAAGAAAGAGATGCAAAACAAATTAAACAAGCCGATGTCAGAGTTGTAGAAGCCTCAAACCATCGGCTTGAAACTAGAAAAAGAAAATCTCTCTTTTTTTCTCTTGGCGGCTAGGGTTTCCGTTACCTTATCTGTTCGAAAAGTTTTAAAAGAGTTAAGTTTGAGTGTTCCTAAAAGTTCAAATAGAAATGAAATCATATAAAACTAGTAATTAATCAATATATTTATAGAAGAATATAAGTAAATTTCCTAAAAGATCATAAAAATGTTTTGATCAAAAACACACAATGAGAAAAATGATCAAAAGAGGTTTTGTCCATTATTCTATAGATATATAAATACAAATAAATATATAATTTTAAAAAAATATTCAAAAAAATAATTCTATTCAAAAAAAAATTATCTCAAATTTTTTTATTTTATAAAATCTAAAAATTGTTTTTGAAAATATTTTTAATATTTTAATATATTTTAAAAGAATCCTAAATTATATGCCAAAACCCACATTTAGATCTAAACCCTAAATTTATACTCCCTCTGTTTCTGAAAGATAGACTTTTTAGTGTTTTCACACATATTAAGAAAATGCATTAAATCACTATAATAAATTTATCGTTTTCTGTAATTTTCAATTTTCAACAACTTTTAGCCAATAGTAATCTAATAAAACCAATTAATTTTCTTTAAAGTTTGCAATTTTTTCATAGAAAACACAAAATATACATCTTTTTGAAACAAAATATTTTTCCAAAATATGGATCTTTTAGAAACAGAGGGAGTATTAGTTAACCTTATGAGTATAAGTGTTTCTTTAATCTAATTAATAAAATTTATTTTGATTATTTTAATCTTTTAATTCTTTTGAGAATGTTTTTATAGTTATCCTAGAGTATCTTTCAAAAATATATTGTGGGAAAAATAGAGCAAATGTGTTAAAACACTATAACATGGAGTCAAAACATGGGAACCGAAGAAAAATAAGTTCTATTTCTTCTTTATCTCCCATTTTATATAGTGTTGAACATCATTACTCGTTAGTCGCCTTAAACTCGATACTTAACTCATATTCGTCTTAAAAATTCAAGTACTCGTTGTTGTCAAGGAAAATAACAAGTCAACAATTTTCATTTCTTGCAACAAAAATTAAAAATTTAGCTATATTGCTTATTATTATCTGTTTTTGTTTTTTGAGAAAATATTTTTATCATCATGAAAATTATACAATGCTTATATATCAAATATTCATATATTTTTTATTTGTCTTCTTTAACATATGAACAAATTTTTTGCTTAAAATAATTCACATGTTATTTTAGTAGAATAAACAAAACAAACTTTCATGTCTATTTTTAATAGAGTATTTTTGTAAGTAGTTCTTAAAAACTCAGAAAACTCGTAAATAGTTCACAAGTACTCATAGTTCACAAGTACTAGTTAATAGAAAGTAATAGAGCAGGGCAAGTAACTAGCAAGTATTTCATTTTTGATCAAGTAGTCGAAATAGCAAGTATTTGTTTTTAACAAATCAAGTACAAGTCAAAAATTTTATTATTCGTATAAGGTAAGTCAAATAGCAAGTATTCGCCTTGTGTCCAGCCCTAATTTATATATATATATTCTATTTGTTTTGGGTCTTTGGTTTTGAAGTTGTACATATAATTAACAAGGCGTACCGATCCTGAAGAAGCTTCAGCTCCAGATGAAGTGAAGTAGGCACCATTTAGCAATAAATCTCCTTGTGATCTCCAGTTCCATTGGTTCCATTCTCCTTCCCCTGCACCTACCCTTTTCGTCACCTGCCGGACAAATATACAAAAATGAATGAATCAGTATGTTCAATTTTACAAATTAGACTTACCAAATTATATTTTCTAGGTTAGATACCTCTTTAGCAAACCGGTTTCCCGGGGCAAGGAACCTGTTTCCATGACTATTAATGGTAGGGTTAGAACTTCCACCGATTGCATACATTTCCCAATGAGTGTAATCGTTGTTTACCACATGGAAGTATCCATGCCTACACCTGAAATAACACCAAAACAATCAAAACTCTACAAGATTCAAATACTAATTAATCCATACGAGGAAACTAATGATGAAGCACCTTTTAGCAATAAATCTCCTTGTGATCTCCAGTTCCATTGGTTCCATTCTCCTTCCCCTGCACCTACCCTTTTCGTCACCTGCCGGACAAATATACAAAAATGAATGAATCAGTATGTTCAATTTTACAAATTAGACTTACCAAATTATATTTTCTAGGTTAGATACCTCTTTAGCAAACCGGTTTCCCGGGGCAAGGAACCTGTTTCCATGACTATTAATGGTAGGGTTAGAACTTCCACCGATTGCATACATTTCCCAATGAGTGTAATCGTTGTTTACCACATGGAAGTATCCATGCCTACACCTGAAATAACACCAAAACAATCAAAACTCTACAAGATTCAAATACTAATTAATCCATACGAGGAAACTAATGATGAAGCACCTTGCCATTCTCTGTATAAGACCCTCGCCAAAATGGTTGTTTGCAATGGTCACTTGCATCATTTTGTCTCTCGTGTAGGAATCGGTATGCCCCAACAAAATAGCCTGCATTATATTGTCTTTTGTGTCAGCTCAGCTTCTTAAGGTTATGGCTAAGAAAAGGACAAAGACTTGCATGTTCTGAATTCATGGAGTGTTAAGCTAATGTGCGTTGCAGTTTGGAAACATTAACTTGATCTCAACAAAATGCCAAAGACCCTAGATGAAGGAACGCGACACTACCGTTTTTAGCACGGTCGATTTTCTTATCAGAAGCAAAAGAACAATATAAACCGAGTAATTTGGCATACGAAAGGTGCTCGATTTCAGGACGAGTATCCTAACACCCTTCCTAATTTTGTTACATACCTATTCCAGTTCAAATAGTTACCCGTTTGCATTTGTTCTAAACATTTATTACATTCTCTTTTCTGCATTTTAGCATTCTCGTTCCTATTCATTTTGCCATTTTTATTATTTTCCTTAACATTTACACCCTTTTAAAAACTTTTAAAATTCCATGCAAAACATTGAGTTGTTTTATTACTTTTTCAAATTTTGAAATTAATTATATAACTGGATTACTAAAACTTAGTTATTGAGTATTAATATATATATTATTGGGACGCTGTCCTAAGATATCATTTTTATCTGAGAATTTGGTAACCATAAAAACCTAAATATCGAAAAAGAAATCTAACCTCGTTGTGGTGAGTGAGATACTTATTCGAAATGGTTATAGCAGTAGATCCCATAATCGCATCTATTAATCCATCAGCACAATTCGACAGAGAATTATGATCTATCCAAATATGACGCGACCCAAAAATCGATATCCCATCACCATCGCCATCGTTCTCCAACCATAATGCGTCTCGGAGCTCTTTACTGTTTGAACAGAGCTTGGTCGGATCGAGAGAAATAAACAATACTCGTTTGTGGGTCGAACAGAGACGTTTTATTGATCAGGAAATGAGGGTTTACAGAGATATAGAAGGAAAGGTGACGACAGTCCGGTGCTCGGAGAGCTAGCTGGGAAAAAGTACAAAGCGGTAAGAACAAGAATAGGTATACCCTAGATGTAGCTGCTCTCGCTGTGTGTGTTAGTGTCGATTGCTTTGTCGTTGCCCCTTCTCTCCTATTTATAGTCTCTTCCACTCTGTTTGCCAAATCCTTGGGGGTGCCCATGGGCTTTTACTCGACGGGCGGGCCGCTGGGTTAATCATTCGAGCCAACAGCTTCATCGTTCTTTATTGGCCGGCTAAAAGTACCCAAGCGCTGCGCAAGCAATTCGGCTCGCCGAGCTGAACAGCTTTCTCAAGCTCACGGGCTGGGTCCTGCTATTTGGTGGGCCTTGAGGAGGGATGTAATCCATCTCCTACAATAAGTCCCCTCCCAGTTCACTTGTGGGTGGTGCAGCCGATCTCAGTGAATTGGAAGTCCAGGCTTAGCAAATAGCGGATACGGTGTAGGCAGGCTTGGGAAATCAGTCGTTTGGGGAAGCGGTAGCAGTCTCGTAGTTTATAGCTTGCCTGGGGTAGGCGGTGAATTTTGTCGTTCGACTTGTTCGTCCATGATGACGTGCAAGTTTTGTCGCTTGTTGATCATTTGAAGCTTAGTGCGATTTTTGCCGCCAAGCTTATCCATCCAAGACGACTGCACTTTTTTTTTGTCGCTAACCTGTTCGTCTGTGATGATGTGCGAGTTTTGTCGCTTGTCAATCATTTGAAGCTGAGTGCGGATTTTGTCGCCAAGCTTATCCGTCCAAGGCGACCACGTTTTTTGTCATTCACCTGTTCGTCTGTGATGACATGCGAGTTTTGTCGCTTGTCGATCATTTGAAGCTGAGTGCAATTTTTGTCGCTAGACTTGCCGATCGTTGGACTGGTTCGGACCGAGCATTCTTAGCTGGTCTATTGATTTTATCTTGGCTCGATCTTGGTTTGATCTTGGTTCGATCTCGGTTTGATCTTCGTTCGATCTTGGTTTGTCATTAACCGGACTCCGGTTTGGGCGAGAGGCGGAACCGTCGCGAGTAAATCGCGGAGTCGTGGGCGGCTTCGAGGCCCAATTAGGCCCTTTTAGACCTAATAATTGCGCTGGGGAAACGCACCTCCCCTTTTACTATAAATAGGTGGCCAGTCCGCTTCGGGGTATTTGGGCGGAACGCGCTGTCCTTTCTCATCGATTGCCTGAATAGAGAAGCAGAGAGTATATCAATGAATGGTAGACTATCGCGTGAATAGAAAGGGAGTCCTCTGGACGACTTCAGCTTACTCCATCGTGACGCTATGAGAGACACAGAGAACATGAGTCTGGACCAGCGTCTTTTAGTCGCCGATGCTCATCGTCAAATTCGTGAAGAGAGGGACGAAGACAGCGGCGAGAGTGAGCGTGAAGACGATGGTGACGACCAAGAAGGCTCGGGGAGTAGTGAATTGAGTAATCCAGTTCTAAATAGACGGGTTTCTCGGGGGAATTTTCGAGGGAAACGCGTCGATCCGCAGGATTGCAGTCCCACTTGTAAGACCCGATCCTGGCCCAAAGGACCCAACTAGGACCCGCGGTCTTACTTAGGCTAATCATGCAACCTTTACTCATTTTTAAAGTCCAATATTTTTCTAAGTCATTTTTCAAACATATGAGGTTCATCCATTCTATAATCTAAGTCTAAACAGATAAGAGAAAGTGTATCTTTATTAATATAAAACATGTGATCCAATACATAGATTCAGTTGCACAATAGGCTATCATAAGTTCATCAGTTCATACAGTAACCCACACATCCATCCACGGCTTGGTCCTCATGGTTCCTTGGCCCTGCCACGGTCCTGATCAGATCCCGAAAGCAACACACACACACACACACACACACACACACACACACACACAAGAAATAAACACAATCCGATACCCTAACAAGCATATCTAGCATTGCATGGCTTGGTTCTCTAAGACTAAGTTCACTAGTCTATCCAATCAGTCAATAAGGCACTCGGCCATACTCAGGACAACAACTAAGACATCCTAACCACCCATGTAACACACGGCCATCAATGTGATCTAACCCATCAATCACACTTAAACCACAAACGGCCATGGCCACATCCCAATTCTGACCTACTTAAATAAATCTCCAAAAACTAATTAAAATTCATGAAAAATACTGATAATTCCCTACTAAGAAGAATCCACAATCAGATTGATCAGAACCGGCCTAATTCACATATAATTTGACCAAATCCCACTAAACCGGCGATAACTGACCACCATCAAACCGGCCTGATAAATCCAATCAAATCACATGATAAATCATGATAATTCATCATTAAGAAGAATCCATGGTCGGAATTCCATAGTTCCATCAGGAACTTATAGAACTCGGCCACACTCCAAACAGGCCAAGGCCAAGGTTTGTGATCCTGGACCGGCAATTGCCTTGGTCCAGTCTCACTGACCCTAACCCACCGTCCACACACAGAGTAAAGGAGAATAGAATGTAAACAAAGAGGAATTGGGAAGAGATGGGTCTGGATCCACCAAAACCACCACGGCCAACACGGAATTCACCACGGCCAAGGATGGAAGGCTGGGTCCATCCCACTCACCTTGGGCGTGCGCTCAGGAGTGCTCAAGCCCTTCTCCAAGTCCTTCTCCTTGCCTCTGGTACTCATCATCAATTGATCTCCACACCACACAAGCAAACTCCTGGTCGGAAATCACCCACACACTCACACGGCCAAGCTTTTGGCCGATCTCTCTATCTCTTTCTTTGTCTCTCTCTGTCACGATATGGGCAAAGCTTTCCTAAGGTAAAATTGTGGAAAATCTCGACCCCAAGGCCTGTATTTATAGGGGAATGGGTCGGCCAACTGCCTGGGCGAACAGGTGCCACCTTCTGGCCGAACAGGTACAACCTGTTCTTCCCACCCTTTTGCACAAACCGCCTGGTAACTGCCCCTTCTTCCTCTGGGCTGATCGAACACAAGCCCATACTGCAAGCGCACATGCCTGGACCCTCTTGTCCAAGCCCTAAACCCATCGGACCTCCATGTCCAGCAAAGCCAGACCCATGGCCGCCCATGAACTGAGCCCCATGGTCAAGACCCAAACACTCCACCTAGCTGAGATGAGCTGGCCACTAGCTGCTCCAGCTGAGTGAGCTAACTATCCACCTACTGGAGCTGACCCATCCTAGTGTGAGCTGTCCTGAGCTTGTCCTAGCTGGTCCAGCTTCCTCACTGAGTTGTCCAGCTCCCAATTCACTTGTCCAGCTCCTATTTCCTTGTCTCCATCCGTTTCTGGTCAAGTCCCAGCATACTGATGCACTTAACCTCCGTTCCAGGTTAGGATTCAGCATCCTGAAGTCCTTAACCCTTCTATCCAGCCATGGCACGCTTGTCCTGAGGTCCTAAGACCAGACTGTGCGTCTCCTCGTACCATGGCCGTGCCCGAAGGCTCTAGTGAGAATCAGGGACATGACACCACTTGTTATCATCCCGGCGGTATATTCGAAGAGCTTCCTGCTCTTGCCCCTCACATGATGCGTGATCCGAAGCCTGAGGTTCAGTCATGGAGGAACATGTTTGGTTCTTTCTCAACTCACAGTAGTGTGAGGAAATTACCAAGGGAGTGCAGGGGCGCCGGAGTGACGTATATAATCCCCACGAGCGAGGAGCGTCCGTGGTCTCCACCGGTAGGCTACCGGTGCGTCTACAAGTCTTTCTTTCAGAAGGATACGAAGCTCTGGTTCCCGATACCTCCGCTAATAACCTCCTATATGTTTCGTCGAGGAGTTGCGATTAGTCAGTTTCTGAATGGGTCGTTCTGAATTGTTGTAGCGCTGATGGTGATGGCTGCCGAGATTGATATTCGAAGAGCTTACTTTTCTAAAGCCCATGCCTTAGGGTTTGTTCTCGGTGAAGATGAGGTCGAGTTACAATATCTTGACCGGTCATCCCAATAAGACGAAGCACTGGCAGCGCTTCTATTTTTATCTTATGTCGGACGAACACGCCTTCGAAATTGGTAGATCGTAATTGCCGACGATTCATTATTTTTCATTCTCCTAACCACGCCGTGTTTGTCTTTGCAGTTTGGCACCCTAACACGATCGCATACCCGGAAAATTTCTTTGAGCACGCCCTGGTTATTGCTACGTTGAGTCACCGTCGTTGGCCGGACCTTAGTCTCAATTGGATACGACACTTCCAAGACCGGATCGCAAGAGGTACTTTTCGCCGAAAGTCCTTTGTTTGATTTTACTTGACTAGTTAGTTTATGTCGCTAACCTCGTATCTTACATTCTTGTTCAAAATGTTTTCAGATTCCTTTTCAAACTGAGAAATTAATTTAAAACTACTTGGATTCTCTGGTTGTAAAAAGGTTAATTGCAAACAAGATTAATCAGTAATTGATTCAGATTGAGAAGGAAATAAGTTCTTATGTTCACAAGATTTCAAACCTGCCATTGGCTCATGTGTGTAGTCATCGAAAATTGGCAATGGGGCTGAAAATTCTTCCTTTTCTGGCTCGCTTTCAACGTTGTCATTCTCCAAAGTCACCAACGGTTTCTGGTTCTGGCACTTGTTAGCATAATGACCAAACCTATGGCATTTGAAGCACCTGATGGAATGAGCTTTGCTTGTGGTTTTCACAGCTTCGCTTTTATCAAAAGAAAGCATATTAGTTTTCAAATTGGAATTTGAGAGAGACGAAAAATTACATCGCTTTAGATCATGCTGTTTGGTGCAGAAGAAGTGTTGGTGTTTCTATTCTTTTTGAGTTGCTGAATAGCAAAAATTGCCTTATGCAACTTCTTCTCCAAACTATCATAAGTCTGAAGCTCGTTCTGATCAAGCATATCACAGTTGCTTCTCTAGGCTTTGGTGAAGGGACGATCACAATTTGTGACCTTCTTCTCGTCATCATCTAACCTGTTTTGTCTCTTTCTCCGGTTTCTTTGTTTCTGCACAAAATCAAACCCATTAGAAGCAAACTGTTTCTTATTTCGAAAAATCATTTGCTCTTTTTCTAACACGGTTTTAAAGGAAAGTAAACGTCTTGTTGTGGTTTTGATTTCTTGAGAAGTCCAAACATCCTGAAAAAACTTAACAAAAGAGTTAGCAAATAAAAATCCTCACACTCTCAAAGTGTTTAGCTCACGATTTTTAGGTGGTCACTCAGAGTTCTTTCCACTGGTTCAAAGGATGATAGGCTATCAAAATTTAGCAATCAAAACCCAAAACAAACTTTTGTGGAAAAAAAAAAGAGAATGAAAGATGAGATTTTTGATATGGATCCGCCTTAACTGTCCTAAGGCTGGGTTTCTCTTCAGCAGCAGGGTTTCTCTTCCACCAGTCCCTCTAGATTTCTCTTCAGAAGTGATTCAAGCCAAAACTTTTTTTATCGATTTTTTTTTTATAATAGGCAATCACAAGGGAGTAAAGGGACAGCATGGATCAAAGAAATAAGAAAAGAAATGATAAAAGTAATTTGTGGAGAGATGAGAATATGAAAAGATGAAATCAAAACAAATCAGCCAAAGTGGCTCATATACCAAATGAAGAGCCTTGAATTGGAGGATCACTTTAGCTGGGTGTTGGATATGATCCGAGAAGGCAAATGGCTTTTCTGGAATCGAAATGGATTGAAGGGATCGTCAAGAGATGCGGAATGGTTCCTGATATATCCACGATCTAAGGCTAACTACCTGAGAAGGAATGCATTGCGTTGGCTAACCACCAAACAACACGCAGAGATGAAATTGCTGACCACCAAATCAACAAGCCGATTAACACCAATGGACTAGTTAAAGAACTCTCTCTCTCACTCAGAGAAAAAAAATATAACTCAAAATTAAACTTAGACTGATTTTTTTCATAGAAAAGTTTACATATTTATACTACTTGTAGTCAATGAGATATAAAGAAAATTGTGGGAAAAACAATGCATAGAAAATGAAAACATTGACTAGAATTTTGAAGGTAAGTCAATGGTGTTGAAATTGATGAAGATTGGTCAAGAATACCCTTCGGCTACTGTCAAATTTCATTCTGGTCGTTCTGGTCCATGGCGGTAAGGATCTGGATGTGTGCTGGATGATCCACACAGCCCGAATTCGCGAGAACTGAAAATCACCTGATTTGTAAATTGCATAACTTCCACATCCGAACTCCGCTTGATCTGATTCTTCTTCGAGAGCTCCGTAATTGAGTGGAGCACATTCTTCAAGTGGTTTCCTGTGTATAAGCCTCGTGTTTTGGAATATATGAGTCAAACAATTAACATATATCATTACTGCTTCCCATGATCAAGCCATGCATGTTTGTTTTGCTCGGTCCGCTATCCCAGGGAACATCATTCCCTCCCTCTTCAAAACGATTTGTCCCCAAATCTGGAACATTAAAAGAAAAAGTAGTATAAGCAAAGGAATCATACTCAGAACATTGTTCACCTTGAGTTTGGTCCGGTTTTTGAATGGAAGAAGATCTTTCTTCGTTTGCTTGATGACCACGGTTTTGTTCATCATCTGGCCCTTCCTGCATTGACACAAAGCTTCCAAGACCAAGGTCATATGCACCAATATCAAGAGCTTTCAAAAGACCAGAAAATACATCCTTGTTCAAAACGTTTTCAGAATCCTTTTCAAACTGAGAAATTAATTTAAAACTACTTGGATTCTCTGGTTGTAAAATGGTTAATTGCAAACAAGATTAATCAGTAATTGATTCAGATTGAGAAGGAAATAAGTTCTTATGTTCACAAGATTTCAAACCTGCCATTGGCTCATGTGTGTAGTCATCGAAAATTGGCAATGGGGCTGAAAATTCTTCCTTTTCTGGCTCGCTTTCAACGTTGTCATTCTCCAAAGTCACCAACGGTTTCTGGTTCTGGCACTTGTTAGCATAATGACCAAACCTATGGCATTTGAAGCACCTGATGGAATGAGCTTTGCTTGTGGTTTTCACAGCTTCGCTTTTATCAAAAGAAAGCATATTAGTTTTCAAATTGGAATTTGAGAGAGACGAAAAATTACATCGCTTTAGATCATGCTGTTTGGTGCAGAAGAAGTGTTGGTGTTTCTATTCTTTTTGAGTTGCTGAATAGCAAAAATTGCCTTATGCAACTTCTTCTCCAAACTATCATAAGTCTGAAGCTCGTTCTGATCAAGCATATCACAGTTGCTTCTCTAGGCTTTGGTGAAGGGACGATCACAATTTGTGACCTTCTTCTCGTCATCATCTAACCTGTTTTGTCTCTTTCTCCGGTTTCTTTGTTTCTGCACAAAATCAAACCCATTAGAAGCAAACTGTTTCTTATTTCGAAAAATCATTTGCTCTTTTTCTAACACGGTTTTAAAGGAAAGTAAACGTCTTGTTGTGGTTTTGATTTCTTGAGAAGTCCAAACATCCTGAAAAAACTTAACAAAAGAGTTAGCAAATAAAAATCCTCACACTCTCAAAGTGTTTAGCTCACGATTTTTAGGTGGTCACTCAGAGTTCTTTCCACTGGTTCAAAGGATGATAGGCTATCAAAATTTAGCAATCAAAACCCAAAACAAACTTTTGTGGAAAATAAAAAGAGAATGAAAGATGAGATTTTTGATATGGATCCGCCTTAACTGTCCTAAGGCTGGGTTTCTCTTCAGCAGCAGGGTTTCTCTTCCACCAGTCCCTCTAGATTTCTCTTCAGAAGTGATTCAAGCCAAAACTTTTTTTATCGATTTTTTTTTTTATAATAGGCAATCACAAGGGAGTAAAGGGACAGCATGGATCAAAGAAATAAGAAAAGAAATGATAAAAGTAATTTGTGGAGAGATGAGAATATGAAAAGATGAAATCAAAACAAATCAGCCAAAGTGGCTCATATACCAAATGAAGAGCCTTGAATTGGAGGATCACTTTAGCTGGGTGTTGGATATGATCCGAGAAGGCAAATGGCTTTTCTGGAATCGAAATGGATTGAAGGGATCGTCAAGAGATGCGGAATGGTTCCTGATATATCCACGATCTAAGGCTAACTACCTGAGAAGGAATGCATTGCGTTGGCTAACCACCAAACAACACGCAGAGATGAAATTGCTGACCACCAAATCAACAAGCCGATTAACACCAATGGACTAGTTAAAGAACTCTCTCTCTCACTCAGAGAAAAAAAAATATAACTCAAAATTAAACTTAGACTGATTTTTTTCATAGAAAAGTTTACATATTTATACTACTTGTAGTCAATGAGATATAAAGAAAATTGTGGGAAAAACAATGCATAGAAAATGAAAACATTGACTAGAATTTTGAAGGTAAGTCAATGGTGTTGAAATTGATGAAGATTGGTCAAGAATACCCTTCGGCTACTGTCAAATTTCATTCTGGTGGAATGATCTTTGCTAGTGGTTTTCACAGATTCACTTTTATCAAAAGAAAGCACATTAGTTTTCAAATTGGAATTTGAGAGAGAAGAAAAATTACATCGCTTTAGATCATGCTGTTTTGGTGCAGAAGAAGTGTTGGTGTTTCCCTTTTTTTTGAGTTGCTGAATAGCAAAAATTTCCTTATGCAACATCTTCTCCAAACTTGCATAAGTCTGAAGCTCGTTCTGATCAAGCATATCACAGTTGCTTCTCTTGGCTTTAATGAAGGGACGATCACCATTTCTGATCTTCTTCTCGTCATTGTCTAACCTGTTTTGTCTCTTCCTCCGGTTTCTTTGTTTCTGCACAAAACCAAACCCATTATAAGTAAACTGTTTCTCTTATTTCCAAAAATCATTTGCTCATTTTCTAACACGGTTTTAAACGGAAAGTAAACGTCTTGTTGTGGTTTTGATTTCTTGAGAAGTCCAAACACCTGAAAACACTTAACAAAAGAGTTAGCAAATAAAATTCTCACACTCTCAAAGTGTTTAGCTCACGGTTTTTAGGTGATCACTCAGAGTTCTTTCCACTGGTTCAAAGGATGATAGGCTGTCAAAATTCAGGAATCAAAACCCAAAACAAACTTTTGTGGGAAAAAGAAAAGACAAAGTAATATGAAGAGACTTTTGATATGGATCTGCCTTACCTTTCCTTAGGCTGGGTTTCTCTTCAGCCAGCAGGGTTTCTCTTCCACCACTCTCCCTGGATTTCTCTTCAGAAGTGATTCAAGCCAAAACTTTTTTTTTTATCGATTTTTTTATAATAGGCGATCACAAGGGAGTAAAGGAACAGCCCGGATCCAAGAAATAAGAAAAGAAATGATAAAATAAATTTGTGGAGAGATTAGAAGATGAAAAGATGAAATGAAAACAAACCAGCCAAAGTAGCTCTGATACCAAATGAAGAGCCCTGAATTGGAGGATCAGTTTAGCTGGGTGTTGGATATTATCCGAGAAGGAAAATGGTACTTCTGGAACTGAAATGGATTGAAGAAATCGTCAAGAGATGCGGAATGGCTCCTGATATACTCACAATCTAAGGCTCACCACCTGAGAAGGAATGCAATGCGTTGGCTAACCACCAAACAACACGCAGAGATTAATTGGCTGACCACCAAATCAACAAGCCGGATCACACCAATGAACTAGCTAAAGAACTCTCTCTCTCTCTCACTCAGAGAAAAGAAACAAAATATAACTCAAACTTAAACTTAAACTTAAACTTAGACTGATTTTATTCATAGAAAAGGTTACATATTTATACTACTTGTAGTCAATGAGAAATAAAGAGAATTGTGGGAAAAACAATGCACAGAAAACAAAAACATTGACTAGAATTTTAAAGGTCATTCAATGGTGTGGAAATTGATAAAGACTCGTCAAGAAGACTCTCCGGCTACTTTCCAGGTTCATTCTGGTAGTTCTGGTCCATGGCGGTAAGGATCTGGATGTGGGCTGGATGATCCACACGGCCCGAATTCGCGTGAACTGAAAATCATCCGATTTGTAAATTGCATTACTCCCACATCCGAACTCCGTTTGATCTGATTCTTCTTCGAGGAGTTTTGTAATTGAGTTGAGCACATTCTCCAAGTAGTTTCATGCGTAGAAGCCTTATTTTCTGGAAGATATGAGTCAAACAATGAACATATATCATTACTGCTTCCATGATCAAGCCATACATGTTTGTTTTGCTCCGTCCGCTATCCCAGGGCACATCAGAGTGCTCTCCTGAATGGACGTCTGGAATTCTTATTGAAGAAGAAAACGGAGGTGACCGGTGCATCAAAACTGACGGAGTCAGGGAAAGCCAATGCTTATAAGGGGTCGGCTCCTAGTTTGGTTATGAAGACCCTAACAGTGTGATGATACTGTCGGCCAGCAAGATCTCTCGCCAAACGCTCCTCTGGTCAAGAAGGGGCTAAAAAGAAAACCTGCAGAGGGTTTTCTGAGCGACCCGGTGACGTCGAGAGATGACGCTCTTTCTGCTAATGCGTACGGCGGTGTTTCGAAGAGTCCCCGAATCGCATTCCCGGACTGGGTGAGTTTTTCTTACGAAGGGAACACTTCACTGGTCTATGATACACTCCAATGTGCGGAGCTGACGCGCCATATCAGAGGGGGACCTTGAGACGTCCCGCCGGTTGGCGACCTTTTCTTCAAAGAAGCCTACATAGACGCGGCTCGTATGCATAAACTGGTAAGGATTTTGTTGCCTTGAATTGATCGTTATCTTCTCGTCTAACCGTGTTTGTTGTGACGTACTTGCAGAGCGACGGGAGCATAAATTTTCTCGTCGAGAAATACTACTCCGCGCTGAATAAGACGATGATTAGGCTTGGGTTGGCGGAGATGCTCACTCGGGTTCAGAAGGGGGCAATAATCCGGATACGGGCCGAGCAGAAAGCGGCTTCTGAGAAAGCTGCTGAGGAGAAGGAAGTATTGCGGGTCAAGTTTGATGAACTTGAGGGCAAGCTGACTTCTTCTCAGACTGTAAAGAAGGAGCTTGCTTGAAAGAAAGCCGCGCTCAAGAAAGAGAAGGATGTGCTTGAGCGAGAAAAGGCAGCCCTGGAGCGAGAGAAAGCTGAGTTGCTCGAGGAGAGGGATGCCGCCGTAGCCAAGCTGATCCAGGAGAGGAAGCATCTGATGGATTCGCGGGTCCAGGAAGTTACCCGCGAGAGGATAAGGGTTCAAGCCGCCATGATCAACAAGTCCAGTCGATGTTTTAGCAAGGTTCGCGGGTAGTTTTCTCAGCGAGACATTTTCGAGAGGCGAAGAACCTGTACGGACAGGTGTCCGGGACGAGGTAATGTCTTGAGATAATCAAGGACGGAGGAACTGAGATCCCTCAAGAGATGATCGACATCTTCGTCGCTCAAGAGAAAGAGCACGAGGTAGAAATCGCTAGGCTCAACGTTGGTGAGCCGCCAGAGAACGACCTAGTGCTGTCTCTGCTCGTCCTTCCTTCGGGTTCGTGAATGAGGAGGTCCTGGCATCACTCGACCCATATGGTTCCAACATTAACCTGATTAGATCCGAGACTGCATCCCAGCTCCAAACCTCGAATAACTCAATTAATGACAACCCCGTTGATCGATCCGAAGAAGCGCTAATCGAGATCAACCCGGAACTTATGCCGTCGGATCCCGAGAGGCAGGATGGGTCGTCAGCGACGGGCGAACAGATAGCTGAAGAGAGCATGGTCCCTGTCCAGAAGGAGGAGCCGGCGACCGCGAACCTCGAAGGCCCGCTGGAGATCTCAGACTCGTCATCCGAGTAGGAGAAGGAAGAGAACTCCGAAGAACCGTACTCTGTCATCTTTGGATCGGATCGATGAAACTCAGCCAGTTGCTCTGACTGGTAAAGAGCAGATGCCTACAGACGAACCGTTGGAGCAGGGCCTGGAGGCCGACAGGACTGCTTTGCCCGAGGATCACAATACGGGGAACCATAATGGGGATCTTCCCGTTCCGTCGAATGGGAACGTTCAGAATTCCCCCCTAACCGGATGTACGTGGCGAAGAAGATAGTGCTGCCAACCTAGAAGGCTGAACTCCGTGTGTGAGATCTAGTTTTTCTTTTCTCTTGTATTTTGTGGTCCCACTGGACCTTTTGTTGTAATATTATGAACATCTTTGTATTTTTCGGTAAGTTGCTTGTTTCGGTTTGCACCAACCAAGTCTCAATTGCCTTAGAATTCCGCTTAGCGTTTTAGTCGGAATGACAAACTGTTGACTCGTGGTTGATAAATCGGCTTCGATGTAACCCACGGCGAGAGCATTTTCTCGGCGTTCCGGGAGATTAATGAAGTGCCGAGCTATGTTATGTTTTACTTAGAGTAGAAAGGTCTCCGATCCGTTTTACAGTAAACCGGCAAGGATTCAGCCGGCCGGCCCTTTCTCGTCGGTTAGTAAAAGTTCAAATATTTTACTCTGTTAGTCGGCCAGTGCTTTAGGTCGCACAGGTGGCGACGACTGGTGAGTCCTGCGGCTAAGTGTTTGATCAGGACATAGTCATTTTGTCGGATAGGAGTACTCGTATACCGTCCATTGGTAGGGGTATTGGTATCGCTTGGTTTCGGAGTGCGATAGGTTTATCGTCTATCCATTTTTCAGGTGAGCACGAAAACAAAAGTCCGTTTGATCAAGCCATCCATAGTTCGTTTGATCCGAGTAAAAGTGGCTATAGAGGTGCATGTACTCGGACGAGTAGAAGTGACTGTAGAGCTGCATCTACTCTGTTTTTTTTTGGAGCGAGTGTACGTGACACGACGGTCATTTACTCGCTGGGAGTCGTTTAAGACGAGGGTATAGAAGTAACATGAATCATATGCCCCGTCAGAAGGCCGAGTAAAAGTGATGGCTTGGTATTTACTCGGTTAAGGTATACCCCGTTAGGAGTGGAAACAGCGTAGATGCATTGAGTTCCAAGCTCTTGGCACGGCCTCTCCGCGGGATGTTTCAAGTCTATAGACGCCAGGCTTGACAACTTGAGTAATCTTGTAGGGTCCTTCCCAGTTGGTTCCGAGCTTACCAGCGTTCAGCTCTTTAGTATTCTCGAAAACCTTGCATAGGATGAGGTCGCCGAGCTCGAGGGGTCTCGCTCGGACCTTCTTCACTACAAAAAAATGTGAACATTGTGACTAAATATTATGACAAAATATTTTGTCACAATATTGTGACTATTTACATACGGGGTAGTGACTAATTTGTTTTGTCCCAAAATCGTGAATATTTTGTCACAATGTCGTGACGAATGTTAAAAGTAACGAAAAACGTTACCAAAAGTTACGAAAATGTGACGAAGTGGTTAGTCACAAGTATTGTTACGGAATCGAGACTAGAAGTCGTCCCTACTTGACACGATTTCATGGCTTACATATTGTCACCATGGGTGACAAAAGTTTGTAATCATATCATTTAAACTTGTTTCGGGGTTGATGACTTTTAATTTAGTCATAATTGTGACATAAAATACTACTATATATTCTATCACTATTATAATATGCGTAAAACAAATATCTAACAGTCATACAAAATTATAAAATTCACTTATAATCTAAACTTTAACCTCATACTTTATATCTAAACCTCAAATTGTATTCCCCAAACTCCAAACCCTAAATAATAAAGCTAACACTCAACACTCATCGTTGAAGTTAAAATCATAAATAATAACCAAATATAATCACTAGTTATATATATAAATTTACATGTAAAAATTAATAAATTTAATATTTTCTAAAAATATGAATTAAATTTATTACATATAATATTAATAACCAACAATTTAATATTTTATAATTCCTAAGTCGTAACACCAACATTAAAACAAACCTGAAATCATTTGCCCAAAACTCAAAATTCTAAATCATAACTCTATATACTTGAACTTAGAACTTTAAGTCATAGAAATTAAATCACAAATCCTAATAATAGACGTTCACTTTAAACACATACATGAAACCCTATACCCTAAACTCTAAATCATAAATTATGTCTTAATTTTTATCATAAAATTTTAAATATTAAACTATTACACCGATATATAACCATTGTATACGTACATAAACTAACTAACTTTAGCAAGCAAATCAAATAATTAATCTAGAAACCAAAACTGAAAAACCATGTTTTTTTTAACGCATGTTTTGGTTTTGGCTCCAGATTATTTGGTTTTGACATTAAATATTTTAGGTTTCCCACGTTTTGAGAATATGCTCTATCTCATAACCCTATTTGACGCTTATATAGTTATATCTCTTTTTATTTTTTTAGGTGTAGCCTCCATCTACTATTTTCTCTCTTTCTCTAGCAAATCAGCAATCCTGTTAGATTCTTCTTTTTTATTCGTTTCATCCATTTGATTCTATCTCCAAGGATCCGTACTGCCAGTGGAATGTACTAGTCGATGTATGTATCTCTCTCAGTTTCATTTCTTTTCCATATGATTTGTTACTTCTTCAGATTCCAGTTTGATTGACTTGATTTTATTTGATGGTAGATTTCGGATACAGATGTAGATACAGCCACTACTTTGTAGTAGATCTGACCACTGCTGTGTCAAAGGCTTTCCTCCGGAGTATATGAAGAGCCAATGCCAATGATGATGGCGGAGGTATAGACAAGGGCGGAAGGAGAAGCTACGAATCTCGTTTGGTTGCTGTGGTTTGACGGAGGCAAAGGAGGTGGTGTAGGAGACCCGTTTACCCTAATTTGCTTTGATTTGTTTTGTATCATAATTGGTTATCTAATACCAGCTTAATTTTTGTAATCAGTTAACTGATATGTGGTTTGGGTTGTCGATAAAATATATTCTAATTAAAATTTCTTTTTATTTTAATTTAATTTTCTTTTTAACATGAATCAGGTTTTATTTAATTTTAAATTTAAAGTATATTTTAACTAATTAATTTTATCAACAGAATTAAAAATACATATAAAAGCCACACAATAACAGTAAATTATTTGGTAAGCATTTGTTAATTGCTACAAATATTGAAGTGATTACTTAGTTACAAAATGTAACGAAAGTGTGACAGAAATACTGTTACAAATTGTATCATAATTACAAACGTAATTGTGTGTAACAATTTGTGACGCTTTGTGACTACTTTATCTCGTAACAGTTTGTAATGAAACTGATACTATTGTAATGGTCTCTATAATTGTGACATTTTTATGACTAATTTGAATTTGTGACGACTTTATTGCAACCCTTCAGAAACCGTCACATATTCGTCACAATAGATAATTTGTGACAAAATATTTGTATATTGTGACTAAAATCATTGTCACAATATGTACTTTTTCTTGTAGTGCTTGTTATAGTAACTCTCGATTTGGTGCGGTAGTTCTAGATCCGGAGTAGGTCTTGGTCGCATTGTTCTTCGATCTCGTCGAGTGCGTCCAGTAACATCTCTCGGTTGAGTTCGATGTGCTGGGGCATTCTGGAGCGGCGAAGGCTGGTAACATTGACGTCGGCGGGAGCCATCGTCTCTACCCCGTAAGCTAAAGAGAAGGGAGTAGTTTTGTCGCTCCCGCCCCCTTCGGCGGGGGTAGTTTATAGTAACTCTCAATTTGGTGCTGGTAGTTCGAGATCCGGAGTAGGGCTTGGTCGTGTCGTTCTTGGATCTCGTCGAGTGCGTCCAGTAACATCTCTCGGTTGAGTTCGATGTGCTGGGGCATTCTGGAGCAGCGAAGGCCGGTATCATTGACCTCAGCGGGAGCCATCGCCTCTACCCCGTAAGCTAAAGAGAAGGGAGTAGTTGGAAGATTCCGCTTGTCCGTTTTCATGTGGGTAATGTTGGGTTGAGCGGCTTAAACATATGTTCCAAAGGCTGTAGAATTCTTTAAAGTTGCCAGACATGAACTGGGAGCCGTTCTCGGTCACGATTTCGCAAGGTAGACCGTGGCGGCAAATGATGTTATTCAAGATGAATCCGCAAACTTCTCTGTTGGTGACTTGTGCGAAAACTCGGCCTCGATCCATTTTGTGAAGTAGTGTGAGAACGGGGACGAAGCGTCGCTGGCGAGAGTTCGGCAGGGGTCCGATAACGTCCATTGCCCAGCGCATGAACGGGTAGGGCGCTGTCGTGGTATGCAGCATCTCAGTGGGACAATGGATACTTGGTGCGTGACGTTGGCATTTGTTGCAACGCCGAGCGTACGATTCGTAGTCTGTGTTCATTGTTGGCCAAAAGAAATCCACGCTGCGGACTTTCAAAGCCAGGGCGCGACCTCCCAAATGATTGCCGGCCGCGCCTTCGTGTGTTTCGGCCATAACTCGTCGTGTTTCGTCGCCATGGATACATTTGAGAAGGACTTTAATTTGCTCGCAGTCCATCCAAAAAGCTCACCGTCGATGAATTCGGTTCTCCAGTCCGTGGATTCAGCGGAGTCGTCCAGTTCGGTA
Organism: Brassica juncea; assembly: GCA_018703725.1. Classification (NCBI taxonomy): domain Eukaryota; kingdom Viridiplantae; phylum Streptophyta; class Magnoliopsida; order Brassicales; family Brassicaceae; genus Brassica; species Brassica juncea. The sequence continues at coordinate 16,684,232 of CM031941.1, read as the reverse complement.
TCTTGATTGATCGTTTCGGTTTGAGACGCTATCTCGGTGATGTGGGCGACTATGGAGTTTTTCTTGGCCGAGACATCGATAATCGGTTTCTCGATGCGATGCATTGGGCTTGTTCATTCAAGTTGATCGCGTAGTTTGCTTTCGAGGGCAGCGAGCGCGTCGACACACGAGTTGTCGCCGCGCGGAACCTTGGTGAGTTCAAAGAACTCATACTCCTTTGCCAATCCCTAAACGATTTTTACTTTAGCATCCATACTATCGTTTCGGGCGTCGTAGTCTCCGCTAAACTGACTAGCGACGAGCTGGGAGTCGCAATAGGCGCTTAGCTGCTTTGCCTTGAGGCCTTTGCTAAGCGGAGCCAGGCGATCAATGACTCGTACTCTGCTTTGTTGTTTGAAGCGGGGAAACCAAAGCTGAATGACTGCCTGATCAGCTCACCGGTCAGCGATTGTAGTTGCACCCCAGCTCCCGATCCTTTGTTGGTGGAGGACCCGTCGACGTGTAAGATCCAGTTCGAGCTCGGGAGAACCAGGTCTTGTTCGAGCTCGGGAGCCAGTTCGACCAAGATGTCGGCTGAGACTTTGGATTAAGCCGTTGTCTGGTTTTTGTAAGTGATGTCGAGTTCGCCGAGCTCGATCGCCCACTTCGTTAGTCGGCCAGAACGGTTTGTGTTTTGGAGGATCGTCCGAAGAGGTTTGTGACTGAGTGTGATTGAAAGTACAGTCGTAGTTTTCTCGCTGAGTCGACAATGGCGAGGACCATCTTCTCCAGTGTCGGATACCTTGTCTCCAGTCCTGTCATGCGTCTGCTTGTGTAAAAGACTGGCTATTGCTCGCCCCGAACTTCTTTGATGAGAACAGTGCTGACCGCCGCTGAGGAGACCGCGACGTAAAGGGACAGAACGTCACCAACGTCGGGTTTGGCTAGGAACGGGGGCGTTGTAATGACACTGTTCAGAAGTAGAAAAGTCAAGACCTTGACCATGAGTTGGTCGAGCCAAGAAGTGGTCATGGTCGAGAAACGATGGTCGATACGTCTAAACCGAAGGTCGTCAAGAAGCAAAATTTTGAAGACCTGTAAATTGGAGGAGTATCTATCTATTAAATTCCTATAATTCAAGAGAAAAATTATGGTGGTGCCAAAACCCAGTTGGTTCAGGAGGAATCAGGAGTTGGTCGATGATCTACGTTTTTGCGGTAAAGCAAAATCGATAGCACCGGAGAGCGATTTGGTGCATTGGAGTGGGAATGGAGAGCTTCAGAATCATTTTTCCAGAGGGACTACATTCAGATGAAGCTATTTTGGAGTGGGTGACGTGGCAAAGAAAAGTGAAGTGGAGATAACGTGGCAACCTCCCATTTGCTGCAGAAGAGTGATGTGGCGATACAAGTGGCGGATTCTCATTGGCCAAGAGGAAACTTGGCGCCCAAGTTTACAAGCTTCCAGAAGGTGAGTCTTGGCCTGCAAGGGAGGAAAACTTGGTGATCAGGGTTTGCACATTCATGCATTTGGAGAAACTTGCCATGGAAGTTTTAAAGTGGGACACATGTCCACTTTTTCTTCCATGCATGAATCCACTTTTCCAGCCAGCCTCAGCCCTTCATTCCTATAATTACCAGACCCCTCCCCTTCGTTTTTTCTGGATCCCCAAACCGTGAGTGATCACCTTAGAGAGAGAGAGAGGTGAGTTTAGAGAGAGAAACCGAAAGAAAAGGAGTGTTTTCGGTTTGTTTTATTTAAGCGGTTTTGGGGAGTTAGCTTGGAGGTGTTTGGGTAGTCTTCGTAGTCAGCAACCAAGGTGGGTTCCGAAGAATTGTGATGTGTGTTTATGCATGCAGGTGTGAGCTTAGACCGGAGGGTCTCAAGTGGAGACCCGGGGCAAAGTTAATCGGTTTTGTGTAGGGTCCCGGGGAGAATGCGTGTAGCATGCATATGTGTTGTGATTTGTGTATTATTGTGTCATCTAAATATTGTTAAGTTGCTGGTGCATAGTGAGTTGCATAATTATCTAGATGATATAATATCGTTGAACCGGAAGAGATTGAGAGTGTCTCTCTCTTGGCGGGTGTGTTGTTGCATGCATTATAGTTGATAAGTGCATGTAGTTTAGATGCTGTTTATGTGTTGCATGGAGGTTTGAGATCGAGCTCCCTCATGCTTATTTGATTTGTGAGCATCTAGACTAGGAATTGTGTTCTGCGTGAGAGGTTCGCTTAGTCCGGATGCGTGTGCATGTTGGTTAAAGGAGGAGCTCCCTCATGCTTGTGTGTGTGTTGACGCAATGTGACTAGTGTACTTGGACCCTGGGGTTAGATCGGGGGATGGACCTGATTCTCAGTGGTAGGGATGGACTTCTCTCCACAGCTTGTCAAGTGAAGTGGGTAGCGCCCATGGACGAGCGCTGCAGGACGCTGCGGCTCGGGTTGTATTGGAAGTTAGCTGATCCCCGAAGATGATGTTTCCGACCACGTGACTTTTGTGTTTGCGGTCTGGAGTGTTCAGGGTGGATGAGTTTAGAGACCTCCAGTGTGTGTTGGGATCCTAGGATGTATGGACATCCGAATTGAGTTGTGTGTGATGTATCGATCGATCGAGTCTAGGATTGAGTCTAGACTGCCTTATTTGTTGTTAGGTCTCGGGGAGGAGACTTGTTGCATTGCATTGAGTAGTTGCATTGCATTTGCGCATTGTTGCATGTTTGTGTGTTGTCTTCGCATTGTTAATATATGTGTATTGCGTGCTTGTCTTTAAGCATGGGCTGGGGAGGGTAGTTGTTGTTTATTGTTCGGACTCACTGAGTAATCTTGATTACTCACCCCCTCTCCTACTATGCAGGTAACCAGTAGGTGGGAAGCTTAGAGGGCAGCGGAACGATAGGCGACCGGTGTAGATTTGAAGTGGCATAAGCATAAGCAAGGACTCTTTTGGAATCTATAATTACTTTTCTTTTCTTTTTGGCGCTAGGCCGTGTGCACAAACTCTGATATATTTGTTGCAATGTTTTATAAGACACTTTCCACCTATTATTAATAAAATAATTTTTCATATTCGTTATGGTGTGCTAAATGATATAAGAACTTGTCCGGGTCGACACAACTCGACGATCGTTGTACGGGTTGCGAAGCCTTAGGCCATGGTCTCGAGGCAATAGTGACCCGGGACGGATTGGTCGAGAATCTTGATTTGTTCTTGATTTTTGGTCGAACCGTTCCAGCGATCTTTTTTTTTTGTGGCGCCTCTCGGGCCGTTCCGGGTTAGTCCGGCCTAGGATGGTCCGGGGGTGTTACAGATGGTGGTATCAGAGCGTGGTTTCCGATCATGCTCATAAGCCGCAATGTTTTCAATGTTTTATCGAGTCAAAATGAGTCGCTTATGCCACATTAGGAAACCGGTGCGTTCCGCTTAGGGGCATTAGGACTAGCAATCAGGTAAGGTCCTTTTGGGAAATGTAGGGTTAACCCCTTTGTTCTTGCAGATGGCTAGTGAAGGTTTAGGAGCGAGTGGGTCGTTCGAAATGTCGGGTCAAGATGGGTCGAAGTACGCGAACTACCATAACTTTTGGGATGCCCCGGATTCGGTAGATGGGACTGCGATAGTAGACCAAGGTCTATGGAAGGCGTGGAGCGTGCACACAGTGAAGAGAATGTGAACCCTGAAACTTGGAGATTGTCGATATCACCACCCAACTCTCAGCATGCGGAATCAGAACCATTTATTGGACCACAGCGACCTCGTTCATCTCGTGCAAACCCTGAAGGATCTACATCGCGGAGAAACAATCCTGGATCAGCAGAAGCGGCCGAACCAGCTTCAGCAGATGAAGATAAACCAGTAGACCCTACTTTGTCAATGGTGCATGACCACCTGTCTAAGGTCTTAACCAAGCAAGTCACTCCAATTCCGGAAGCGAACAAGGCGGCACCGCAACCAGATTTTCTAAAGTACGTCTTTACAATGAAGAACATGGGTACCAACAAGTTTGAAGGGAAAGCAGACACCTTCAAATCAGATGCATGGCTACAGCGTGTGGAGAAGAACTTCAAGACAACCCGGTGTCCAGTCGAATATAAGAAAGATGTGGCCGTGTACTACTTGGAGGGCGAAGCAATGGCATGGTGGGAGAGTTTGACACGAAGACAAGGAGCAGAAGACATGGATTGGGATACGTTCAAAAAAGAGTTTCAGAGGAAGTACTTTCCTCCAGAAGCAAGAGACAGAATGAAACAAGCTTTTCTTCGGTTAGAGAAAGGGAGTAGAAGTGTAAGAGAGTACGAGGCAGAGTTTCTTAAGCTCAGCAGATACATTTACTACGGGAATGGAGACGAAGCACTGTTGATTCACAAGTTCTTGCGAGGTCTTAGGCCAGAGATTGGGAGTCGTCTACAAGCTGTTAACTTCAAAAGTTTGTTTGAGTTGGTAGAGAAGGCAGTTAACGTGGAGGAAATGGTAATGGCAGAACGTGAGTCATTGCCTAAAACGGAGTCGAACCCCAAGCCGCAGTCTAGTCAACCAAAGGAGGACAAGTTGAAACCCAACCATAAGAAGGGAAAGAAGGGCCAGTTCAAGCGGCATTGGAGGAAACCAAGGTCACAAGTGACGTGCTATGGATGTGGTGGTACAGGACACTATGCATGTGAGTGTATCGACTCAACCTCGGAGAAGTCGGACAGAAAGGCATCGATTACATGTTTCAATTGTGGAGAGAAAGGTCACTACGCCAGTGAGTGCACTGTCCGTCGTCCGGGACAAGGCGGAGGAGCGTCTGCGCGTACCTAACCAACCCTACAGACCATTGAACACCCGGCTGCGCGTCCTGCACCTGGACGGAGAGTGTATGCTCTGGATGGAGAGAGAACTCCATCTAGCGCTCCAGGACCGTCGAGGGGTCCTGTGACAGGTTTGTTTGGGTGCTAACTCTCTCTTTGTGTGTTTAAATAATTATTGTGTAATTATTTGCTGTGTTGTTGGCATTCTGTATGAGTGCTGTTATGTTGATCTTATCTTAAGATCATTATTGGTTGGTGGAACCCCTGCCTTTGTGTTGTTTGACTCGGGAGCCACCCATTGTTTTGTGAAACCGGAAGTAGCCTCTAGGTTTGTAGGAACCTTTGTAGAGTGTGAGGTTGATATGTTGGTGGCGACCCCTGGAGGTCAGACCTTGAGAGCTAATAGGGTGTTGTTGAATGTACCTATAGTGTTAAAGCATGAAATCCTTTTAGCCGACCTAGTTGTTATGCTGATGGAGCGGCATGAAGTTATTTTAGGAATGGATTGGCTGTCAAGGCATCGGGCGTGGCTGGACTGTGCAAGAGGACGAGTGTGGTTTGAGAATGACCAGCAAGCTGTGTTGGCATATTGTGGAATAAGGCCAAGCGTCTCGGCAACGTTTGTGACGGCAATGAGAGCAGAGAACGCACTAGTGGACGGGGAGGTCTACTTGGTATCGCTCACATATATCGGGGAAGAGACGGGAAAGGAGTCGGGGATGGAGGACATCCTAGTGGTTCAAGAGTTTGAAGTTGTGTTTCGGGCGTTGACAGAGTTGCCTCCACCCCGGAGCAATCCGTTCACCATCAACTTGGAACCAAGTGTTGCACCCATTGCCAAAACCCCTTACCGCATGGCACCAGCTGAGTTAGCATAACTCAAGAAGCAGTTGGAGGATTTACTAGATAAAGGTTTCATCAGACCGACTTCTTCACCTTGGGGAGCTCCGATCCTGTTTGTGAAGAAGAAAGATGGCAGTATGAGGCTGTGCATCGACTATAGAGGGATCAACAATGTCACGATCAAGGACAAGTACCCCTTGCCGAGGATTGATGAATTGTTGGATCAGCTAAGAGGAGCGAGTTGGTTCTCGAAGATAGATTTGGCTTCGGGATATCACCAAATTCCGATAGCAGAGACTGACGTGACGAAGACGGCATTCAACACTCGGTACGGCCAGTTCGAGTTCGTGGTGATGCCATTCGGGTTAACCAACGTGCCAGTTCCACGACTACCTCGACAAGTTCGTGATTGTATTCATCGATGACATACTTATCTACTCGCGGAGCGAGGAGGAGCACAGGGAGCACTTGAGGAAGGTACTCGAGAGACTAAGAGACCGGAAGCTGTTCGTCAAGTTCAGCAAGTGTCAATTTTGGAAGCGGGAGATTGGTTTATTAGGTCACAGAGTATCCGAGAAAGGAGTTTTGGTAGATCCAGAGAAGATTGAAGTGATTCAGAAATGGCCTCGTCCAACCACAGTGACAGAGATCAGGAGTTTCCTTGGATTGGCGGGCTACTACCAAAAATTAGTGAAGGCATTCTCATCAATCGCGAAACCATTAACACGATTGACAGGGAAAGAAGTCCCATAGGTTTGGGAAGAGTGTGCGGAAGAAGCATTCAACAAGATCAAGGAAGCATTAACTACGGCACCAGTCCTTACCTTACCAGAGCCCGGTAAGGTATATGTTGTCTACACTGACGCATCGCGGGTAGGATTGGGATGTGTACTTATGCAAGAAGGCAAGGTTATTGCATACGCCTCAAGACAGTTAAAGAAGCATGAGGAGAACTACCCCACACACGATTTGGAGATGGCGGCCGTTGTTTTTGCATTGAAGATATGGCGCTCATATCTTTATGGAGAGAAGGTTCATGTATTTACGGATCACCAAAGCCTTAAATACTTGTTCACTCAGGCGGATCTCAATTTTCGACAAAGACGATGGATGGAGTTCATCGCGGACTACGACGTTCAGATTCAGTACCACTCAGGAAAAGCAAACGTGGTAGCAGATGCATTGAGTCGACGAAGAGCAGTAGTAGATTCAGAGCGAGATTTGCAGGCTTTATCAGACGAATTCAAGATGGTCACTTTGTCAGCATTGGAAGGAGAATCAAGCGAGCCATTGGGAATGCAAGCAGTGAATTAAGCAAGTTTGATACAACGTATTTGAGAAGCGCAGAAGAAAGACGAAAATCTGAAGAATATCATGGAGCAGCTAGGAGATCGAGGAGGGCCGAATGCTAGTGGATATCATATGGCGGAAGACGGAACTTTGCTACTCAACGAGAGGATCACAGTGCCCAAGGAAGGAGGATTCAAGGAGGAAATTCTCAAGACAGCGCATCAATCACTTCTGAGTATACATCCGAGAAGCACCAAGATGTACAGAGACATGAGGAGATATAATCATTGGCCAGGTATGAAGAAATCAGTTGCAAGATGGGTAGCGCAGTGTCAAGTTTGTCAACAGATCAAAGCTGAGCACCAAGTACCAGGAGGGTTACTTCAGAGCTTACCTATACCAGAGTGGAAGTGGGATTCGGTATCAATGGATCTGATTACCGGATTACCAGTAGCAAGAGGAAGATCAAACAACGCGATTTGGGTGATCATGGATCAACTGACAAAGGTGGCACACCTGCTAGCAGTTCGAGACATGGACAAGACGGAGACGTTGGCAGAGATTTACATCAATCAGATTGTAAGACTACATGGAGTGCCAGCGAACATCGTCTCAGATCGAGATCCAAGGTTTACAGCAGCATTCTTGAGAGCATTGCAAGGAGAATTGGGAACAGGATTGCACATCAGTACTGCATTTCATCCAGAGACGGACGGACAGACGGAGAGGACGATTCGTACGATAGAGGATATGCTACGCTTGTGTATTCTTGACTGGAGAGGTACGTGGGAAAACTATCTACCTTTGATAGAATTTTCCTACAACAATAGTTTCCACGCCAGCATTGCTATGTCTCCATACGAAGCGTTGTATGGAAGACCATGTCGAACACCCCTGTGTTGGACGGAAGTTGGAGAAAGAAGATTATTCGGACCACGAGTCATTGAGGAGACATTGGAGAAGCTGCAAGTCATCCGAGCAAACATGAAGAAGGCGCAAGATCGACAGAAGAAGTATGCCGACCAAGGAAGACGAGAAGTAGTGTTTGCAGTTGGAGATATGGTCTACCTCAAGGTTTCAGCTCAGAAAGGAAAGGATAGGTTTGGGAAAGTTGGGAAGCTAGCAGTTAGTTTCATTGGCCCATACCGGATCATTGGAAGAGTTGGAGAAGTAGCCTACCGGCTAGAGCTACCGGAGTTAATGAATTTACACCCTGTATTTCATGTGTCTATGCTGAGGAAGCATATTCATGACCCAAATTCGATCGAGCCGGAAAGGATTCCAGAATTGAGACAAGACCTCACCTATCCGGAAGGCCCGATCAGAATTGGAGAAAGGCGTATCAGAATACTGAAGAATAGGGAGATTCCTCAAATTCAAGTGTTTTGGGGAAGGCAAAACCGCATGGTGATCACATGGGAAGATGAAGAGAAGTTTCGGCAGAGCTATCCATAGCTCTTTGAAGATCAAGCGGAGACGTCAGCAACCTTATAGAATTAGAGGACGAATTCTATTAAGGGGGCGGGGGAGAATGTAATGACCTTGTTCAGAAGTAGAAAGGTCAAGACCTTGACCTTGAGTTGCTCGAGCCAAGAAGTGGTCATGGTCGATAAGCGATTGTCGATACGTCTAAACCAAAGGTCGTCAAGAAGCAAAATTTTGAAGACCTGTAAATTGGAGGAGTATCTATCTAGTAAATTCCTATAATTCAAGAGAAAAATTATGGTGGTGCCAAAACCCAGTTGGTTCAGGAGGAATCAGGAGTTGGTCGACGATCTACGTTTTTGCGGTAAAGCAAAATCGATAGCACCAGAGAGCGATTTTGTGCATTGGAGTGGCAGTGGAGAGCTTCAGAATCATTTTTCCAGAGGGACTACATTCAGATGAAACTATTTTGGAGTGGGTGACGTGGCAAGGAAAATTGAAGTGGAGATGACGTGGCGACCTCCCATTTGCCGCGGAAGAGTGATATGGCGATACAAGTGGCGGATTCTCATTGGCCAAGAGGAGACTTGGCGCCCAAGTTTGAAAGCTTCCAGAAGGTGAGTCTTGGCCTGCAAGGGAGGAAAACTTGGTGATCAAGGTTTGCACATTCATGCATTTGGAGAAACTTGCTATGGAAGTTTTAAAGTGGGACACATGTCCACTTTTCCTTCCATGCATGAATCCACTTGTCCAGCAAGCCTCAGCCCTTCATTCCTCTAAATAGCAGATCCCTCCCCTTCATTTTCTGGATCCCCAAACCGTGAGTGATCACCTTAGAGAAAGAGAGGTGAGTTTAGAGAGAGAAACCGAAAGAAAAGGAGTGTTTTCAGTTTGTTTTATTTAAGCGGTTTTTGGGAGTTAGCTTGGAGGTGTTTAGGTAGTCTTCGTAGTCAGAAACCCAGGTGGGTTCCGAAGACTTGTGATGTGTGTTTATGCATGCAGGTGTGAGCTTAGACCGGAGGGTCTCAAGTGGAGACCCGGGGCAAAGTTAATCGGTTTTGTGCAGGGCCCGGGGAGAATGCGTGCAGCATGCATATGTGTTGTGATTTGTGTATTATTGTGTCATCTAGATATTGTTCAGTTGCTGGTGCATAGTGAGTTGCATGATTATCTAGATGATATAATATCGTTGAACCGCAAGAGATTGAGAGTGTCTCTCTCTTGGCGGGTGTGTTGTTGCATGCATAATACTTGATAAGTGCATGTAGTTTAGATGCTGTTTATGTGTTGCATGGAGGTTTGAGATCGAGCTCCCTCATGCTTATTTGAGTTGTGAGCATCTAGACTAGGAATTGTGTTCTGCGTGAGAGGTGCGCTTAGTCCGGATGCGTGTGCATGTTGGTTAGAGGAGGAGTGATGTCTTGCATATTTTCTTATATTTAGCCATCTTTTTATTGCATTCTTTGAGTTGTAGGCTAAGGTTTACGCATGTCTAGGATCATTTTGCATTCATTTGTCCTTATCAGGTGTTGGAGTATGCTTTGGTGAGATTTGAGGTGTTTGGGAACCTTATGACCCAAAAAGAAGTGAAGAATCAAGATTGGCCATAAGAAGAGAAGTGAAATCAAGAGAAGAGAGTAGGACCGGGTAGCCTAGACCGGCTACACATACCCGGACGGATCAGATGGGATCAGCACGTCCGGATGACCGGGTTGATGCGTCCGGACTCGAGTAACCGGACGGGAGAAGAGACGGACTGCCGGGTGTACACGTCCGGATAGGGACACCCGGTCAGGAGGAACCCGGAGCAGACCATGTCCGGGGTGGCCAGTTCGGGTAGGAGCACGCGGACGATGAGAAGCAGCTGGACGGCCGGGGAGACGTGTCCGGGTAGGAGCACCCGGACGGGAGATCAAGACGCGTCCAGACCGAGGGACGACCGGGGTGGCCTGTCCGGCTAGGAGAACCCGGACGTGAAGAAGATGCTTAGGACCGGGGTGAGACGACCGGGGTGAGACGGACAACCTGGTGAACCCAGAGGGAGCAAGGAACGCGGCCAGCTGGACGGCCGGGTAATCTGGACCGGGTTGGATGGTGTTGATGCACCCCTGACCGAATTTTATGCTTCATTCCCATTGGTTTAGACCCATTTAGCTTAAGGACTTTTTAGTAATCTTGTTTTATGTTTCTAGGGCTTTTAAGCCTAACTATAAGTACCCTTTTTATCCCTAATTTGGGACGGATGTTATTTTCTATCTAAGAACACAAACCCTTTGAGTAAAGTTTCATCTTGGATTCATATTCTCATCTCATCTTTGTGTTCTTGATTGCTTGATTTCATCTCCTTTCTTTCTCTACATGATTAAGCTTGAATCTCTCATGGGTTTAAGAGTAAGCATGTGGATTAGTCAGTAGATCCATTTAAGATCCATGGGTTAGGGTGATTGAGATTGATTAAGTGTAGATCAAAGATGCTTAGTGTTAGATCTATCCTTTCCTTGCATTGATTTGGTGTTCTTAAAGCTATATTTGAGTTGGCCTCTCAAACATAGAGTCATAGGCATTTCATGCCCGAAAGGTATTCTATGAAATGCCTGAACCAACTCATCTATGCTTTTAGATTGCTTTTGCCTAAGAGATTAGTTGTCAAAGAAGCTAAGATTGCTATTAGACTCATTCTTTATGCGTGCTTTGATCATTACAGCCAAAGAGATTTGGTGTACTTGGGTGATCTTTCCAAAAGAGCATCCATCTAGAGATAGAGCTTGCTTAGTTTTGTTGTCTAGGCATAAGGAATTAGATTGATTGAAAAGTTAGCATCTTGGATTGAATCTTAATCATTTGATATCAAGTCCTTATACCCATGGGTCTCGCTCTCCTCATAAGAAAGAAAGTTTTACTTTTTGTTGCATTTTACTTATTGTCTTAGTTTAATAATCATCCTCTTTAATGATTGCATTTAGATTAAGCATAGACTTGCATTCCCTCAGCTTTATGGTCACTTAGAACTGGTTCGACAATCTTATATACTACATCATTTGATTAGGACCTTAGAAAAGTCCTTTAATCAAATTGGCGCCGTTGCCAAATTCTAAGTTAATTGTGACATTAGGATTTAGTCACTTGCTTGAGACTAAATCATTTTTCTTTTCTTGTGATATTGATTCTCCTTTTGCCTTTTCCTTTGATTTTCAGGTGTATGAACACAAGAAGAAGGGGTGCAACTAACCTGGTTCCCACTGTTGAAGAGATAGCTACACTTGAGAGGGAAATAGCAAGAAGGAGAAGAGAAGAAGAGCAACAGGCTCACATTCAGAGGTTGGGGTTTGAGATGGATGATCACCAGCATCAACCTCAAGATGGCAATGGTCAAGGAGCTGACAACCTTGGACCACAGCGCCAGCAACAACAACACCCACAGCGGCCAGCTAGAGCCATTGGCACCTATGACCGTCCTCACATTCATGGCAATAGGAGGGGCATCCGCGCACCAGCTGTGGAAGCTAACAACTTTGAGATCAAGTCAGGGTTGTTGAGTGTGATTGAGAACAACAAGTACCATGGCTTGGCTGTAGAAGACCCATTTGATCACTTGGACAAGTTTGATAGCTATTGTGGTTTGTCCAAGACCAATGGTGTGTCCGAAGATGCCTTCAAGCTCAAGTTGTTTCCTTTCTCTTTAGGAGACAAGGCACGCCAATGGGAGAAATCTCTACCTAGTGACTCCATCACTACTTGGGATGACTGCAAGAAGGCCTTCTTGGAGAAGTTCTTCTCCACATCAAGGACAGCCAAGCTGAGGAATGAGATATCTAGTTTCCAGCAAAAGAACTTGGAAAGCTTTAGTGAAGCATGGGAAAGGTTCAAGGGGTATCAAGCTAAGTGCCCACACCATGGCTTCTCAAAGGAGATTTTGCTGAGCACATTCTATAGAGGTGCCCTTCCTGAGTTTAGAGCAAGATTGGATACAGCAAGCAATGGTTTCTTCCTGGGCAGGTCTGAAGAAGATGCTGAGGAGCTGGTTGACAACATGGTGAAGAGTGACCCCGTTTACAGTGGAGAACATGACAGAGCTGATAGAACAACCAGAGCTGATGACAGCCAGACCAAGAAGAAAATCAAATCCTTGCAAGAGAAGATAGACTTGCTGATTGCTAACCAAGCCAAAAAGGAGCAGATCAACTTTGTGGGTGGTCCAAGTCAGGAAACTCCTCCTAAGGTTAATGTGGTTGAAGGGTTATAAGGGCAAGAAGAGCTTTGCTTCATCAACAACAATGGTACTTGGTACAGGAAGGAGCCTAACTTTCAGTACAACAACTACCAGCAAAGGTCTTATCCCAACAACCAACAAGGAGGCTATCAACCCAAGCATAACACTCAGCAAGGGAACTACCAGCCTAGGCAGAATCCTCCTCCTGGTTTTACCAATCAAGGCAATCAGTCTACTCAAGCTCAAGGTAGCTCCTCCCAAGCTAAAGCTCCAGGTTCATCTATGGAAGCTATGTTCAAACAAATATTGGAAGGTCAAGCTAGAACAGCCAAGGACATTGGCCATGAGTTCAAGACTGTTCACTCCAAGATTGATAGCAGCTATACTGAGCTAAACAACAAGATTAGAGCTTTGGAGAATCAGTTTGCTTCTATGAACTCTCAGCCAAGTCGCCAACAAGGAACACTACCAGGAAAGGCTGAGCAAAACCCCAAGGAGCCAATGAAGGCAATCACTTTGAGAAGTGGTAGAGAGCTACCTCCAAGAGCTCTCCCCAAGGATGGTGAGACACTAAGTGGGGGGGGGGGGGGGGGGGGGGTGGCCATCAACATTGATGATGATGTTGTGATTGTAGATGAGAAGGTTGATGAGGAGATTCTAGAAAATATTGTTGAAGCTAAGGGTGAAGGAAAGGTTGGAGAAGAGAAGAAAACACTAAATCATGGTGAAGTTGCCACTCCAACAAAAGTCTCTTCTTTTGTTCCTCCTCCCTATGAACCTAAGCTGCCATTTCGTGGAAGATTCAAGAAGCAACTTTTGGAGAAGTACAAACCACTCTTTGAGAAGCAAATGAGTGAAGTTCAAGTCACAATGCCCATCATTGATGCCTTCATGCTTGTCCCTCAATACAGCAAGTTCTTGAAGGATGTTGTGGCTGCCAAGAAGAAGGAAATGGAAGGCATGATGGTTCTTACTCATGAATGCAGTGCCATCATCCAGAGATTGACAATCCCTAAGAAGCTAGAGGATCCAGGCTGCTTTACCCTACCTTGTGCCATTGGTCCTTTGATGTTTGAGAGATGTCTATGTGATTTGGGAGCTAGTGTCAGTCTCATGCCTCTATTTGTTGCCAAGAAGCTTGGGTTCAGCCAATACAAGAAGTGCAAACTCTTTTTGGTGCTTGCTGATCGCTCAGTCAAATTCCCCTTTGGTATCCTTGAAGACCTCCCTGTGATGGTGGGAAATTGTGAAATTCCTACTGATTTTGTTGTGCTTGAGATGGATGAAGAAGCTAGAGACCCCTTGATCCCTGGTTGGAGCTATCCAGGATGAGAGGACGCAAACCCAGGAAGCAACACAGAGCTTATAGATGCTCTGTGTGCAAGGAACCTGGCCATACGAAACCACAATGTAAGAATGACGAGGTTTAGTCTTCCAGACGACCTTCATTTAAGTCGTCCCGAAGGTCGTCCATTTAGTCGTCCAGAGTTTTTTATTCAAGAAGACCTTCAAGTTAGTCGTCCAGTGTTTAGTCTTCAGACGACCTTCATTTAAGTCGTCCCGAAGGTCGTCCATTTAGTCGTCCAGAGTTTTTTATTCAAGAAGACCTTCAAGTTTGTCGTCCAGTGTTTAGTCTTCAGACGACCTTCATTTAAGTCGTCCCGAAGGTCGTCCATTTAGTCGTCCAGAGTTTTTTTTATTCAAGAAGACCTTCAAGTTAGTCGTCCAGTGTTTAGTCTTCCAGACGACCTTCATTTAAGTCGTCCCGAAGGTCGTCCATTTAGTCGTCCAGATTTTTTTTATTCAAGAAGACCTTCAAGTTAGTCGTCCAGTGTTTAGTCTTCCAGACGACCTTCATTTAAGTCGTCCCGAAGGTCGTCCCGAAGGTCGTCCATTTAGTCGTCCAGAGTTTTTTATTCAAGAAGACCTTCATGTAATGAACTTATGTGTCAAAAATTCTATTATTAGTGTTTTATATTAGTTGAGATGGTTGTCCAAAAAAAAAAAATTAGTTCAGATGGTTGTGGATTAAACAGACGAGAAATGAAACAAATGATAACAAAAGGGAACTGCACATAAGATTACAAAAGGTTACAAATACTACTGCACAAAATATCAAGTTTATTTACAAAAGGTTACAAATACAAAAGGTTACAGCCTGATCTATCTGTCATCACCATACGCACCATAGTTTTCATCGCCATCCCTGTTTTCCCACAGATTCACGTCAGGAAACTCTTCAAATATATCCACCGCCATCTTATCCCTAATAACCTTCCCCTTGCTCTTAGCAAAGTCCTTTTTATTAAATGGCATCCCAAGAGCATGACATTCAATGTACTTTAGAGCGTACACACCACAATCACCAGATCTGGCCTGAGGTAAATCCTTTAGTCTCTCATAAGTGAATGGCTCCAGACTGTATTAGGCACGTACCACGTCATTGGGAGCACACTCAACAAGCATATAAGGGATCATGTGGAGAAAAGGCTCCATTACCACATCGAGTGTTTCTGGGGAGATACTTGAAATGATGCTGTCAAAGACGACAATGTGCCTCTTAGGGATTTGGATCCACATAGCAATCCAATGACTGTCCTTGTGGTTAACTGGCGCATAGACATCTGTGATATCAACGCCCCAAATCATGTTTGAACTTTAAAATGATGGTACACTGCCGCTATAATAATTAAACGCTCCACCAGGTAGTCTTCTTCCTAAACCATTCCTATCGGGCTCGGAATCCTTAAACTCCTTGTAGTTAAAACTCCAATGATGAGCAAAGAGATGATCAAGGAAGCATAACTTGTCGCTCCTAAAATGATGTGGGTTATCCGTGTACCTCTTCCTCAGCACATTTATCCAAGCATCAATATGCTGCATATAAGATATCAAACGACTTAGTTAGTATCTGTAAGTTAGTAATGAAAGTCATCTACGAACCAGACGACCTAAGGGTAAGTCGTCTGGACAGTCATCTACGAACCAGACGACTTAAGGGTAAGTCGTCTGGACAGTCATCTACGAACCAGACAACTTATCAGACGACTTATTGGTAAGTCATCTGGTAAGTCGTCTACGTAGACGACTTACAAGTAATTGAACTATGTCAAGCAGAAGACTTACACAGTCCTCCAGCCATTCTAAGTCTCTCCGTAGGGTCTGATACCACCAAGTGCGACTATTTTCGTGGTTTTTGGTCGTGGGGTGTTTTATATTCACTGCAAACACAAAATGTTTAAAAGCGATCAGTTTTTGTAGACTAAAGCAAGCTATTATGGGAAAAGCAAACACTTACGGACAGGCTTGCAACCAAGTAGCGAGCTCTTTGTTGGTGTCAAAATCGGTCACGACGGAATCAATGACTGAAAGTCTCTAGAAAGTATTTCTTGAAACAAAAAGTCTCGGATAATTTGAAAAGAAGTTATACGAGATTTTCTCAAATTAGAATATCCACTCTCTGTGAGATCGGAAGACTACGGGCGTGCACGGACGAGAGTCCCCGGAAAGATCGGTCCGCTCGCCCAAGGACATCAAGATTCAATCACCACAAAAACCCTAAACACAAAAGAATCTGCCTCGAAACTTCGAAGAGGTCGTTCTCTCAAACCGTGAGGAACCAGAAAACGATTAAGATATCAAATCGAAGCCCTCGCCGAGATCTTCAGCCTGGCGCCGCGTGCCGCCGGCGCCGGCGGCACCCGTCACGTGGGCCGGCCTGGCGCCGGCGGCACCCCAGCCTGGCGCCGGCGGCACCCGTCACGCGGGCCGGCCTGGCGCCGGTGGCACCCGTCACGCGGGCCGGCCTGGCGCCGGTCGACGGCCCTCGTCCTGGTCTTGGTCCCATCGTGTTCAGTCTGATCCCATCTTGGCTAGTTTGGATCAATCATCGTGAGCTTCGGACGATCACGGCTACGGAATAAACATCCTTCGACTCGATTGGAATCGTCCTCGATGTTTTACGACAAAAACTAGAAGGATTGGATTTCTCGTAGAAGATATCGTATAAAACAAGGTCGATTAACTTGAACATCGATCCTTTACGCTATACGGTTTATTTTATGAGAAAAATAGTCTTTCCGAGAAATCGTATAAAACGTTCAACGACTTAAGACAAGTCCACGGACTTACTTACGATTTTAAGAATACAGGCCCAATCAGGCTATGACGGTTTATCCGATTTCCCGAACATCGGATAAACATCAAGTCACCGAAAACTCGAGGATAATTACGAAGATCGACGAAAATGGAATACTTCCTGAAGAGATAAGCTTGGGCCCAAAGGCGAGGTCCATCATCTTAAGGCAAACCGACCTAGGAGTGAGTATATAAGGAGAGCAAGAGCAGAGGAGAGGAGGATCCGAAAATCCTAGAATCTAGACTTAGAGAACTCCTGCTAGCTTAGAGAACTTAGAACTTAGGCGGTTAGGCTAGCGAGGCAGGACTTAGAACGTCTGGCCGCCTCTTGTTCTAGTTTTATCTTCTCTGCAGACCTTTGTTCCTCTCGGAAGGATCTAACAATTCTTTTACTCAGAGCTCCGCACATAGAAACCCTAGGCATTATCTTCGACATGCCCGTTTCTATGACCAACGCTCCTACTAGATGAACCAGGCCCTAGAACGTCTGGCCGCCTCCTGCTCGCAAATCTCCGCTCCTCTCGGAAGGATCGGACAATTCTTTTACTTCAGAGCTCCGCACATAGAAACCCTAGGCGTTATCTTCGACATGCCTGTTTCTATGACAAACGCTCATACTAGATCGAACCCGCCCAGACGGTTCGATCTCTTGTTCAATTCTTTCTAAACTGAACTACGTCCGATTTGATCCTCGAAAGGGGTACGCAGGCAGCCTTTCTTAAGGTCCAGTCCCAAATCTTAACAAAACCTTTTCCGCATTTATTCGGTCACTAGTCGTTGGCTGTCGCAGAGAATCCGGACCTTCAGGGAAAGTCGGGTTAACTTGGCTTTCCTCCGTTTTTATTCATTAAAATCGACGGTGTGAATTTCGGTTCCCACACTCTTTCAATTTATCCTTGTCATTTGGTGCAAAAGGATTATAGCCTGAATGCTGCTTCGTGTTTGGAATGATCGCCTTGGCCGTCGTGTTTCCCGCATAAGGAGATTGCTGTGAAGCAGCAGGTTTCCTTCTTTGATCACTCTTTGCACGGCCAATGGCCATAGCAGCGTCCCTCCTTTCTTCAGGTCTAGTTTGCCCAATTTGTATATCGTCAACACTGGGTTAAGTTTTGTTCAATACAACAACGCTCAGTTCTTGCGAGGAACTAGCATCTCTACGCACATCAGGACCTTTCTCCTCTCTCAAGGAACTGCCATCTGTAGGCACATCAGGCCCTTTATCCTCCGGCAAGGAACTAGCATCTGTAGGCACCTCAGGCCCTTTATCCTCCGGCAAGGAACTAGCATCTGTAGGCACCTCAGGCCCTTTATCCTCCGGCAAGGAACTAGCATCTGTAGGCACCCAGGGCCTTTATCCTCCGGCAAGGAACTATCATCTCCAGGCACATCTGGGCCTTTATCCACCAGCAAGGAACTACCATCTCCAGGCACATCTGGTGCCTTTGTCCCTCTCCCTGTTTTATGAGATGGTGTCCCTTTCCGTTTTGTGATGAGACCAACCTTCTTCTCCAAAGCTTCCACCCTTTTCGAGAGATACTTGATCTCTCCAAGGCACGTCCCAAACCCTTCCCTCATGGAATCAACTATGTCCTTGAACATGGCTTCAATTTCCTCTCTGGTCAACCCATCAACAGTCGTAGTCACTTTTGAACGAGCCTTTGCAGGTGCCTCTTCAATCGCCTCTTCAATAATGTTGTCCGCGGCGACATCCTCAGCATCAGACTCCCATTTTGGAATCATTTCTTTAACCGTGTCCTTCTGAACAAAGTTCATCACCCTAGTCTGCAGTAAATAGAAGATATGAAGTTAGATGGATTAAGAAAGATGTAAAAAAAAATAAAAAAAATTCGCAGAAGACTTATAATTAAGTCGTCCAGCTCTAGAAAGTAATCCAGCTGGACGACTTAATAAACGATTTATAATTAAAACTCCAGCTCTCCAAACCTGATGAAAACTCCCAACTTCGACTCCTTTAGCTCTTCATATTCGTCATTATGAAGAGCAGTACGCAGAGCAGTATGCAGCTTCCAGGTTGGATGATACGAAATGCTATTCTTTGGGAGGGGCTCTTGACATAATGTATGTATCCTATGCGGCAGTTCTGGTAAATCCATTTTTTCTGCAAAACAATCAAAGACAACAATGTCAAACACACAAACATCCAACACACAAACATCCAGTAAGTCGTCCGTAAAGTCGTCCAGATGGATTAATTTCCAGACGACTTAATTATAAGTCTTCCCAGACCCTAAATTACAACATTTTATAGCAGACCTGAAAATTCGGAGAAGATATAGTCGCCTTCGACACAGCGGCGGTTATGTATAACTTAACGGCGGCGGAGTTCAACGAGACGGCTGAGAATGCGCGGCTAGGGTTTCCTCTCAGAACTTAAATAGCGGAAGCGGCTGTGAGAAAGGTGTTGAGAACGACGGTGATAACATCGGATTAGTGAGAATCGACGGTGAGAACGATGGATTGGAGAGAATCGACGGAAATCACCTTCGAAATCGCCTTTGAGAGAAACGACGTTTGGGTTTTTTCTGAATTCCGCCAAAAAGTGAGTAAAAAAAAGACATTATATACGTCCGGTGAATAATCCGGTTAGGTTAAAAGGACATTGTAAATTTCGAGCTTTGGTCCGGTTTGGACGACTTAAATTTAAGTCGTCTAGCTTAATTATTCAACAGACGACTTATAGTTAAGTCGTCTCGACCCTAAACATAACCCCTAAACTTAATTAACTAACTAGACACTTTAAAAAATCAAATTAAACTTAAAAAGTGTTAACTATACACAGAAATAAAGACATATAAGTAAAAAAAAAAAATTAAAAATATCCAAGATTTCCAAAATCTAACCCTAAGAATACATACAATACTACAACATATGTTTTCAAACCCTCAAAACCAAAGAATATCATGATTAACTACTTTCACTCATCTATGTTGAAAACTATTCATTTTTATTATATGTTAATTTACATCATTTAAAACTGTTTATAATTACATGATTTTTATTTTTCACTTGTCCAAATATTTTCTTTTTAATTTATAAATTATTTTTAAGCTCAACAAAACCAGACGACTTAGTATAAAGTCGTCTGTTCAGACGACCTTACCTTCTGTTAAGTCGTCCAGAAGTCCAGACGACCTTCTTCTAAGTCGTCCAGGAGTCCAGACGACCTTCTGTTAAGTCGTCCAGGAGTCCAGGCGACCTTATGTTATGTGTCCTATGAACTTTATGTTATGACTTTATGTGTTATGTTATGTTATGCCAAAAAATGTTATGTTATGTTTGGTATGAAAACGACAAGCATGAAAAAGGCTAGGTTATATTAGGTTACTACACTACCAAACTAACATTTCCTACACTTTTAGTTTGGTAAGAGGATATGTTACAAAAAATACTACCTCCTATCCTGACCCTGTTACGTTTCCTTATACAAAAGCATAATTGTTTGGATAGTTGACAAAATACTACATCCTATCCTAAGTCAAGTACATCATCATCCACGAACATCAACAGTGGAAAATGTCTTCGTTCTCTGTAGAATGGAAATTAGGAAGCTCCTTAAATATCTCCACCGCCATCTTCTCCCTGATCGGCTTTGAGTTCTTATGACACAACAAATCTGGAAGAAATTGAAACCCAAGAGCATGACATTGTACTTGAGAGTGAACACACCACAATCACCACCTCGGCACTGAGGTACTCCAACGGTTGGTCTCTCATATGTGTATGGCTCCAGAGACAACTTGACACGTTCTTCATCTGAGGCAGCGTACTCAGCAAGCAGATAAGGGATCATGTTGACAAAAGGCTCCACTAACACTGCGAGTTCTCGATCTTTGATATGTCCGACAATGCTGTCCCACACGACTATGTGCCTCTTTGGGATCGATATCCACATAGCAACCCAATGGTTGTTTTTGAGTGGCGCATAAATATCATCCACATCAGTCCCCCAAACCTTCCCAGATTTGCAAAATGATGGTAAGTTGCCTCCATAATAATTCCACGCCCCACCAGGAAGTTTTCTTCCTAACCTATTGACATTGGGATTGCCTGCCTTAAATTCTGGGTACTTGTAGGTCCAATTCTGAGCAAAGTTATGGTCAAGAAATCACATTCTGTCACTCCTGAAATGCGATGGATTTTTTTGGTACCGTTGCCTCGGTAAATAAATAAAAGCATCCATATGCTGCATATAAAACAAGACAAGTCAGTGATAGAAGACATTACGGACGACTTATCTTTAAGTCGTCTGTTAGGTCATCTATATAGATGACTTATAGGACGACTTATCTTTAAGTCGTCTGTTATGTCATCTGTGTAGATGACTTATAGGACGACTTATGTTTAAGTCGCCTGTTAGGTCATTTATACAGATGACTTATAGGACGACTTATCTTTAAGTAGTCTGTTAGGTCATCTGTGTAGATGACTTATAGGACGACTTATCTTTAAGTCGTCTGTTAGGTCATCTATACAGATGACTTATAGGACAACTTATCTTTTAGTCGTCTTTAAGTTGTCCATTAGCTCTCTAAAGTAAATAGCTGAAAACTTACTCTGTCGTTCAGCCATGCTAAGGAGGTTCGGAGTTTGAAATAGAACCGACTTGGACATAGACGTGGTTTCTTATCCATAGGTGTTTTGAAATAACTGCACACACATAATGTAGATAAGCAATCATTTTATACCACAAAGCAACCTATTATGGGACATTCTCTCACTTACGGATCAAGTTTCAACCAGGCTGTGAGCACCTCCAACATCTTCTTGTTAGCGAAGGCAAAAGGATCATAGGCTTGTCCAACCTTTTTGTTTGGAATGATATGTTTGACAGAGCTGTTTCCCTTAAAAGGAGTTTGTTGTGAAGGAGCAAATTTCCTCTTTCGCTCAATCTTTTCATGGACCTTTGCAATCATTTTATCCTTCTTTGTCTGCCTTCTGAGATCACCCTGCCGTATGTCTGAAGCAGTGGGTACTCGTTTGTCCAATACAAGAACGCTAAGTTGACTCGTTGCTGGAGAATCATGCAACTGTGGAATCTCATACTTCTGTGGAGCTTTCGCCTTTGGAGCCTCAAGACGGGTTGACTCGTTCGCTCCATTCACACTTTCACTCTGAAATTTGGATGTACAAGACGGGTTTAAAAATCATTAACCAAATCCATACATACAAATCAAACAAAATCCATACATACATATAAAAAGAAACAAATCAACAAAGGTTCAACCAAGCACACACAACAAACAAAGCACATCAGTTCTTATTCCTATCACTTTACTTAGTGACTCTCTTAGTGACTCTCTGCTCTGTGAATTTGGGAGAGGTTATGGTACTAACCCCTTGTTCGTGCACAGGTGGTTTCGGCGAGCCAGAAGTTCGGTTTTTGGTGATTCCCACCTTCTTCTCTACAGCTTCCAACCTATCCCCCAGCAACTTAATCTCCTTAAGGCATTTCTCAAAACCATCCCTCATGGCTGCAGCTAAGGCCTCCTTGCGAGCCTACTTGCGAGCCTCCTTGAGACCCCCTTTACGAGCTTTTTTCTGAGGCCTTCCACTATCTTCCTTCAAACCACTCAAAGTCTCCGCTGCAATCACTTCATTCATCTGATTGACTTCCCAGCAATCCATGGTCCACTTCCATTTAGGATTCGACTTAAACATAACTTTGATTATGTTATCTGCGGCCGAGTCCTCTGCATCAAACTCCCAACGTGGAAACATTTCACCAAAATCCTTCTCAATAAAGTTGATCACGTTAGTCTGCAAAAATGCATAAACTTCAGTCCCTAAAACTTCACAGATGACTTAAAATTAAGTCGTCTGGAAAGTCGTCCAGAAAAGACTTCGCAGACGACTTAAATTTAAGTCGTCTGGAAAGTCGTCCAGAAAAAACTTCACGAACCAGACGACTTAATTTTAAGTCGTCTGTGAAGCATTTTCTGGACGACTTTCCAGCCGACTTAAATTTAAGTCGTCTGCGAAGTATTAGGGACTGAAGTTTATATACCTGTCTCAAGATGGCCTCTTTAAAACATTGGCGTCCTTTGCCACCCTTGTAAGCCAGCAACGGTGGAGTCGGCCTGTTTGGTTGGGGATTCCCAAAATTTGCACCCAATTCTGGCAGAAAGTTGTACACCCATACCTGAAGAACTTGAATAAAGCCATCAACAGTGTATGAATTTGCTTCCAAATTTGATGCCTTCACAGAATCTATCAGCACCTTGAACGCCACTCTCCCCCAAGGATAATTCTCAAATTTTTCTAAATCCATCACTAGCTTTGCAAGACTAGCACGTATAGGGGTTGAGAACTTTCTCCCTTCAATGAATCCAACTAAGATAGCAAGGTATCCGAGCCGTATGCGCTCTTCCCGCGACCACTCTTGGCATCTCTTAAATGCTGCTATTATCTGATCAACATTTGGCCCAGCCTCGATATCAACACCCATCTTCTCCCAGAAAGCAGCCATCTCCTTCGTAACCTCACACCTTGGATTTTCGAGGTCCTTCATGTCCGCGCAGTTCATACCAGTGAGGTGTTCAAACTCTATCAGTGAAAACCTCATCGGTTGTGGACCAACGAGAGACCAGAGCTCATATTTCTTCTAGATCTTAAGCTGGAAACCGAGTATATAATGCACCAGCCTTGAAGCCCAACTAAAATTCAGCTCCTTGAACTTGATGAACACTCCCAACTTCGACTCCTTCAGCTCCTCGTATTCGTCAGCTGTTAGACCTTCACTTAGAGCAGCAAACAACTTCGAGTTATCAGTATGATACGAAATGCTCTTCGTTGCAGTGGGCTCTTCTCCAAACGTATATATCCTCCGCGGGAGTTCTGGTAAATCCATTTTCCTTGCAAAACAATCAAATACAATCAAATGCAAGCATCAGAACAAGCAAACTATTCTAAATACAAATACTGCTTGTAAAATATAGTGAGAAGACTACTCAGACGACTTCGAAGACGTCTTCTACGAAGTCTTAAGTCGTCACGACAATACTGGAAGTCATCCAGAAGACTTCGTAAGTCTTCTAGATGACTTCCAGTAAGTCTTCTAAGGACTTTTATTACAAGATGGATGGATGAATGACTTACGGTAGGAGAAGATAACGACACCAGCGGTTACAGATCTGCAAATATCAACGAGAAAAGAAGAAGGGAAGAATCAGAGAAGATGGATTTCGCCTTCGTTGTCGCCTAAGGAGAGAAACGGCGCTAGGGTTTCCAAAATTTGTGAAAAAGGGAAAAAAATGTATTTATATGTCCGATATATTATTCGGTTAGGCTTAAATTACTTTGTTAAATTTCGAGCTTCGGTCCGGTTTGGACGACTTAAATTTAAGTCGTCTAGCTTAATTATTCAACAGACGACTTATAATTAAGTCGTCTAGACCCTAAACATAACCCCGAAACTTAATTAACTAACTAGACACTTAAAAAAATCAAATTAAACTTAAAAAGTGTTAACTATACACAGAAATAAAGACATATAAGTAAAAAAAAAAAATTAAAAAAATATCCAAGGTTTCCAAAATCTAACCCTAAGAATACATACAATACTATCACATATGTTTTCAAACCCTCAAAACAAAAGAATATCATGATTAACTACTTTCACTCATCTATGTTGAAAACTATTCATTTTTATTATATGTTAATTTACATCATTTAAAACTGTTTATAATTACATTATTTTTATTTTTCACTTGTCCAAATTTTTTTTTTTTTAATTTATAAATTATTTTTAAGCTCAACAAAACCAGACGACTTAGTATAAAGTCGTCTGTCCAGAGGACCTTCTGTTAAGTCGTCTGTCCAGACGACTTACGTGGGGTAGAAGCGTAACAAAAATTCGGTTTTTTATTTGTTTACAAGAGGTTGGTTGTAATTTCAATAGCCTTTTAGGTTACTTTTGCATTTGATTCAAGTTTGAGTTTACTATTGTATTCGAAATAATGTTTTGAGTCACAATTGGCAATTTTCTCCATGTTAGTTACATAAATGAATAATGCACGTCGGTGGATCTTATGAGGAAACAGTGAGGTGAAAATGGGAATCACGGTGTGTGGCTTTATCAATAAAATTGCTGTTCTTCTGTCGGAAGGGTTTCACATGTGTATTTGTTTATTTTCCTCACAACACAGGAACGATGAAAATAGAAGCACACAGATATATATATATATATATATATATATAATTTTGTGGGTCACGACTCACAATGCACATAACAGTTCATAGAGAAAAAACAACTTGAAAAATTTAACAAACTATCTGAAATTCTGGATGTACAAATGTTTTTTTTTCTTTTTTTTTTTGGCCTACACATAGGTTTATTCAAGTAAAAGCATCACCTTGTTTGACTATATGAACTGAAACGTTACTAATACGAAATATATCTTTTTTTTTTTTTTTGTGATCTGAAATTTAACATTACGAAACTTAAGATTCGGATGATACACCCATTCAAAAGGCCAAGCCTACACTAAGAGAAGTAAATATAATCTCAGGCAACAACAGAACAGAGCATCACACAGACATGCTCACAACCTAACCACAGAATTACAATAACCTTGTAGAGGGAGGGATTATCTCACTATTGAAGATGTGATTGAGCCAAGAAGGACTCCCAGAAGCAACATAAGAACGAGTTCTCCTATCTTTGGTCACACTTCTAGCAATGAGATCGGCCACTCTATTGGTTACTCTCTCTTCTTTCTGAAACCTCCACCATTCCAAGCCATGTAACCTCTCCATCAACTGCAATCCTTGAGGTTTGAGGGAGGGCCATCGCCTCGGTCTTGTGATCATCTCTATGAGGCAAGGATCATTCAAAGCAAAGATCACTCTACTCCGGCGATGTTCCCGCATACTGTCTATCGCCCATTAAGTAACTACAAAGCTTGCCTCTTGGTGACTTAGAAAAGAGGAGAAGGCTCTTCTTCCATGAATTAGAGCTTTACCCTGATAGTTTCTTAGAACCCAAGCTCCTCCAGCTAACCTTAACGCCTCAGACCATGGAACACCAATGTTGCATTTATCCCAGGTCGCCGGTGGAGGTTGCCATCTACAAACTTCCCGCCTCTCCAAGTCATCGTCCAGTTTTTGTTGCTCTGCTATCACTTCTTGAGCTAGGAACCATGAGTGTGCTTCTTCTCTTGCTTTGGAAACAATCTCAATGGATAAGTAACAATTCCCCTCAAAGCACACTCCATTCCTTCCATAAAAACCAGATTATCCAAGAGAAGACTGAGGCAATATCATGAGGGATATTTCGGTTAGCTTTCAGAGATAGGAGATAATGGAAGTTTGGGTAATGTGACGTCTGACTGAATCCATTTTCCGGGTATGGAATGTTGGACAGAGCCCAGACTTGTCTCGCAATCGCACATGTGAAAAGGATGTGGTTGACAGATTCTCCTACTTCACCACACGTTTGGCATGAGCTGTCGAGGTTGATACCTCTTTTGATCAGTAATTCTGCAGCAGGGATCGCGTTACTAAGAGCACGCCACATGAAGGATCTGATTTTTGGTTGCGTTTTAACACACCAAACCTCTTTCTTTAAGCCACTAAGCGATGGAAGAGCATTTGCTTCAACTGCAATTTCCGAGGCTCGACGATTCATGATCATCCAGTAACCTGACTTAGCAGAATAAACACCATATTTGTTGTGCAACCATGTCCAATAGTCAGGATGACCTGAAGCTATCTTCATTCTCATAATTCTGGCAACATCTTCTGGGTAAAATAAGTCTTCTAGAACCTCAGTATCCCAAGTTCTGCTTCCATCAACAAGCAAAGCACTAACTTTGAGATCTATGTTAATAAAGCCATTTTTCATAAGCGGTGCTCTCATGCTCACACCATCAGAAATCCAAGCATTCCCCCAAACATGAATTGATTCACCATTTCCAATTTGTTTTCTCAATCCTTGCACCAAGAGCTCCCTCCCAAATTGTATACTCCGCCATGCGAACGAGGGACGCGCTCCAGTCCTGGCCGATAAGAAATCTCCTGCAGAGAAGTATCTACTCTTAAAAAGCCTAGCAAAAAGGGAATCCAGTTGGTCTAATAAACGCCAGGCTTGTTTTTCCAAGAGGGATTGATTGAAAGCTCGAATGTCTTTAAACGACAGACCTCCGAGTTCTTTTGCCAAAACAAGCTTGTTCCAACTCAGCCAGTGGATCTTTCTCTTATGTTCCAGTGAGTTCCACCAGAAATCCGCCATAGCTCTCGTTAAGTTCTCACATGATTTCTTTGTCAACTTGAAAGAAGACATGGCATAGACCGGCATCGCCATAGCCACCGCTTTCAACAAGACTTCCTTGCCCCCATACGAAAGGTGACGTAGGAACCAGTGAGAGAGTCTGTTCTTTAGTCTATCGTAGATGTAGGCCAGCATATCAGTCTTTGATCCACTAAAGCATTCGGGTAGGCCCAGGTAATTGCCTGTTCCTCCTTCCTTGGGGATCCCTGTGATCATCTTAATCTTCGTCTTCAGGTCATGCGGAATTTTTGCACCGAAGGTAATGGCAGATTTGTCGAGATTTATGATCTGACCAGAGGCTTTCCCATACTCATCCATTATCTTCATCAAATAGCTCGCTTGTTCTTCCGAGGCTTTACAAACCATCAAGCTGTCATCAGCAAAAAGCAGATGATGTATCATCGGTCCATTTTCTGAGAATTTCATCCCCTGAATCCTATCATTAGCTTCAGCTCTTGAAAGCAGGTGAATCATGCCCTCAGTGCATAGAACAAACAGGAAAGGAGACAAGGGGTCGCCCTGTCTTAAACCTCTCTGCGGGTTTATCTTACTGAAAGGTTGATCATTTA
This sequence comes from Brassica juncea, assembly GCA_018703725.1. NCBI lineage: Eukaryota > Viridiplantae > Streptophyta > Magnoliopsida > Brassicales > Brassicaceae > Brassica > Brassica juncea. The sequence goes on along the minus strand of CM031941.1, from coordinate 16,656,704 downwards.
TCAATGCTGAAAAAGTCACCGAGGTCACACAGAACATCACCCATTCTATCCATCGTTCATGAAAGCCCATGGCAGTTAAGAGACTGCGGAGGTAGTCCCACTCAATTCTATCATAGGCCTTAGATATATCCGTTTTGATGGCCATGTATTCCGAGGAAAACCTGTCATTAGTTTTGAGATTATGAACGATCTCATGAGCAATCAGAATGTTGTCTGTGATCAACCTTTTCTCAACAAAAGCCGACTGAGTAGGGGAGATAAGACCCGGGAGAAAAGGTTTTAGTCTCCACACAATGATTTTAGATACAATCTTGTACAGGACCGAGCATAAGCTGATGGGGCGAAGATCCGACATCATCTCTGGATCAGTGATTTTCGGTATCAGACAGAGAAGGGAATAGTTCCACTCTATCGGAAAGCATCCTGACACAAAGAACCTCTGCACTTCTTCCGTCACCTGATCTCCAACGATAGACAAATACTTCTGGAAAAAGATACCTGTCATACCGTCTGCACCCGGGGCGCTTGCACCTTTGATTGAGAACACTGCCTCCTCTATCTCTTCTTTTGAAACTTCACAAATTAGCTGCTCATTCATCAACACAGTAACTGTTGGGTTGAAACCTTGAAAGAACTCTTGCAGGTTGCTCGAAGACGAAGATGTGAATAACTTTGTGAAGTAATTGGTAGCTACTTCTCCCTTCGCCGCCTCAGAGAATTGAGGTGATCCATTCTCATCTAGGAGTTTCCCAATCGAGTTCTTGGCTCTTCTTTCCTTAACCGAGGCATGGAAAAACTTGGTATTTCTGTCTCCACACACTGCCAATTTGTCTTTACTTCTCTGAGCCCAATACTTCTCTTCTTCCTTGTACTCTTTCAGGAGTTCTTTTTAAAGATAGTTCACTCTGATCGTCCTAGGACTCGCAGCAGATTGTTCTTGTTCCAGGTTTTATCTCTAGAGTTTAGAGACTGCTCCTTCTTCCATCTGCTTAAGGCTTTACGACATCTTGAAAGCCGGTCAGAAGCCGAGGAACCAAAGCTGGGATGATTGGTAAGCCAAGCCTTTCGAATAGTGTCCTTCACTAGGGGTTTGTGAAGAAATCTACTATCGAACTTGAATCTTCCTCTAAAATTTTCTGCTGGCAAGATCAATTTAAGTAAAACCGGTCTATAATCTGATCCTTTCATGTCGAGGAACGTCTGATTTGAGGCAGGGAATAGCATGAACCATTCCTTGTTCCCAAAACATCTATCAAGCTTAGACCGGATCGAATGAATCCCCCTCCTTCCTCCCCAAGTGAGACTGTTACCTTGAGAACGAAGCTCCCTCCACTGTAAAAAGTCTAACATGTTGTTGAAATCTCGGAAGGTGGATTCACACCTTCTCGGACCTCCCACTTTCTCCCCATTGTGCCTGATCTCGTTCCAATCACCAAGGAGACACCAAGGATCCGCTCTTTGAGTCCCAATTCCAATGATTCTTTCCCAAAGATTTGCTATATTTTCCGAATTGGTTCACCATAAACACAAGAGACAAAATAGTTGCACCAAATTGAACACCGAAGTCAATCAAGTTTTTATCAATCAACTTGACATCAATTTTTACAGAGTTTTTCCACAAAAGAGCTAGCCCCCCACTCAAACAAACTGGGGCTACAGTCAAAAGCCTATCATATCCGAGCCAAGCTTGCAAGTCAACCAAGCTATTCCTACTACTTTTAGTTTCCATTAAAAACAAAATATCAGGGAAGATGTCGCGACGCATCTCCCTAAGGCGCGGAATCACCAAGTCCTCGACAAGGCCTAAGCCTTGGCAATTCCAGCTAATCATCGTCATCAAGGATTGGACGGTCCCTCATTTGGGACCACCAATGGTTTCTTAAACCTTGCAGAGTGTTGGGATGTCTCCACATCTGAATCTGCCTTTCTTTTCTCCGCTCCTGCCTCTTGTTTGCCCTTCATCTTCATCTCTTCTTTGCTCACTTTCGATTCCTGGGTTGTTCTTGCTCTCCTTCTGTAGGTACCAGGACGCTTTCTCGGTTTAGTCTTTCTTTGTCTGATTCCGGATGAGCCAGTGTCAGAGACACCAACATTAAAACCCGTTGAATTATACTGGAATACATCACCAGATTCATCAAAGAAAGGAGAAGCTGAAAACGCAGATTGCACAGATTTTGCTTCCGATTCACGCGTCATTGCTAGTCCCGATCGAATAGCTCCTGCCATGAGCTTTGATCCAGACTCCTCTTCATCCTTCTTCCTGCGTTTGTCCTTCTCTTAAAAGTTGAAAACTATCCCTTTTCCTTTGTCCAAATGAGAAGTAACAAGAGGAAGGGGTTCCAGTCTCAGCATAGTTTTGTGGCCAATTGGATCATTTTCCAAAGACTGAAGAGATCTTTTGACTCTTTCTTGGCGAGCAATCTTCTCTGCTCCCTCTGCCACCATCAGATACTCTCTCATATCATCCAAGACCTCCTTCGCGATCTTCGGTCTGCCAGTCATTGGGTCGAGGCCAACCTGCCTCTCAGCGATTACTCCAAAAAGCGGGTCAGATTCCTTGATCACCAACTCAGCAAGAGCTGATCTGCTTGGTTCCCCTAAGGACCTCTTTACAGATTGGAGTTGAATCTTCAGCCTCTCCATCGGACACTGAGATTGATCGTGAGTCAACCTCTGGCAAGTTGATGTCTTGCATATTTACATGATTTTAGCATTCATATCTTATGCATTTCAGTCATATAAGTTAGGCATTAGGCATATTTAGGTTCATAATTGCATTCATAAGTCCCTATTAGGTATTGGAGTATACTTTGGAGATATTGGAGATGTTTGGGAGTTTTATGATGAAAACGAGAGGTTTAAAGATGAACATGGACAGAGGCTTTAGAGACATGTTCTGATGCTAAGATTTGGTGGAGACACAACATTTTTAGTTATCTTTCCAATGGGAGTGGTTCCAAGCCATGTGGAGCCATATTGGGGAAGTTATGATCAATTGAGTGGAAGCATGTCAAGCCACCCGAGTGACCATACCCGAGGTCGACTACCGCGCATGCTTGGACGAGCTCCATGCCCGGCCAGGACCACCCGGGGACAAGGACCCGCACGTCCTGAAGATGCTGGACGCCTAGAACGCACGCGGCCTGGAGGCACCCGGACAGAGGCACCCGCACGGGGCGATGGGAGAACGGACCAGCACCTACCCGACCTTGCACACCCGTCCGTTCCCACCCGCATACAAACTGATGGACGAGAAGATCAGGACACCCGACCTTGCACACCCGACCGTTCCCACCCGCGCTTGGAGGCACCTGGACAGGACCACCCGGCCAACAGCACCCGCACGGCTGGATGATGGACGAACGCCAAGAACGCACGCGGGTGAACACAGCCGGACAGGGACGGCCACGTATGGAGAGCACCCGGTCTTGGACACACGGGCAAGGAGACCCGCACGGGCTGCTGGACGATGGACGTTCCATCCGGACATCCCACTCGACCTCGTTCCACCCGGACCTCATCACCCGGACGTCCCACTCGACCTCACCACCCGCGTACAAGACCAGCCCACTCGACCTCACACACCCGGGTCACCACTCGACCACCTGACCCGGGTGGTTCAGAAAAATCCCTTCCTTTTGGCTTGGTTGGGATTGGTTGAAAGCTTAATGACCTCAAGGGCATTTTAGTACTTTTTAATTATGTTTCTAAGGGCTTTTAAGCCTCATATAAATACTTTTGTAATCTCATTAGGAGGTCTATCTTCTTTTCTCTCTAAGAACATTGAAACATTGAAGAAAGATTGAATCTTTAGTCTCTTTTCTTCTTATTTCTTTGTGATTATTTGATTAAACTTGCTTCTCAACATGATTTCTCTTAAATCAACCATGGGTTTAAGGTCAATCATGAAGTTTAGTGAGTAGATCTATCTAGGATTCATGGGCTAGGGAGACTAAGGGTGATTAGGTGTAGATCTAGGAGGTTCTAGTGTAGATCCTTCTTAATCCTTGCTACTTGAGTGTTCTTAATGCCATTTTGGTCTACACCATATCAAAATATAGGCTTTTCTTGCCCACAAGGTGTATGATGAAATGCCTGAACCAACTCTTCAATGCTTTTAACATTCTTTACCAATGACCACTTGTTGTAAAGGTGTTAGGATAGCTAATAGGCTTGTTCTTAATGATTGCTTGCATGTTATTCAACCAATGACCAATTGATGCTTGAGATATGTTAGTGAATGAGCATTCTTCTTGGCCATAGAGTTTGCTAAGGATTGTGTCTAGGTTTAAGGTGTTAGATTGATTGTGTTGCTGCCATCCTAGATTGAAGCTTAGTCACCCAAAGTCAATTCCCTTGTCCCAAGAATCTCTTTGCTTCATTGAGAAAGAAAGTTCACTCTTTTATTACTTTTTAATATTGTCTTAGTTATAATCTCATGTTCACTATATTGGTTGCACTTAGCTTAAGCATGAACTTGCATTCCCACTGCTTTAGAATCACTTAGGATTGGATTGACATCTTGTATACTACAACATTTGAAAGGACTTGCAAAAAGGCCTTCATCAAATTGGCGCCGTTGCCAAGTTCTAAGTTGATTTTGACATTGGGATTTAGTCACTTGCTTGAGACTAAGTCATTTTTATTTTCTTGTGATATTGATTCTCTTGGCTCTTCTATCTTTAACTTTAAGGTGTATGATCACAAGAAGCAGAGGGGGCATCTAACTTGGTTCCTACTGTTGAAGAGATTGCTGCACTTGAGAGGGAGATAGCAAGAGAAAGAAGAAAAGTAGAGCAACAGGCTCATTTGGAATGATTGGGGTTTGATATGGAGCATCATCCTCAAGATGGTGATGCCCAAGGAGGCGATGGTCCAAGGGCTAACAATCTTAGACCACCACGCCAGCCACAACACTAACCACGCCAAGCTAGAGTCATTGGAGCCTATGACCAACCTCACATCCAAGGTCATAGGCTGGGAATCAGAGCACCACCAGTGGAGAAAAGCAATTTTGAGATCAAGTCAGGGCTGCTCAACACCATAGAGCACAACAAGCATCATGGCCTTGCAGCTGAAAATCCCATTGATCACTTGTACAAGTTTGATCAATATTGTGGTTTGTCCAAGACAAATGGTGTCTCTGAAGATGCATTCAAGTTGAAGCTGTTCCCCTTCTCATTGGGAGACAAGGCACATCAGTGGGAGAGTTCCATTCCAAGTGACATTATCACCACTTGGGAAGACTGCAAGAGAGTCTTCTTAGAGAAGTTCTTCTCCACTTCAAGAACAGCTAAGATCAGGAATGAGATCTCTGGGTTTCAACAAAAGAATATAGAAAGCTTCAATGAGGCATGGGAGAGATTCAAGGACTACCAAGCTCAGTGTCCTCATCATGGTTTCAGAAAAGAGAGTTTGCTTAGTACTTTCTACCGGGGAGCTTTACCATCTTGCAGGAACAGGCTGGACACAGCTAGCAATGGCTTCTTCTTGGGCAGAAATGAGCATGTGGCAGAGTAACTGGTAGAGAACATGGCCAAGAGTGACTCAGTCTACAGTGAGGAGTATGATAGGGCCAACAGAGGTGAAGATCAACAAACAAGGAGGGACATCAAGTCTTTGCAAGAGAAGTTGGATTTGGTTCTCTCCAGCTAAGAAGGAGCAAGTAAGTTTTGTTGGTGAACCTAGTCAAGAATCTCCTCCTACAGTCAATGAGGTTGATGGTTTAGAAGGCCAAGAGGAATTGTGCTTCATCAATGCTAATGGCACATGGTATAGGAAGGAGTCAAACTTCCAATACCAAAACAAATATCAGCAAAAGCCTTATTACAACAATCAACAATGAGGTTACCAAGCAATTCAGTCATCTCAACCTCAAGGAAGTTCTTCCCAAGCTCCAAGCTCAAATATGGAGTTCATGTTCAAGCAAATCATGGAAGCTCAAGAGAAGAATGCTAGGAGCATTGGAGATGAGTTCAAGAATGTTCATGCCAAGATTGATGGGACTTATCCTGATCTCAACAACAAGTACATGCAACTTGCCTCTCACCTCAAAGCTTTGGAGAGCCAAGTTGCCTCTATGTCTTCATCTTCCAAGAACCCAATGGGATCCCTACCAGGAAAACCAGAGAAGAACCCTAAGGAGTCTTGCAATGTTATCCTCTCCACTTCTTCAAGGATTGAGCTGAGTGATCATAAGAATGAGGTTGATGAGATTGAGAGGCTACTGCTTGGAAATCAGATTGAGCATGATAAGAGATTGGTTGTGGCCACAGCTGAGGCTAGAGTTGTGAAGGGAGTAGATAAGAAGGTTCAAGGAAGAATTCTGCAAAGTGATGAACCTAAGGTTGAGACACCATTTGAGAAGAGTGCTGACCTTAAGCTGAAAGAAGTGAAGGAAGAAGACACTAAGGTTGAGCTATCACCCTATGATAAGCTCCCTTTCCCTCAAAGGTTCCTCACCAAAGCTCAGAAGAAAGTGGTCTCCAAATTCAGAAAAGACCTAAGTGATATTGGAGTCAAGCTTCCAGAGATCCACAACATGCATGCTGCTCATGTCCAAATGATGCTCATCAAGGACATTCTCACCCACCAAGCTGAAGTGGCTGAGCTTTTGGACATCTCACTTCTGAAGATTGATCCACCAATCCCTCCCAAATCCCTCCCTAAGCTTGCATCTGAAGGGAAATTAACATTGTCATGCTCCCTTGGTAAACTAGCAATGGATGATGCTCTTGTTGATAGTGGTGCAAGTGTGAATGTGATTTCCATGGATATGGTGAAGAGTCTTGGGATTCAAAGCATGGAACCAGACACCTCTTCTCTCACCTTTGGGGATTCTTCTTCTACATCCCCACTTGGTATCATCAAGGACTTCCCCTTGAAGATTGGATCATGCACCATACCCATTGACCTCACTGTTCTGGACATGGCGACAGCAAAAAGAATGCCTTTGATCCTTGGAACTCCTTTCCTCACAACAGTTGGAGCTTGCATTGACTTTCCCAACAAGAAGGTCACCCTCATGCATGTCAACAAAGCTGTCTCATATCCTCTCCAATCTCCATTGGATGTTAGCTATTGTGGGACAATCACTTGTGGTGCAAAAGCTGATGAGAAGCCACAAGAGGAGGTGGTTGTTTGTAAGGAAGAAGTTCTTGATGGAGAGTCTTCTAAGGAGTTGTGTGTTGAGCACTTGGAAAGTGCTAAAAGAGAGGGGATGGGTGGAGCCTCAAAGGCCACTCATGGCAAGAAGAATATAGTGAAAGAGCCTCATCCTCCACCTCTTGATTTGCTCTCACACACTCTCACTCTCCATCCAAAGAAGTTCAAGGATGGTGTCATTGAGTACAAGATCAAGCACAAGGGCAGATCCACACCATTCTCAAGTGCTAGAGCCATCATCAACCCTCAGCTCCAAGATGACCCAATGAAGCTTCAAGAGCTTCTCTCTCAGGTCCTCACCATCACTCTTGAAGGTGGTAAGGATCCTCCTTCTCACTAGCCCAAGAGAAAAGGTAGTCAAGCTAGTGACTCAAAACAAGCTCACTTGGGAGGAAGTCCCATGGTTATCCTTGTACATATCTTTGCAATTTTAATCTTTCAATAAAAGTGGTCTAGGTTTTCAGGTTGAGCCAAGCACTAGAGGAGAGAAGAAAGGTGGTGAACCACCTAAGCCTTATGATTGCCATGTAGCAGCCTCCTCTAGTTGCTATGAACCAAGCCTGCTCCTTGTCATGACACAAGCACCATGCCCAAATCTCCTTGTGTGGTATCACTCCAACCCTTCTTGTATATACATTTGCTTTTGTCTTGTTGGGGTATCTCCTTCTCTCTTACTCACACAGGGGACTGTGTGATTTAAGTGTGGGGGAGGTACCGGATATTTGATCATGTTTGCTTTGTGATTTTGAGTCTCATGCATTGCATTGTACATTCATAATTGCATAGAAAATCCAAAAAAATTGAATTTTTGAATCATGTAGATTGCATCACTTGCATCCTTAGGATTGAGTCTAGAGCATATAGGTTGCATTCATTTCCATATGGAGCATTGCCTTGTAAAGAACACTTGTTTGCACTGAATTTGACACCCTAGTTAAACATATCAGGTAGCTTGAGCATCTTTTGAAAAAGCTTGCATGGTTTGAGCCTTGAAAACTCTTCTTGAAACTTGCTTGCTTGCTTGATATTGGCATTGTTCTTAAGACCAGCTCCATCCTGAACTTAGACTTGAATGAACTTAATCTCTCTTGCATATGGGCATTTGCATACTTAGTCATGGATCTCATACACATTTGGGTTATCTTTTCCCATTGTACCACTCTTTGTTAACCCAAATGGCACTTCCACACCTTTGAACCCTATCCATTCCTTGAAGCCTACATTGATTTGCATGAGTGAGGCCTCTTTTGATAGCTTGTCATGTGCAAAATCTTGAGAGTATTGGGAGCAACATGGATTTGTTCTCATCTCTTGCTAGCATAGGGTCATCATTTGAGCTAGCTTCTAGGGTGGTGAGTGGGTTCTTTGTTCCTTAAAGGTTTATATCTTGGGTTTGGGAAGTGAAAATGTTGAGACTGATGAACAAATGAGTATTATAAGAAAGAAGAACCATAAGGACCTAGAAATGAAAAAATGAAAAGCTCTTGATTGATGTTTTTGACCTTCCCCCTCATGTTTATATATATATATATATATATATATATATAAAAAGAGAAAGATTCAATAAGATAGTGGGGAAGGAAAAACTTAAGAGTTAGAGCTTAGAAAGAGAATAGAGGTCCTTAGAGGTTGAATCATGAGAAAGGTTGTTCGTTGGGTGAGTGATGTGAGTATTTACCATTTTGGGCTATGGTTGAATGAAAAGGGTGTAGATCTTGTAATCATTTAGGAATTGGGTAGAATGATGAGGATGGATCCATGTATGCATGAATTGCTCCTAGTCTTAGATAAATTTTGCATAATGATCAAGCTCCTTGATTCTTGAGTGATTGCCAGCTTGAAATGATGCATTGAACCCTCCTTTTCATCCATGTTAGACCATTTGATCACCTAGCCAAATGATTGAGATCATGTGCCCATTTGTGAGACTTCACCTTGTGTGTGTGTGTGAATCAATGTGAGGGCTGGTTAAGAGAACATGTTGGTTGATAGGCATTGCACCTTGTGTAGAAGCATAAAGAGTAATTGATAGGCCTTGTGAAGCTAGAGCATAATAAGAGAGTTTTGCTCATTCTATTTGCTATGTTTCTTTAGGATGTCAAGTTGAATGCTATGAGTTTTTCTTTTGGCTTTGTTCCCATCCTTGCATCCATCCCCCTTGTGTTTGAAAAGTTTACTTGAGGACAAGCAAAGGTCTAGTGTGGGGGAGTTGATGCCTTGCATATTTACATGTTTTTAGCATTAATATCTTATGCATTTCAGTCATATAATTTAGGCATTAGGCATCTCTAGGTTCATAATTTCATTCATAAGTCCCTATTAGGTATTGGAGTATACTTTGGAGATATTGGAAATGTTTGGGAGTTTTATGATGAAAAAGAGGGGTTTAAAGATGAACATGGACGGAGGCTTTAGAGATATCTTCTGATGCTAAGATTTGGTGGAGACACAGAATTTTGAGTTAGCTTTCCAATGGGAGTGGTTCCAAGCCATTTGGAGCCATATTGGGGAAGTTATGATCAATTGAGTGGAAGCATGTCAAGCCACCCGAGTGACCATACCCGAGGTCGACTACCGCGCATGCTTGGACAAGCTCCATGCCCGGCCAGGACCACCCGGGGACAAGGACCCGCACGTCCTGATGATGCTGGACGCCTAGAACGCACGCGGCCTAGAGAAACCCGCACAGGGCGATGGGAGAACGGACCAGCACCTACCCGACCTTGCACACCCGTCCGTTCCCACCCGCGTACGAATTGATGGACGAGCTGATCAGGACACCCGACCTTGCACACCCGTCCATTCCCACCCGCGCATGGAGGCACCCGGAAAGGACCACCCGGCCAACAGCACCCGCACGGCTGGATGATGGACGAACGCCAAGAACGCACGCGGGTGAACACACCCGGACAGGGACAGCCGCGTATGGAGAGCACCCGGTCTTGGACACACGGGCAAGGAGACCCTCACGGGCTGCTGGACGGTGGACATTCCATCCGGACGTCCCACTCGACCTCGTTCCACCCGGACGTCCACCCACGTACAAGGAAGCACTCGACATCATCACCCGGACGTCCCACTCGACCTCACCACCCGCGTACAAGACCAGCCCAGTCGACCTCACACACCCGGGTCACCACTCGACCACCTAACCCGGGTAGTTCAGAAAAATCCTTTCCTTTTGGCTTGGTTGGGATTGGTTGAAAGCTTAATGACCTCAAGGGCATTTTAATACTTTTTAATTATGTTTCTAAGGGCTTTCAAGCCTCATATAAGTACTCTTGTAATCTCATTAGGAGATCTATCTTCTTTTCTCTCTAAGAACATTGAAACCTTGAAGAAAGATTGAATCTTTAGTCTCTTTTCTTCTTATTTCTTTGTGATTATTTGATTAAACATGCTTCTCAACATGATTTCTCTTAAATCAACCATGGGTTTAAGGTCAATCATGAAGATTAGTGAGTAGATCTATCTAGGATTCATGGGCTAGGGAGACTAAGGGTGATTAGGTGTAGATCTAGGATGTTCTAGTGTAGATCCTTCTTAATCCTTGCTACTTGAGTGTTCTTAATGCCATTTTGGTCTACACCATATCAAAATAGACTTATAGGGATTTCCTGCCCACAAGGTGTATGATGAAATGCCTGAACCAATTCTTCAATGCTTTTAACATTCTTTACCAATGACCACTTGTTGTAAAGGTGTTAGGATAGCTAATAGGCTTGTTCTTAATGATTGCTTGCATGTTATTCAACCAATGACCAATTGATGCTTGAGATATGTTAGTGAATGAGCATTCTTCTTGACCATAGAGTTTGTTTAGGATTGTGTCTAGGTTTAAGGTGTTAGATTGATTGTGTTGCTGCCATCCTAGATTGAAGCTTAGTCACCCAAAGTCAATTCCCTTGTCCCAAGAATCCCTTTGCTTCATTGAGAAAGAAAGTTCACTCTTTTATTACTTTTTAGTATTGTCTTAGTTATAATCTCATCTTCACTATATTGGTTGCACTTAGCTTAAGCATGAACTTGCATTCCCACTGCTTTAGAATCACTTAGGATTGGATTGACATCTTGTATACTACAACATTTGAAAGGACTTGCAAAAAGGCCTTCATCACAAGTATAACACCTTTTCTGGAGCCTTTCATAGTCGTACCGGATTTTGGTTTATCCACCCTCTGGTAGATTCACCACCTTTACTCTGCGCAGAGGTTTGGAGATATCAAACCTCACCTTAACTCTCACATAGTCTCTGGTCTGCGGTTTGTCCGGGTCTAAAGCTACAACTATTACGCGTCCTGCGAACTCTCTCAAAGACATAATGGCTGCCGACGTGTAATTGTTGATGGGGATGTTCCTCATCTGAACCCAGAGATCCAGGTATTGCAAGTAGTCTGGTGGAGGATTCTCCACCCACCTTTCCATAACAATCGACCACATCTCATATGTATGCGCTCCTCTCTCGAGGATATCCACCAGGTCGTGTTCATGTTTGAACAAAAACTGAAATCTGTCTCTAGATAGCGCTATACCCTTGACTCTGTCATAGAGTTGCCACTTCCTAGGAATCTCTAGAATGAAACGTTCCATCTTCTGAACATGGGGGTTCAAAAGACGACCTACCAAGCTAAGCTCATTTCGGACATTCGAACGATATTTGGGGAGATCCGGGATGGTGAATGGTTCGTTCTCTTGCTCCAACGTCATCTCTAACAAAGCTTTTTCTAGCTCTGCCGCTGTTACTTTATTATTACTATTGCTCTCTTCCATAATCGTCAAGATTTGAGATTGGATTAAGAAAACTGGAGATTGATGAAGATATTAAGAACAAACCCTAATTTAAAGATAAGTTTTGGTGGAAAAGTAGTTAAAAACGTGTTTAAAGTCTCAGATTTGTTTTCTCTCGGTGTTTAAAAGTCAAAAGCCCTGTCCAATCAGGGAAGGAAAAGCTAAAAGGTAAGGGAGTTCATAAGCCCAAAAGAGGGGAGCCAGGAATGCGGGTTGAAGCTATGCCGTAAAATAATAAGTTCCAACCAAATATTTTGGTAAAAGTGATACGAAATATATCTAAGAAAGTGTTTTTTTCGCCCCTTTTTAAATGTAGATAATATAATACTAATTTTACTGAGACAGAGAGACTCACATATCGACCATGGCAGCTACTTCTTCTGGGTCTTTAACGGGCGTGATCATGCCATTCACTGAAAAAGATAGGGCATGCAAAATCATATTTAATATCATAGATCCAACCTAAACGATGTAGATCAAATTTACACCAAAAAGCTGACGTGAGAACTCACTAATTCGCCAATGATGTATTTCTTGAGCTCCCAGGTTTCAATTCCCCTGTTTCCTGAACTCTACGCAGACAAAACAGCAACGTAAAAATCTCTGTCGTAATGACAGAAAAATTGGAGATCATATATTAGCTTAAGAATCTCTGAACTTACGCATTTACATGGACAAAGAGTGTTAGAATTATGATCAGAGTTGCTGGGACTGAGAACAAAGTTCTAGCGACCACCATTGTTGGCTTCTGAAACTGTTCTCTCCTCTGTGAAACAAATGGGGGACAAAAGTGAGAGAAATCTAGAGTGAGATGTGTAAATGTAAGAACTATAGCAAAAGTAAATCAAAAAGTACACCAGAGAATATCTCTGCAAAGATATGTGTTATTACTAGTGTTCTTTTAATGTGAACTTACAAGTCTCTCTTTAAATAGAACCCTAACAAGATCAAGACCCTTCTTGACTTGTTACTTTAGCCTCACACGTCCTAAGATCGAATACAAGATCTCTAGAACCTCTCATCCCTTAGTCCTTAGTGTTATTCACTTGCTTCCAAACTTAGTGAACTCCACACTTTATGCTAAGAATACATTTCTCTCGACAACCCTAATACACAAGTCGGGTATGACTATGTATACAATACAACCAAGTCGGCTATCTACGCATATCTACCCAATAATCTACCCAAATATGGTAAGTTCCCTAAAAACTTCTCCAAGACTTTTAAGAACTTCCCATTGTGAGATCTCTCTTTTCCAAGGTGAATCTCTTCAAGCTTGCTCTCCAAGATGTCTTCGCATTAACTCCACCTTGGTCCGCAATCCAATCTTCAAGTCGCAATCTTCATCTTGACTTGTCCATCCGCATGTGCACTCTCTGTTACAGACTCTGCTCCATTCGCTGCTGTACTTGCGGCTATATCAGAACATCCATATGATCTTTGAATCTACAATCTCCCCATTTTTAGCTTTGGATGCCTCTCAAGTACCTGCACAAGTCCTCTCACAAAAAACACACAAATTCCAACACATATATCCTGAATAATACGTGCATTAAGAAAACTGAGGAGTTCAAATCATGTGGGTTCCAGAGTTATAGAGAATTACAGTACTAAAATAAAGTAAAGAAAAAAAAACATTGTCTTTATCTCTCAATTCCCCCGTAATAAAAAACCGAGAAAACAATTTTCTCCCCCACAAGCTAAGTCTCCTGGTCATCACGCTGCTGCTGGAGATTGTCTGCCTCTTCTCTCTCTGCTTGAGAGCTTACAGAGTTAAAAAATCTCAAATATCATAAAGAGTTACAAACCAGATGGAAAACTTACTTGGAAACAACATGCTCGCAATTTGTCCCACAACGCTGGTCAGATTCTGCATTCCATCCGCGAGCTGTTGAATTTCTTCTGAGGTTGTATCCAGTGCCAGATTTGCTTCTTCAGCATTGATCGGTTGACCTGGAGCAGCAATTGTTCCAAGATGAATGATCTGAAACTTCCCAGCAGGCTGCGGAGACTGTCGTGGTGGCACATAACCTGACGGACTTGGCCTCTTAGATGTTCAGACGGCTTAGACCACGGAGCCCTTGATGGCTGCTCAGACTGAAGTGCTGCTTTTGATGTTGATGCAGATTTTCCTTTCTTCTCAGCTCTCTTCTGAGCTTCTCTTGCAGCTTCTTTTTCTTCTTCCAGATTCTTTAGATACTCCTCCCCTAGGCGAGGGAGGATCCTTCTTGTACGGAATTACAGCAACAAGTTTTTCCCTCGGCTTCCTCTGCATCATGTGCTGACTCTAAAGAACCCCATAGATGGTGCAAGGAAATATCAGCCATCTTGTATCTTTTTTTTTCTCCCTCCTTCTGAATAACACCGAGATTCAGAACTTGAGTGTAGATCATTGCCCCGATGTCAACTCGTACACCATGGAACATCTTGTATATCAGTCGAGTACAATCAACCGAGACTGCATTCTTTTTGATGAAGGTTCCCATCAAAGCAGCTTTACACGGCGACAAGGATCTCGTAGTGAGATTCTTCATCTCACACGTTCACTCTGTCAGTGATGTAGCGGAAGCTTTATAGGATAGAACTAGAGATCCGTTGATTCTGAGAATACCCGGAAAACTAGAATAACCACAAGGATCTTATTTAGTCTAAGAATACCTAAGATCAATGTCTTCTTAAATTCGTTGAAATCACCAATGATCTACTGAAAACAAGGAACAAAGAGAAAATTCTTAATTTTTATTAATCAAATCATAAACTGTATACAAACTTAAGCCTTAATGGCTATATATATAATAAAACCCTAAAACCCTAAAACAATAAAGATAATTATCTAAAATAATTAATAAAAATAAATAATAAGATATTTGGAATATTTCCAAATATCTATCTACATCATTCTCTCCGGGTTGGAGAAGATTCGAGGACGAATCTTGATGGTAGTCTTTCAATCCAAAACGGTTTCCAAGAAAAAATCTTCCTGGAATCTTTAATAACTTGTTTTGCACGATTTTTGCACGGATCTGTTTGTAACTTGAATCTTCATAAATCCGTTTCTGCCCAAAGTTTGCACGCAGCAGATTAATAAGATTCTGCACAAAATCTTTCGCAACACGATTTCACCCAATTTTTGCATGGATTTTGTCTCGCCCGAATATTGCATTGATCTCGTCCTGTCCAATTTTTGCACAAACGAGATTTGCAAAAGAATTTTTATTGAAGACGAAGTCAACAATGTGGACATCATCTTCGTAGACGTCGTAGATAGGATCTCCATAGATCTCTCGATAGATCTCATGGTTCTCTCCTCTCTCAAAAAAGGACTTTCGTCCAGGATAGGATAGATGCTAATACTCACCATGACATCCAGAATCGCTCTTCGATTGAGAAACTAAAGAAACCTGGCTCTGATACTAACTGATGTAGCGGAAGCTTTATAGGATAGAACTAGAGAAAACTAGGATAACCACAAGGATCTTATTTAGTCTAAGAATACCTAAGATCAATGTCTTCTTAAATTCGTTGAGATCACCAATGATCTTACCGAAAACAAGAAACAAAAAGAAAGCTCTTAATTTTTATTAATCAAATCATAAACTACATACAAACTTAAGCCTTAATGGCTATATATATAAGAAAACCCTAAAACCCTAAAACAATAAAGATAATTATCTAATTAAAAAAATAAATAATAAGATATTTGGAATATCAATCTACATCAGTCATGAAATCTGCCAGTTCCTCACTGGTGACCTCTTTCATTGTCTCATCAGTCTCTATCTCGTCTCCTTTGAGAGGTGACATATCCAAAAAAAATTGATTGATCACAGCTGGAGAGAATTCAAACTTCATACCCCTCACCGAGACTGTCACTTCAGATCTCTTGGTTGTCTCTCCGGGGAGTGCAGCATAGAATTCTTTAACTATCTCAGGAATATAGCCCACCAGACCTGTGACAGTCTTCTCAAGACTCCCCTTTTTGATTATCTCCAGATATCCCCATGTATCCTCCGTTTTTAGATCTATTGATCTTTCAGGTATGATTTCTTGAGAAGAGAAGATTTCGTACCTCTGTTCGACTATTTCTTCGGTATTGGTAGATCTCATTTTGGTCTTTACAGACGATGCTTGTGCTGGAGTTGTTGTAGTAGGCGTCTGGGACTTGAATCCTGATGCCGCGGTCATTCTAGCTGATTTCCTTACTGGATTGCTCTTTGGTGCTGGTGATGAAGCTTTCCTCCTTTTCCCTTTGTGTTTCCCTTTGAGGTTAATTAGGAGTTCCACATCTTCAACTTCTACTTCCTCAGCTCCTTCTGAGACTGTCTTTTCGGGGTCACCTTCTTCCTCAGAATCATCACCGTAGGAGACATCGATGGCTTTTCCTTGATTCTTACTGGAATTTCCAGTCTCATCAACTTCCTCTGCAACAATCTCAGGAGTTTGTTCTGCATGCTTTCTTCTCACATCCTTCTTCTTTCTCGAGAGTTCCACCGGATCTGACTCGGTGTTCAGTTGCTCGGCTGCTGTGGCGAATGCATTCAATCTGCGTTGAGATGTCTGACTTTCTTGTGGCCTCCTCCTCGTCATCGCAGTAGTCCACCAGACCCAGCAGGGTGGTTGCGATGGTGCACCGATTGATGCTGAGGCTTTTCCACTCTTCGACATTCTTTCTTGAGAGAGAGAGAGAGTTTCTTGTTCTTTGGAGTTTTTTCGAATGTAAGAGCAAAGAGATTTGAGAGAGAGATTGTGTGGGCGTCTATGGTTTATCAAGGGGTAATCATGTCCTTTTTGGTGCATTACCCCATTGATCTCATAGATATTCGCCATATCTCCCTCTATCTCACAAATGGAAGTTTTTCGAATTTCAAAAAATTGAAATTTTCCATTTAATCCTACACGATCTCTCTTTCGTTTTCTCTTATGCCGGCACGTCTTGTCCATGCATTACCTTATTGGGCAGAATCTTCCCTACTTCACTGTGACACTCGATGACATAAATTAGTAGCCTTACTCAAGGACTTAAGCCGACACACCCACTTAGACATAAGAACATTTATTACTTCAAATATGCAAGCAATGAGAGAACACGTGTCACACAGGTTAAATATCAATTTTTTAAAACTCAAGATGTTTATATTTTTTACCTTTTCCCGTTGACAACTATTCATCGTGTGATCTAGGGTTTGACATAGCTTTTGTCACAGTTGCACCCTTTCTGCTCTAGTAGATCATCATTATCTGATCATCAGGCTTTTCGTGTGTAGCTTTCGCACAAATATACCTTTATCATGTCCTGACTCAGTTTTCAACCTTTATTCGTTATGAGAGAGCTTGGGGGTTGGAGTGTTGCTTCTTTCTTTTTTTTTCTTCTTTTTGTTGATCTCCCATGTAACACTCTTCTGATGTTAGGATACCGGATGATTCTAGTGTCAAGAGTTCTCTTGTACTCCCTTTTTGGTGTTGGCTTACAAGGAACATCTTCTTCCCCTATTTATTTGGTTGCTCTCTCGATGCGAAACCTGTACTTTTTATACTCTCTAAGGAGTGATTTATACTCTCTCAAATACGAGGTCGAGTTGTAGCACTTAGGGATTGAATCCACAGAGAGCTAGGACACACACTAGATCTAATAGTTATATGATTAAGCTAGCTAATAATTATAAGACAGTAAATAAATAAATAAAAAAGCAGTAAATAAAGCAGTAAATAAGGTGAACAAGACAATTGTTCAGCTTGGCAAAGAGTTGTTTGATGGAAGGATGGTTTGCTAGATCTAGGGTTTCTATTCATGAAGTCATGATTATAATAGTATGAATGCCTATGTGAGATGCTTGCATGATATTATAGAACTCAACTATAACACTAACTTTAACTGTCGTCCTAGGTTATCTATTACTAGAACCGATGAGACTCCCATTGGTGAAACATAGGAAGGCGTCGATCGACCTGCTGTCGCACGTATCGATCGACATTGCCTCGCGTCAATCAATCGATGACTCTATAGGAGTATCGATCGGTGCACCTCTAGTAAGCTTTAAGTGTGAGGTTTATAACAGTTCGCTTTAGAAGTTTGCCAAATCAGTTGTCGCTTGTCTCCAGCAAATTCCTAGCTCAAAGAAGATAGATCCAAGGATTGCATCAACTGTCATCATGTATAGGTTAGCTACTCCTATACAAGTATTAAGAACAATCTTCTAAGATGAATATCACATGCTCAAGTACTCATATTTGGGGCTAATCCCTCAAAACCTATCTGAACCCTAAACCTAACAGGTGGATCTATTCAGACATGAAGTTTGTCACAGAAATCATAGATGAATAGATATGAAATTGCAATAGATATTAAAACCAAAACCAATGGAGTTACAGGAGGACTCTGAAGGAGTTCCTCCCTTCTCTCCTAACTTAGAACAATGGAATAGAAAAGCACAAAGAAAAGCGTAAAGAGCGAGCCGTAAACAATGGCTTAGAAAACACATAAATAGGATTTTAGGTCGTGCAGGGACATCTTGGTAATTTGTGGTAACTTCTGGGCTTCAGTCGGTCATAAATTAGGTTTGGCCCACATTCTGAGATCCATATCGATCGACACCAAGGCTGTTGCGTCGATCGACATCCATTCATCTTCTTGACAGCTTCCTCTCGCGAGGCAGACTGACCACTCTTCAGTAAAACGGGCATAACTTCTGCTACATGATTCTGATTGACCCCAAACCGGTGGAATTGGAAAGATAACTCAAAGCTATATGTTGTGTCAAAAGATGGGATCAATCTAAAGGTGGTAAGGTCTCCATCAATAGCTAAACATCTGAT
Organism: Brassica juncea; assembly: GCA_018703725.1. Lineage (NCBI taxonomy): Eukaryota > Viridiplantae > Streptophyta > Magnoliopsida > Brassicales > Brassicaceae > Brassica > Brassica juncea. The sequence goes on along the minus strand of CM031941.1, from coordinate 16,637,939 downwards.
GCGTATGTGCAGTTCTGCACTCAAAAGTCTCCAAAAGACACCAAAATCACCATATTTCTCCAGAACGTACCTGAACCTATAAATACTCTAAATAGACTCCAAAAAATAATAAATATATCTTAAAACACTCATATACATGGGTAAAAGTGGGTCAAATTCATGGTATATCAACTCCCCTAGACTTACCCTTTTGCTTGTCCTCAAGCAAAACAAACAGGCAGTCTCTCTGAAAGAGGTTTGAAAACAGCAGGGACTCACAAAATTTTTTAACTTAGAATCATCACCTCTACAATGTTGCAAGCCACATGTTGGTGTCAAAATCGGTCACGACGGAATCAATGACTGAAAGTCTCTAGAAAGTATTTCTTGAAACAAAAAAATCTCGGACAATTTGAAAAGAAGTTATACGAGATTTTCTCAAATTAGAATATCCACTATCTGTGAGATCGGAAGACTACGGGCGTGCGCGGACGAGAGTCCCCGGAAAGATCGGTCCGCTCGCCCAAGGACATCAAGATTCGATCACCACAAAAACCCTAAACACAAAAGAATCTGCCTCGAAACTTCGAAGAGGTCGTTCTCTCAAACCGTGAGGAACCAGAAATCGATCAAGATATCAAATCGAAGCCCTCGCCGAGATCTTCAGCCGGGCGCCGGCGGCACGCGCCACGCGGGCCGGCCTGGCGCCGGCGGCACCCTGGCCTGACGCCGGCGGCACCCGTCACGCGGGCCGGCCTGGCGCCGGCGGCACCCGTCACGCGGGCCGGCCTGGCGCCGGCGGCACCCGTCACGCGGGCCGGCCTGGCGCCGGCGGCACCCGTCACGCGGGCCGGCCTGGCGCCGGCGGCACCCCGGCCTGGCGCCGGCGGCACCCGTCACGCGGGCCGGCCTGGCGCCGGCGGCACCCGTCACGCGGGCCGGCCTGGCGCCGGCGGCACCCCGGCCTGGCGCCGGTCGACGGCCCTCGTCCTGGTCTCGGTCCCATCGTGTTTGCTCTGATCCCATCTTGGCTTGTTTGGATCAATCATCGTGAGCTTGGGACGATCACGGCTACGGAATAAACATCCTTCGACTCGATTGGAATCGTCCTCGATGTTTTACGACAAAAACTAGAAGGATTGGATTTCTCGTAGAATATATCGTATAAAACAAGGTCGATTAACTTGAACATCGATCCTTTAGGATATACAGTTTATTTTACGAGAAAAATAGTCTTTCCGAGAAATCGTATAAAACGTTCAACGACTTAAGACAAGTCCACGGACTTACTTATGATTTTAAGAATTCAGGCCCAATTAGGCTATGACGGTTTATCCGATTTCCCGAACATCGGATAAACATCAAGTCACCGAAAACTCGAGGATAATTACGAAGATCGACGAAAATGGAATACTTCCTGAAGAGATAAGCTTGGGCCCAAAGGCGAGGTCCATCATCTTAAGCTAAACCGACCTAGGAGTGAGTATATAAGGAGAGCAAGAGCAGAGGAGAGGAGGATCCGAAATCCTAGAATCTAGACTTAGAGAACTCCTGCTAGCTTAGAGAACTTAGAACTTAGGCGGTTAGGCCAGCGAGGCAGGACTTAGAACGTCTGGCCGTCTCTTGTTCTAGTTTTATCTTCTCCGCAAGACCCCTGTTCCTCTCGGAAGGATCTAACTATACTTTTACTCAGAGCTGCGCACATAGAAACCGTAGGCATGATCTTCGACATGTCCGTTTCTATGACCAACGCTCGTACTAGACGAACCAGGCCCTAGAACGTCTGGCCGCCTCCTGCTCGCAAATCTCCGCTCCTCTCGGAAGGATCAGACAATTCTTTTACTTCAAAGCTCCGCACATAGAAACCCTAGGCATTATCTTCGACATGCCTGTTTCTATGACAAACGCTCATACTAGATCGAACCCGCCCAGACGGTTCGATCTCTTGTCCAATTCTTTCTAAACTGAACTACGTCCGACTTGATCCTCCAAAGGGGTACGTAGGCAGCCTTTCTTAAGGTCCAGTCTCAAATCTTAACAAATCTTTTTCCGCATTTATTCGGTCACTTGTCGTTGGCTGTCGCAGAGAATCCGGACCTTCAAGGAAAGTCGTGTTAACTTGGCTTTCCTCCGCAATCTTATTCATTAAAATTGACGGTGTGAATTTCGGTTCCCACAGTTTGGCGCTAGAAGGAGGGGGGGACGGATTACTCTTACTCATACGGCCGCAAAGCGCTTGATCGAACCGATGTCCGGAAATATGAAGGAAAAAGTTGCAGTTTGCGTCAACGATGGTAAAACAACTCCAGCAGCGACTGTTCCTACGGCCAACGCTTACGCAAACGCCACGGTGCTCGAGCAAATCAAAAACCTAGCCGCGGCTTTCCGCCACTGGAAGAGCACGGAAACGAGCTCGCAATTTCTCTATCTAAACAGAAAGGGCAACGATAAAATCTATCAAACCCCAAAAATTCATCTTGTTACCAAGTTAGAGAAATCGCAACGAGCAAGGTTTCTACGAAAAACGTTTCTATCGAGAACCTCTCGGAAAAATATAACTTATTCTCCTCGAAACCTTGGGGAAACCCTTTAGTACTCGCGGAACAGAAGCACGGCAAATCGGTTCACCGATTCCCACTGCCATACTTCTTACAAACAACTCTCGAGGAACAAACGGGAAAACGAAAGGAGGTCGGAGCTTAATCGTACTAGGAAGACTTGCCATAGGGTAAGATCAGTCTTCCCAGTCCGCCTTAGTAAGAGCCCACTTTGTTCTCCTTTGTGTCTAGGTCAAAATGGCTTTCGTTTCATCTCAATCGGAGTTTCCGTTGAGATTTTACGAAGAGAACAAAGTCACTGTCCCGGCCACCCCGCTGTGGGCAAGGACAAACATTACCGAGGTCACCTCACCCTCCGAGATGGCTACCTCGCCACAGGGCGAACTCACCTTCGTTATCCTTTGAGTTTAGATCAAAGTGGCTTTCGTTTCGTCTCAATCGGAGTTTCCGTTGAGAATTTTACGAAGGGAACAAAATCACTCTCCCGGCCACCTCGCCCGTGGACGAGAACAACCATCACCAAGGTCACCTCGCCCATGGCCACCTCGCCTGTGGAAACCTCACTTTGCTCTCCTTTGAGTCTAGGTCAAGACTGTTTTCGTTTCGTCTCAATTGGAGCTTCCGTTGAGATTTTACGAAGAAAACAATGTCGCTGTCTCGACCACCTCGCCCATGAGAAGGATCTCTCTGTCCCGTCATAGGACGAGACCAGTCCTGTCTCAGTACCATGCATCTTTGCCTGAGTTTTTCATAACTCGGTCTTTGAGTCCGTGAGCCCCGGGGATCGACGAAGGCAAGCAACAGCAGCATCGGCGGACGCGGGACACGGCACGGGCGGCAGGGCGCCTGGCGCCGGCGGCAGACCGACCACGCCGCGCCTGGCGCCGGCGGCAGGCCCATCGTTTCCCGTCTGGCGCCGGCGGCAAGGGTCCTGGCGCCCATCCGTGCAGTCGTTTCGTGATCTCGGGCAACAGCAACATCTTGGTCCCTTAAACCCATGTTCGGATTGTTCGAGAAACACGACGATTCTTCCGCAAAGCCTTCTCGATTGTTTAACAAAGCTCATATTCTAGAATCTAAGTTCGAAGCCTCATTACTCAAACCCTCGAAGACGGAAAGTCTACAAATCCAAGTTCATCTCAATCCCGATACTCGAGGAGTCTCGTTGGATTAGAAACGATTATCTCGAAATCTACGGCTAAAGATCTTCCCAAACTCAAAGATTTCCCGCAAACGACTAACGGGGGAAAGATCAAACAACGAAAAACCCACAGACGGCAAGATGGCCTGGCACCGGCGGCACGCGTCACGCGAGCCGGCCTGGTGCCGGCGGCACCCCGGCCTGGCGCGGGCGGCACCCCGGCCTGGCGCCGGCGGCACCCGTCACGCGGGCCGGCCTGGCGCCGGCGGCACCCGTCACGCGGGCCGGCCTGGCGCCGGCGGCACCCGTCACGCGGGCCGGCCTGGCGCCGGCGGCCCCCGTCACGCAGGCCGGCCTGGCGCAGGTCCACGGCCCTCGTCCTGGTCTCGGTCCTATCGTGCCCGGTCCGATCCCATCTTGGCTTGTTCGGATCATTCTTCGTAAGTTTGGTACGATCACGGTTATTCTAAACACCAATCGTCTCGACTATACGAGGAAATGGGATTCCTTCGGAAATGCCAAAACCGTCAAAAGACTATTTTCTCGAAAAATTTTGTAAAGGTTTTAATTCTTTGTAGGACAGGAACAAAAACGTCTTGAAAAACTGCCGTAGAATTTAGGGAACTTAGGACCTAGGTGGATAGTCTAGCAAGCTAAGTCTTAGGCAAAATTTCCAGTCTTGTTCCATCGTTCCTTGATTGTCCAGGCAGAACATGCAAACCGATCTAGTCTCTCGAAAAACCGAGAAACGATCGCCACGCGTTCTAAAAGCATACTCACCCCGCTTCCTAAAAGAAAGAAAAAACGTACACAAGCCTTCGGAAGAACGGCTAACCCGTTTTCTTTCGTAAAAAGAAAAGGGAAGTAGGTACGTATACTATACCCGTATAATCCCATCTTCGAAAATTTTTTGCTTCAGCATCAAGACAACGCTTTTAACAAAGCAAACTCTCGCAGCAATAAGATTCGTCTAAAAAACACTAACGGCATAGCCCAACCGTTACAAACATAGTCTTGAAAACTCTACGTCGTCTCTCGTCGCAAACTCGCGACTAGAAACGTGTACCAACGCCAGACTAATAGCACGACGGTGAACTACGAAAATAACGAAATAACCTTTGGTAAAACTCCATAAGTAGTTCGAAGCAGCTTTCGTCCAAAGGTCGAAATCATAGCGGAAACATCTCCCGTGTAATCCGCGGAAACATCGCTACTTTAACAATCTGCGATTTTCTATCTCCATGAAACCGGTCATCCCTTACTTTCGTATAACAAGAACATTTTAAAACAAAACAGCCTATGGAAAAAACATGATCGGTCTCATGCAAAACGATTTCGCAGTACGCAAAAGTGAATGAGGAAAACATAATCCGTGGTCGCGAATATCGCAAGTAATTTGTGAGAAACGCTCTCCTGTTACCTTTGCGAAAACCCCCTTACATCGCTTTTACAAAAAATCCTCTGTATGGTCGAGTCAATTCATACAAAGCAACTTTCGTAAAATAAACATAATGGGTCCAACGGGTAACTGACGTAGACAGTTTTCGCTCCACAAGGTTTCTGGCTCCTGCTTTCACTCCCCGCGGTTACATCCGAGCAGGAAATAATCATGCAGGCGAACCCGCACGTGTCCTGCGTCGAACCTTTAAACTTTTTCCCCCTCGGATAAAATGAAACGATTTTCATGCAACAAAAAAAATTTTATACGAACCATTCATCGTATAACTGAAACCTATTGTGGAAGATCGTTTCTAAAAGCCATCAGCCGTAACTCAGAAAGCTCCGCTATGCTTGGCATGTCTATCTCGGCAAACGCTATTTGGCCCTCGGCCAACTACGCCCTTCCGTAAAGCCCGGACCTGAATTCGGCATCCCCATTAAGGACAATCGTAAACTAACATGACCTTAATAAGGGTCATGATCTGATCGTTTACCAACGACTTCCTTGGCGATACGGCTAAATCTAGCCTCCATGCCAATCCAAAGCTACTGAGCGACCATCGCTCCAATCACTTAACGGCTAAAAACAACAATCCACGATTTTGTTCATAGAACGCCAAGTGACTATTACGCAAGCAATTTGTCATATAACCCAGAATCGGAAATCATACGATAAACTCTTCATAGCAAAACTCAGTCATAACAACCATATGGTTAACGGAAGATTTAAACTTATCGTCAATCGATTAAGTTCTATACGCCCCGTAAACACGGCATGAAAAGAAACGCTCGTGACAAGGCTCCAAGAGTTATATGAGTCATCCTTAATATATACAATCAAATCCCGGAAGGCCAACACTTCACGAAGCACTGTGAATGTAGACGCTTCTCCCTGGGTCAAACTTACGCGACCCCTTGGTCCTGCGTCCAAACCGAAACAACAGTTTCTGGCTGCGAACATTCGCAAAACATCTCCAAAGCCCGCGAACATTTCAACCACGAAATGCGGCACAAGGGAAACTCAACCTTCAGCACTGCGAGACGTCGCTAACGCTCGAAGGACATTCTTTTCCTCAAAACGTTCCAGACGAAATCCTCGTCTCTAGAACTCAAAACATACAAACACACCTCTAAACGGTAACATGCCTCTAAACTGGCATCATTTCGTTGTTGCTGATCACAACAAACGAACTCTAACGTCCTAAACAGACAAATAGCCGCCCTTCAAGGGGTAGGCTCTCTTGCATCCGACAAGGATAAACATAGCGCGCTATACAAGAAATCCAAATTTTGGTTTAGCTCTTCGTAAAGGAAGTAGCTCGACTCACGCCCAGACAAATCATATAAGCCGACAACAATTCGCGGATTTTAAACGGTACGAGTCAGGTTAAAATCACAAACAGGCAAAACGAAAGCCGATTTGTCATCGCAAAGCCTCAGTCCGAGAGTAAACCTAGGTCTTGCCCTAAACCCAGCCACGCTGGATCTTGACATCTCACAGACATAGTATGGTATACGAGATCCAAAAATTTCTCTCTTCACTTAAGCCTATTCGTTTCACGAACTTTTCGCGTAAATCAGTAAACGGCGGAAAATCTCGCTTTATGCAAACAATAGGTTCGGTGATCATCAGGGAACTAGGAATGAGACGACAACTCAAACCCTCTTTCTCATACTTCGAAAAAACTGAAGTTCATAAATAATCGAAAAACAAATACATCAACAGCATCATGCTCGAAAGTCTCTCATGACACATAACCAGATCATATAAGTCTCGCCGGAAAACAGATCACAAGGGTCTTAAACTCAAAAACGAACTACGGAAGGCTTGATCCCTACAATAAGGGTACGTAGGCAGCCTTCGAATGGCGCAGCCCCAATCTTACCACTTTCAACGGAGCCTTTCAACCATTAATTCCGCCTATCTTACCTGACATGTCTTATCGCTCGCAAGAACATCACGAAGGTTCTAACGAGCTGGGGGGCTAACTGTTGGTGTCAAAATCGGTCACGACGGAATCAATGACTGAAAGTCTCTAGAAAGTATTTCTTGAAACAAAAAAGTCTCGGATAATTTGAAAAGAAGTTATACGAGATTTTCTCAAATTAGAATATCCACTCTCTGGGAGATCGGAAGACTACGGGCGTGCGCGGACGAGAGTCCCCGGAAAGATCGGTCCGCTCGCCCAAGGACATCAAGATTCGATCACCACAAAAACCCTAAACACAAAAGAATCTGCCTCGAAACTTCGAAGAGGTCGTTCTCTCAAACCGTGAGGAACCAGAAAACGATCAAGATATCAAATCGAAGCCCTCGCCGAGATCTTCAGCCTGGTGCCGGCGGCACACCGGCCTGGCACCGGCGGCAAGCGCCACGCGGGCCGGCCTGGCGCCGGCGGCACCCGTCACGCGGGCCGGCCTGGCGCCGGTGGCACCCCGGCCTGGCGCCAGCGGCACCCGTCACGCGGGCCGGCCTGGCGCCGGTGGCACCCCGGCCTGGCGCCAGCGGCACCCGTCACGCGGGCCGGCCTGGCGCCGGCGGCACCCGTCATGCGGGCCGGCCTGGCGCCGGCGGCACCCCGGCCTGGCGCCGGTCGACGGCCCTCGTCCTGGTCTCGGTCCCATCGTGTTCGGTCTGATCCCATCTTGGCTTGTTTGGATCAATCATCGTGAGCTTGGGACGATCACGGCTACGGAATAAACATCCTTCGACTCGATTGGAATCGTCCTCGATGTTTTACGACAAAAACTAGAAGGATTGGATTTCTCGTAGAAGATATCGTATAAAACAAGGTCGATTAACTTGAACATCGATCCTTTAAGATATACGGTTTATTTTACGAGAAAAATAGTCTTTCCGAGAAATCGTATAAAACGTTCAACGACTTAAGACAAGTCCACGGACTTACTTACGATTTTAAGAATTCAGGCCCAATCAGGCTATGACGGTTTATCCGATTTCCCGAACATCGGATAAACATCAAGTCACCGAAAACTCGAGGATAATTACGAAGATCGACGAAACTGAAATACTTCCTGAAGAGATAAGCTTGGGCCCAAAGGCGAGGTCCATCATCTTAAGGCAAACCGACCTAGGAGTGAGTATATAAGGAGAGCAAGAGCAGAGGAGAGGAGGATCCGAAATCCTAGAATCTAGACTTAGAGAACTCCTGCTAGCTTAGAGAACTTAGAACTTAGGCGGTTAGGCCAGCGAGGCAGGACTTAGAACGTCTGGCCGCCTCTTGTTCTAGTTTTATCTTCTCCGCAAGACCCCTGTTCCTCTCGGAAGGATCTAACTATACTTTTACTCAGAGCTGCGCACATAGAAACCCTAGGCATGATCTTCGACATGTCCGTTTCTATGACCAACGCTCGTACTAGACGAACCAGGCCCTAGAACGTCTGGCCGCCTCCTGCTCGCAAATCTCCGCTCCTCTCGGAAGGATCGGACAATTCTTTTACTTCAAAGCTCCGCACATAGAAACCCTAGGCATTATCTTCGACATGCCTGTTTCTATGACAAACGCTCATACTAGATCGAACCCGCCCAGACGGTTTGATCACTTGTCCAATTCTTTCTAAACTGAACTACGTCCGACTTGATCCTCGAAAGGGGTACGTAGGCAGCCTTTCTTAAGGTCCAGTCTCAAATCTTAACAAATCTTTTTCCGCATTTATTCGGTCACTAGTCGTTGGCTGTCGCAGAGAATCCGGACCTTCAAGGAAAGTCGGGTTAACTTGGCTTTCCTCCGCAATCTTATTCATTAAAATTGACGGTGTGAATTTCGGTTCCCACACCACATCAAATATCTCATAACTTTAGAAGCACTTTATATACCATATCCTAGCTTAGCAACCAAATTCATCTAGCCAGCAACTTAACAAATCCTGTCTGACTAACCGCTCTACTAACCTCATTTCTTTGCATAAATAAAAGTGTAGGCTTTACCTTGGGAGTATCGATCAAAGGACACATGAGTTCTTACTCAAGCAAGTTTCTGAACACACAGGTAGTCTTCTCTTATCTCTTTCTTCCTCTTTCACTCTTCTCTGAACCCTTATAGTTTCAATTTCAATGAACAGTGATGCTGATGCAGTCCGTCTTGTTCAACTTATTGACTTTTCTACTTTTTTAACTCTTATTTTGACAAAGTGTAGCGAATAATGGGATCACAAGAGACACTCCTACCCCTCGTTTCCACAGTGTGTGATCATTCCCTTCTGAATTAGAATACTGGGGTCATAGGAGACACTCCTACCCCTCTGCATCTTCCAGGAAATCATCTCAATCTTTTATATCTAGGGTGCTTGAAGAGAGAGAGAGAGAAAGGAATCAGAAACACACAGACTTTTACCTTCCAGACTTGCAGGAGGAACCCGATCCAATGTATACCAAGCCCCAAGACAAGCAGTAACGTCAAATTAGGTTGGAGGTCAGCTTTGGTTCCTTCAAACATTCTCAGCAAGTGTGGTCATAGTTGACAGGTGATCCACTTTGGTATCTCTAGTACTGATATCACTCAAATTACCCTAAGGAGTGACTTTACTCTCTCAAATAAGAGGTTCAGTTGTAGTACTTAGGGATCGAATCCACAGAGAGCTAGTGTACAAATAAGATGCAATCTTAATGACTATGCTAGGTTGAAAATAGTTTAAAGTAAAGTGCAGGTTTGCTGAGTAAGGATGAGATTACTCAGTTGAAAGGATTTGGTTTTGAAAACAATAAAGAAAAGTAGTTAGATTCAGGGTAAGTATTCAGGAATTCAGGATTATAAATACTATAAAGGCTAACAAGTTGCTTGCATGATATGTCAGAGCTCAACACTTACTAAATGAATCCATCAGCTCTCGCATTATTTAGACTATCTATTACTTAGATGCTAAATGGTGTTGCGGTCGGCTACTTCTGCCGCTGGTATCGCTCGATAGTTCGATAGGAATATCAACCGATACACCTCTAGCTACGTCGATCGATTACTCTATAGGAGTATCGATCGATACGGCTCTAAGCAAGCTTTATGCGCGAGTTGATACAATGCTCACCATGATCTTAGATCAGCTTTCGCATATCTCAAGAGGGTCATAGCATGTTTAGGAAGTTATCAGGTATTGCATGTAATGAATCAATGCAATCCAAGTTCATGTTCTAGGTAGCTAAGCTAGAAAAGCATTAGTGAACAATCCTAACAATAAATATCACAACTATAGCAATTATAGGCTGAGACTAATCCCTCATATCCTATTTAAACCCTAAATCTAACAAGTGAATCTACTCATACATGGCTAAGTAGTTCATAGCAACAAGGTAATAATAGAAGTTCATAGACCTATTAGAGGGTGAACACTTAGGTTCCAATCACAAATATCTTTGGATCTCTCCTCTAGGTCTAGAATCCTATAACCTTTGTTAACAATTAAAGAACTGAATAGAACTTTATTGAGAACTTGCAAAGTAATGAAACAGTAAAAGAAAATGAGTAGAAGAAGAAGAAACTCTTAAACCTATGAAAAAAGACTTGTTTATAACTTGTATATAATGCCAAAACACTTAGGCATATAAATATATGAGTTCATTAGGTTAAAAACTCTTCATGGGTATTCTTGTAAAATGTGATATCTTGGGCTTCATGTTCGGCCATGTCCAACTTGTCTTTCAGCCGCCTCAGTATCGATCGATAGTACAGGGTGTACATCGATCGATTATGGTCTCGATGTATCGTCCTTCGGCTAATGTGTGTCGATCGATTGCACAGAGTGTGCATCGATCAATGTGTAACTCTGGTGTCGACCTCTGGTCATGATCTCGGGTGAACTCTTCTTTAAGCTCCAAAAAGGCACCTAAAACATCACTTTTCTCCAAAATGCTTCTGAACATGAAAACATACCTAATAGACTCCAAAACATAGATAATAGTAGTAAAAACACTCATATACCAGGGGTAAAAACGGGTAAAATCCATGGTATATCAACTCCCTCAGACTTAACCTTACAAGCAAACACACATGCAGTCTTTATGAAAGAGGTTTTGAAAAGCAGGGACTAAATCAAATTCAAACTTAGAATCATAACCTCTACTTTGTTGCAAACCACATCTAAGAGTCTGTCAATCACAGAAGCACATTATGCAATATCCTAGTTAAGCAACCTTAATCATCTAGCCAACAACTTAGCAATCATGTCTGACTAACCCCTCTACTGATTTCATTTCTGTACATAAAAATAAAAGTGCAGGCTTTACCTTGGGAGTATCGATCACAAGATGCAAGGTTGCTCAAACAAGTATCTGGATCTGCAGGTAAAAAATTAGTTCATATCCTCTCTCTCTAATATTTCTCTCCTAGTCAAGTATGCTTTCATTTGCAAGAACATTGACCAAGATTGGACAGGCTTCCATGAATCAAGCCTTAATGGTTGCAGCCACCAAGTTCTATTCACTTTTTTTTTTACCTATATCCTAGGATTCATTGTGAAGCAAGTCTTGAAGGGGGTAACCACCAAGCCCTGTTCGAATTCCTTCCTAGTTAATATCTAACTATTCCTAGAACATAAATTTAAGATAATTTTCGATTTTTTTTTAACTGAATAAAAATTAAATCTAATTTCGAAAATGAGAGAGAGAGGGTGATAAAATTATCTACACAAGGCTTTTACCTTCCAGACTTGTTTGAAGCATCCGATCCCATGTATACCAAGCCCCAAGACAAGCAAAGAATTGTCAGGTTAGGTTGGAAATCAGCTTTGGTTCCTCCAGACAATCAATAAAAGTGTTGTCATAGCTGATAGGTGATCAACTTTAGCATCTATAGTACATTCTGTATCAACAAATCTAAGAATGGTGCCTAAAAGATTGGTTAGATAAAAAGTGAAAATTAAAATTATCATTATCCCTTTCTTGACTCAATAAAAACCATTTTGAAAACAATTTTGGATGAAATCAAAAGGTAAACAGCATCAGTAACATCCCCCAGACTTAAATCATACACTGTTCCTAGTGTATAACAAGTCCAGTGAAGGCATAGGTAATAATAAAGTACACTGATATCAAAAAGTTTGAACGATATACCTGACCGCGATGCGTATCGATCGATGTTGAGTCGCATTCGTCGATCGCTTCTTTTTGGTTCATGTCGATCGATATCGACAGGGTCATGTCGGTCGATTTCATTGGCAATCGTCTAATTGTAACTGCAAAGAAAAACAAATACGAAAAATAAAATCCTAAAGACAAAAATAAAATGAAAAACTACCTAACAGTGGGTTGCCTCCCACTCAGCGCTTTGATTATAGTTATCTAGCTTGAATTTGGATGGGATGAGCTACTGAGATGAAGTCCAGGTACTTGTTGAGAAACAAGTATCCTTTGTATCTTTCTTCTCACCGAACCATGCGTCATAGGCTTCTTGTGGCTTCATATTCTCTGGTTCGTTTCTTCTTTAACTCAATCAACTCATCAGTGATCCTTTGAATCCTTTCTTCATGACTTTCAATGCTGACCGCGTGCCATCCTATCTTCCTGTAGGCATGTTCTGAAAGGTCACTAAGCTCTGCTTGCATTGAATCAAGGTGTTGGATCATCTTGTTGTGGATGGAGCTGGTATCGATCGATTCCTTGGTTGAAATATTGGTTGATGGCTGTTGAAGTCCATCGATCGATGCGCTGGTTGCTTGGTCGATCGATTCTAAGGGCGCAGGTCTGCTCGCAAGCTGTCTCTGAATGGCTTTAATTTCTTTCTGCATCCCTTCTATGCTAAATTCCATGCTTCCAACCTCGTTAACAAGCGGGAAATATGTTTTGTCTAGACGTATATCTTGTGAATCATCCACGCTTGTTATTGCTGTGTATACATCATCAGCTAATTTATCCAAATCGGCTCTGGTACAGATCTCTGAAGTCTGTATATCGATCGATGCAACAGCTTGCTTATCGGTCGATTTTCGCTTCTACAGATTCTCGTGAAGCTTCTCTGCAAAGTGCTTCATCTGGCCGTTGATTTCAGTCAATCGCCTATCGATCGATGTGAGGTTGAGTTTGTCGATCGATGCAATCGATGCAGCCTGATAATCAAGTTGACGTTGGAACTTCTCAGCCTCCTGCTGCGTAGTATCTATGCGTAGTGCGAGTTCCTCCACTTCTTTGTCTACTAAGAAGTGTATATCAGCAATTTTCCTCTCAACTGCTTTCAGACGGGTCAATCCTCCAAAAGGATTGCAAGGTGCAGCGGGGTTCATATCTGCATATGCTTCATTGATAAGGCGGATAGATCTCCTCATCTCTTCTGTGCAGATTCTTAGATCTGCTAGGTTGTGCAAGATCCCCTCACAGGTTGTGGTTTGTTTCATGCTGAGACGAGCTTCTGCTTTCTTCAATTCTTTCCAGATATCTCCAAGAGACTCATCAACCTCATGTTTTGAGTAAGTGGTCGATGGTGTGGGCTCCGTATCGATCGATGTGGATGTTACTCCGTCGATCGATATTGATCTTTTCTGGTTATGGTTATGTGCGTTGCGAAGATCTTCAAGTTCCAGCTCAAGACGTTGAACCTTCTTTAGTAATCCTTGGTCTGTACTGAACATCCAGTTCATCTCACTGCGAAGATTGTCTGTGGCCTCTTCCAAACTCTATTCCATGGAGAGCTTTTCCCATTTGCGTTCTCCAAGTAAACCGGTGAACATCTCGTTGATCTCGTCCTTGGTGTAGGTTTCTTGCACCAATTCTCTTCTTGTAAATGAACTAGCGTGCTCTGGTAGATAGATGTAGGAGCGCTCGTCCATTGAAGTTCTTTGGAGGAGTTTCTTGATGTCGTCTTTAGAAATTCTGATGACGTCACCATCTATTCCTCTAGCAAAACCATTCTCGTCTCTGTAGACCCCATACTCATCTCTGTGCTCCCAAAAGAATTTTCGAACTCCATATCGAAAGGCTCTCTTTCCGAATTCGGGACACTTATCGATCGATGCAACACAATCTGTATCGATCGATTTTTGTTGAAGATATGGATCCTCCTTGTTGAGATGGTTATCCTCAGCTTCCTTTGGCTCGGTTGTTGTGTCTGCCTCCTGGTGCTGATAATGGTGGTCTGGTCCGTAGCGTTGTTGCTGGAATAGTTTGTGGGATCCATTGGCTAACTGTAGGACGTCTGCAATGTCTTCTTTGGATATGTGGAGTGTTCGTCCATCCATTGAACGTGCAAAGCCTTGTGAATCCCTGAAAACACCAAACTCATCCGGGATTAGATTACCGAAATTAAGTACATTTGAATGTGTTATGTGGGATGGTTGGTTGTATGTATCGGTCGATTGCACTGGTTCTGAATCGGTCGATGGTTGTTCAGGCCTATCGGTCGATTGTACTCGTGTCGTGTCGATCGATGAGACTTCTTCGGGTTGGGTGATGTATGTTGGTGTGGCGGTCTCGACCGCGAAGCTCTCCTACTGGTAGTCGCTTGCCCAGCTCCCGATTGAGTAGTCTCCCTCTCGCGTGTTGTTGACTGTGTGGTCGAATGATGCGAGGAAAGTAGTATCGATCGATGGGGAGAAGGACTTGTCGATCGATGTCGCGATTCTGAGGTTGTGGTGGAGAAGCCGATCTTCATCTTCTCGAAGGTTGTGACATTCTATATCTCTCTCCTCCTCGTAATCATCAGTATACTCCTCAATATGAGTAGTATTTGCAGCATATGGTGGGATGTAGTAGTCGTTCTCCCACGTGTTTACTTCGAAATCACCTTCTGGAAACTCCTCCTCGATCTGATTGAATAGTGAATCGATCGATGACCATGTGTGGCTGTCGATCGATGTCGCTTCACCAGAGATGATCGATGAGACAGTGCTACTGTCGATCGATTCTGCGGTCTCTGTCTCGTATTCGCCTTGTGAGTCGTATTCATCTCCACAATAGCAAACAGCTACAAGGTCTGAGCCGTCTTGGATCTTCTTAAGGACCTTGATGACTCGTACTCGATCATAGTAGACCGTAGGGTTGATCAGGGTTAGGCACAGTGTGTTTGTCTGAAGGTTGAAGACTGCTCCAACTGTGGCTAGGAAGGCTCTTCCAAGTAGCAAAGAAGTGGGTAGGGTTATCTTGACGTCCAAGACATAGAAGTCTACTGGAATTAGGGCTTCTCCTATGGTAACCTCAAGGTTTCTCACAATTCCTCCAGAGTTCTGCTGAGAACAATCCACAAAGACGAACGATTCTTTAGTAGGCTCTATCTTCAGACCTAGATGGTCTGCTATCACCTTGGGTAAGATGCTAACTCCAGATCCTGTGTCACATAGGGCAAGTGGGAAATTGATCCCATGGACTGAGCAAGGAACAACGAACTTCCCTGGATCTCCCTTCTTCTCTAGTTTGATCCTCTTCTTCATACTTTCTCTGACTTGGTTGAACATCCTCTTGATGTCTTCTTCTGTCTCCTTGGTTTCTCTGAAAAACATCCACAATCTGTGTGAAAAGTAGGCTTCTTCAAAGGGTTTCTCTGTAGGTATCCTTAGAACTCTCTTTCTAAAACTTGCTAACTCTTTCTCATTAACTCCTCTTTTAAGGTGTTTAGGAACCTTCTCTTTCCTTTTTCTGAGAACTCTTCCATCTTTTTCCTTTTCTATCTCCATTGGATCAATAATATCCGTGGGCTTCTTCATTATGGCGGTTGGTGGGTTTCTGGAAGGCTTAGATTGCTCCCGGAGTGCATTAAGTCGTGCAACATCTATCTTGGGAAGTTGCACTCGGCGTGTGGTAACTGAATATCGATCGACAGCTTCTGGAGTGTGTCGATCGATTTCTTTATCATTTGGTCGATCGAAGGGGCGTCTGTCATGTTGGTCGACGTGGTAAGGGCTGGGCGGATGTTGGTGTTTTGCTGCGAACTCCTCGTGAGTAAGTATCTTCACGGCATTGCACTCATTGGTAAATCCTTCAAGATCCATCGGTCGATGCTCGTCTTGTTCCATCGATCGATTGGTGTTGGCGTACGTCGATCGATGTGGTGATCCTGACATCGATCGATTCCAGTGGTTGCCGCCAATTCTTCTGATCTGGAAGTCTTCCTCTTGCAGCTTCTCTTGCTTTACCACTCTCCAAAAATCATCCTCTATGATAGCACTGACGTTGTGGCCTGTTGTTTCTTCTCCAGTCCCTTTTCCTAAAGCTTCCTGCTTCTTAACAGCTTCTCCTGTCTGAATCACTTGAGTCTCTAGTTTCTTCACATGGGTACTCAAAGCATCAAGTTTTGTGTTCAAAGTGGTGTAGACAGCGTCGATCTTTCCATTGAAGTTCACCTCTAACTGCTGCTGGCTTTCAAGAACCTTGCTGAGCATGTCTTCTAGCTTTCCTTCTAGGGTTGGTGTGGGTGGCTTCATGTAAGATGAGTTTCCATAACTCCTGTTGTTGTTGGGGTTGCTGCTGATGAAGTTTCCTCTCTGTCCTGCGAAGTTTCTGTTTCCTTGGTTTCCAGTCCTCTGAAATACGGTTCCACTGATCCAGTTGACTTCTGCTTCTGTGTAGTCATCTTCTTCATCAGCTTCTGCATCCTCTACTGAGCAGATTTGCTTTTTTAGCAGTTTCTGAACATTGTCAAGTGTAACTTGTACCTCCTTTATCTGTTCCTTTCCAAGGAACGTTGCAGATCTTGCTCTTACAATGTTCTTTGTGCTGTTTCTGGATGCTAGGTTGTCTATCAGCTTCACAGCATCTTCAGGATTCCTCGTGGTGAAGTTGCCTTCACTTGCAGTGTCTGGAGCCATATGATATTTCAGTGCGATGCCTCCGAAGAAAGTGCAGAGCAGCTGCACTTTGTTGAATCCATGGTGTGGGCAGTCTCGCTGGTAAGACTTGAATCTGATCCAGGTATCCTTGAATGACTCTCCAGGCTCCTGATTGAATGTGGCAAATTTCCTCCTTAAGTCTTCAGCGCGCGCATCATCAAAGAAGTTACGCAAAAATGCGTTTTTGATGTCGCTCCAGGATGTAAGAGATCCTGGTGGTAGCTGCTTAAGCCACTGCAAAGCTTCTCCAGATAAAGAGTGTTTGAAGAGCTTACAGAGAAGGTAGTCCACAGGGACTCCATTGGCTTTGATAGCAGATATGAGATCCTCGAACCTCTCCAGATGGTCCATGGGATGCTCACTGGACAGCCCATAGTAAGGTATTTGTCCCACAAGGGTGTAGTACTGCGGCTTGAGCTCCAAATCGCCTCTCTGAATAGCAGAGGGACAAATGGCTGATATGTTGGTGTAGAACTGATCTGGACGGTTGTAGTCAGCTAGTGTTCGAGCAGCCTCTTCTACAGGTTGAACAGCTCCTGTAGGTGCAGTTTCTGGCTCAGGGATTACTTCATTCTGAGCGTTGAGTTTCTGACCTGCTTCATTACGAAGATGACCTTCTTGGTCACGCAAGTCTCCATTCTCATCTCGTGTGATAATAATAGGCGCAACCATGACTCGCGGAGTAGTATCGATTGATATACGGTTAGGGGTATCGATCGATGTCGGATGAAAGATGTCGGTCGACGGTGAAGTAGTGTCGGTCGACATGAAGGTACGAGTGTCGGTCGACGAAGACGGTGTCTCGGTCGGCAGGGGTGCGTCGGTATCGGTCGACAGGCAGTTGATGACGTCGATCGATGCGGAATGGATTTCCTTGCGGATTGACCGTTCCAAGCTAGCAGGGTCTTCTGAGAACAAAAGTTGGGATTCCTTGTTGCTTCTGGTGCTGGGCATGTACCTGAAAAGACAAGAAAAAATTTTTGTGTCAGAAAACAAATTAAAACAAAAATAGAAATAACCTAGACCTAATCAGATTAGATCCTATTGTATCAAAGCTCGCCGGCAACGGCGCCAAATTTGATATCACTCAAATTACCCTAAGGAGTGACTTTACTCTCTCAAATAAGAGGTTCAGTTGTAGTACTTAAGGATCGAATCCACAGAGAGCTAGTGTACAAATAAGATGCAATCTTAATGACTATGCTAGGTTGAAAATAGTTTAAAGTAAAGTGCAGGTTTGCTGAGTAAGGATGAGATTACTCAGTTGAAAGGATTTGGTTTTGAAAACAATAAAGAAAAGTAGTTAGATTCAGGGTAAGTATTCAGGAATTCAGTATTATAAATACTATAAAGGCTAACAAGTTGCTTGCATGATATGTCGGAGCTCAACACTTATTAAATGAATCCATCAGCTCTCGCATTATTTAGACCATCTATTACTTAGATGCTAAATGGTGTTGCGGTCGGCTACTTGTGCCGCTGGTATCGCTCGATAGTTCGATAGGAATATCGACCGATACACCTCTAGCTACGTTGATCGATTACTCTATAGGAGTATCGATCGATACGACTCTAAGCAAGCTTTATGCGCGAGTTGATACAATGCTCACCATGATCTTAGATCAGCTTTCGCATATCTCAAGAGGGTCATAGCATGTTTAGGATGTTATCAGGTATTGCATGTAATGAATCAATGCAATCCAAGTTCATGTTCTAGGTAGCTAAGCTAGAAAAGCATTAGTGAACAATCCTAACAATAAATATCACAACTATAGCAATTATAGGCTGGGGCTAATCCCTCATAACCTATTTAAACCCTAAATCTAACAAGTGAATCTACTCAGACATGGCTAAGTAGTTCATAGCAACAAGGAAATAATAGAAGTTCATAGACCTATTAGAGGGTGAACACTTAGGTTCCAATCACAAATATCTTTGGATCTCTCCTCTAGGTCTAGAATCCTATAACCTTTGTTAACAATTAAAGAACTGAATAGAACTTTATTGAGAACTTGCAAAGTAATGAAACAGTAAAAGAAAATGAGTAGAAGAAGAAGAAACTCTTAAAACTATGAAAAAGACTTGTTTATAACTTGTATATAATGCCAAAACACTTAGGCATATAAATATATGAGTTCATTAGGTTAAAAAACTCGTCCGGGGCATTCTTGTAAAATGTGATATCTTGGGCTTCAAGTTCGGCCAGGTCCAACTTGTCTTTCAGCCGCCTCAGTATCGATTGATAGTACAGGGTGTACATCGATCGATTATGGTCTCGATGTATCGTCCTTCGGCTAATGTGTGTCGATCGATTGCACATAGTGTGCATCGATCGATGTGTAACTCTGGTGTCGACCTCTGGTCTTGATCTCGGGTGAACTCTTCTTTAAGCTCCAAAAAGGCACCTAAAACATCACTTTTCTCCAAAATGCTTTTGAACCTGAAAACATACCTAATAGACTCCAAAACATAGATAATAGTAGTAAAACACTCATATACCAGGGGTAAAAACGGGTAAAATCCATGATATATCATGTACATTCTGCAGTCAACAAATCTAAGAATGGTGCTAAAGAGTGGTTAGATAACAAATAAAGATTGAAAAAGTTCATTGTCCCCTTTCTTGACTCAATAAAATCTTTTGAAAAACATTTGATAAGACTCACTGTTGGGGTCAAAATCGGTCACGACGGAATCCATACCCGAAAATCCTCGGAAAAACCAAATCTCGGTCAAAACTTCAAAAAACCAAGAAAATGAATAACCGAAACGGATCACCCGACGAGCACGGGTCTACTTGCCGGCGAGCATGACCGTAGCACGGGTCAGGTCGCCCGGCGAGCACGGGACAGCTCGCCAGGCAAATACGCGTCAGCTCGCCGGCGAGCTCGACCATAGCAGGGGTGAGCTCGCCCGGCGAGCACGGGCCAACTCGCCGGCGAGCTCGCCCGTGACAAGGGTGAGCTCGTCCGGCGAGCGCGAGTCAACTCGCCGGCGAGCTCGACCGAGACAAGGGAGACCTCGACCGGCGAGCGCGGGCTAGGTCTCCGGCGAGCTTGCCCATGACAAGGGTGAGCTCGCCCGGCGAGCGTGGGCCAACTCGCCGGCGAGCCCGACCGAGACAAGGGAGAGCTCGCCCGGCGAGCGCAGACCAGCTCGCCCATGACAAGGGTGAATTCGCCCGGCGAGGGTGGGCCAACTCGCCGACGAGCTCGACAGAGACAAGGGTGAGTTCGCCCGGCGAGCATGGGCCAGCTCGCCGGCGAGCTCGACCGAGACAAGGGTGAGCTCGCTAGGCGAACGCGGGCCAGCTCGCCAGGCGAACGTGGGCCAGCTCGCTGGCGAGCTCGACCATGGCAAGGGCGAGCTCGCCCGGCGAGCACAGGCCAACTCGCTGGCGAGCTCGACCATAGTGAGGGGCAGCTCACCGACGAGCTTGACCAAGGCGCGGGTCAGCTCGCCGGGCGAGCACGGCCGTGCTACAGGTCTACTCGCCGGCGAGCATGACCGTGGCATGGGTCAGCTCGCCCGGCGAGCACGACTGCATCACGGGTCATCTCGCCGGCGAGCTCGACCATGACATGGGTCAGCTCGCCCGGCGAGAACAACCCCGTCATGGGTCAGCTCGCCAGGCGAGCTCGGCCAAAGGCACAGGAGAGCTCGCCCAGCGAGCACGGCCAACCTTTCGGCGATTATTCCTGAACCCAGTTTTATCCCGTGACCACGCGTCTTGGTCCAAAATTTCCGTAACTCAATCCTCAGGTCCACGGATATAACATCGACGTTCCGTCTAGGAATAACTTCAAAAGCTTTCGGGAAATTGGAAAGGTTAAGTCTCTCGAACGGTTTCCCACTCTTCGTGGTAGGACGGGTTACGATTAATTCAACATCAACCACCTCGGCTGTACGAAGAGTCGAGGTTCTGTTAGAAGGATCATACCTATGCCAACGGACACTTCGCGAGTAAAAACGCTTGTCTCAATACGGCCCAAAGAGGGTCCGAATTTCGGACGACGGCCCACCTACGATCCAAAGAGACTTTAGCCCAAAGATTAGGGTGACGGTTTATATCATTCACGAAAAGAGATAAATGTCAAGTTTCTGCGAAGATAAATTTCAAGTTTCCGCGAAGATAAATGTCAAGTTTTCGAAGATAATCATGAAGGAAATATGAAAAAGCTTGTTTCGCGACAAATCCGGCCCGAGAGGAGTTAGACCGACCTAAAAAGAGGAGTATATAAAGAGGACTTGGGACGAAGAGAAGGAGAGAGCTTTCTCAGAGCAAACTTAGCACTTAGAGCAAATTAGGCATTTTTCCATTTTTACTATCGAGTGGCGACTCAACTAGGTTAGAAATTAGGTTGCTAGACTAGCGAACTTGCCGACAGCTCCCATAGCCAAGGCTCTCACCTGTTGTTCACGTTCGAACGCGGATTCGGAAATAAGATTCTTTTGCTCTTTTTTTCTTTTACGATTTTCTACCTTGCTATTTTCATCATATTGATTGTGTTGTGTGTGGCCCAGCAGATAACCGGGACCTTCAGGGGAAACTTGGTTTACTTGGTTTTCCTCCGATCAACTGAAACTCGACGGTGTGAATTTCGGTTCCCACAGTTTGGCACTAGAAGGAGGGGGATACGGATCTATCTTTCACGCAACCACACACGCTCAGTTAGATATGACTATGGACACTGATAAAGACAAACAGGCGCCCGACGGGCCTCCCGTCGATCCCAGTGTCAACCTCACCCCAGCTGGAAACATGTCGACGGTAACTACTGACGGACTAACAGGATAAACTTGTTGCCTCTCTCGCAAAACAGGTGGAGACCTTAACTGCGAAGGTTATGAGTAAAATCCCGCGCGGCACTACCAGGACCCGCGGCGGCAGAAGACTCAATTTCGAGGCTCCTAACGACCAGGCCTCACGGACGGACAGAGCTTCCTCGGGAAAAAACCCTAGCGAAGCGGCCCCGTCCGACGCGCAGCCGGTCGTGGAAAAACTTCCGCCTCCTCCCGAGAACGACGAAGGAGCCGACGTCGAACGTATCGATCTGGACATAAGCAACCAGTCCAATGGCTCGGACCAAGATGCGGATATCCACCAAAGAAGCACGCGAAGCCAGTCCGCACGGCAGAACGCGTCACTCGAAAAATCCATGACAGAGGAAGAAGAAAACCTCTATTGGGTGGAACAGGAGGAGCTGGCTGAAAAACAAGCCAGAATCCACCGGAGCCAGTGTCGGCAGCCTCAAAGGGTATCTGGGAGCCCCGGTGTGATCCACGACCTCCGCGAGTACATTGCGAAAACCGCGGCAGAAGTCAAAGCGGTGAAATCGCAGATTCACCACACGCAAGCGCTGCGCCTGAAATCGACAGACTACTCGAGGAAGCACGCAAGACTCCTTTCACCGCCCGGATCACGGAAACCCACATCTCAGATCCAGGGAAGATAAAAAATTCCCGTCTACGATGGCACCTCCGACCCGAAGGCACATCTGCAGTCGTTCCAGATCGCGATGGGAAGATACAAACTCAGGGAACGCGAAAAAGACGCTGGCTACTGCCTCCTCTTCGTCGAAAACCTCAAAGGAGCTGCGCTCGAATGGTTCTCTCGCCTAAAGCGAAACTCTATCGGAAGCTTCCGCCAACTCGCTTCGAAGTTCCTCAAACAGTACTCCATGTTCATGGACAGGGAGACCTCGGACGTCGATCTCTGGAGTCTATCTCAAAGGGAGGACGAGCCACTCCGAGATTTCATGAACAGATTCAAGCTAGTAATGGCAAGAGTCACTGGAATCAGCGACAAAGTAGCAGTCGACGCTCTGCAGAAAACTCTCTGGTACTGATCTAAACTCCGATAGTGGATATCTCTCAAAAAACCGAGAACGATCCAGGACGCTCTTCACAAGGCAACGGACTTCATCATAATGGAGGAAGAGATGAAGATCCTCTCCCAGAAACACAACCCGCAGAAAACGTCCGCAAAAAGAAAGAGCTCTCGTAACGATAAGTATATCCACCACGAAGGGGAAGATCTCCAAGGCGAGCACAATTACGCCATAAATTCCGAACAAGGGAAGACCTCCGGGAACACTTGGACCAGGAACCAGTTCAAGGATAACTCCTACTTTGATTTCCACCAGACCAGAGGACATTCTACTTTGAACTGCAAGGTTCTCGGCGCAAGGCTCGCCGCGAAACTCCTCGTCGGCGAACTCTCGTAGGTTACGAGCATAAAAGATCTTGTTCTGGATTCCGATCGGCCTCCCAAAGCTGACAAAGAGTCTCCCGAAAGGGACGCATGCGAAAATCAGTCGGGTGAGAAACGCGGAAGAAGACAAGACAACCAAGGAAACAACAGTAACCATCGAAGGGTCAACATGATCATCGGAGGATCGCAATTCTATCACGATTCGGTCTCTTCGATCAAGGCTTACGGACGAAAGGCTGAGACGAGCTCTAACTGGGAAAATGGGTCCCCGACCAATGACGTACCAAACGATACGATCACCTTCGAAGAACATGAAACCATCGGCATTGACAAACTGCACCGCGACCCGCTAGTCATCGATTTGGTGATCCGAGACCTCGAAGTCGCCAGGATCCTTGTTGACACAGGAAGCACGGTCAACGTCATCTACCGCAATACGCTTCGAAGAATGAGTATCAAACTCGGAGAAGTCGTCCCGGAACCAAAACCTCTCACAGGTTTCTCGGGTACGATGTCAATGTCCCTCGGATCCATCAAACTTCCAGTGATGCCTAAAGATGTGACAAAAATTGTCGACTTCATGGTAGTCGACACTCCTGCCATCTATAACGTCATCATGGGAACCCCCTGGATCAATGCCATGAAAGCAGTACCATCGACTTACCATCTCGGCATCAAATTCCCAACCCCGAACGGAACATCAGTAATCTGGGGATGCCAAAAACAGTCAAGGCTCTGCTACTTGGCCGAACATAAACTTCGGCTAACTCGGAACACCCCAGCGGTCAACCCAAAAAAATCGAAGAAAACTCAGGACTCCTACCAGAGCTCCACAAAAAGCAATCCGGAACCACCGGATCAGGCAACGACTCGGGATGACAGCACTGTCCCCAAATCCATCACCTCACCAGCGGAAGACCCTACTCCGGAAACGATCGCCGACCCAGCTTCGGCCCCAGTAGCTGAAGCGACTAAGGCGACCCCCTCCAGCGAGTAGGAACACCCGCGGAAACTAGCAGAACTACGAGATGGCTTGATCCTCGAAAGAGGTACGTAGGCAGCTTGTCCTATTGACAAGTTCAGCTATCCCCTCTCCAAAAAGGGGGGGGGGGGGAGTGGGTACGTATACTCATATACTCCCATAAAGTTTGAAATATCCATGCTTGTACTCGAAATTTTCGAAACTTTTGAATAAAATTTCTTTTTCCGATCTCACGAATCACTCGCAATAAGCCTCTACACCGTACAAACAATCCTTGGACGAAAAACAGTTCCTGTTTTAAACAGTCACGGTCAAGTAAGACCTAAAATGCACACGTCTTCTCTAGAAAGAGAGAAGATCGACACCATCTTGTAAAAAGATATATCTTTCGGGAAAAGCGAGACGTCGCAAACAATCCTCGAAATATCTTATCTAAGCACATAGTCCATCCGCGACTTTAAGAATGATGATCGTCGATTGGCCCCGACGAACATACCTAAAAAACGTTCTCGAAAAGAGAACTCGTAGTCAAATCTTTCATAAAAGTAAATGTTCTCTTACATCCGGCAAGGATATCATAGCGCACTATACAAAAAATCCAAAATTTTGGTCAGCACTCCAGACGGACTCTGGAAGATGCTCGGTTCTTCCCATACAAGTCGTATAAGCCGGCATCAAGCCGCGGACTTTAAAACGGAAAGAACCAGGTAGAAATCGCCACCAGGCAAAACGAAAGCTGATTAGTCATCGCATAGCCTTAGTGCCGAAAGTAAACCTAGGACTTGCCCTAAACCCAATCCTACTGGTCAACAAACATCACTAGACATGGTACCAAAAATGTCTCGTCGCCCACGTCTATAACGCTCAAACGAAAACTTCGTAGAAACTCAAAAGCATTCGCGAATGTCTTTATCTCGAAAAAAGCCAGCGGACAAGCGACAAAATACGAGTCCAGATACGAAGTGACTACTCGCATCTCAACCTCGATACTTGACAGAGGAATAAACTAAAAACATTTGTTATATATATATTAGGAGCCGCAAAACGGCTGGGATTCAAAAGACACCAACGGCCAGTCCCAAAAATAAAGTCAAATGGCCCTGTACTGCCATAGGACACTCATATAAACGGCCACACTCGGCCTAAAAACTCAGCGATACAAATACAAGATAAGGGAAATATATCCCAACGATCCTCAATAGTCAAAATCTAGATACCCAGACATCGAAATGCCAAACGAGTTCGCGGGCTGATCGACCTCTCCCTCTCCGTCCGCAACTCCGGCACCTTCATCGCCAACACCGTCTCCCGCTTCCGCCGTGTCCTCCGAGACCTCGATGGGATCCCAAAACTGTCGGACCCTTCCTTCGATCGGAGGAACCAGGGATTCAGCATGGGCGCACCCGTCCATACGGCCCGACATCTCAGCGACCTCGGCAGGAAAGGAGAACTCCTGGTTCTGCGACTTGTAGAGGGTGGCAACCGAGCCACGGCACTCGCGAAAATCGCCTACGAATTCCTAAGCATCCTTAAAGCTCTCGAATTCGGTGGCAAACAAAGCGGCCCTCCGCTTCATCTCGGCGACAATCGTCCTCTTTCCTTTCCTCTCCGCGCGAACAAGGGCCCGATAATGGAGCTCAGCCTGTCTCTGGCTCTGTTCCTCGACCTCCTTCCGAAACCGAAAGAGTTCTCTTTCAGCCTCCTCGGCTTTAAAGTGAGAGATGCGCGATTCCCGGAAACTCCCGTCAAGCGCCACATTAAACACCCTCATCCCCTGCATGAACTTAAGATTTTAAAAAAAAAATATATATATATATATATATATATATATCGAAATTCAGATCAAAGTTCAAAGGATAAACCCCGTTGATTAAACGAGAACCTTCAGCGACCACTTTTCTCCTCGACTCTTCGTTCAGCGACTCATGAGTAGTAAAACTGGGAGGGAGGTCAGCAAAAAAGTCGCTAGGAAGGGAAACCTCGTTGGTTCCGCTCTTTTCCCCTGGAGTGAAACTAGGTTTCCATCCTGGCAGCAGAGGATCTCCCGCGACGGTCTCAGAGGCAACTCCTTTTCCTTTTTGAGACCTGTTTCTCCGCCTCTGAGCGGGCAAGACATCAGCGACCGGTTCTACGTCATACGGAACGTCAAGGGGCTGGGAGACGGCTCGAGATCGATGGAGCTCCGTTGCACTTCGAATCCGTTCAACGGTAAAGGAATTCCAAAAGAATGGTCTGCTGCGGAGAAGATCTCGCTTGGCAAAAAGATCGGCAGGAGTTGGCGGAAGGATCCTGTTCGCTGCAAGATAAAAAAAATAATCAAAAAAACCATCGTCACATGAAAAAATGTCACTAGTCGTATTACCGCGTTTGAAGTTCCACTCCCGACGGAATAGGTGGAGATAGCTCTCCTCGACGGACTCCCCATCTATTCAAACAAAGAAAAAGCGCTTGAACCATGTCTTGGGGTGAAAAGTGTGCCCATGAATTATAGCCATGTTTTTCTTTGGTGCCATACGGAACGAGCCATCAATTCCTGTTGGTCTCGTAGCCCAGTCATATACCATGGATTTTACCCGATTTTACCCATGGTATATGAGTGTTTTTACTACTATTAACTATGTTTTGGAGTCTATTAGGTATGTTTTCAGGTTCAGAAGCATTTTGGAAAAAAGTGATGTTTTAGGTGCCTTTTTGGAGCTTAAAGAAGAGTTCACCCGAGATCAAGACCAGAGGTCGACACCAGAGTTACACATCGATCGATGCATACTCTGTGCGATCGATCGACACACATTAGCCGAAGGACGATACATCGAGACCATAATCGATCGATGTACACCCTGTACTATCGATCAATACTGTGGCGGCAGAAAGACAAGTTGGACCTGGCCGAACTTGAAGCCCAAGATATCACATTTTACAAGAGTGCCCCTGACGAGTTTTTTAACCTAATGAACTCATATATTTACATGCCTAAGTTTTTATAAGTTAGAGACAAGCTTTTTACAGTAACAAGTTTTCATAGTTTCTAAGAGTTTCTTCTTCTTCTACTCATTTTCTTTTACTGTTTCATTATTTTGCAAGTTCTCAATAAAGTTCTATTCAGTTCTTTAATTGTTAACAAATGTTATAGAATTCTAGACCTAGAGGAGAGATCCAAAGATATTTGTGATTGGAACCTAATTGTTCACCCTCTAATAGGTCTATGAACTTCTATTATTACCTTGTTGCTATGAACTACTTAGCCATATCTGAGTAGATTCACTTGTTAGATTTAGGGTTTAAATAGGATATGAGGGATTAGCCCCAGCCTATAATTGCTATAGTTGTGATATTTATTGTTAGGATTGTTCACTAATGCTTTTCTAGCTTAGCTACCTAGAACATGAACTTGGATTGCATTGTTCATTACATGCAATACCTGACAACATCCTAAACATGCTATGACCCTCTTGAGACATGCGAAAGCTGATCTAAGATCATGGTGAGCATTGTATCAACTCGCGCATAAAGCTTGCTTAGAGCCGTATCGATCGATACTCCTATAGAGTAATCGATCGACGTAGCTAGAGGTGTATCGGTCGATATTCCTATCGAACTATCGAGCGATACCAGCGGCAGAAGTAGCCGACCGCAACACCATTTAGCATCTAAGTAATAGATGGTCTAAATAATGCGAGAGCTGATGGATTCATTTAATAAGTGTTGAGCTCTGACATATCAAACAAGCAACTTGTTAGCCTTTATAGTATTTATAATCCTGAATTCCTGAATACTTACCCTGAATCTAACTACTTTTCTTTACTGTTTTCAAAACCAAATCCTTTCAACTGAGTAATCTCATCCTTACTCAGCAAACCTGCACTTTACTTTAAACTATTTTCAACCTAGCATAGTCATTAAGATTGCATCTTATTTGTACACTAGCTCTCTGTGGATTCGATCCCTAAGTACTAAAACTAAACCTCTTATTTGAGAGAGTAAAGTCACTCCTTAGGTAATTTTGAGTGATATCACCCAGAGACCCTCGAAGTCGCCAGGGTTAAGGTCCATCCCTAACTCGTAACTTGCGATCAACACTCCAAGCCAATGTTGTAGAGCCGGAACGTTCAGCTGGCTGATCGAAAGCTCGAAGCGGTGAAGCGCGCGAACAATGGTGTCGGGGATCGGAAACCACATGCGGCAATACGACAGAAAGGCTTCATAGCAAGTGAAGAAACCTTCCGGAGGATTCCTCGCGCTCTCATTGCCACTCGGGATCTGAAACACGACTTCACTTGGCACCTGGTAAAAATTCCGAAGAGTCGCAAAGTAGCAGGGTGAAACCATGCTCGGCGTAAGGGGTGCATTCGGCGACCTCACAGGCCTCTTAGGGATTGAAATATCATGCAGAAAAGGGAGCGAGCCGTAAAAAGCTTTGTAGTACGCATCCTTTGCGTCTTCATCGACTCCAAACTCTTCCTTCGGAGTGATCACCTCATTAGCAGAAGAGTCGTCCAAAGATGAATGTGAAGAAGAGTGCCTCTTTGAAGATCCTTTGCTTGAAGACATTTTCTTTAAAGCAAGGAGAGAAAGAAAAGAGAGATGCCTATCTTAGAGGTAAGTTCTAGTGAGGAGTAAGTTTGGAATGATTAAAAACTTACTCCACCTATATAAGCAATAAAAGAGATTTACTATTTACTCTCGGCTTTCAGCCAACGATTACGTCTTTACACCTTCCTCACAAGCTATACCACGAGCTAGGACCTGTTACCAAAACTCCACGAAATCTAACTAGCTGGGGGGCAAACTGTTGGGGTCATATTCGGTCACGATGGAATCGATACCCGAAAATCCTCGGAAAAACCAAATCTCGGTCAAAACTTCAAAAAACCAAGAAAACGAATAACCGAAACGGATCACCTGACGAGCACAGGTCTACTCGCCGGCGAGCATGACCGTAGCACGGGTCAGCTCGCCCGGCAAGTACAAGTCAGCTCACCGGCGAGCTCGACCATAGCAGGGGTGAGCTCGCCAGGTGAGCACGGGCCAACTCGCCGGCGAGCTTGCCCGTTACAAGGGTGAGCTCGCCCAGAAAGCGCGGGTCAACTCGCCGGCGAGCTCGACCAAGACAAGGGAGAGCTCGCCCGGCGAGCGCGGGCCAGCTCGCCGGCGAGCTCGCCCATGACAAGGGTGAGCTCGCCCAGCAAGCGCGGGCCAACTCGCCGGCGAGCTCGACCAGGACAAAGGAGAGCTCGCCCGGCGAGCGCGGGCCAGCTCGCCGGCGAGCTCGCCCATGACAAGGGTGAGCTCGCCCGGCGAGCGCGGGCCAACTCGCCGGCGAGCTCGAACGAGACAAGGGTGAGTTCGCCCGGCGACCATGGGCCAGCTCGCCGGCAAGCTCGACCGAGACAAGGGTGAGCTCGCCCGGCGAACGCGGGCCAGCTCGCCGGCGAGATCGACCATGGCAAGGGCGAGCACGGGCCAACTCTCCAGCGAGCTCGACCATAGTGAGGGGAAGCTCGCCGGCAAGCTCGACCAAGGCGCGGGTCAGCTCGCCGGGCGAGCACGGCCGTGCTACGGGTCTACTCGCCGGCGAGCATGACCGTGGCATGGGTCAGCTCGCCTGGCGATCACGACCGCATGACATGGGTCAGCTCGCCCGGGGAGAACAACCGCGTCATGAGTCAGCTCGCCAGGCGAGCTCGGCCAAAGGCACAGGCGAGCTCGCCCAGCGAGCACGACCAACCTTTCGGCGATTATTCCTGAACCCAGTTTTATCCCGTGACCATGCGTCTTCGTCCAAAATTTCCGTAACTCAATCCTCAGGTCCACGGATATAACATCGACGTTCCGTCTAGGAATATCTTCAAAAGCTTTCGGGAAATTGGGAAGGTTAAGTCTCTCGAACGGTTTCCCACTCTTCGTGGTAGGACGGGTTACGATTAATTCAACATCAACCACCTCGGCTGTACGAAGAGACGAAGTTCCGTTAGAAGGATCGTACTTATGACAACGGACACTTCGCGAGTAAAAACACTTTAGTCTCAATACGGCCCAAAGTGGGTCCGAATTGCGGACGACGGCCCACGTACGATCCAAAGAGACTTGTGCCCAAAGATTAGGGTGACGGTTTATATCATTCACGGAAAGAGATAAATGTCAAGTTTCCGCGAAGATAAATGTCAAGTTTCCGCGAAGATAAATGTCAAATTTCTGAAGATAATCATGAAGGAAATATGGAAAAACCTGTTCCGCGACAAATCCGGCCCAAGAGGAGGTAGACCGGCCTAAAAGGAGGAGTATATAAAGAGGACTTGGGACGAAGAGAGGGAGAGAGCTTTCTCAGAGCATACTTGGCACTTAGAGCAAATTAGGCATTTTCCGTTTTTACTATCGAGCTGTGACGCAACTAGGTTAGAACTTAGGTTGCTAGACTAGCGAACTTGCCGACAGCTCTCGTAGCCAAGGCTCTCACCTGTTGTTCACGCTCAAACGCGGATTCAGAAATAAGATCCTTTTGCTCTTTTTTTTTTCTTTTACGATTTTCTACCTTGCTATTTTCATCAGATTGATTGTGTTGTATGTGGCCCAGCAGATAACCGGGACCTTCAGGGAAAACTAGGTTTACTTGGTTTTCCTCCGATCAACTGAAACTCGACGGTGTGAATTTCGGTTCCCACACTCACAAAGTAAACTAATATCTGTAAAACATTCCCCCCCAGACTTAAATTATACACTATCCTTAGTGTAAATCCAGTAGGAGTTATGGTAAGAACATAAATCATAAGGACTCAATGTAACAAGTAAGAACGATATACCTGACCGGATTGAATATCAATCGATGTGCCAATGGAGGTATCAATCGTCGCAGGTGATGTAATGTCGATCGACATGTCCTCGTCGGTCGATATGCTGGTAATCCTTCTACTTGGATCTTTTTTTTTACATGTCCTCGTCGGTCGATAGCTAACACTGCTACAGTAACTCCCGATTTTCTGCTACAGTGTCGATTGATTTCCTTGCTACAGTGTCGATCATCACAGCTGCTCAGTGTCGTTCGATTTCATTGCTACAGTGCATCTGCTACAGTGCGTTTGCTACAGTATCGTCGTTACTGTTAGTTTTTTTTTTACCTGAAATAATTAAAGACAAGAATCAGTAATAAATGAAATTAAAAACAAACTTAAAACAAACCTAACAGCGGGTTGCCTTCCACTCAGTGCTTATTTTCAGTCATTAGCTTGACTTCTGGAGATATGATTCAGTCCGGATGAGAATGAGAACTTGCTCCAAACCAAGTCTCAATGTTTACTCTCTGAAGCTTTATCATTCTTGTGTGAAAGCCTCCTCTGAAGACTCTTCTCCTTTGTCTATCATCTCAGCAATAAAGAGTGCTCTAAGCTTTGCAAATGGTTGTGAGAAGCATCTGCTGCGCACTCTTGATTTCCTGATACCATCTGAGAAGTCCCTTGATCCTTTTTCTCTTCTTCCAGTTCTTCTTCTTCTTTCCCCCAGACTTGTCTGATCGCTTGGTGGTGCCTCCATCGAAAGGATTTCCACACACTCCATACTCATCCTGCTCTGATTCGCGAAGGATGTCGAACGATGCTGAAGTGGTTGTATCGATCGATGTTAGTTTCTCGATGTTGGTGTCGAACGATGCTGAAGTGGTTGTATCGATTGATGTTAGTTTTTCGATGTCATTCGATACTGCTTCTCTGAGAAGCTTCTACGTGCTGACGACAATCCACTACCTCAATGTAAGAACTCAGATGTGCACCTTTATCTGGTGGGATAAGAGATTCAGCTTCAAATACAGCACATGAAACATAATCTTCACGGGATCATGTATTCTCTTCACTCTTTTACGAGTCCCAACGGCTTCTTCTGCGCATATAGGTGGTCTTAGATGTTCGGGGACAGCAAGGTGTGAGGCCTTAGACATGTACATCCTTTCCTCAATCGGTCCTGGTTCAATGGTGTATCCTGGCGACTCGTCTAACGATGGGTGTCGATCGATGCAGTTGTGTGTATGTAGATCGATGTTGTATGGCGACTGTCGATCGATGGCGTAGGTGGGTGTAGATCAACGATGTAGGGTGATTGTCGATCGATCTCGTCACGGTAGTGTCGATCAATGCTTGTCTTTGACGAAGTTTCCAGATCTTTCCTCTTAGCATTCCATTCGTCATCAAGCCTCTTTTTCGAGTTCTGGTCCATATCCTCAAGCCATTCCTCCAGCTCCAAGAAGTCTTCCAGAATTACTTCTTAACTCGAATCCAAATCCCCAAGTTGTTGTCCATCCTCTAGCTCCAAGAATTCTTCTATCTCTAAGAAATCTTCCATGGTGATCTCTTTTTCTACATCTGGGTCAGGATAACAACTTGATACATCGGTGCTCTTCAGTGTCGAGTCTGCAACGTCCTGAGGACAACTCAATCTTTCAAGGATTTCGAGTGGTGTCGATCGACAACTGGAGTGTGTGTCGATTGATGTAGGGAAACTGGGATCGATCGATATTGCGGTTGGGTTGTCGGTCGATGTTGAGGTCAGGATAACAACTTGATACATCGATGCTCTTCTGTGTCGAGTCTGCAACGTCCTGAGGACAACTCGATCTTTCAGGGATTTCGAGTGGTGTCGATCGACAACTGGAGTGTGTGTCGATTGATGTAGGGAAACTGGGATCAATCGATATTGCGGTTGGGTTGTCGGTCGATGTTGAGGTCGGAGTGTCGATCGATTCTGAGCTCGTGTAACTAATATCGACTTCTTCTACTCTGCTCAGCTCTCCAGATACATGTTGCTCATCAACCTCGACTGTATCATGGTTGACCGGCTGTCCTCTGTTCAGTTCGTTCCTCTGCTTACCTTCATCTGCTTGTTGAACTTGAATCTAAGGCTTCTTGATGTGAGTACTCATGGTTTCAGATTCCTCATCCGGCTCAGTGTAGACTATACCCAACATCTGACATAATCTAGACATCAATTCCTTCTCCTGACCTTTACTCATCTCATCCAACATATCATCAAACTTTTTATGTCGAGCAAACTTCTTCTGTCTAGTCGCTGCAGCTTCATAGAGAAAATTGTTGAGGAAGGCGGTTTTAATGTCCTCCCAGGAGGTTAAAGATCTTGGTTGCAGCTGACTGAACCAGCTAAATGCACCTTCAGAGATAGTATAAGGGAAGATCTTGCAGAGTATGTGGTCTGCAGATATTTCATTCTGCTTAAGCCTTGAAACTAGACCCTCAAGCTCTTCGATGTGGTTTCTGGGATCTTCATTGTGGGAACCGAAATTCACACCGTAAATTTCCGATAAATAAGATTGCGGAGGAAAGCCAAGTAAACCCGACTTTTCTTGAAGGTCCGGATTCTCTGCGTTGCCACACGAAATCGATAAAAATAAACATAAGACAAAGATGGGAATTGTAATATTTGCCCGAGGGCGTTTTATTAGATGAAAGATACGAATACAAGGATTCTCCGAAAGACAAAGAGATTTTCGATTAAAGAAAAAGATAGAGTCGCAGGCAGCCGAACGTCCTAAGCCTTGCTCCGCTAGTCTAACCACCTAAACCCTAGTTCTTCTAAGCTAGCAGGATGCTCTAAGTCTCATTTTCGGATCCCCTCCTCTTCTACTCTTGCTCTCCTTATATATCCACTCCAAGGTCGGTTTGCCTTTAGGATGATGGACCTCGCCTTTGGGCCCAAGCTTATCTCTTCAAGAAATATTCCATTTTCGTCGGTCTTCATAATTATCCTCGAGTTTTCCGCTATTTTTCGGTGACTTGATGTTTATCCGACGTTCGGGAAATCGGATAAACCGTCATAGCCTGATTGGTCTTGAATCCTTAAAATCGTAAGTAAGTCCGTGGACTTGTCTTAAGTCGTTGAACGTTTTATACGATTTCTCGGAAAGACTATCTTTCTCGTAAATTAAACCGTATAGCTTAAATGATCGATGTTCAAGTTAATCGATCTTTATTTTATACGATATCTTCTACGAGAAATCCAATCCTTCTAGTTTTTGTCGTAAAACATCAAGGACGATGTCGACCGAATCGAAAGATGTTCATTTCATAGCCGTGATCGTATCAAACTCACGAGGATCGATCAAACAAGCCAAGATGGGATCAGACCGAGCATGATGGGACCGAGACCAGGACGAGGGCCGTCGACCGGCGCCAGTGCCGGGGTACCGCTGGCGCCAGGCCGGCTTGCGGAACGCGTGCCGCCGGCGCCAGGCCGGCCCGCGTGACGCGTGCCGCCGGCGCCAGGCTGGCCCACGTGACCCGTGCCGCTGGCGCCAGGCCGGGTGTGCCGCCGGCGCCAGGCCAGCCCGCGTGACACGTGCCGCCGGCACCAGGCCGGGTGTGCCGCGGGCGCCTGGCCGGGTGTGCCGCCGGCGCCAGGCCAGCCCGCGTGACGCGTGCTGCCGGCGCCAGGCCGGGAGTGCCGCCGGCGCCAGGCCGGCCCGCGTGACGCGTGCCGCCGGCGCCAGGCCGGCCCGCGTGAATTTATCTCTCTTGTTGGTAAGCATCCCTTTCATGGTCTTCCTCATGAAGATCCCATTACCCACCTCGAATCATTCGAAGATCTAGCATCAACCATTAAAAGCAATGGAGTCTCTGAAGACTGCTACTTCTGCAAACTATTTCCATACTCTCTTGTTGGGGATGCAACTCATTGGTTGAAGAAGCTACCACCAGGATCTCTTACTACTTGGAATGACATTGCAAACGCTTTCGTCAACAAGTTTCTCTATGATGCTTCGGCGAATCTAGAGATTGAGATGAGGTCTATGCTGGAATATATGGTGGAGGATGATGAACAACATGGATCTGGAGAGCTGAGCAGAGTAGAAGAAGCCGCTATTAGTGATACGAGCTCGACATCGATCGACACCACGACTTCAGCATCGATCGATCCCACGACCTCAACATCGATCGTTCCCAGCCTTTCAACATCGATCGACACACACTCCAGTTGTCGATCGACACCACTCAAAATCCCTGAAAAATCGAGTTGTCTTCAGGACATTGCACACTCGAAAGTTACGAACAGTGGTGTATCAAGAAGTGATCTAGCTCTTGAGGTGGATAAAGAGATCGCTATAGAAGATTTCTTAGAGGTAGAGGATTTCATGAAGCTAGAGGATAAAGAACAACCTGGAAATTTGGGACAGGACTTAGAGATAAAGATTGAATAGCACACTTCGAGAAGAGATCTGGGAACTTCACTGAAAGATGGTATCGATCGATACCCACCCAACATCATGGATGTACACCCACCCGATTGCATCGATCGACAACCACATGATAATATCGATCGACACCCATCGTTGGATGAGCTGCCAGGATACACAGTTGAGCTAAATCCGATTAAGGAGAGAATGCACAAGTCTGAGGCCTCACACCTTGCTGTCACCAAACATCTGAGATCACCAATCTGTGCAGAAGAAGCTGCTGGGATTCGGAAAAGAGTGAAGAGGATACATGACCCTGTGAAAACTGTGATTCCCTGCACTGTAGTTGAAGTTGAATCTCATATCCCACCAGATAACGGTGAAGTTGACAAAGGGTCAACAAAGGCAGCATCATTCGACACAGACAAGATACCGTCGATCGACACCGGTGGGACACCATCGATCGACGCTGGACGCGTATCAGAGCAGAATGAGTTCAATGTGAATGGAAATCTTTTTGATGGATACACCACCACGCGATCAGACAAGTCTGGGGGAAAGAGGAAGAAGAATTGGAAGAAGAGAAAAAGGATCAAGGGAGATCCTCAGTTATCATTGATTCCTCACTTCTCAGATGGTATCAGGAAATTCAGAGTGCGCAGTAGATGCTTCTCACAGCCATTTGCAAAACTTAGGGCACTCCTTATTGCTGAGATGATAGTCAAAGGAGAATAGTCTATGGAGGAGGCTTTCACACAAGAATGATAAAGCTTCAGAGTGTAGACATTGAGACTTGGTTTGGAGCAAGTTCTCATTCTCATCCGGACTAAATAAGATCTTCAGAAGTCAAGCTAATGACTAAAAATAAGCGCTGAGTGGGAGGCAACCCACTGTTAGGTTTGTTTTAAATTTGGTTTTATTTTCATTTATTACTAATTTTTGCATTTAGTTATTGCAGGTTAAAAAAAAAAGTGAACAGTAACGACGACACTGTAGCAGATGCACTGTAGCAAGGAAATCGAGAGACAATGTAGCGAGGACATCGATCGATACTGTAGCAAACGAATCGATCGACACTGTAGCAGTATCACAGTAGCAGAGTCACTGTTCATCCGAAAAAAAAAATTATTATTATGGTTTTATCTATTACTTATTCTTAGTGTTTTATTTCTGTTAGGTAAAAAGATAAAGATCCAAGGAAGATGAGTTTCCACAAGAATCGACGATGGCTAGCTAGCATCGATCGACTGAGCATTATGAGTATCGATCGCCACTTAACTGTGTTGGCCGACACTCACATCAAAGTTAGGTATACCGTTTTTCCTTGTTAAATTTAGTACTTATGATTTATTTTTCCACCAATCTTAGACTGGATAATGCTGGTGACAGTGTTGTTTTAAGTCTGGGGGAGGTTCTACTAATATTATGTTTTAGTTAGCTATATATATTTTAAAAAAGGATCCAAGTAGACGATTGCCCATCATATCGACCAATGTGAGCATGTCGATATCGATCGACAGTACATAACTTGCAGCGACCGATGATAACCTATTTCCATCGATCGACACCTAATCCAGTCAGGTATATCGATTCTACTTGTTACTTTGTGTACTTATGATTTATATCCTCAACATAACTCCGGCTGGATATACACTGGGGACAGTATATAATTTAAGTCTGGGGGGATGTTTACTGATATTGATTTATTGTGAGTCTTATAAAATGTTTTTTAAAAGTTTTTATTGAGTCAAGAAGGGGATAATAAACATATTACATTTATGCTTGTTATCTAACCACTCTTTAGCACCATTCAAGACTTACTGATTGCAGATAGTACTAAAGATACTAAAGTGGATCAACCTGTCAACTATCAACACTTGCTGAGATTGTTTGAAGGAACCAAAGCTGACCTCCAACACTAAACCTGACTCAATTGCTTGTCTTGGTGCTTGGTATACATCGGATCGGATTCTTCAGACAAGTCTGGAAGGTAAAGCCTTGTGTAGATTTATCACCCTCTCTCTCTCCATTTCGACCCTAGATATATAGGTAGAAAAAAAACACGAAAATGAAAAAAAAAAAGAAGAGAAAAACAAATGGAAAATATATATATATATATAGTTTTTTAGTTATGTGGAATCCGAACAGGACTTGGTGACTACAACCATTAAGGCTTGCTTCATAAGGATTCCAACAAAAAGAATTCGAACGGGACTTGGTGGCGACAATCATCAAGGTTCGATTCTTATGAATTCTTGGATATAGGTCAAAAAGAAGTGAACAGGACTTGGTGGCAACCACCATCAAGTCTTGATTCATGGAAGTCTGTCCAATCTTGGTCAATGATCCTGCAATGGAAGCAGACTTTGACTGAGAGAGAAATAAGTAGAGAGAGAAGATAGGAACTAACTTTTACCTGCAGGTCCAGATACTTGTTTGAGAATCCTTGCATCTTGTGATCGATACCCCCAAGGTAAAGCTTACACTTTTATTTATGTTAAGAATGAGGTTGGTAGAGGGGAATGTCAGACAAGATTTGCTAAGTTGTTGGCTAGGTGAATTTGGTTGCTAAGCTAGGATATGTATAATGTGCTTTTGTGATTAGGAATTTTTAGATGTGGATTGCAATATTGTAGAGGTGATGATTCTAAGTTTTAAATCATGTGAGTCCCTGCTGTATTCAAACCTCTTTCAGAGAGACTGCCTGTTGGTTTTGCTTGAGGACAAGCAAAAGGGTAAGTCTGGGGGAGTTGATCGACCATGGATTTTACCCATTTTTAGCCATGGTCTATAGGTGTTTTTATATATATTTACTATGATATAGAGTCTATTTAGAGTATTTACAGGTTCAGGTACGTTCTGGAGATATATGGTGATTTTTGAGTCTTTTGAGGTGTAGAACTGCACAGACGCGTCAGATGTTTATCTATGGATGGAGACCTTCCCACCGTTGGATTGAGCCCATCTTTTGACACGAGATATAGCTTTGAGTTATATTTCCACTGACACCCGTCTCAGGTCAATCAGCATCCTGTAGCAGAAGTTATGCCCGTTTTACTGAAGAGTGGTCAGTCTGCCTCACGAGAGAAGGCTGTCGAGAAGAGGAATGCATATCGATCGATGCAACAGAGTGCATATCGATCGATATGGATCTCAGAATGTGGGCCAAGCATATTTTATGACCGTTTGAAGCCCAGAAGCCACCACAAAGTTACCAAAATACCCTTGGACGACCAGAAACCCTATTTATGTGTTTTCTAAGCCATTGTTGACGGCTACGCTTTTTCTTTGTGCTTTTCTATTCTATTGTTCTCTTTGTTGAGAGAGACGGGAGGAACTCCTATCAGAGTCCTCTTGGAACTCCATTGGTTTTATTATTCTATTCTATTCATCTATTCTTTCTATGATTTCTGTGACAACTATCATGTTTGAATAAATCCACCTGTTAGGTTTAGGGTTCAGATAGGTTATGAGGGATTAGCCCTAAATATAGAATTGCTAAGTTGTGATATTCATCATTGAAGATTTTCATAATGCTTGTTAGAGAGTAATTAACCTGAGCTTGATTATAGATTTATTATCTTACTTCTCTTCTCTGAGCTAGGATTGATAGATACCTTCGAGAGTTGGTCTAGAAACCCCAGTGAACATATATTCGACCCGCGCAAAGCGCTTACTAGAAGTGTATCGATCGATTCTCCTATAGAGACATCGATCGATATGATGCAAAGCTTATCGATCGATACGCCTAACCCGACATCGATCGATGCTTTCCTAGAATCGACAACGAGAGTTGGAGTTCTTGGATCTAGTAATAGATAACCTGGAAATCGAGAGATGGTTGGTTATTCTAGTAGTTGAGTTCTATAATATTATGCTTTAGTCTCTATATCATTATAATCCTGATTACCTGAATAGAAACCCTAGATCTAGCAACCATCCTTCCATTAAATAACTCCTTGCCTTGTTGAATAATTGTCTTGTTCAACTTGTTTACTGCTTTATTTATTATTTGCTATATTTATTTACTGCTTTAAACCTATTAGCCTAGCTTAATCATATAACTATTAGATCTGATTGGTTCCCTAGCTCCTTGTGAATTCGATCCCTAAGTACTATAACTGAATCTCTTATTTGAGAGAGTAAAGTCACTCCTTAGGGTAATTTGAGTGATATCACTTTTACTTTTTTGTTGCAGTTAATGTT
Source organism: Brassica juncea (assembly GCA_018703725.1). Taxonomy (NCBI): domain Eukaryota; kingdom Viridiplantae; phylum Streptophyta; class Magnoliopsida; order Brassicales; family Brassicaceae; genus Brassica; species Brassica juncea. Next base: position 16,598,489 of record CM031941.1, on the reverse strand, counting down.
CCAGGTGCATGACCATTAGACATACTTGGAGAAACGCACAAGGAGATTTACATTCACTCACCAACGAACAGCTTGTAAGATTGAAAAGAACAAATTGCCAACAGGCAAGACCTACCGACACCACAAATGGTGATCACGGCAACCAAGATGATCTTACTGCTGCGATGGCGCTCATGCAACAACAGATGCAGCAGATGCAACAAACCATCCAGGCCCAACAAGCAGCCCAAAACGCTGCTAACCAGCAGGAAGGCGTCGTTCCGATCGGGCAGAGAAATTTTCTGCACAACTTGCCCGCAACACGCTCCGCTATCAACCCTCCACCCTGCACTAGACAAGATTTTGAAATAAAGCCATCTTTGATCAGCCTGTTACAGAGGTAGATATTCAATGGCTTACCTGCAGAAATCCCAATAGACCACATCGAAATTTTTGAGAAAGTGTGTGGCTTCACTCGAGCAAACGGAGTACCACCAGACTACATCAAGTGCACATTGTTCCCTTTCTCTCTCGATGGCAAAGCTTCTCGCTGGTTAGACTCTCTGCTGACCGGATCGCTTACCTCATGGGAACATGTCCGATCTGTGTTCCTTAACCACTTCTACACGAAATCCAAAACAGCAGCCCTGAGGCAGAAGATTGCTACTTTCAAACAACTAGTGGACGAGCCATTTTGCGATGCTTGGGAGCGATTCAACGTCTACCACAGAGAATGCCCACACCATGGTTTCGAAGATGACTATCTCCTTGGAGTGTTCAATGACGGAGTAGGATGGGAATACAGAAACACCCTCAACTTGGCCAGTAAGGGAGATTTAATGACCCAGTCAACTCAAGGTGCGTTTGAACTGATCGAAAAGGCAACAAGCTCAGCAGATAATAACCGAGAGAGCGATCGCACCAAAAAAAGGTTAACAGCATCGACAATCACAAGATTTATTAGCTATCAGCCAAGGTTGATCAACTGATCAAGAACAACAAAAACCAGGTCTTTATCATGGAGGAATCCCCTCAGGATAATGCAACCACGGATGCCGCGTCTGAAGCAGATAAACCAGACGATGATCAGATGGAGGTCAGCTATGTGAATGGGCAAGGATGGCAGTTCAAGAATTACCACCCGAACCCTAATGTGAGGAACAACGCCCAACTCTTTTGGCCCAAGCAGGATAAACCAGTTGATAATGCGCAGAGCAGTCAAGGACAGTACGCTGGACAACAGAAGAGTTACCAACCTCGGACCTTTGTTCTAAGCCAAGCGCACAAAAACCAGTACCAGAAACAGCAGACCACTCAACAAGCTGCTCCTGCTTCTACAGCTGCTCCACAGGAAGATACAGAGAGTTTGACAACGATGCTCCAGCAGCTGCTTCGGGGTCAACAAATCCAAGGAATAGCATTGAACCAGGTCACGACGGACATAAACAACAGAATGAACCATATGTTCAATGACTTAAATACCAAGTAAGACAAAGTTGTGAGCCACATGAGGAAGATGGACATTCAGATTGCTCAGACTGCTGAGAACGTCAAGAGGCAGCAAGGTACTCTCCCTGGGAAGACCGATAAGAATCCCAAGGGTAACAGCAGCCGAGAAGGGTAAGAAAAAGGAAGGGGAGCAACCGCGATCGGAAGCTGCTCCTCTCTCTGATGACGAAACAGAACAGCCAGCTGAAACTGATCCGGCACCTAAGGCCACACCTGCTAAGCCTGTTCCTGCATGTGAATACATCCCTAAGGTCCCATACCCTGTTCCAGCAAAGAAATCTCGGAAAGATCGTGAGGAGATGAAATGCAAGAAGATGTTGGAGGAACTGACTATCAAATTACCTCTGATTGATGCAATCCAGATGATACCATCTATGGGTAGTTTGATGAAGGGATTGATCTCAGGAAATATATCTGGAGATAGCGAGATCATGCTGGTCTCAAAAGAGTGCACTGCAGTGCTACAGAACAAGCCGATCAAGAAGCTGGGTGATCCAAGGAGATTTGTTCTTTCGGTACAAATTAGGAAGACAGTGTTGGCCTGTTCTCTCTGCGATTTGGGTTCGACTGTGAATCTCATGCCCTACTCAGTGGCAAATCGACTGGGTTTCACTAAATTTAAGCCGGCAAGAATTTCCCTGCTATTTGCAGACAGGTCAGTTAAGTCACCAGTGGGTATTCTGGAGGATCTCCAATTCAGAGTTGGAAACACCCTTGTTCCAGCTGATTTTGTGGTTCTCGAGGTTGATGATGAACCAAGAGACCCGCTCATTCTAGGCCGTCCTTTCTTATGCACAGCTGGTGCAATTATAGATGTCCGGCAAGGAAGGATTGACCTATATCTCGGGGACATCGCAATGAAGTTCGAAATGAACAAGTTGCTGAAGAAGCCAATGATTGATGGACAAACTCACTAAGTTGAAGATGACGATCAGGTACTGTTCCCTGAGGTTGGAATGATTGAGGAAATCCTAACTGACAACCCACTCGAACTAGCCCTGATCCGAGCTGAGACCGAACATAACATGATGAGCGTTGACGCGGATGGCTACAACAAGATGCTTGACACTACCAGAAGCATGGAGAAGCTAGTCGCTTATCTAAGTCTGGGGGAAAAGGACGAGAGCAACCAGAGCGGTCCAACCGGAACACCTGTTCTCAAACGAACACCTGCGACGAACAGCCAAATTGACGACCCATGGAGCGAGCTGAAGGCTCCGAAGGTTGAACTCAAATCCCTCCCAGCAGGGCTCAGATATGCGTTTCGAGGGCCTAATTCTACCTATCCTGTCATAGTGAACTCTGAACTGAACAATGTTGAAACTGCTAAGCTTTTGTGTGAATTAAGAAAATATCGTAAGGAATTAGGGTATTCTCTAGCTGACATTCCAGGTATATGACCTGACTTGTTCATGCATAGAATACATCTAGAAGATGAATCAATGACTTATGTCGAACATCAGAGGAGGTTAAACCCAAATCTAAAAGATGTTGTCAAGAAAGAGATAATGAAACTTCTAGAAGCTGGAGTGATTTATGCGATCTCTGATAGCAAATGGGTTAGCCATGTTCATGTAGTTCCTAAAAAGGGTGGAATCACTGTGATAACAAATGAAAAGAACGAACTGATCACTACTAGAACAGTAACTGGACATCGCATGTGCATTGATTTTCGCAAATTGAATGCTGCAACACGCAAGGATCATTTCCCACTCCCTTTCATTGATCAGATGCTCGAAAGATTGGCTAACCACCCTTATTATTGTTTCTTAGATGGCTATTCAGGTTTCTTTCAGATCCCTATCCACCCTGATGATCAGGAGAAGACGACGTTCACTTGCCCTTATGGCGCGTTCACCTATAGGAGAATGCCATTCGGCTTGTGCAATGCTCCTGCGACATTTCAACGTTGCATGATGTCGATTTTTACTAACTTGATTGAGGACATAATGGAAGTTTTCATGGATGACTTTAGTGTCTATGGAAACTCTTTTTCTGTTTGTTTAAACAATTTATGTAAGGTGTTGCAGCGATGCGAGGAGAAGGATCTAGTGCTGAACTGGGAGAAGTGTCATTTCATGGTCAAGGATGAGCTTGTTCTAGGACACAAAATCTCGGAAAAGGGGATAGAGGTCGATAAGGCAAAGATCGAGGTGATGAGGAGCTTGCAACCACCAACTACAGTAAAGAGAATTAGAAGTTTCTTGGGACACGCAGGGTTCTACAGACGGTTCATCAAGGATTTCTCAAAGATCGCGAGACCACTCACTAGGCTGCTCTGCAAGGATACAAAGTTCGAATTCGATAGTGACTGCTTGGCTGCTTTCCACACGATAAAAAGAGCCTTAATCAGTGCCCCGATTGTTCAACCTCCGGACTGGGATCTTCCGTTCGAGATCATGACAGATGCCAGTGATTTCGCAGTTGGAGCAGTGCTGGGACAGCGAAAGGATAAGAAGCTGCATGTGATCTACTATGCGAGCCGAACAATGGACGAAGCGCAATGCCGATATGCCACCACCGAGAAGGAGATCCTTTCCATAGTCTATGCTTTCGAGAAATTTAGGTCCTACCTAGTAGGTTCTAAGGTGATTGTACACACGGATCACACGGCATTGAGATACTTGCTGACCAAGAAAGATGCCAAACCGCGTCTACTGAGATGGATTCTTCTACTCCAAGAATTCGATCTTGAGATCAAGGATAAGAAGAGGATTGAGAATGGAGTTGCAGACCATCTATCCAGAATGAAGATCGACGAAGAGACTGCTCACGACGACAGTCTTCCTGAGGAGCACGTCTATGCGATTGGTCTGTACAATGAGAGCAGCCTTGACACGTTCTCCACAGACTGTTCCGCAGAGCCGGAACAATATGTTGCTGCGATCAAAAATAGATATCCCCATCTACCTTGGTTTGCTGAGATAGCCAATTTCTTGGCTGCTGAGAAAGAACCCGTTGAGTTCACTGGGAATGATAAGAGGATGTTTCTGAGAGATGCCAAACATTACTTCTGGGATGAACCGTTCCTATATCGACATTGCAAGGATGGATTCTCCGTCGATGTGTTCCAGAAGATGAAATTCCTGGGATTCTACATCACTGCCACGGTTCCTCATATGCTGGTCATTTTGCCACATTTAAAATGGTTTTGAAGATTCTTCAAGCCGGTTTCTGGTGGCCGACTATGTTCAGAGATGCTCATGATTTCATATATAGATCTAACGCGTGCCAGAGAATGTGAAACATCAGCAAAAGGAACGAGATGCCTCGGAGCTTTATAATAGAGATTGAGGTAATCGACTTTTGGGGGATCGATTTCAGGACCATTCCCACCTTCCGATATGCCACCACCGAGAAGGAGCTCCTTTCCATAGTCTATGCTTTCGAGAAATTTAGGTCCTACCTAGTAGGTTCTAAGGTGATTGTACACACGGATCACACGGCATTGAGATACTTGCTGACCAAGAAAGATGCCAAACCGCGTCTACTGAGATGGATTCTTCTACTCCAAGAATTCGATCTTGAGATCAAGGATAAGAAGAGGATTGAGAATGGAGTTGCAGACCATATATCCAGAATGAAGATCGACGAAGAGACTGCTCTCGACGACAGTCTTCCTGAGGAGCACGTCTATGCGATTGGTCTGTACAATGAGAGCAGCCTTGACACGTTCTCCACAGACTGTTCCGCCGATCCGGAACAATATGTTGCTGCGATCAAAAATAGATATCCCCATCTACCTTGGTTTGCTGAGATAGCCAATTTCTTGGCTGCTGAGAAAGAACCCGTTGAGTTCACTGGGAATGATAAGAGGATGTTTCTGAGAGATGCCAAACATTACTTCTGGGATGAACCGTTCCTATATCGACATTGCAAGGATGGATTCTCCGTCGATGTGTTCCAGAAGATGAAATTCCTGGGATTCTACATCACTGCCACGGTTCCTCATATGCTGGTCATTTTGCCACATTTAAAATGGTTTTGAAGATTCTTCAAGCCGGTTTCTGGTGGCCGACTATGTTCAGAGATGCTCATGATTTCATATATAGATCTAACGCGTGCCAGAGAATGTGAAACATCAGCAAAAGGAACGAGATGCCTCAGAGCTTTATAATAGAGATTGAGGTGTTCGACTTTTGGGGGATCGATTTCATGGGACCATTCCCACCTTCTCAAAAAAATGAATACATCTTAGTCGGGGTGGACTATGTCTCCATGTGGGTAGAAGAATTTTCCAGCCCAACAAATGACGCACGAGTAGTCACCAAGATGTTCAATTCCATTATTTTCCAGGTTTGGGGTACCCGGAGTAGTCATAAGTGATGGAGACACCCACTTCATCAACAAGGTTTTCCAAGGCCTCCTGAAGAAGAACTGTGTAAAGCATAAGGTTGCAACAGCATATCACCCTCAGACCTGTGGCCAAGTGGAGGTACCTAATAGAGTGATCAAGAGCATTCTGCAGAAGACAGCCGGAACAACCTGTAAGGATCGGTCTTTCAAATTAGACGATGGGCTACGGGCTTACAGAATAGCCTACAAAACACCACTTGGGACAACTCCCTATCATCTGGTCTACAAAAAGGTGTGTCATCTCCCTGTGGAACTTGAACATAAGGCAGCCCGGGCTGTCAAACTGCTCAACTTCGACATCAAATCAGCCAAGGAGAGGCGTTCCATTCAGATACATGAGCTGGAAGAGATCAGGCATCTAGCTTACGAGAGCTCAAAGATCTATAAAGAGAAGACCAAGGCATATCATGACAAGCGGATCATTAATAGAGACTTTGCACCAAATGATCAGGTGATATCACTCAAATTACCCTAAGGAGTGATTTATACTCTCTCAAATAAGAGGTCGAGTTGTAGCACTTAGGGATCGAATCCACAGAGAGCTAAGGCACACACTAGATCTAATAGTTATATGATTAAGCTAGGCTAATAGGTTATAAGACAGTAAATAAAGCAATAAACAAGGTGAAAAGAGAATTGTTCAGCTTGGCAAAGAGTTGTTTGATGGAAGGATGGTTTGCTAGATCTAGGATATCTATTCAGGAAGTCAGGATTATAATAGTATGAATGTTTATGTGAGATGCTTGCATGATATTAAAGAACCCAACTATAACAATAACTTTAACTGTCGTCCTAGGTTATCTATTACTAGAACCGATTAGACTCCCATTGGTGAAACATAGGAAGGCGTCGATCGACCTGCTGTTGCACGTATCGATCGACAGTGTCTCGCGTCAATCGATCGATGACTCTATAGGAGGATCGATCGATGCGCCTTGTTGGGGTCAAAAACGGTTATCTCGAAATCAACGGCTAAAGATCCTTCCAAACTCAAAGATTTCCCGCACGAACGATCAACGGGGGAAGGATCGGGCGACGGAGAATCCACGGGCGGCAAAGAATCCCTGGCGCCGGCGGCAGGCGAGACGGAGCTGGCCTGGCGCCGGCGGTAAGCCCCCTGGCGCAGGCGACAAGCGCGACGCAGCCGGCCTGGCGCCGGCAGCAAGCCCCCTGGCGCCGGTGGCAGACGCGACGTAGCCGGCCTGGCGCCGACGGCAAGCCCCCTGGCGCCGGCGGCAAGCGCGACGCAGCCGGCCTGGCGCTGGCGGCAGGTCCCCTGGCGCCGCTCGACGGTCCTCGTCCTGGTCTCCGTCCCATCGTGCTCGGTCTGATCCCGTCTTGGCTTGCTTGGATCAATCCTCGTGGGTTTGATACGAACACGGCTACGGAATTAACATCTCTCGATTCGACTCGATTTGAATCATCCTCGATGTTTTACGACAAAAATTAGAAAGGTTGGATTTCCCGTAGAGGATATCGTGTAAAACAAGATCGATTAACTCGAACATCGATCCTTTAGGCTATACGGTTTATTTTACGAGAAAGATAGTCTTTCCGAGAAATCGTATAAAACGTTTAACGACTTAAGACAAGTCCACGGACTTACTTACGATTTTAAGAATTCAGGCCCAATCAGACTATGACGGTTTATCCAATTTCCCGAACATCGGATAAACATCAAGTCACTGAAAAATAGGGGAAAACTCGAGTATAATTACGAAGATCGACGAAAATGGAATATTTCCTGAAGAGATAAACTTGCGCCCAAAGGCGAAGTCCATCATCCTAAGGCAAACTGACCTAGAAGTGAGTATATAAGGAGAGCAAGAGCAGAGGAGAAGGGGATCCGAAAATTAGACTTAGAGCACTTTGCTAGCTTAGAAGAATTAGGGTTTAAGTGGTTAGACTAGCGGAGCAAGGCTTAGGACGTTTGGCTGCCTGCAACTCTATCTTTTTCTTTAATCGCAAATCTCTCGGTATTTCGGAGAATCCTTGTATTCATATCTTTCATTTAATAAAACGCCTACGAGCAACTATCACAATTTTTATTTTTGTCATCTGTTAACTTTCTCGATTTCGTGTGGCAACGCAGAGAATCCGGACCTTCAAGGAAAGTCGGGTTAACTTGGCTTTCCTCCGTAATCTTATTCATTAAAATCGACAGTGCGAATTTCGGTTCCCACAGTTTGGCGCTAGAAGGAGGGGGGGACGGATTCTCTAACTCGAAAACCACCAATCGATCGAAGTTCAGTATGGCTACTTCGTCAGCCCGCAACATCGTATCCTTCGAGGATCGAGCAACGGCCAGCATGGCCAAACCTCACAACAATCTCCTCGTAATAGAACTCACGATCCAGGATATTGACGTAGCAAGGGTATTAGTCGACACCGGATGCAAGGCTAATATTATCTATTAAAGCACCCTCGAGAGGATGGGCGTCGATCTAAGCATCCTTACAGATGACCCCAGCCCAGTATTCGGACTCTCGGGAAAAGTTATGACCCTCAGTTCGACAAACCTCTCAGTCAGAACCGGGAGCGTCGCAAAAACACGGAATTCCTGGTGATCGATGGTCCAACATCCTACAACGCGATAGTTGGAACTCCCTGGCTAAATTCCATGAGAGCGATCCCATCAACATTCCACATATGCCTCAAGTTCCCGACACCTTTCGGGGTCGAAACGATACATGGTAGTAACGGAGCAGCGCAGGTATACCTCGCTACCGAACTAAAACGGAAAAATTCCGAAATTGAGACCTCTCGGAAAAAACAAACGATTCACGACTCGCCGGAAACCTTCTGGCAGTCCCAAAGAGCTAAGGCCCTAGAAGGGAAGCGTGAACCAACCTGCAAACCGGTGGTCTCGATCTGCCTCGACGATTCCTTCCCGGAACGATGCGTCGAAATCGGAGCTAACCTCCGCGAACCAATAAAAGCAGAGCTCATTGCATGTCTCAAAAAGAACCTCGGTACGTTCGCTTGGGCTGCGTAGGATATGCCGGGAATCGACATTAGCGTAACATGTCACGAACTTAACATCGACCCGACTCACAAACCCGTAAAACAAAAGAGACGAAAGCTGGGACCTGAGCGTGCCACTGCAGTCAACGAGGAAGTCGAAAGACTCCTCAAAGTAGGGTCGATAACAGAAGTTAGGTATCCAGACTGGCTTGCCAACCCTGTCGTGGTAAAAAAGAAGAACGGCGAGTGGCGAGTCTGTGTCGATTTCACGGATCTGAATAAAGCCTGTCCAAAGGACTGCTTCCCGCTCCCACACATCGACCGACTGGTCGAAGCAACTGCGGGAAACAAGCTTCTATCATTCATGGACGCTTTTTCCAGATACAATCAGATCATGATGAATCCCGACGACCGCGAAGAAACTGCATTCATCACAGACCGCGGAACGTATTGCTACAAGGTAATGCCTTTCGGTCTTAAAAATGCGGGTGCAACGTATCAGCGACTCGTTAACAAAATGTTTGCCGAGCAACTCGGAAAAACTATGGAAGTATACATCGATGATAAGCTCGTAAAAAATCTTGACAAACATGATCATGTAACCCACCTAGAGGAATGTTTTGCACGAAACTCAACCCGGCGAAATGCAGATTCGCAGTGGCATCGGGAGAATTCCTCGGATACCTCGTAACGTATCGCAGAATCGAGGCCAATCCTAAAAAAATCGATGCACTGATAGAGATGGCCTCCCTGAGAACCAAGCGAGAATTCCAGAGGTTAACCGGAAGAGTCGCGGCTTTGAACCGTTTCATCTCGCGCTCCATGGATAAGCGCCTACCGTTTTACGAAACGTTGAAGGGAAACAAGAAGTTTGAATGGTCCGAGAAATGTGAAAAGGCTTTCCAACAGTTGAAACATTACCTGGCCACTTCACCAGTTCTCGCAAAACCGGTGGAAGGTGAACCTATTTTCCTCTATATCGCAGTTTCCGCAACAGCAGTCAGTGGCGTCCTGATATGAGAAGAACACGGCGAACAAAAGCCAATCTTTTACGTAAGCAAGACATTGCTGGATGTGGAAACTCGATACCCGCTAATGTAAAAATTAGCATTCACCGTCATAACCTCGGCAAGGAAACTAAGACCATATTTCCAGTCTCATACTATAGTGGTTCTCACCACATTCCCTCTGCGGATAATCCTGCACAGTCCAAGCCAATCTGGTAGGCTCGCGAAATGGGCAATCGAACTAAGTGAATACGACGTCGAATATCGCCCAAGGACATGTGCAAAGTCCCAGGTGCTTGCGGATTTCTTGGTAGAATAACCCACTGGAGACATGACTAACGAGGAGCCGAACTCAACTTGGGTCCTCCACGTCGACGGATCCTCGTCCAAACAAGGGTCCGGAATCGGAATTCGACTCACCTCTCCTAACGGGGAAATCCTAGAACAGTCATTCCGATTGGCTTTTCATGCTTCAGCCAATGAGGCAGAATACGAGGCACTCGTCGCAGGCTTGCGGCTAGCCCTTGGATTAAAAATCCGTAATATTCACGCTTACTGCGATTCTCAGTTAGTCGCCAACCAGTACAGCGGAGAGTATGAAGCAAGAGACGAAAGGATGGACGCATATCTAAAACTCGTCCAAGAACTGGCTCGTAGTTTCGACCAGATCGCCCTCACCAGAATCCCTCGCTCGGAAAACGTCCAGGCCGACGCCTTGGCTGCCCTCGCCTCAAGCTCAGATCCAGGGCTCAAAAGGATAATCCCCGTCGAATTCATCGAACATCCGAGCATCGGACCACCAGTGGTCGTCAATCTTATCCGAGGAGAGATTGAAGATGCGGAAGAAGTCGAGGATCAACCGGAAGCGGATGCGGACCAAACCGAGTATGGCTGCGACAGCCCTTGGTTAGAACCAATCCGGGCCTATATCGTGAATGGAACCTTACCCGCCGAATCAAAGACACACAACTCGAGAACTTCGTCTGGAAATATATCATAACTAGACATGGGGTCCTGTACGAAATCGTAACAGACAACGAATCTCGGTTTATCTCTGCTCGATTCGAAGCATTCTGCGAAAAGTGGAAAATACGACTTACAAAGTCAACTCCCAGGTATCCGCAATGCAACAGACAGGCTGAAACTATAAACAAAACTATCCTAGACGGATTGAAAAAGCGCTTAGACGCCAAGAAGGGACGATGGGCCGAAGAACTCGAAGAAGTTCTCTGGTCTCACCGAACGACTCCTAGGCGGGCAACGGGAGAAACTCCCTTTGCCCTGGTCTACGGAACAGAATGTATGATCCCAGCAGAAGTAGAATTTCCCGGCGTACGCGGAAGATTTCTCCCCGAACGGGAAGATCTGAACAACGCCATGTTGCTGGATATTCTTGACCTGATCAACGAACGTCGCGACCAAGGGCTCATCAGGATACAAAATTACCAGCACGCTTCCGCCAGATACTACAATGCAAACGTACGCCATCGCAGGTTCAAGGAAGGCGATTTAGTCTTGCGTAAAGTCTTCCAAAACACCGCCCAACGAAACGCGGGAAAACTGGGGACGAACTGGGAAGGACCTTACAAAGTAATAAAAGTAGTCCGACCAGGCTCATACCAAATCGCAAACATGGAAGACGTCAAAATCCCGAGAACTTGGAATGCGATGCACCTCAAAAAATACTACCACTAAACGATAAAATGTGGTACAAAAGAACTACGAGATGGCTTGATCCCTAGACAAGGGTACGTAAGCAACTCGCCAACCGGCGGGTTCAGCTATCCCCCCAATTAAAAAAAAGGGGGGGGGAGTGGGTACGTATACTCGTATACTCCCACAAATTTCAAAGATTCTAAAAGTTTTCGAAATTTTTTCACAACTTTTTCAAATCAGCCGAAACGGCCACGACAACGGATCCAGTATCCACAAAGCGATTACCACATCCAAAAATTCACCCGAAATAATTCGCGGACTTCTCCTACAAAGCCCATAGACCTTACTATGGCATAAAGAAAATTTTTTTGCAGCACCGCGAGACGTCGCTTCACGCTCGAACAAACATTTTCCCAAACTTTTCACACCTCCAAACGGTATCATTTCGTTGTTGCTGATCACAACAAACGAACTCTAACATCCTAAACAGACAAATAGCCGCCCTTCAAGGGGTAGGCTCTCTTGCATCCGACAAGGATAAACATAGCGCGCTATACAAGAAATCCAAATTTTGGTTTAGCTCTTCGTAAAGGAAGTAGCTCGACTCACGCCAAGACAAATCATATAAGCCGACAACAATTCGCTGATTTTAAACGGTACGAGTCAGGTTAAAATCGCAAATAGGCAAAACGAAAGCCGATTTGTCATCGCAAAGCCTCAGTCCGAGAGTAAACCTAGGTCTTGCCCTAAACCCAGCCACGCTGGATCTTGACTTCTCACAGACATAGTATGGTATACGAGATCCAAAAATTTGTCTCTTCACTTAAGCCTATTCGTTTCACAAACTTTTCGCGTAAATCGGTAAACCGCGGAAAATCTCGCTTTATGCAAACAATAGGTACGGTTATCATCAGGGAACTAGGAATGAGACGACAACTCACACCCTCTTTCTCATACTTCGAAAAAACTGAAGTTCATAAATAATCGAAAAACATTTCATAGATTGAGACCGCAAAAGTTCAAACAAAACCCCAAAAAGGGGCAGGGATTCGAAGCCACCAACGGCCAGTCCCGGTAAATACATCATGGCCTCTTAACGGCCGAAACACATATAAAACAAAATCCCCGAAGGGATTGATAAACCTAGACGCTCCCAGGAGCGTCACCTTCATCCTCAAACTCACCCGCTGTTGGTGTCAAAGTCGGTCACGACGAAATCAATGACTGAAAGTCTCTGGAAAGTATTTCTCAAAACAAAAAGTCTCGGATAATTTGAAAAGAAGTTATACGAGATTTTCTCAAATTAGAATATCCACTCTCTGGTGAGGTCGAAAACAGTTATCTCGAAATCTACGGCTAAAGATCCTTCCAAACTCAAAGATTTCCCGCACGAACGACTAACGCCGGAAAGATCGGTCCGCTCGCCCAAGGACATCAAGATTCGATCACCACAAAAACCCTAAACACAAAAGAATCTGCCTCGACACTTCGAAGAGGTCGTTCTCTCAAACCGTGAGGAACCAGAAAACGATCAAGATATCAAATCAAAGCCCTCGCCGAGATCTTCAAAACGTCCGTGCTGGTACCGGACGCCTGGCGCCGGCGGCACCCCGGCCTGGCGCCGGCGGCACCCCGGTCTGGCACCGGCGGCACGCATCACGCGGGCCGGCCTGGCGCCGGCGGCAAGAATCACGCGGGCCGGCCTGGCGCCGGCGACACACCCGGCCTGGCGCTGGCGGCACGCGTCATGCGGGCCGGCCTGGCGCCGGCAGCACACCCGGCCTGGCGCAGCGGCACCCGTCACGAGGCCCGGCTTGGCGCCGGCGGCACGCGTCACGCGGGCCGGCCTGGCGCCGGCGGCACCCCGGCCTGGCGCCGGTCGACGGCCCTTGTCCTGGTCTCGGTCCCATCATGCTTGGTCTGATCCCATCTTGGCTTGTTTGGATCGATCCTCGTGAGTTTGGTACGATCACGGCGACAGAATGAACATCTTTCGATTTGGTTGGAATCGTCCTTGATGTTTTACGACAAAAAATAGAAGGATTGGATTTCTCGTAGAAGATATCGCATAAAACAAGATCGATTAACTCGAACATCGATCCTTTAGGCTATGCGGTTTATTTTACGAGAAAGATAGTCTTTCCGAGAAATCGTATAAAACGTTCAACGACTTAAGAAAAGTCCACGGACTTACTTACGATTTTAAGAATTCAGGCCCAATCAGGCTATGACGGTTTATCCGATTTCCCGAACATCGGATAAACATCAAGTCACCGAAAAATAGGGGAAAACTCGAGGATAATTACAAAGATCGACGAAAATGGAATACTTCCTGAAGAGATAAACTTGGACCCAAAGGCGAGGTCCATCATCCTAAGGCAAACCGACCTAGGAGTGGGTATATAAGGAGAGCAAGAGCAGAGGAGAAGAGGATCCGAAAATCCTAGAATCTAGACTTAGAGAACTCCTGCTAGCTTAGAGAACTTAGAACTTAGGCGGTTAGGCCAGCGAGGCAGGACTTAGAACGTCTGGCCGCCTCTTGTTCTAGTTTTATCTTCTCCGCAGACCCTTGTTCCTCTCGGAAGGATCTAACAATTCTTTTACTCACAGCTCCGCACATAGAAACCCTAGGCATTATCTTCGACATGCCCGTTTCTATGACCAACGCTCATACTAGACGAACCAGGCCCTAGAACGTCTGGCCGCCTCCTGCTCGCAAATCTCCGCTCCTCTCGGAAGGATCGGACAATTCTTTTAGTTCAGAGCTCCGCACATAGAAACCCTAGGCGTTATCTTCGACATGCCTGTTTCTATGACAAACTCTCATACTAGATCGAACCCGCCCAGACGGTTCGATCTCTTGTTCAACTCTTTCTAAACTGAACTACGTCCGACTTGATCCTCGAAAGAGGTACGTAGGCAGCCTTTCTTAAGGTCCAGTCCCAAATCTTAACAAAACCTTTTCCGCATTTATTTGGTCACTTGTCGTTGGCTGTCGCAGAGAATCCGGACCTTCAGGGAAAGTCGGGTTAACTTGGCTTTCCTCCGTTTTTATTCATTAAAATCGACGGTGTGAATTTCGGTTCCCACAGTTTGGCGCTAGAAGGAGGGGGGGGACGGATTACTCTTACTCATACGGCTGCAAAGCGCTTGATCGAACCGATGTCCGGAAATATGAAAGAAAAAGTTGCAGTTTGCGTCAACGATGGTAAAACAACTCCAGCAGCGACTGTTCCTACGGCCAACGCTTACGCAAACGTCACGGTGCTCGAGCAAATCAAAAACCTAGCCGTGGCTTTCCGCCACTGGAAGAGCACGAAAACGAGCTCGCAATTTCTCTATCTAAACAGAAAGGGCAACGATAAAATCTATCAAACCCCAAAAATTCGTCTTGTTACCAAGTTAGAGAAATCGCAACGAGCAAGGTTTCTACGAAAAACGTTTCTTTCGAGAACCTCTCGGAAAAATAAAACTTATTCTCCTCGAAACCTTGGGGAAACCTTATATTTCTCGCGGAACAGAAGCACGGCAAATCAAATCACCGATTCCCACTGCCGTACTTCTTACAAACAACTCTCGAGGAACAAACGGGAAAACGAAAGGAGGTCGGAGCTTGATCTTACTAGGACGACTTGCCATCGGGTAAGATCAGTCTTCCCAGTCCGCTTTAGTAAGAGCCCATTTTGTTCTCCTTTGTTTCTAGGTCAAAATGGCTTTCGTTTCATCTCAACCGGAGTTTCCGTTGAGATTTTACGAAGAGAACAAAGTCACTGTCCCGGCCACCTCGCCGTGGGCAAGGACAAACATTACCGAGGCCACCTCACCCTCCGACATGGCTACCTTGCCATAGGGAGAACTCACCTTCGTTATCCTTTGAGTCTAGATCAAAGTGGCTTTCGTTTCGTCTCAATCGGAGTTTCCGTTGAGATTTTACGAAGGGAACAAAATCACTCTCCCGGCCACCTCGCCCGTGGACGAGAACAACCATCACCAAGATCACCTCGCCCATGGCCACCTCGCCTGTGGAAACCTCACTTTGCTCTCCTTTGAATCTAGGTCAAGATGGTTTTCGTTTCGTCTCAATCGGAGCTTCCGTTGAGATTTTACGAAGAAAACAATGTCGCTGTCTCGACCACCTCGCCCATGAGAAGGATCTCTCTGTCTCGTCATAGGACGAGACCGGTCCTGTCTCAGTACCATGCATCTTTGCCTGTGTTTTTTGTAACTCGGTCTTTGAGTCCCTGAGCCCCGGGGATCGACGAAGGCAAGTAAAAGCAGCATCGGCGGACGCGGGACACAGCACGGGCGGCAGGGCGCCTGGCGCCGGCGGCAGGGCGCCTGGCGCCGGCGGCAGACCGACCACGCCGCGCCTGGCGCCGGCGGCAGGCTCGTCCTCTCCCGTCTGGCACCGGCGGCTGGCCCATCGTTTCCCGTCTGGCGCCGGCGGCAAGGGTCCTGGCACCCATCCGTGCAGTCGTCTCGTGGTCTCGGGTAAGGCAACATCTTGGTCCCTTAAACCCATGTTCGGATTGTTCGAGAAACACGACGATTCTTCCGCAAAGCCTTCTCGATTTTTTAACAAAGTTCGTATTTTAAAATCTAAGTTCGAAGCCTCATTATTCAAACCCTCGAAGACGGGAAGTCTACGAATCCAAGTCCATCTCGATCCCGACACTCGAGAAATCTCGGAAGACCATAAAAGGTTCGAATGATGAATGGATTTCGATTCATCGTATTAAACGATCACGGTTATTCTAAACACCAATTGTCTCGACTATACGAGGAAATGAGATTCCTTCGGAAATGCCGAAACCTTTAAAAGACTATTTTCTCGAAAAATTTTGTAAAGATTTTAATTCTTCGTAGGACAGGAACAAAAACGTCTTGAAAAACTGCCGTAGAATTTAGGGAACTTAGGACCTAGGTGGATAGTCTAGCAAGCTAAGTCTTAGGCAAAATTTCCAGTCTTGTTCCATCGTTCCTTGATTGTCCAGGCAGAACATGCAAACCGATCTAGTCTCTCGAAAAACCGAGAGACGATCGCCACGCGTTCTAAAAGCATACTCATCCCGCTTCCTAAAAGAAAGAAAAAACGTACACAAGCCTTCGGAAGAACGGCTAACCCGTTTTCTTTCGTAAAAGAAAAGGAAAGTAGGTACGTATACTATACCCGTATAATCCCATCTTCGAAAACTTTTTTCTTCAGCATCAAGACAACGCTTTTGACAAAGCAAACTCTCGCAGCAATAAGATTCGTCTTAAAAACGCTAACGGCATAGCCCAACCGTTACAAACATAGTCTTGAAAACTCTACGTCGTCTCTCGTCGCAAACTCGCGACAACGTCAGACTAATAGCACGACGGTGAACTACGAAAATAACGAAATAACCTTCGGTAAAACTCCATAAGTAGTTCGAAGCAGCTTTCGTCCAAAGGTCGAAATCATAGCGGAAACATCTCCCGTGTAATCCGCGGAAACATCGCTACTTTAACAATCTGCGATTTTCTATCTCCATGAAACCGGTCATCCATTACTTTCGTATAACAAGAACATTTTGAAACAAAACAGCCTATGGAAAAAACATGATCGGTCTCATGCAAAACGATTTCGCAGTACGCAAAAGTGAATGAGGAAAACATAATCCGTGGTCGCGAATATCGCAAGTAATTTGTGAGAAACGCTCTCCGGTTACCTTTGCGAGAACCCCCTTACATCACTTTTACGAAAAATCCTCTGTATGGTCGAGTCAATTCATACAAAGCAACTTTCGTAAAAATAAACATAATGGATCCAACGGGTAACTGACATAGACAGTTTTCGCTCCACAAGGTTTCTGGCTCCTGCTTTCACTCCCGTGGTTACGTTTGAGCAGGAAATAATCACGCAGACGAACCCGCACGTGTCCTGCGTCGATCCCTTAAACTTTGTACCCCTCGGATAAAATGAAACGATTTTCATGCAACAAAAAAAATTTTATACGAACTATTCATCGTATAACTGAGACCTAAAATGGAAGATCGTTTCTAAAAGCCATCAGCCATAATTCAGAAAACTCCGCTATGCTTGGCATGTCTATCTCGGCAAACGCTATTTGGCCCTCGGCCAACTACGCATTTCCGTAAAGCCCGGACCTGAATTCGGCATCCCCATTAAGGACAATCGTAAACTAACATGACCTTAATAAGGGTCATGGTCTGATCGTTTACCAACAACTTCATCGGCGATACGGCTGAATCTAGCCTCCATGCCAATCCAAAGCTACTGAGCGACCACCGCTCAATCACTTAACGGCTAAAAACAACAATCCACGATTTGTTCATAGAACGCCAAGTGACTATTACGCAAGCAATTTGTCGTATAACCCAGAATCGGAAATCATACGATAAACTCTTCATACCAAAACTCAGTCCTAACAACCATATGGTTAACAGAAGATTTAAACTTATCGTCAATCGATTAAGTTCTATACGCCCCGTAAACACGGCATGAAAAGAAACACTCGTGACAAGGCTCCAAGAGTTATATGAGTCATCCTTAATATATATAAACAAATCCCGGAAGGCCAAACGCTTCACGAAGCACTGTGAATGTAGACGCTTCTCCCTGGGTCGAACTTACGCGACCTCTTGGTCCTGCGTCCAAACCGAAACAACAGTTTCTGGCTGCGAACATTCGCAAAACATCTCCACAGCCCGCGAACATTTCAACCACGAAATGCGGCACAGGCGAAGGGGCCAAAGGAGCAGGCAAAGAGATCGGAGAAACAGGCAAAGGATTCGGAGCCGCGGAAGGAACATCGGGCGTCTCAGTCCTCGCCCGCTTTGAGCCTTTCGCAGCACTGCGCCGGGATAGCTTAGCCTTGAAAGAGTCAAACCCATCAATGAGGGACGGAGTAGCGTCCTGAACGGCCGGAACCGACGGAGCCTGGCTGGCCTCACCCATCTCAACATCAGAATCATTCTTTTCAACGTGGGAGGAATACATTTTCTTTTCTTTTTGAGAGAGAAGAAGAGAGAATTTGAAAAGATGTGAAGAATGAGAAGGGATGGCTGGCTATTTATAAAAAAAGGGGGATGATGACGTAGATTTCCTGCGGAAAAGAATCCTTAGCCGAAAAATTCGATTTTCAGAAAACTCGAATCATTCGCCCGCAAAATCGTCTCCGATATTACGAGCTGGGGGGCTAACTGTTGGGGTCAAAAACGGTTATCTCGAAATCAACGGCTAAAGATCCTTCCAAACTCAAAGATTTCCCGCACGAACGGTCAACGGGGGAAGGATCGGGCGACGGAGAACCCACGGGCGGCAGAGAATCCCTGGCGCCGGCGGCAGGCGAGACGGAGCCTGCCTGGCACCGGCGGCAAGCCCCCTGGCGCCGGCGGCAAGCGCGACGCAGCCGGCCTTGCGCAGGCGGCAAGCCCCCTGGCGCCGGCGGCAGACGTGACGCAGCCGGCCTGGCGCCGGCGGCAAGCCCCCTGGTGCTGGCTGCAAGCGCGACGCAGCCGGCCTGGCGCCGGCGGCAGGTCCCCTGGCGCCGGTCGACGGTCCTCGTCCTGGTCTCGGTCCCATCGTGCTCGGTCTGATCCCATCTTGGCTTGCTTGGATCAATCCTCGTGGGTTTAATACGATCACGGCTACGGAATTAACATCTCTCGATTCGACTCGATTGGAATCATGCTCGATGTTTTACGACAAAAATTAGAAAGGTTGGATTTCCCGTAGAGGATATCGTGTAAAACAAGATCGATTAACTCGAACATCGATCCTTTAGGCTATACGGTTTATTTTACGAGAAAGATAGTCTTTCCGAGAAATCATATAAAACGTTCAACGACTTAAGACAAGTCCACGGACTTACTTACGATTTTAAGAATTCAGGCCCAATCAGACTATGACGGTTTATCCAATTTCCCGAACATCGGATAAACATCAAGTCACCGAAAAATAGGGGAAAACTCGAGTATAATTACGAAGATCGACGAAAATGGAATATTTCCTGAAGAGATAAACTTGCGCCCAAAGGCGAAGTCCATCATCCTAAGGCAAACTGACCTAGAAGTGAGTATATAAGGAGAGCAAGAGCAGAGGAGAAGGGGATCCGAAAATTAGACTTAGAGCACTTTGCTAGCTTAGAAGAATTAGGGTTTAAGTGGTTAGACTAGCGGAGCAAGGCTTAGGACGTTTGGCTGCCTGCAACTCTATCTTTTTCTTTAATCGCAAATCTCTCGGTATTTCGGAGAATCCTTGTATTCATATCTTTCATTTAATAAAACGCCTTCGAGCAACTATCACAATTTTTATTTTTGTCATCTGTTAACTTTCTCGATTTCGTGTGGCAACGCAGAGAATCCGGACCTTCAAGGAAAGTCGGGTTAACTTGGCTTTCCTCCGTAATCTTATTCATTAAAATCGACAGTGCGAATTTCGGTTCCCACACGCCTCTAGTAAGCTTTAAGTGCGAGGTTGATAACAGTTCGCTTAAAGAGTTTGCCAAATCAGATGTCGCTTGTTTCCAGCAAATTCCTAAACTCAAAGAAGATAGATCCAAAGATAATATCCACTGTCATCATGTATAGGTTAGCTACTCCTATACAAACATTAAGAGCAATCTTATAAGATGAATATCACATGCTCAAGTATTCAGATTTGGGGCTAATCCCTCAAAACCTATCTGAACCATAAATCTAACAGGTGGATCTATTCAGACATGAAGTTTGTCACAAAAATCATAGATGAATAGATATGAAATTGCAATAGATATTAAAACAAAAACCAATGGAGTTCCAAGAGGACTCTGAAGGAGTTCCAAGAGGACTCTGAAGGAGTTCCAAGAGGACTCTGAAGGAGTTCCAAGAGGACTCTGAAGGATTTCCTCCTTTCTCTCCTAACTTAGAACAATGGAATAGAAAATCACAAAGAAAAGCATAGCCATCAACAATGGCTTAGAAAACACATAAATAGGGTTTTAGGTCGTGCAGGGGCATCTTGGTAATTTGTGGTAACTTCTGGGCTTCAGTCGGTCATAAATTAGGCTCGGCCTACATTCTGATATCCATATTTATCGACACCAAGGCTGTGGTGTCGATCAACATCCATTCATCTTCTCGACAGTTTCCTCTCGCGAGGCAGACTGACCACTCTTCAGTAAAACAGGCATAACTTCTACTACAAGATGCGGATTGACCCCAAACCGGTGGCATTAGAAAGTAACGCAAATATCTATCTTATGTCAAAAGATGGGCTCAATCTAACGGTGGGAAGGTCTTCATCCATAGCTAAACATCTGACGCGTCTGTGCAGTCCTGCACTTCGAAAGACTCCAAAAGACACCATATTTCTCTAAAACGTACCTAAGCCTGTAAATACACTAAATAGACTCCAAAAAATAATAAATATATCTTAAAGCACTCATATACCATGGGTAAAAGTTGGTCAAATCCATTGTATATCATCAGGTCGTGCTCTTTAACTCCAAGTTGAGGTTGTTCCCTGGTAAACTGATGTCAAGTTGGTTCGGAACCTTTACCATTAAAGAAGTCCGACCATACGGAGCAGTTGTGTTGCTGGACCCTAAAGGAGGAGAATTCATCGTGAATGGTCAACGTCTCAAACTGTACCTTGCTGAGACAACAATCGCAGAAGGTGAAAAAATTCCCTTAGGCGATCCCTCTACAGCCTGATCAGCCAACCAAAGTCAAGCTAGTGACTTAAACCAAGCGCTTGGTGGGAGGCAACCCACTCGTAAGTGTAAATAACTTATTTCTTTTATAATTCTATGGTTTGTTTTTAATTTGTGTTTCAGGAAAAAAAAACAAATTCGGAACTTCCCGAAGGAGCAATCCTTTGATTGTTCTTGTTGGAGAACAGCCGCTCCCCCAGGTAAGTCTTCGGGCCCTAAAAATAAAAATTAAAAATTTAATAAAAAGAAGGGGAAGCGGTTTAGGGTTCGCCTATTTAAGGCTGCTCCACCCCACTTCCCCACTTCCTTCTCCTACGCTGCAAACCACCCCCATTTGAAAAGAACCCTAAAATCAAAACTCCCTCAATTCCAAACCGTTTTTCACGATTTCAAGTTCTAATCCCTTAGATTCTCTAGTTATTCTTGTTTATGCAGTTAGCTCTCACACTCACAGACGAGGTAAGCGCTTCATACATCCTTCCCATTCGCCATGCAAATCGCGAATTGGAACCCTCCCTCTCTTGTTCTTCTTGTGGTTGATTTGATTTATTCTAGTTAGCAATAACTTTAACTTGATCCTTCCTACTTTGCTATATTGCTAGAAGAACGAATTTGGGATGTATAAAGTTGCTCCATTTGATGATTTGACCGTTGGAATTATTTGTGCTTTTTGGGCAATCTCGCTAATCGATTGTTACATGTGTTAAGGTTGCTTAGATCGTTTGCTCGTTTCATCGTTTGTGACAATGAATATCAATGTGAATCAATTGCTTCATTTTGTGCTTGATTTTGGGTTGTTTGAAATTGATGGATTTGAAAGAGAAAGGATATAGATAGAATTCCATCACTTTTCTAAACAACCCACGAATGAAACTAACTCGTCTCTGCTTATTTATTTTGCAGATGGCTCAATCAAAGCGTATGGCGGTGAGAACATCCAGAGCAGCCGGTCCAAGCACCCCACGCCCCGTTCCTGACATTGCTTCATCATACCCGTGGCCTCGCCAACAAGATGGAATACCCATCAATATCGAGGACCCACAGCTCCTTGATATCAATGTCGAAGGCTGGGACAAAGAGAAGGAAAAAGTCTACAACGCTCTTTTCAAGATCAACATCCAGCCAACATTCTTTGTGCACTCGTCAATCTTCTCACAGTTCGGCCTTGACGAAGATGTGTACAGTATGCTCTCAGCCATTGGGATTCTTGAGCTCTGCTGCAAGACGGAGATCCTGGTTCCAGAACTGGTTCGGCAAGCTCTCGCAACTGCAGAAAACTACCATGAGGACGAGTACAACCCCACCTTCGAGAACACCCACTTCCGCTTCATGGCCACAGGAAAGCATTGTTCCCTCCAGCTCACCAAATTCAACGAAATCTACGACATAGCCGATGACCCAAGAGAGATCTCCCTTGTGAAGAGCTTCACCCCCGCAAAGACTTTCTGGGACCTCATTGCATTTGGAGAATTCAAGACTTGCTCCGCAAACCAGTCCCACATCCGCAACCCTACAGTGCGGATCGTTGCCAAGGTTCTGAGCAACATACTGTTCGCAAAGGATCAGACCTCCAAGGTCACCAATGGGGAACTCCAAATGCTCTACTCAGGACTGGAAGATCAGATACGAGCAGCACGAGCAGGAATTTCTGTCTCAAGGGTTCTCAAAAACCCAGGCTACCTGCTTGCCGAGATGTTCACCGCGAAGAAGGCCATGTTGATGAGAGGTTCGCAGACGAAGGATCGTTGTGGCATTTTTCTCACTCCATTGTTCCGTACTTTTGAGATTGACCTCACCTCCTACGAGTTCATTTCCGAGCCAGCTTACATAGACGTCCCTTACCTCATCAAATGTCACATCCTCCGTGACGAGAGTACCTACATGTTCCAAGACAAGGATGGGAACTACCTCTACTGCAAGCTCCCACAGAAAGAGATCACTCGCCTGGACAGATTTGAGAACATCCGGTTCCTTCCAGAACCGGAACAACTCTGTGATGATCCCCGCCTTGTTCCTGAGGACGACGCTTGCATGGACGACGTGGAGGATGTCACCCCAGACACCATGTACGATCTGGAGGACATTGAAGATGGGTTCGATGACGAGACATACCGCAGCTGGATGATTTATTCCCAGCGCAAGAAAGACAGCCTCATGAAGAGGATCCTCAAGGTCATCACCGGCGGGTGCTTCAAAGGTCAGCAGGAGAGAGAGGACGCGCAGGAGCAGGAGCAGCAGACAGTCCATCGACCAGGCAAGGAACCATCTGGTTTGACAGCAGAATGAGAGCGGCTACTGCGGAACAGGCGTTCGGCTGGTCACTCCGGGAGCGAAGATTCTGACTGATCTGTTCCCCCCTATCTTTTACCATTGTCTTATCCATCTGAACTCTTAATTATTCTGCTTGTTATTTGTTTCCATTTCGTGTGTTTTAGCCTTCCTCTATTTACTTTCACAACCAGGGATGGTGTGAATTAAGTCTGGGGAGGCGTGTGTGCTACTAATCTCTTTTGTGTTTCCTTTGGATTTTTTTTTAGAGTCAGTCCGTCTGCTTTGAGTCATTTGATGCTTTTATCGAGTCTATTTTAGGATCGAGTCAGTTTAAAAACTCTTGTGGGAGTTAGGACCTTATTCTGTGATGATCTTTGACCACCTCGTGCTTTAACTTTCTTATTCAGTGACCTTAGCAGTGACGAAAGACCCACACTTGGACCTGGAACACCCTGACTTATCTCATTTGACTCTCCAGAATTTTTCAGCCAATCAGGTTACACTGGGTAGACTTAACTCCACCTAACTTGAACCTAATATTGACTGCAATTACTCTTGTTATGGGCACTAGATCAGGGAAACGAGAACAACACTCATGACTTCTTTCTCTTTTTACCAATCTGCCTGTTCCTGAGTGGCTAGCTCATCTTTAGCTAGTTCCCACCTTCACCTAAGCCTTTATTCCACCTCCATGCATTCTATTTTTCAGTTTCATATGTGCAAAAAGGTCGGAGAGGAAAGGATCGACGCAGTCTCTTACTCGTACTACTACAGAACTTCATTCAGAACAAGAAGAACAGTCAGAACAATCGCTACAGAACAGCCATCGCCACAACAAAGACAAGAACAAGGTCAAACAAGTAGAATGATCAGTGGAAAATCTTTATCCTCCACGTAACCTCCTTCTCTGCCACTTCCTCATCATTGATCTCACCTATGTAATTATTCAAAAGAAAAAAAAAAATCTATCTTTTTTAGATCACTGATGGAGAAGGAGGATTGATGAGGCTCATATACAAAAATTCAGTTGGAGACAGAGAAGGAAGAAGATATCTGCTGTACACACATCGAGAACAGTTGCTTTCTGATCTGATTGATCGCAACTACTTCTACTTGTTTGACATACCAATCTTTATTCTAAACTCCAAACTTAAAAAATAATATGTTATATATAGTTAACTTGGTACATATAATTATGTTTATTACATTCCTAGATACCAAATTTTAAACATAATCCATAAAATCAAATATTTTCTTATTTTAATCTCAAATATTAAATCTAAAACTCATACCCTAAACTAGATACTTATATATATCATACCCTAATTTAATCATACCCTCTAAACTCTAACTAAAAATCCCTAAACTCTAATCCTCTTATTATCTTAAAAATTTTAATTTCTAATCCTAAATCTAATACCTAGCCCTAAACTCTAAATGCATACTTTACCACTAATCATATACCCTAAATCCTATAATCTAAACTCATATTTTAAACTTTAATTTTTAAATACAAATTAATATAATTAATAGTTAGAATATAATTTATATAAATAAAATTAGTTAACAATAAAATATAATTTCGAAATAACTATTAAATAAAAAGCAATTTTTATTGATTAATTTTCAACCATTGATTACTTTTGCGAATCAAACGCTCAGGTGCTCCTGCCCGAAAAAAATATGATCTGAGATACTCTTGCCCAAAACTGCCCGGATTTGGAATTTAATATATCTTTATTTAAATTCAAAAATTTATCAAAAGACCACAGACCCAACAGAAACTTACATAATTACAACCCAACCAGGACCATTTCGCGGACCATCCAGACCCGATCCATAAATTCGGATCTATTTCTCCTTAACTTCTGAAACCTTTGTATGACTTAGTGTAATTGTAAACTTTGGTGTAACTGTGTAGCGTAATAAAACCTGAACAAATAAATACTGTCCCAGTTACAAAGTTATGCTAAATTGAACTAAATCGCACATTGAGTACTCCACATTTAGATTGCAATTTATTATTACGTTATTGTTCGGCCACATGTGTTGTTATTGGTATATTTATTGAAGTTCAAATAAAAAAAGATTAGTTTATAGATATAACTAGAGTAATTACATAATGTTTATAGATAAAACTAGAGAAATAACATAGCATAGCGTCATGAGTAATTTACATAACAACTTAGTAAAAGTAGATAAAACTTCTATGTCATAAATACACAACTAATCTTCAATTGGCCATGCGCGAGCAGTCAAGTGTATTTCGTCGCAGAAGTCCGAAGCTGCACAATTCCAGAAACAACGATTGCATTTCCACCGTGATCTTGATCCATTTAGGGAGACTTCAAACTCTGGAGGGTCTATGTGGGAGCACCAGCAATCACATGGCACATTAGGATCTATCCTTTCAGCCACAGATAGAAACATGCCAGGTTTATCGTAATCCCAATGGCCTGAAAGTTGCCAAATACAGATGATTTGAAACATCTTATAAACATGTTGACGAGTAAAGGCATGGTAGTTGTGAACAATTCCCCTACGATCAATGCTAAAGGCTAAGTTCAGCATTCCATTTACAAACTGGGCCAACTCGCATCCTCTCTCACCAGCAAGATGGATTTTTTCCCTTCCTTCATCAACTAAATGGAGGATGAAGAACTCATACATACCTCTCAAGTATATGGCCTTTGGATTACCCGAACGGTAGCATTTAAGCCTGAATGTTCGAACAGCACTGACCTCGTGTACCCAGTCATTCAGGTAAATGAGATTGGCCGATCTGTAGAAGTGATCTTCTCTTCCAACTTCGTTGAACCCGGGAAAAGCAATCCTTGCAGAACCAAAATCTCGGAGACTCATCGTTGCTACCGTAGAGAGAATCTTATGAAGCATTGAAGGAGGGAGATTCTCCATGTCTAACTCTGATAAAAGAAAAATGTTATTGTGTGAGAGAGATGAGGGAAATTGTAGAGATTCGAAATTGTATGTAATTGTAGAAGTGGTAAACCCTTAAAATTTAATGACCGCTCACCCAAATTCAAGCAGAAGCGTGTCCATTTAAAGGTGATTTGATGGACTCCTCGAGAAGACATGACTTCTGTCACACGCCTTTTGAATATCAACAGTCGCATCTATTGGAATTGAAACTTTGTAAAACTATAATTTATTAAGATATCTAACTATACATACGTAAGCGAAACTAAGTGATTTCGATTGTCTAAATTTATAAAACTACAAAAAACTTCAGAATTTAGATATATATTTTTAGTTAAATTTTGCAAGAAATGATCAGTGTCCAAAACTGATTATACTTAGTAGATATATTTAATGACGATGCCTGGCAGTAAAGGAGATATAACTAAAAATGTATCTAAATTCTGAAGTGGCGTGTCCATTTAAGGTTGATATGATGAGTATTATTACTTGGTTGACTCGAGACTCTCCAGAGATTAAATCATTTCTATCAAATCACTCATAAATAGGAGAAATAGAGGACCTATAAAATGGAAGTCGGGGTAATAGATTCTAATGGTTCATTAAATTACAGGCTTTTCATTGATTATCTCCTACACTGGTAGTTGCTATCATTAAATATATGAACTCTAAATATATTCACTAACTATTATCCTTTTTGGAAACTGACCATCTTTTGAAAAATAAAACGATATAATATCTAAATTTCGTTAAGTTTTGTATAGTTTCAAATTTTCATACAATCTAAATTGTTACGTTTTGCTTAGTTTCATAAATTTAACCCGTGATAGACTCGTGGAAAGAACACTCGGAAAGAACACGACTTTTGATAGACTCGTCGAAAGAACACGACTTCTCTTGTGAAAAAGTCTCTTTTAATAATCATTACACTTCGAAACTCTTACACTTCCGAGTATCATTTATACGCCACATCTCTTGCATTTAAGAGAATTCTGCATTTAAACACTCACCGTTACTCCATCTCCTCTCGCATCTCTTCTCTCATCTCTGCAAATACTCCATCTCTTCTCTCATCTCTCAACAAACAAGATGGCAGAGTACGATAAGCTTTCTGAGGTTACTTATAACCCCAAGGTCAGGTCTTGGCGTTTCAGAGTGAAACTACACAGGATCTACCCTTTCTATTCGTATGTTACCAACAGTGGGCCTTACTATAACTATATCCTCGCAGATGAAGATGTAAGTGTTATATCATCATCTCTCTTGTAATAAACATGTAACCGTGAGAAATAAAAACTTGATCCATGCAACATGTAATAAACATGATCTTTGTACTTTATTTTTGTAGGGATACAAGATGGAGATGACCACTTATGGGGATTATGAAAATTTTAGAGGCCTTGAGAGGGAAGAGGGAATATGGGTGGAAATCTTTGTGGTAGAAGTTGAACGGGCCACCCCATGTTTCCAGCCAACTAGCTCTCCGTTCAGACTAAATGCTACGCGCTGTACGCAAGTCCGCATCATCGAACCTCTGAACAATCGTCTTTTCTTTGACTTCAAAAGCATCCATGCAATCCCTCACATGCACTGGCGTGATCTCAGATATCCCATAGGTACCGTTCAGAACTTTGTATAACTCTGTAGTTGTAAGTGAAACTAAGTGAATCGAACTGATTTAGGAATGGTAATCTCAACAGTCGCATGACTTTGTTTCAGAACTTTGTATAACTCTGTAGATGTAAGTAAAACTAAGTGAAACGAACTGATTTAGTTGAGTAACACTTATATGGTAGATACAATGGGAGTGGTCTTCAACACGGAAGCCCATCTCGATGCCCCTACTGGACCAAGGATGGAGTTTTACATAAGGGACAACATGTGAGTATAAAGTAACATATGATCCAAGCAAAATTTATAAATATATATATATATATATTGTAACTGACGCACTTTTTCTTTATTCTGAATAGTGACCATCAGATAAAATGTGTGGTGACCGGCGATCAGGCCTATGCCTTCCGGGATAGTCTTGACCACATGAGTGTTGAGGGTCGTAGACAGGTGATTGTGGTCCTTAAGATGTGGAGAGTCTGGGAATCTATGAGTAAGTGTTGTTTCTGTGTCTAGTTTTAAATGTGATAGTCGAATAAAACTTTGAGTAACTTTTGCTAAAATCACTTATACAAATTATTTTGGTCCTCCTGATATATGGCTTGAGACCGAAGGTGGATTTGCGGACTTCGGGTTCAATCCGCGTTTGCCCGAGGTTGAGGAATTCAGGCAGTCTCTACTAAATAGCGACCCTTATGTTCAGAAATATGGGGTTGAAGGTCTCCTGTAAATGTTTAATGTCGGTGAACCTTTGTTTAAATATCGGTACAACTATGTGTTAATGTTGGTGAAACTATCTCTATTGTCGGTGAAACTTTGTTTACATGTGGGTAAAACTATGTGTTAATGTTGGTGAAACTTCTCTATTGTTCAATTTTCCAACTTTATAGTTTCACTTAATCAATTGTCCAACTTTGTAAACTTAAGACAAAGTTGAATTTCGTTGTCTAACCTCGCATAACTTAGAAAAAACATAACAATAACAGAAAAGTTTCACTTTTTCATTGGTCTGACATCGTAAAAATAATAGAAACTTTATCCAACTTCGCAGAACTAAGGAGAAACTTTTTCGAGAGATAAAAGAGTAAATACATAGTTACTTGTACATCATAATACCGGCTACAACTACAGCTACGACACTGATGCCGACAATAACAGGGACACAACCTCCTGATATCTTAGGCATTAATGTCGGACCTTCGCTCCTTATTGTTGCCTTGAGCAATTGAACTTCTTCTTCTAGGATTCGAACTTGGTTGTGCAACTGTCGAATCTCATCGGTGAAAGCTTCATCGACCCATTTGAAGACGTGGTCGTCGTTCACCAGCTACAACATTAGATCGAATAATCCATTAGATCCCACAACATTATGTAAAAATAAAAAAAACGTGAACCTTAAGAGATACCGATAATACCCTAAGTGAAGCCGCATAGAGACACCGATAAAACCGGCGGTATGGATTTGGCCGGGATTTGGATATTACCTCGACGATTCTCTCCCCGCACGAACAATTTCTAGGTATTCCCGCAGTTCTTGTTCGTCTCAGACGACTGGTAACGGTAATATCTCCAGTCGTGGACGATCAAGCGGCTGCTGTTGGGTTGGCCATTATCTGACGGAAAGGAGGTTGAGAGGGAAAGGAGACGATTATTCGATTGAGCAGAAGAGAGATGGAAGAGAGAGAAAATTGGAGATAAAAATGGGGAAAATCTAATAAAAAGGTCTTTAATACGATTTAGCAAATTGGGAAGAAGGAAATTCAAAATTGAGAATTCGCAGAGCTGGGCGGGAAAATTATCACAGGGTTTTTTGTGGTCTAAGTTTCACCAAGTACTCAGTTTTACATAAAGTATCAAAGTTGTACTTTTTAATTATTTCCATTTATCTTGGTTATACTCTACTTTGATTAATGATTTTATGGTTATACTAATGCAATTATGTTTCCTATGTTCATTTCTAATACGATCATGTAAACATAAACTTGATTTCGTGCCATAGAGAGTTATCAAATCTAACAAGGTCAGTTTTAGCGATAAAGCTATGATAACACATTGTATTTCTTATATGATTGCTACAGATGGAATTTTAATAATTCCGACTAAATCATAATTAACATATCAGTAATAATAAATTACAATCTTATTACCTCCATGACTTATAAAATTTAAAAGTTTAGAATTTACAATCATATTACTCAGTTTACCTATCGTAGTTATACCAGTAAAGAAAACAAGTTTCACTTAGTCATACAACACACAAATATAAAAAAATTCAACTCAACTCCACAACGATCCCATGCGATAAAAACGACCAAAACTGAAAGTGAAAGGCTTACAACCTAATCCACATCAAAACTGAAACACTGAAACAAAAGGGAATTTACAACCTACTCTTCTTCTGTTTCTGGTGGGGATGTTCATCGTGTAAATCAGTGCCCACATTCTCTTCTTCCCCATATCCACTCTCACGCTCACAAAAGTTCCTACTACAAGAGCTCTCTCCAACCCTCGACAGTTGCTCGGTTATTTGAACTATTTGCAATTCTTCGATGTCCTCCACATGCAAAATACTTCTTCTCTGCTCTCTATCCACTGATGTTAGATAAACATACACATCTTGATCATCCAAAATATACGATTGCCTCTTAGGTTCCACTACCAATGGAATGTAACCCAAATTGAGCCTTTTCGTAAACGGATCTATTCTCATATTCCTGCATATCCTCTCCTTCAACAACGAATAAGTGATCTCCTCCAACGATGATGTCTTAAAGGATATAGCATACAAACGAGCATCGGTTGGAATCCATTCATAATCATGTCCATCTTTCGAATAATATTCATCATAATCAAAGTGTATGTTCGTCGAAAAAGTACACATTGTCTGCAATAAAAAAATAAAC
The DNA here is from genome assembly GCA_018703725.1 of Brassica juncea. Taxonomy (NCBI): domain Eukaryota; kingdom Viridiplantae; phylum Streptophyta; class Magnoliopsida; order Brassicales; family Brassicaceae; genus Brassica; species Brassica juncea. The sequence goes on along the minus strand of CM031941.1, from coordinate 16,567,613 downwards.
CCCTTGGTTACACAGTTATACCATTAAAGTTATACTTGGTTATTCAGTTATACCGTTAACGTTTTACTTGGTTACACAGTTATACCATTAAAGTTATACTTCGTTATACCATGTTACACAGCTGTGTCAGTAATCAATTAGTAATCAGTCAACGTCTAACGTCTAATCTTCTTTGATTGAATCATCCTACTCTTCATTCCCGACATTCAATCAGAGTATTCATTCAATCATTCATTTCCGATCCTCGATTAGTTACCCAAATGAATAGAATTAAGAATTTTTCATTTACAACTACCAAAATTTCGAGTCCAGTCTCCAATTCAAAACCAAATTGTAATCAGCTTTGATTCCCGACATTCAATTATACAGTTGTTGATTATCGAATTTCCTAATAAACAGACCATTCAAAATTTCCGATCATCGACTAGTTCATACACAAATACGAAATCTACTATCTAATCGGAATCCCTGCGAATAATGAGTTCGTCTATGGTGGATTCTATACATCGGTCTTAACGACGATTTGAGATACATACCCTGTAAATGATTCAGCATCCAAGCGACGAGATCGCAATTCGATGATAGCGAGGAAGAATAAGGACGGAGGAGTGGAGAAGAAGACGAAAACGCCGATTGCGATGATTATCGATCGGAGGGAGGAGGAGGAGAGAGAATTTGAGTTATGAATATATTATTCATTAAATCGGTCAGGTGTATTTTCAAAATCAACCACACTCCCCAAGAGTATCAGATCACGTAAGAATATGCCAGATCACGTGAGAGTATGCCAGATCACTTTTTGCCTCATTAAGAGTACCTGAGCACTTTACTCTACTTTTGCTCCAATGGTTACAAATCAACTTTACTCAATCCTTGTCCTTTTTCTTATAGGCAAATCTATCAAAGTTAGGATTACAATTTGTGGCCATCTATTATTTTTTTATCTTGTGGACTAAAATCAATCTTATCCATCTATCCATTCAACTATCACAAACGCCGCTTCCGTCTTGCTGTCGTGATAAACCTAAAATCACAAAGTCACAAGATCTACAACGAAGATCAACGTCTCACGTTGAACCTCTTTGAATCAACTCTCTCACTCTGTCTCTCTATCTCTATTTTTATCTCTCTCTCTCGGCCATGATGAAAGCTTCATCGACAACGCTTTACTTGAGTCTGAAACCCTTCTTCGCCTTTCTGCATTAGCGGCGTCTGCAGTTCCGCCACCTCAGCTAGCCACCACTTCGCGAGCGACGCTTCTATCTCTGTCTTTACTTTACCTATATCTTCGATTTTCCCCGTTTCTTTTGAATTTAGGATCTGCAATTCTAGCTTTAATTTGTTTTTTTGAGTTAGTAGATTCGCCACTGTACCTTATGCTAAACGTTAAGCTTTTGATTGAATGTGACATAGATTCTCAGTTTCGGTGAACTGAGAGTCTCAGTGCCTTTGGAAGCTAATACGTTGCTTATTACGGCAGGTTAAAAGACGATCTTGCTCAGATATGGGCGTGGAGGATTATCATATGATTGAGCTTGTTGGTGAAGGCTCTTTCGAAAGAATTTACAAAGATAGATGAAAGTTCACAGACAGGTAACTTGTTCATTAGTCCCTACTGATCGATTCCCAACTTGATTGTATAACAGTGAATGTGTTCTGTCAGGTGGGATTATGTGACTGAATAAAGCAAGGAGATTAAATCTCTTATTAGTAATTCAATTTGAAGATCCGAGATCAGTTATAAGAGCAACATTATAGGAGGGACTCAAATTTAAGCCCTTAGAATACTTTATGATTATTTTTAAGTTAAGGACTAATGTAAGGGATTTTCACTTAGAAATTAGATTATTGGTGGGACTCATGAAAGTCCCTTAGTGAATTAAATTTGTTTTTATTAATTGAAAACAAATTATTTTAATAACTAATGATATTGAAAAGAAAAGTTGCAAATTAAAATACATATACCATTAAAATGAAAAACACAAGGAAAATACAAAAGATTGAAAAAAAATTACAAAAATCATAAATAAAATAAGAGAAACATTTTATTTAAGACATAGAAATCAATAAACATTACATGTAATTAAGAAGATGTCCAAATTTATCTCATATATGTTCAATCAAATCTTGTTTTAATTGGTGATGGATTTGTGGATCCCGAACTTCTTTACGACGAACAATTAGATTGGCGGATTTTTTTGCCCTTTTGACGGTAAATGTAAAATCGTCATCTTGAAATTCTTCAACAGTGTCCGAATCCCGTTCATCTTGGACAATCATATTATGGAGTATGAGACATGCTCTCATAATATTAGATATTTTGTTTTTATCCCATAGATTAGAAGGATTTCTAACAACGGCGAACCTAGCTTGCAGGACTCCAAAGGCACGCTCGACATCTTTTCGAACGGATTCTTGACGCGTAGCAAATAAAGAATTTTTCGCACCCTGTGGCAGTCGTATAGACTGAATAAAAGACGCCCATTTTGGATATATACCATCTGTCAGATAATACGCCAAATTGTATTCCCTTCCGTTGACATAGTAGTTTACTTCGGGAGCTTTCCCGTTAATAATTTCATCAAAAACAGGTGATCTATCCAGAATATTAAGATCGTTCAAAGTACCTGGAGCTCCAAAAAAAGCGTGCCATATCCAGAGGTCGTATGAAGCAACGGCCTCCAACACAATTGTTGGATTTCCGGTTCCTCGTGAATACATTCCTTTCCAGGCAGTGGGGCAATTCTTCCACTCCCAATGCATACAGTCGATGCTTCCAATCATCCCGGGAAATCCTCTTTCTTCACCTTCATGGAGTAGTCTCTGAAGATCCTCCACTGTGGGATGCCTGAGGTATTCATCGGCAAACAACTGGATTATTCCGGCGGTAAATTCGTGCAAACATTTTCGAGATGTTGTTTCAGCAAGTCTTATATATTCGTCTACGGGATCAGCTCCAGCACCATACGCCAATTGACGAATTGCTGCGGTACATTTCTGGAGAGGAGATAAACCAGACCGTCCGGTTGCATCTTGTTTGGGTTTAAAATAATCAACTTCAGTAGAGAGACGATGCACAATATATAAGAACAGTGACTTGTTCATTCGAAATTGTCAGCGGAACAAATTGTGCGGATATGTTGGAGTGTCGCTGAAATAATCATTCCAAAGGTTGTTGTGGCCTTCTTCCCGGTTTCTCACAATAAAAATACGTTTTTTTCTCTCTTTTGGTTCGGGAATTGCTTCGAGATCTTCAAAAATATCATCAAAAATGTTATCAAATGCATCATTATCACCTCTACGGTAATGAAAATGGGAAGAAGATGCCATTTTGGAATTTTTTTAAAAGAGATATAAGGTCGGTTTTTATGATAGAAGAAGTGCAAGTTTTTATGAAAGATGAAAGAAGAAGTGCAAGTTTTTATGAAAGATGAAAGAAGAAGTGCAAGTTTTTGTGAAAGATAAAAGAAGAAGTGCAAGTTTTTATGAAACAAGAAGTGTCTTATTTATAAATGGTCGGTTTCTTTCCCGTGATACAAACAACCAATTGAAAGTTAAAGAGATTCTTTCCCGTGACTCTCATTTCATCTCGTGACTCTCATCTCATCTCATCTCATCTCATCTCATCTCATGACTCTCATCTCATCTCATCTTCTAGTGGTTGACAAGACAAAATCTATGAGTTCATAATCATTACAATACAAGTCCATACATAACAAGTTTTAATGCATCACCATAAGTCCATACATAACAAGTTTTGATGCATCACCATAAGTCCATACATAACATTACATAAAGTTTTGATGCATCACCACAATTGCTATTAAAACTGACACGACAATAAGCACCCCTAAAAAGTACTCAAATCCCTTGGTAAACTTCGATTGCTCCTTACCAATATCACCCACAAGCTTCTCTAGCGTAGCCAACCTCTGGTCAGTCTCAGAGTCACTGCAAAGTGTTAGACTGTCAACCTTTTCCGCCAGCTGAAGGACGTGCCTATCTCTGGCTCTCATCTCTTCCATCACGGCGTCATCCCACCATTTCCAAACATGGCATTGTCCATCGTCCACGTTCTCACATGTGTAGTATCTTCTACCTGTGAATAGCACACACGCAAGACTATCAGTACTTATAATGACTACACCCGCATTACTTATGACTACACTTATGACTACACACCTGGATCATTTCGACTGACTGATGTTGCAAGGCGAGGCTTAGCACCGCAGTAGCAAGTTTGAGGGAAGCCAAACTCTACCTCTGGTTGCGGAGGATACTCAACCTGTGAACTAGCGTGTAAGCTTAACTCAGCTTGGTCACGTCGAATGAGCTCTTCCATCTCGCTGTAGCTACCGTCGTTTGAGTTGCAAAATAAATCTTCTGACTGCGAAGGCTGGCTGTAGGTGTAGCGTCCCATGTTTAAGTCCACCTGCAACTACATAAAAAATATAATTATAATGACATATAAACAAGACCAGTAACAACATAAAAAAGACATACTTATTATTAAAACAGCCGCAAGAACTACATAAAAACACTTAATTAAAATTACATAGTTATCTTTCAAGACATACTAAAACATGGATTATAAAACAGAGATTTTAATACAGAGTTTTTTAAGAGTAGATTCTAATCTTTTAGAAATACTCTGCTAGCAACTTATTCTTCACAACTTCCTCAACCTCAGTTAATGGTTCTTTCTTCGCAAGGAGAGTGTCAAGTATGGCTAGCTTTGACAGTCTCTCCTGCATAGCCAAATCCTCTTTCTTCATTTCCCATATGGTTGTATACTCAGCAACAGACTTGCCTTGAGCAGTGGACCTTTTTAATTTTGCAGCCTTGCAACCTTCAGGCCGGATCTCCTGATCACCAACAGTGGCGCTTGAATCTGTCTCACCATCCTTCCTCTTTGACCTGGGAGTGGCTTTTGGTGTGTTAAGGCTAAGCCATTTTTGTTCAAAGCGCAACACGCACCAAGCATGCTCAAGTGTAAACTTGGAATGGTGATCAGAGTGGAAGATGCCGTGAGCCTTCTTCAGAACATCAGTGTCACTCTCACCACTCCCTACTTGTCTCTCTGCCGCTGAGTAAGCCCCACAGAACTTTGTAACCTGATCGTTTATTCTGTGCCATCTCTTCTTACAAGTAACATCCCCTCTCTTTTCACCATCCTTTTGCCCATGTGGACTTGCTGCAAAATAGTCTCCAACCCATTTCCAGAAGGCCTCCAACTTCTGGTCATTTCCAACTACAGCATCCTTCGAAGTGTTAAGCCACGCAGAGATTAGAACCTCGTCATCAGCTGGGCTCCACTTGCGTCTACAATTACGGTCCACTGGTGTGTCTACTGGAGTGTGTTCAGCATGTTGTGAACTGAAGGGATGGATCTCAGATTCTCCAAAGTTGACACTTGAATGAAAACTTTCATAAGGAAAGTTTTCATGGACACGACTTCCTAGTTGACTGTTAAGCAGTCCTCCGTAACTAGAGGACTGACTTTGATAATTTCTTGAATCCATACGATTTTTAGAAGATAAATAATTTGAGAGAGAGTTGTAGATTAGGAGATGAGCGAAGAGAGGAGGCAGGTGTGTATATTTAAGGGGATTGAGATGTGAGTTTAATATTAGCAGGTGAACACTATTAAGTTTCCACATAAAGTCTAACCATAAACCATATATGTCTAATCTTAACTTATTACTAACCTATCTACGGTTTGAAGTTAACAACGACAGTACAACTAGTTTGCCTACTTCAGTCCAGACTTAAAGAGGTGTGAGTCTAGTTGAGTAAAGAGTGAAAGCTAGAAAATCTAAAAAAATTATAATTTGTTTAAAATACTTCAACTTTTTAACAGATAACACAGCAAATAAATCTATCGAAACAAACTATGTTTACGATTTTGAAAGCTAGAGAAGCTATACAAATTTTCAATCAACATATACGAATATTAGTTCTCAAACAACCATATAATCTATACGACTTTTCATTCATCTGAGTCGAAAATTAAATCATTTTTGCAAGCATGAAACAACAATTAAATCAAAAATGTACACATGACCCGAGCCGACCATAGAAGCTATACGAATCAAACATTGCTAATCAATCAAACATGGCTACAATCTACACAGCCCTACTCGGTTTCTAAATATTACAACGGAGGATAGAGACATACCTTCCCAGGAGAAACGAAGGCGAGAGGAACCGACGGAGGTGGAGTGAAACAATGGCGAGAGACAGAACAATCGACGAGGATGGAGACCGACGGAGGTGGAGTGAAACGATGGCGAGAGAGAGAAGAATCGACGAGGATGGAGTGAAACGATGGCGAGAGAGAGAAGAATCGACGAGGATGGAGACCGACGGAGGTGGAGTGAAACGATGGCGAGAGAGAGAACAATCGACGAGGATGGAGACCGACGAGGATGGAGTCAAACTATGGCGAGATAGAGAAGAATCGACGAGGATGGAGACCGACGGAGGTGGAGTGAAACGATGGCGAGAGAGAGAGAACAATCGACGACGATGGCTCCCGACGAGGATGGAGTGAAACGATGGCGAGAGAGAGAACAATCGACGAAGTTCGACAGCAACAAGAAACGGAGAGAGGAGAAACAGAGCGAGGCAAATCAGATCGAGGAGAGGCGAAAGAGAGAGCTACTCGATTGAATTTCCAGAAGAGAGGAGAAACACACGGAGTAGGGTTTCATCGACTTCGTTTACATCGTCCTCTCCTGTGCTGCCACGTCGCTCACGGGACGCGTCCAAAAGGACCTTAATTAAGGCCCAGACCAGACGAAATCATTTCTTTTTGATTTTCTTTTTAGCCCAAATAGTGTAAGGGCCGGGCCAAGGGCCTCCCTATAATGTTGCTCTAAAGGTCGAAACTTTACTCAAGCTTTTCTCTCTTATACCAGTTCTAACTTTTATTTAAGTACGTTGCAGCTTTGAGTGTGTGAGCTTGTTCAATTGCAGATTGCTAATGTGGTTGAAGAAGATCTTTCTTTGATCCTTCAAGCAAAACATCATCCATGTTGTGTCATCCAGTTTATCTCCAAAAGGCTTTCAGCTTCTGAATCTAGACAGTAAAATAAATACTTTGGTAATTATCATGTATCCGTAAAGTATATTCCTTTTCTTACTGTGATTCTGTTGATTCCTTTTTCCATAGACTTAAGATATGAAGAATACAGTGTGGTTCTTGTCGGAGGAGTGGTAGAAGAAGTTTGATGACAGAGGAGCCAAGGCGTGCTCGTGCTGTGGAGATGCGAGCAGCATGATCATTGTCTGGTGCGGTGCTAGGAGATGAATTAATCTGATGATTATATGTTTCAAGTAGCTATGTTTTAAAACTTTGGTATTTTGATAGGGAAGTTTGTGATGTTGGGTTTTGTTGAACTTGAGGTTTGTCGACTAGATATGTAATCTTTTCATATTTAAGATTAATTATGTTTAATATTAATTTCATTTTAATTTATTTTATATTATATTGCATTTTTAAATTAATGGAATCATGAACGCTACAAAATATAATCTGTAAAATATAAATTAATATAGGAAATCAAATGCTATATTAAAATATTTATATAACAAAACGGGAATAGCTATCTAATTAAAATATATTTTAGCAGAAGCAAAAAGCGCTATCTTAAGTGGTAGACCTATTATCGCGGCCGATGATACAGTGTACCTAATACCGCTATAGTAGCATTAGATAGCGTTTTCTCGCTGCAATTAATACTCGATTTTCTTGTAGTGTGGATAATAAATCTGTGTTCTTAAGTGTTCTTTAGTGTTCTTGAGTTTTAATTTACTTTTCTTGGCTGTGCTCACTCTGTTCTGTCTCTACTTTAATTTCTTGAGAGTTTATTTTGATTTTAAACTTGATTCCTCTCTGTTCTAGAGTGATTCTTCTTGTTCTAGTCTTGGAAAAGTCTGGAAAATATTTAAAATCCACTTTGGCGCCTAAGGAGAAGATGGAACACTACAAGGCAGTCCACATCCCATGTACATTCAAGGGGCCAGGAAACTACATTACCTGGTCTAGAATGACCAGAGCAGCTCTTGGAGGAAGAGGTCTTTGAGAGCATGTTACTTCAAGTTCAGCTCCAAAGCAGATCACCCAAGGAGAAGATGGCAAAGAGATTGTAGTGGTAGATGAAGGCAAATGGGGTCAGGAAGATCTCATGGTCCTGTCTATCTTGCATAGCTCTCTTGATGGTCCTCTTATGGACACTTACTCACACTGTGAAAACCCAAAACAGTTGCGGGATACTTTGCAAAGAGTGTATGGCAACACTTCAAATCTCACCAGAATCTATGAAGTGAAGAGAGCCATCAACATCTTGCAGCAAGAAGAAGGGGACTTCACTAAGCACCTTGGGAAGTATAGCCAGCTTTGGTCTGAGCTAGAGATGCTAAGACCAAGCACCGATGATCCTAACACACTTGAAGCTAGGCGTGAGAAAGACAAGATCTTTGGATTGCTTCTCACACTCAGCCCAAGCTTCAGTGATGTGGTCAGGCACATTTTGAGAGAAAAGGAGCTTCCAATCTATGATGAAGTGTGTGCTCAGCTCTGATACCATGAAATTAAATGAAGAACAGAGTAAAACAGAGTGAAGAACAGAGGAGAAAAAGTTGAATCCGTGAGAGAGAGAGGGAGAGAGAGAGAAGAAGGATTTGTTTCCTTGGTTTATTAAGATGTGTAGCATACAATATTTAAAGACACAGCAAGGTGTATACAGACAAGAAGAATAGAATAAAACTAATTGGGACTGGCCGAGGGATAGTGAAAGTTCATAAACGGTCACAAAGCCACCATTCCCTTAAGTAGAACATGTGACCTTTCTATTTAAATAATCTCCTTCCTTCAGGTTTACTCCCAACGGCTCCCTTGACTCCTGACGGCAAGTATGAAATTCCCTTGCCTTCCAAGGTAAGCTTGCTTCATCCTTGATAGCTTAAGACACAAGTCTTGTACGGACAGACTTGTTCTCCAAGCTAGTCCGGATTCATCTCAACTTCAAGTAGTCTGATCTTCTTCTCTTCTAGTCTCTCTCTTTTTGTGTCTTCATGTCAATATCTTATATGGAGTAGCCTTTTCGATTGTGAAGTTCTTGCTAACGTCGTAGGTGGACGGTTTTCTTTGACTCGGGCTGTTTAGTTTTATCCTGTGGTGGGGGCTCTTTTCGGTTTTGTGGCTTCTTATATAGATTAGGATTTTTCTTATTTGCATTGTATCGTTCTTTTAGAGCAGCGACCTCTTCCTTGTGGACCGTAAATATGAGGCCTGGTGGAGAGCATATTCTAGTGATGTTAGTTCCCTTACATACATTTCTTCCTTGAATCTTGAAACCGATCTACATTTTTAGTGCTGCTAGAGTCACTCTTCACTGAGGTGCGACATTACGGCTCTGATATCTCTAAATCTGGTGATATACGACCTCAATGATTTCAATGTTACCTTCTTTAGATTTTATAGGTCTGCTTCCAAAGCTATTTTTTCGTTGAAGACCTAATTTTTGTTTTAGAAATGCAGAGAGGAGCTGGGTGAAGTAGTCAATGAAATTTTCTACAAGTCTGGTTAGGTTTTCGGCGAAGAAGTGTCATTAGCCAACTTCTTTCTCTTCGGCAGTCATATTAGCTTGAGAGTCAGTTAGTCATAAGGCTTGGACGTGAGCCTTCGGGTTGATTTTTCTGGAATATTTTGAATTTACCCTATATGAAGCAATCTTACACTTTCTATTTGAATCGTGAAAGTTGTTCGTTGCGTTTCTTCTATCACTCCATCTATGTCTGAGGCCGAGCTCATTGCCATAAGCATAAAGGTGTGGATTCTTTGTAGCTCGGTGTTGTTTTCTCGACATAACTCTTAAAGGTTTCTACGTGACTTTTCGCAGGTCAATTGCCTCATGAATCGGTATCATGAAGTCATGAGGGATGTTATCTTTGGTTCATGATTCGTTCTTGTGGAGGCCAATCGTTTGGGGTGGGAATGCTGTTGGGGTTCTCGGAATTCCATTACTAGGAGCACGAAAATTCAGGGGCTTTCATGCAGCCGTTGTTGGATTTTCTTTTGGCTGGGTTAAACGAGGTGCGTGTTTGTGGGCTTCAGTGCTTGTGCTGCCTTGTTTGCACTTCACCCAGTCCGCTAAAGCGATGGATTGTCCCAGATCATGGTGATGGCCTTGATGTTTCCCTAACCTCTAAGCGAATGGATCAGGAGCTGGAAAATTCGGGAGCGTTGGGCGCTTCCTGGTGTTAAGTTCGAGGTGCAGGGCTGCAATCTACGAATTAAGAAAGGTTGCTAAGTCGCTTGAGTGCTTCAGCTTGATGCGCTGAGAGATCTCTCTCGGCTTGCTCCAACCTACTATTGTGGTTCGATGAGCGGTCTCTTGACTCAAAGACTTGTCGATGAGGGTGCAGAGCATGCCGCACAATTCGGCCACTTCTTCACGGGTCTGTGGTATTGGCAGGTGAGAGATCGGTTGTTGTGAGTGGGTTTGATTACTATAACCATCTCCAATTTTCTATCATCTTGCCGGTTCTAAACTTGCGGGACCGGGCATTCGGAGATCGTGGATCCCAAAGCGTTCAAGGGTGATGATGCTCGCTAGGCTGTCTTTCTCCATGTCAGATCGGCTTGCTCGGTGCCCGTGGGCAAAGCTTCGATCTGGTTTTTGTGCCAGATATAGGAAGATCAAAATTATTGGTCCGTAGTTTGGTAGAAACAGTAGAGATGAGCCTGGGTCCATGATCGTGCTTACGAACCTTATATTGGATTCTTAGCAAGGACAGTTTGTCATTTATTTTTCCCACGGTACGAATTTGGTAGTGTTTGTAAATAGATTATAAAAGAAAAATTTTGTGGGCAATGATATTCTCAGAACACAAAGATGTAATCAGATTCAAATTGGCAAAAATGGATTTTATATATTGATGTTTAAAGAGGGTCTACAAAATATACGGATAACAATCAAACTAAGCTACACTAAGTACAAGATAAAAGAGGAAGTCGAGATCATATGCCGAGAGATTGAGATCGATATGTCAAAGTATGTGTGTAAAGATCTCCTTTTGTATCCTCTCTCGTCTTCTTTATAGACCCTTTAGTCATTTTCCTTGCCTTCAATATTTCCTCTACTTATTGACATTTCGATCCCAAAGATTTAGCGGAAACTGCGAATATTGTAGTTTACTTGAAAATAATCCTTTTTACTTGGCATCGCCGGTCTCAGCGATCCTGAAATCTCAGCTTCTGGTCCTGGTCGAGGTCGGGGTCACTCTCCAGAGATCGATCTTTGTCTCAGCCATCCCTTTAGGTCGAGACCTTGAGGTTGTCATCGATTCGGCCCGATCATACGAGATCTGGGCTTAATGTTTTTTGTGGCCCCCACTCTAACGGGCCTAGTCAAGATTTGGGTCTAACATTATTTGATCTTGTGTTTTGAGCTGATTTATTTCTGTCATTTTATGGGTTTTAGATCACCAGCCTTTTATGCAGTGTTGTTGTAACTTTCAATCTCTGTAATGGGTTGTTTCTATAAAATATTTAATATTAAAAGGGATGAGAGGGGAACCAAGACCTTTGCTCTTTCAGTACACTGGTGGAATGAGACAAAATATGAAACAAAGAACCTTTAGAAAAGAGAATTGAAAGTAAATACATTTTTATTAATATTTTGGTTGATTGATATACCATGTATTTTACAATTTCTATGTCATGATATATTTCATTTCTAGAGTCTTTATTATGAATTTGGAGCCGTTTTTGTATTTTTGTCTTATTCAGGGTATAAGTACGTTTTGGGCGATTTCAGAGATTTTGGAACTATTTGAGGTGCAGAACTGCACAGATGCATCAGAAGTATAACAACGGATTAAGAACTTACTACTGTGAGGTTGAGCTCATATTTTCAAACAAGATATATCTTTGAGTTATCTTTCCAATGCCACCGGTTTGAGGTCAATCAGGATCCTAGATCCAAAGTTCTGCTCACTATAATAAAGAGTGGTCCGTCTGACGCGCGAGCAGAAGCTGTCGAGAATTCAATTTTATGATCAGCGTCGACCAATGCCTCCTGAGTCTCGAAACGACGCGCATCCTTACCAAGTGCCCACCGAGTTTTTTGAAGATTCAATCATTGCAGTTTGGTGCCACAAAGCTTCCCTTATTTACAAAAGAGTCCAAAAATGTTTTAACCTATATTATTTGTTTCTAAACCATTGTTTGAGAGCTAAATTCTTTTTTTCATGGAGAGAAGATCATATATCTAGAGGATATTGATTGAAACTCCTTTGATTTTTTTTTACTGATTTCTTTATGATATCTATTCAGTTTATGATTTGTTCTTCTCTTATCATTTATGAGTAGATCAGCCTGTTTGATTTAGGTATTTCATGAGCTTAATGTCAAATTGATAATCATAGGATGTCTATGGTTATTTATAAATTTCTACACTAGAATTATTTATCACACTACCTTCTAGAGTAGTATAGAGTAGTTGGAATAGCACGAGAGTGTGACTGATAACATGAATCTAGAATCATAGGATCATCAGAATAGAACGAGAGTGTGATCATAACCTGAATCTAATCCTGGTGGACTAAATACTTATTTGCAATGAGAGTTGGTACAGGGTTTAGTTGAACAATATCAAATCCTTTTTATTGCTTTTCTGACTTATTGAACTCGCAACAAGAGTTGGTTTTTGATTAAAATTTGACATCTGATAGTTTATTGCAGCGAGAGTTGGATAACTTCGAGTTCTGAAATTGAACCTAATAAAACCCTTGGCATCTATTGGTTTATGTTTTGAATTTCTTCTTTGATAATCCCTAGATCTAGCGTTTTCTTCCATTGTTGACATCTATCTTTTATTTACTGTCTGTTTAGGTTTCCTATTATTTTACCTAGCTTAATCTGAATATTCAAGTCTATTGTGAAAAACATTGAATCCATGTAGATTTGATCATCAAGTACTACTATGAATCTCTTATTTGAGAGGATAGTGTGAAGGTTAATTTGATCATATCTTTGATACTTCTCTATATTTATTACCGAAAGACAACACAAAAATTTATAGAAGAAGTTCATAAATGCATTCCATGAGCTCACTTAATTATATCTTATTCTCAAGCACAATTTAAATTTCTAATTTGAATTGAATAATAAATTTAGAAATACTTAGTAACTTAAGCCTTTTGTAACAATACAATTTATTTTTTTTTTGTAAAATTCATACACTTTATTCCCATGTTCAAATCACATTTCAACATAAAGTGAACCCACATGATGTAACTTCTAGTTTAATCGTCGGGCGAAACTTGAAAGTATCTATAGAGGCATGTTTCCCCATTAAACAAAAACACAAAGCACCAGCTCTTCTCATTGGCCATTGATTACTTATTATTGTACGAAGATATTATAACAAACATAGATTTCAACATGTTCTATAACCCCAGATTAATTCATACCTGATAAAGTAATTTATTTTGTTAATACAAACCAGAAGTGTAAACAGACTGAAACAGCTCCATATATTACGTAAGTACATTTTATTTGATTTGTTTCTTAAAATAAATTATTATTTTTTGCTTAAAAAAATATAAAATTATTTTTGATTTAGTGAAAATTTAAAACTGACAGTATGTTTGTTATTTGAGATTCTTGGTATTCATGCTTTTCTCGACGGTCTTGGCTTTGGCTTTGATAGACTCCTTGGTTTCCTCGGTTTTTCCAGTGACGGTATCTTTGATCTTTTCTGTCGTGTCCTTCACCTTATCCCAGGCCTCCTCTGCAGTGTTCTTTGCCTTATCCTTCAAGTTACTGGCCGCCTCGGAGATCGTTTGTGCTCCTTCGTCCGCCTTCTTGGCCACCTACATCATCCAATAAATTTTGTTAAATGAAATATTTTGTAAAGGATCTAAGGGAATCAAATCACACACAAAAACATATATGTATATGCATGCATCATTTTTTCTCTATTGTATACGTATCCATCTGTTTTAAATTTTTCTCTGTATATTTTCTGTTTTTAAACGAACTCGAAGTTTAAACAATTTCAAACAAAATATTTTTGGTTGTTATAAACGCACAGTCAAACACAAGCCGAAATCTACTTTCAAAATATTAAAAAATTCGATATTCAAACGCAGTAACATGTGTGTTTAGAACAGTTGAGTCCTAAGTTAAATATAATCCGAGGTGAAGTTCTTAGGAAAATATGATACCTTTTGTTGAGTCTCGGTGGCTTTGTCACAGACGGAAGCTTCTTTCATCGTACTCCCCTTTGAGTAATTTAGTCAAATCATCATGAACAGATAAGGTTAACAAGACGCATCTTATTATAGATACATAAGAAAAACAACATTGGTTTTTTTTTTTTCTGCGAGAACTGGCATAAAAAAATAGATTACATGGATGAGTCTTGTCGGGACGGAAGAGAGAACTCCCGGAGTGATAAGTGCCTTGTTGCGGAGGGAAACTGCAATACCTGATAAGCTTGCCATTTTTAGGGCTGTTCTTTTTGTTGATTAAATATGGGATGAGTTTATTAATTAGTTGAGGTTACGCGATTAAAGTATATATAAAGAAACTGGAAAATGTATAGGAGTTGAAGTCCTATGTGAGAAAGACACATGTATTTTTGGTGGGACATGCGGAGTTTGACTCGGAACATTGAATGGTTCCAGTTTTGATTAGCTACTTTTAGCTTTGTCCGTCTGTGACAAACTGACAAAGTGACAATCCATGCAGCCTATTTCATTTCCTTAATTGATGCTCATTTCAATGGCCAGTTGACCACAACTTTACATGGTTGTTATACTTGTACCAGCCAATAATAAATTAACATGTGAGAAAATGGTGCAATACTTGTACCAGCCAATCTATACCAATAGTGTAGTTCGCCTCTTGCTTTGCAAGAGAGGATCTGAGACAGCCCTATCTTTCATCAGATAAAACTTGATATGACTCAAGTTTTCATTTAGCTCGTTATATTTATAAGTTATAACTATAAACGCACGGCACATCAAATCACAGTTTGGGTAGAAGGGTATAAAATCCGTAGGTAATTAGAGACGAACATAAGGACTCAAATTAAGCTAGTTATTACATAATGCAAGAAGCTTAAATAATAACAGCAATTATGAATTAGAAAGATAAGGTCCTCGAACCTTACAAAATGATACACGCATATATATACATGATAAATGAAATACAACAGGCATGAACATAGATCATTTAGAATTAGAAAGATAAGGTCTTACAAATCATCTATATAGCGAGTACAAAGTAAAATCCATTCTTCGGCAGCTCTTTGTCTACAAAAGCAACAAAAACGTTATTATAGTTTTCTTATGAGACTGTTTCTATGGTATTATTGGACTGACGTTACTAAAATTAAATATTTGCTAGATTTTAACCTATACTTGCAAAACATGAAATCAGTTTTTGGTTGTAGATTTTTTGCATGTATTTATATGTATATAATGGAATTTGCAGTAGATAATCCTAAAAACAAATTTAATTAGGTAAGTGGACATAGCACTATTCAATTTTCAAAAATCCCCTAGATGTCCCTACAACTATGCTACTATTAATATCTTATACTATAAAGTATACAACTCTCTCTTTTGAGGTTGCAATGTCACTAATTAGACTCTTCTCAGCATCACACGTGTCTTCTTATTTTTTCTTCCTTTTCGTTTGTCTTCTGTTTGGGTCTTAAGGGTTTGATTTCTTTGGGCTAACACCATTTGTTCAAGCCGATCAATCACATTTAGTTCGATTCTGAAAATATATTGGGCCACATATCTCCCATAACCCAATACTGATTAAGTCATTATTACGGGGATTTTATTTCTTGCCTGAAAATGAAAAAGTCTTCACCCACTAAAACCCTTTTTCATTTCTCATCGTCTTTGTTTCTCACCGAACCGTCACTGTAATGTCTCTACATTCACACCAAGTGAAGAAACTTTTCATTTATGTCCTTTAATCTGTACCTCTTCTCACATTTAATTATCATACATCTCCTTCTGTGTTCGTTCTCCCGAACCTTTAATCCTATAAATAGGAATGGTTACAACCACAAATCTCATCACTACCTCAAACTCTTTCCTATCGATTTGAAATTCAGACAACAGCAATGTCATCCCCCCCATGACTTTTATTCTGATATGAAGTCCGGTCATTGTCGGCAGAGTTTTTACCGTTGGCGGTGTTGGTGAATAGCATGTGAAGAAGTTGAAGCCGCCGTCGATGGATCACTTGAAAGCGGAGTGATACACTAAAAATTAATTTTTGCTACTGCCAAGTTAACAGTTGAAATTATAGTACTTTAGATTAAAATCCAGAGGATCAGTCTACACTTTATCTATGAGTTTCGAAATCAAGCTAATAAGAAGATTTTGTTTTGGTTTTACGAATGACGATAAGAAACAAGCAAACTATAGATTGATTCAAATTAACAAGCAGCTAACCTAGGGTATTTCATTGGGTGTTGAATTGGAGCCAAACAATTATTCAAGCGCGATGAAGTGCTTCCTAGAACTCGGATCACTCAGCTGGAACACCTCATCGTCGTGGTGGTGATCGCTTTGCAGATCGATCTCACCATCTAACTGTCGTTGAGATGAGAATCGATCGCAAGCTTTAGAGAACAGGTCCGATCAGTTCACTTACTACCCTAATATCTACTTTCGCTGATTAGGGATACTAAGCTCATTCAATACATGTCAAGTTATCTCCAAAGCGGTTAACTAGGCGATGAACTTAGGATCTAACAATAAGTGATCAGATTAATGAAAGCATTAATAACAGTATGAATGAAGAACAATTTAAATCGCTTATCTATGTTTAACTCATGTCTCAACACCCTAAAAACCCTAGGCGAGCAAGGTGACTACTCGATCATGATGCAGGAAATCAAAGACATAATTCCTGAAATAAATTGCCTAAGACCAGAGTAGAAAACAAAAGGGTTCAGATGACCTTCTCTATGAGAGGATGGATTCTTCTCCCTTACAAGTTGCAGATCGCAAAAGCTAACTGCTTTGTTGTAAAAACTAGCGTAGAATAATAAAATAGGGATAAAGGCGCTTTTATATGGAGACGCCGTCGATTTCTAGAGAGGGAAGGTGATTAGGGCAAATCTTCAAAAATATGGAAATTTCCATGATTGTCGGGAACAGTCCGCCTCGTTGCTCCGCACGATTGTTCTGCATGGAAAGCTTCAGTTCTTGCACCTTTCTTCATGCTCCTCCCTTTAGCTCTTTAGTCTACTCCAGACCTGAATTGACTCAAAAAGGACTAGAATAACTCGATAAAACAATTGAAACTGGTTAGAAAACATATGCACCATGGTGTCAAAAACACCACATATCAATTCCTCCAGACTTAGATCCTTGTTTGTCCTCGAACAATGGCAAGTATCCAGCACAAGGAGAAAGGTTTGAAAGTGTGGGAACTCGCCTATTCTCAACAACCATACCTTAACCACGAATCTCTGAACCATACAAGCAGTTGGCTAGGACCACACACTTTTGCTAGAACCCCACTGACAGCTGTTCGAAATCGGCTCCATACTCTACATCTCAAGCCTGAAAAGGTACACTTTCGAGACAGAACTCCTATATTCGTTTAAGAGAAGCGCAAACGCTTATCACCGGCACTATTCAGGGTTAGACGGGCTAGGTATGGAACATGCTAATTTAGTGGTGGAGTTAAAAGTGCTTAGGGGTTACCAGTTTTGTAGTGGATGCAGGATATCACGCAAAATAGCAAGAGAGGACGGATCCATTGATGTCCACAGCTCTTACTGGTTTTGCCAAATTTGGAGCGGCTGCTCCGACTGTTCTCCTGACTGGTCTCCTTGATTGGTACCCGATTCTTCTTTTCTACCTTCTCATCCATCTCATCATGATCCACATAGTACTCCTCTGAGGTCTCCACGAACAGGTTTTTCTAATGAAGGCACATCAATCAGATCAGTGAGCAACTGTTCTCCATGTGTGTAAAGCAGAACCTTCTTCCTCGTATGGCTTCAACTAAGTTTTTGTATAGGAGCGTTATCAATCCTCCTTCTCCATCATTGATCTCAAAAAGATATAAATAATATACATGTTTATATATATATATATATATATTTTTTTTTTTTTTGAAATGATAAATACTGGAGTGAGATCAATTGATGGGGATGTGACGGAGAAGGAGGTTACGTGCAGGGTGAAGATGGTTCATTGATCATTCTACTTGTCTGACCTTGTGACTATTCTCGTCGTGGTGGTGGTCGTTCTGAAGAGACTGTTCCGGCTTCTATTTTGACTGTTCTCGTTGCTCTGAATGACTGTTCTGGGGCAATACGAGTAAGAGACTGCGTCGATCCTTTCCTCTCCGGCCATTTTGCACATATCTGCACATATAAAATAGGAAAACAGAATGCATGGAGATGGAATCAAGGCTTAGGTTCAAGGTAGGAACTAGCTAAAGATGAGCTAGCCACTCAGGAACAGCAAGATGGGTATAAAGAATAAGAAATCCTGAGTATAGGTCTCGTTTCCCTGATCTAGTGTCAATAACAAGAGTAATTGCAGTTAACATTCAGGAGTTAAGTCTACCCAGTGTAAATTGATCGGTTGAGAACTTCTGGAGAATCAAATGAGATAAATCAGGGTGTTCCAGGTCCAAGTGTGGGTCTTTCGTCACTGCTAAGGTCACTGAATAAGAAGGTTAAAGCACGAGGTGGTTAAAAATCATCACAGAATAAGGTCCTAATTCCCACAATAGTTTATAAACTGACTTGATCCTAAAACAACTCGATTAAAACGACTCAAAGCAGACGGACTGACTCAGCCTCCCCCAGACTTACTTCACACCATCCCTGGTTGTGAGAAGATAGATAGAGGAAGGCCAAAACACACAAAATAAATAAAGAAAACAAATAACTTGCAGAAACATAAAGAGTTCAAATGGATAAGACAATGGTGATAGATGTTGGCGGCGGATCAGTCTGACTCCCCGCTCCTGGATTGCCCAGAAATACGCCTGTTCTGCGGTAGCCGCTCTCCTCCTGATGTCGCTCCAGCTGGTTCCTTGCTTGGGTGATGGCCTGTCCGCTGAGACTGCTCTTGCTCGTCCTCTCTTTCCTGCTGACCCTGGAAGCATCCGCCGGTGATGGTCTTTAGAATTCTCTTCAGGAGGCTGTTGTTCTTGCGCTGTGAATCAATCATCCAGCGGCGGTACGTCTCATCGTCGAAGCCATCATCGATGTCCTCGAGATCATAGTTGGGTTCAGGTATTACGTCCTCGACGTTCTCCGTGCCTGGGTCCTCCTGGTGAACCAACAGCGGATCATCGCAAAGGTGCTCCTGTTCTGGGAGGAACCGGATGTTCTCAAACTTGTCCAGGCTTGTGATCTCTGTTTGAGGGAGTTTGCAGCACAGTTACGTCCCTGCCTTATCTTGGAACATGTAGGTGCTCTCGTCACGGAGGATGTGACACTTAATGAGATAGGGGATGTCAATGTAGTATGGCTCATAGTTGGTCTCGCCTCTTTTGTCCAGTAATAGAGAGGTAGACCATGAATGGTTATCCAGAAGGGAATGAAAGCTGGGAACTGGTCTGAGACAATGGGTTCCCAGCGCTGCAGGATAAACATCCACCTTTTGAAATGATAAGGTGCATTAGACCGGATGGCCTCGAGGTCCTTTTCTGATTCAAATGTGAACTGAATGAGTAGGGGACCGAGAGCACGTCCTGTAAAGGAGCCAAAAACCTGCCATTGTTGGAGAAAGAAGTCAACAAGAGCCTAGTCTTTTGGATTGCAGGGTTTGTGATTCTCCCTATAAGGGTGAACTTGTGCTCATCAATGAGGTTGGAGCAGTTGACTGTCGGGATCTGTATCGGAGCTTTCTTTGAGTTTCTAGAATTCGAGACCCACTTATCTTTTTCCATGTGAAAGAACCTGCGAGCCATATCTGTAGCGAGAAGAGGAGTTGCGAAGATTATGAAGAGTTTGTTGAAAGGAGACAGCAGTGAGACAGTAAGTTTGGGACTGAAGAAACGAAGGAGTCATAGCGCTTAACCCTACAGGAGGGTAGCAAGAACGAAGAACTGTACTCAGACAGTAAACCCCAGCGGCAGGGTAGAGGGTTCCGACGAGTTCTAGAGAAAAACCATGCTCGGAGCACCATAGAAAGACATAGTGGTGACTAAAAGTTGTAGAACTGTCGAGAAAATTTTTAAACCGGTTTCAGGCCGGCGGTAAACCAGGTAGCTACGGCGGAAAATCAGTTAGGAGCGGTGGAAAACCAGGTTGCTGAGGTGGGAAACAAGGTTTCTTTAAGGGGAAAAGGGTAGATATCTGCCGCAGTCACTTCTTGGAGGATGTGCCCGAGAGAGCTTCTTTCCTAATGCTACGCCTATGTTGAATGTAGAGTTAGTCGTCAAAAAATGTACTTAACAGTATTATTTTAAAATATTGTTTTACTACTCATCTTCACTATTTGTATGTTTTGGATCTTTAATGGAAAAGCATATGGTATTTTATGATTTACAAGTTCGGTGAAGAGAGGCAACCATGAAGATTGTGTTTAGATTAGTTTCTGATTTAAATTAGGTTTATATTTTTCTAAAAAAAAATAAACTAATTTTTAGTTTGATAAACCGATTGTAATTTTGTAAACAAATTTCAATATACAAAAATATCTTTTGTTTATTTGAATTTTGTATTTAAAAAAAAAAACAGAACCCTAAACCGTAAACTTTTTTTTTTTGAACACCAACCCTAAACCGTAAACATTTTTTAAAACTTTAAACATAAATTTAAAAATTTCAATCTTTTCATAATAGTTTTAGTCTTAAACTGAATTCATATTTGACCAAAAAAAAAACTAAATTCATAATTTAATCAGTTTAAAATTCTACTCTCAAAATTACAATCTAAACCTCAAACACTAAATTTTAAATCTACACCCTAAATCTAATATCCTAAACCCCAATTCTTAAACCCTGCATACAAATTAAGTCATAAATCTATTCTTCTCAAACTTATCATATGAAATTTTAAACTTAAAGTCCAACTATATTCTTAAACTCAAACTATGTACTTAATTCTAAATCTTAAATCTTAACCCTAAACCACCATACCCTATATTAACCTACATATAAACTACAAACAACAAAACTATATCATAAACATTAAGGATACCTATACTTATAAAAATAATTGTAAAACTAAAGTTAGTTATTTTCTTAATTATAAACTAGAATATTAATCTTGTAAGCCTTAAACTTCAATTTAATATAAATACTAAACTACTAAAAAAGAAAATAATATGTAAGCAATATAAGTAATTATCCACGTTGGTCTGCTTTAAAACTAAAAGACCAATGGTGTGGAATGACGTCGATCACCATTTAAGAAATCATCACCATTAGATCAATACAATCCAACGTACAGAAGTTATTTAATTTTTCTTTTCTCTTTTTCCTCGATTGAAGCTTCACCACCACACCGTCGATTAAAGTTTCACCACCACTCTCCTTTTGACACCGTCGCTCGTCACCACCACCATCACCATCTCCCCATCCACCATCTGATCTCTTCTTCTCTGTTCTTTGTTTCTTAAGTATCATAAGATTTCTTCTCCATCATCCTGCGTCAGAACCAGATTCGTGTCGAGTTTGAAACCTCAATTTCATGTCCTAGATATGTTGGAAACGTTTGAAGCAGATGCGTTTTTTCTTTTTAAAGTTTCAGACTTTTTCTTGATGGATTATATTCAGTTGTCATATGAATGGCTTATGTTTCTTATTTTTCTTTGGTGGTAGCTTCATGGAGATCTTGATATTGGAAGAAGACAGAGGAAGAGGACGACAGCTCATAACTGTTTGACAGTGTGAGATTTGTTTGTTTGAATCCTTGCTTACTGCATTTTTGACCGGTTTTGATATTGGGCTGAGCAGATTTGTGATTTGTTTTTCTGACCTGCAGTTTGTGTCAGGGACAGTCAATGGAGTTGGAGTCGAGCAAGACAGAAGAGAGGATATGGAGTCGGTATAGAGGCGAGAGAAGAGAGAAAGATAAGAAGTTTGATGGTGGTGGAAGAGCAGAGAATTGATGGTGTAGGTTGACGGCGGTGAAGAGTTTAGTGTAGGGTTAATTTTTTTTAATGTTAAACTGGTTTAGTTTTTTAGATTTTTAAACCGGGTTTATGCGTAAACCGGGTTTATGCGTAAACCGGGTTTATGCGTAAACCGGGTTATGCGTAAACCGGGTTTATGCGTAAACCGGATTTATGCGTAAACCGGATTTATATGTAAACCTTAGATTAATTATTGTTTGGTTTAATGTTTGTAATTAGGTTTTGGTTTAATGTGTTCTTTGATTATTTGTATACTGATTTTAACCAATAAATGAAATTTTATTTCTATTTATGAATTAACTTGCAATTTTATTTTTAATTATTTTATTTTAAATTAATTATTGTTAATTAATTAAATTTTAATAAAATAATTTTTTTAAAAATCATTATTTTATTTTTAAATATAGTATTATATCTATATCATAGCACGAATCATATGCTATAAAACAATAATTTATTGTTTATTATTAATGCTACAATATGTATATTTATTATAGCACATGAAAATACGTTACAATAAGGAAGGGATCTATTATATCTGCGGCTATTAGAGTGTTTATAAAAATGCTATAAAAACGATATGGTAGTGTTTTTCGGATGCTACTAATACCAATATTTCTTGTAGTATTGTTATTGTAATAACACAACGCTAACCCAAGATTTAAAAAATAGTTATTATTAGTTATTCATTTGATGTCTCTTAATTTAATTCACCTTTTCTAAATAGGTTTCAGTTCTCTAGATTAAATATTTTTGGATAGAGGATGCTTTCTCTTAATGTACCATATCACACGAATACTACATAGATTTACATGAAGACTACAAACTCGTCTTATATATATATTTAACCAGATTGTTTACCATATATTCGATAATATTAACTAACTAATGTATAAAATGACGACTATAAAAACGCATTTCTATATAGTTTTCAGTTTCATCGAATTGCCTTTTTTATTTATCAAGATAAAGTATGAAATCGTCTTTTTCACATGCAATTTAGTTCAAGCAATTTAGTCAACCACATATAACCAGTTATAATTTAAAATAACAAATAGAACATCAAATAACAGAATATTCAATATTTATATCATGAATATTACATACGCAAAAAGGTACCATGTTACCCAATTAAAAACATACATTCTAAGGATGAAAAAAACAATCTTATATATATTAACCAGATTTCTTATTGTATATCTTGTAATATTACTCAATAACAAAATCATGTGTCGGTTCATGATAATTTCTTTGTGTGGTTTTATTGTTGTAACTTCGATAATCGTTTTAATTCTAAAAGATTAAGTCATGTTATCCCCCGAATGATGAATGTGTGTTTCCTTTTTAGTCTGAACCGTTATGTTTTGATGTTATAAATTTGTATAACCTCAATGTTCAAGTCTCAATATTTTCCAAAACAACTACAAAAGATTCGAAAAAACTACAAAAGATTCATGTTGCATATATAAGTTTTTTTTTTTTTTGTAAACTGACATAAACACAACTTATTTAAGGACTCGAACTTGGATGGGGTGGGGCACAATTGAGCTTTTAAAGCCAATAACCACTCGTTTGCATCTAAGTGGCATATAATTACATCACCTAGTCTCTTTTTTTTTCTGAATTGAAAATAGCAAATTTAACAAACACTCTGAATACAACTTTGATTTTCCGGTTATTAGAAAGTCCACCTTTTTCCATAACTTTTTATTTCTTCACGCGCTTAGTATAATATGCGCTCCATAAAAATGTTCTTTATTGAATCACAATCAAGATAAAGTATTCAATCAAGATAATAAGAAGTCCTTCTCTTATTTCAATCAATCAATAGCTTAGGTCTCAATACAACAAAAGCTTTTAAACACACAAATCACACACAATGTCTTTTATCGACATACTCCTTATATAGGAGATCATTATTTCCTAATCCTATGTGACAACACTTTCAATTCCTTAACATAAAAGGATTAGGTCAGATTACTTGCTCACTAAATTTCCTTAGTCTTTAAGCTTAACTTAACATTCTCCCCCCTAAGCTTAAAGTCATCTCCACACACATCATGAACTCCAATAAGGCTTCTCATCTCCTTGAACTTTATTCTTCCAAGTGATTTTGTAAGAATGTCTGCTCTTTGTTCACTGCCTGGAATATGCTCAACATCGACCAGTTTGTTCTTAACACACTCTCGGATGAATAAAATCTTCTGTGTATATGCTTGCTTCGGCCATGAAACACAGGGTTTCTAGTTAAAGCAATCGCCGATTTATTGTCCACTCTAATGATCACCCGCTTACTCGCTTCTCCAACAACCTCACTTAGTAATTCTTGCAACCAAATGGATTGTTTTGCAGCCTCCGTAGCGGCCATAAACTCTGCCTCACAGCTCGATAATGCCACTATCTCTTGCTTCATTGAGCACCAGGTTATGGGGCTTTCACCAAGATAAATAACACGTCCAGTCGTTCTCTTCCCATCATCATCATCTACATTATGAGAGCTGTTGCTGTATCCTTCTAATTTCAAACCTCTGTTTCGCGGAAATTGAAGACCAAGCATACATGTTCCTTGTAGATACCGTAGGATTTGCTTCAATGCGGCTCCGTGAGATGTCTTACGCTCTTGCATATATCTACTAAGAACTCCAAAAGAGAATGATAACTCGGGACGAGTGTGCAAGAGATACCTGAGACATCCAATGGTTAGGCGGTATTCTCTTTTGTCAACTTTTGCTTCGTTAGGTGCCTTAGAAATTTTTGCATTCATCTCCATTGGCACATGAGTTGGATTACAAGAGCTCATCCCTATTTCCTCAAGAATCTTTCGCGCATATCTACCTTGTCTTAGAATAATGCCATCGTTACCTTGATGAACCTCTATTCCCAGGTAGTAAGTCAACAGACCGAGATCACTCATTTCAAAATTGGTGGCCATCTCTCTCTTGAAAGCTAATATCGATTTAGATGAGGAACCGGTGACAAGCAAATCATCCACATAAACAACTACCACAAGCAGGTCACCATTCTTCTTCTTCCGGTACAGTGACGGCTCCTTTGTGCATCTCTCAAACTCTAACCCTCGTAGTATCTTTTTCAGTTTAATGTTCCAGGCTCGAGGAGCCTGTTTCAAGCCGTAGAGAGCCCTCTTTAGTCTATAAACCTTATGTTCTTGTCCTTTCACGGTGAATCCCTCAGGCTGTTCTACAAACACTTCTTCCTTTAGATCTTCGTTGAGGAATGTGGTCTTTACGTCTAGATGGTGAATCTCCCATCCTTTCTCAGCCGCTAGTGCAATAATCAGTCGTATAGTCTCGATCCGAGCCACCGGAGCAAAGACTTCATCATAATCTACTCCATGTCTTTGAACGTATCCCTTTCCCACCAGCTGTGCTTTATACTTACTGATGCTTCCATCAGCATTACGCTTGATTTTAAACACCCATTTGAGTCCTCTCGGTTTTACTCCTGCTGGAAGCTCCACTAGGTCCCAAGTATTGTTCTTCTCAATCGAAAAGATTTCATCCTTGCAAGCATCAATCCAAACTTCCAACTATTTTGCCTCATTGAAATCCCATGGTTCATCATTAATTATCATCAGCAGAAGCTCACACTCTGTTTTTGCCAGACTTACATATTCATCGAGGTATGTGGGTCTTGTAGTTACCCGTTGGGATCTTCTAAGCTGAGGTTGAGCCTCATCATCTTCCTCATTGAGCTCCTCTTCCTCAGTAACCTCAACCGTAGTTTTGTTCTCATCTTCCTCGTCAACGGTGATCGCATCACGATTACTACCATCACCTAATTGTTTTACTCAGACAACAAGTTCCCCTGCATCACCCAACTCTGTTTTCTCCGCATTGTTCCAATTCCAGCTCTTCGTTTCTTCAAAGATGACATTGCGACTTACTATAATTCGTTTACTTGATGGGTCAAACAAGCGGTAGGCTTTTGAACCTGGTTCCGTACCCAAATGTACGAGTATCCTTGACCTGTCATCAAGTTTCTTTCTCCCTGCAGCCTCTGTTCGTGCATAGCAACTACCACAAGCAGGTCTTATCAAGTATATTGTATTGGGTATTTTATCTGACACAACTCTAACTCTTATTTTATAGCTATCAAACAGAACAAATAATAGGGATTTCAATGTAATTTTATACACTTTCTCTTACCAGATTTGCAAATACATTTAAATCATGTATACCTATGCAATTACCAACTCATATTTGTATATTCATCTAAATGAGCCTATATATAAATATTATAAAATTAAATTGGTAAGTTTGTTTATTTAATTCATTATAAACCTTTGTTGTCAAAAAATAATTTTATAAATAAAAATTACAACTCACATATGAAGGCAAAGTTCACAACCATCAAAACCGATCAAGAAAAAGATTTTATAATGTTAAAACACATGATCTAGGATTGCATGCCAATTCTGTTCAAGGTCCATTTCCTATTTCAAAACAGTTTCAGAATAGGAATCTTGTACTGTATATGGAAATTCATTGGAAACACAATTTTTGAAAATCTCATTGTGAAAACATGATGAAAATTTGTGTTTCCATTTTAAGAACTCACGATTCTGATTAGGAAACGACTATTTGTCATTTCAATTTGTAATTACTTGTTTGATTTCAGTTTTTCATACTTCTATGACTAATTTATTGACTTGTTATTTAATACATTTTTGATATTTTCAACATTTACATATAATGATTTGACGTAGAATGAAGTTGATTTCATTGTTTTATCAAAAGATAACATGTTTTGGATTACTAATTTTTTGATTAAAAAGTTTACAAAATATACAAAGAAAACCAATACTTTTTACTTGATTTTCTTTATTAAATCAATCAAAAAAATTAAAACAAATCAATCTTATATGTTGATTAATCGTATTGTTAGGATAAGTATGTATTAAGTTAAGATAAACATGTAAATATTAGAGATAAATACTCTAATATAAGTCGGTAGAAAGATAAGGATACAAAGTTGTATATATTACGAGCTTGAGTCTCATGTTCAATACACAGAAAATATTCAGTACTTGCTTGATTTAACATGGTATCAGAGCAATAGATCCATTTAAGTTTGATCGTTGTTTCTTATTGAAGTTCTAGTGGTTCATCTTCGACGAAGTTATGGGAGATGAGAAGAATATTGTCGCCGGCGTGTCCGGAGAAAAGGGTGCAACCTCACCGTACTCACTTTTCTCGTCAGATAATCCTGGAGCGTTGATCACTTCAGTTCAATTAAAAGGAGAAAATTATAACGAGTGGGAAACGGAGATGATGAATGCTCTCCAAGCAAAGAGAAAAGCTGGTTTTATTGACGGTTCGTTAAAGAAGCCGCCGGAGGGGCATGCTGATCTTGAGTCATGGCTCAGTGTGAATTCGATGATCGTAGGATGGTTACGGACATCTATCGAGCCGCGAGTCAGATCAAATGGACGCCCACAAGCTGTGGGAGAATCTCAAAGAAAGGTTCTCGGTGGGTAACAAGGTGAGAGTGCACCAGTTGATGTCCAAACTCGCTTCGTGCAGGCAGGATGGGCAGGCAGTGATCGACTATTATGGTCGCCTGGCTAAGATGTGGGAAGAACTCCAGACATATCGACCACCACCAGTATGTACATGTGATGCAGCTGTCGCGTATGAGAAGGAAAGAGAAGAAGAGAGAGTGCATCAGTTCGTAATGGGGCTTGATGAGTCCAGGTTTGGACATGTTGTCACGGCAATAATAGAAGCTGACGTTCTTCCAGATCTTGGAAAAGTATACAACAAGGTTGTGCGCGAGGAGGATCGTTTAAATTCTGCAAAAATCCGAGAGCAACAGCAGGAGGCTGTGGGATTTGCAACTAAACGTGAAGGTAACAATGATGACAATAAATCTAGTAGTGGACGTGGAGGCTCAGTTGATGACTACGGCCCTCAAGCGTCGCAGAACAGAGGGCGAGACCGAACCTGTTCGAACTGTGGGAGAACTGGTCATGAAAAATCAGCATGTTGGCAGATAATTGGGTACCCAGAGTGGTTCACGGAGAGAGGAGGAAGAGGAAATCGGGGCACATCGAGGGGAGGTGGTCGCGGTGGTAGCTCATCCAGAGGGAGAGGACAAACCAATGTAGCTTACGCAACCACAGCAAACCTAACAAACACTGGACCACCCGAGTTGACTCCAGAGCAATGGAGAGCCATCACTCAGATTATCAACAACAAATCAAATTCTTCCGATAAGCTGTCCGGTAAGGTTATGGGTGATGTGATTATTGATACAGGCGCATCGCACCACATGACAGGAGATATTACTCTTCTTGTCGATCTTAAAGATATCTCTACATGTAACGTCGGTTTTGCGGATGGTAGCACCACGGTTTCAAAGAGAGTCGGTGTATTACCTTTATCAGATAGTATCTCGTTACACGATGTGTTATATGTCCCCGATTTGAACTGCTCTTTAATATCAGTATCTAAGCTTCTCAAGCGTTCAAACTGCTTCGCGTTTTTCATACTTTGTGTGTGTTGCAGGACCGATGTTCGAGGACGCTGATTGGAGCAGGTGAAGAACGCGATGGGTGTACTACTTTTTGGATGTCAAAGCTGCACGAGTTAACAAGACTGCGAAGGTTGAAGATTCAGTGTTGTGGCATCGTTGGTAGGGACATCCTGGTTTTTCTGCTTTGTCGTCTTTGCATTTGCTTTCTGGTGTTGGTGTTTCTAAAAATTTACATACATGTGAGGTCTGTTTTGAGGCCAAGCAAACTAGAGATCAGTTTTCTGAAAGTTTTAATAAAACTAGTGATTGCTTTGAGTTGATTCACATTGATGTATGGGGACCATATCGTGTCAAAGCTTCAACAGGAGCATCTTATTTCTTGACAGTCGTAGATGACTTCTCACGAACCGTTTGGACGTTTTTATTACTCGAGAAGTCACAAGTAAAGAAGACAGTAGAAGATTTCTGTGCTTACGCTGATAAGCAGTTCGGAAAATCAGTAAAGAAGGTCCGTAGCGATAACGGCACCGAGTTCATGTGTCTATCATCGTTCTTGAAATCCAAAGGGATAATTCATCAGACTTCTTGTGTGGGAACGCCACAACAGAATGGAAGGGTCGAGAGAAAGCACCGTCATTTGTTGAATGTCGCGAGAGCCTTACTCTTTCAGGAAAGTATGCCGATCAGTTTTTGGGGAGAAGCTGTTCTTGCAGCAGCTCACGTTATAAATCTCACTCCAACTAAAGTGCTTAAAGGGAAGTGTCCTCACGAGTTATTGTTCGGTTCAGTGCCTTCGTATTCTGATTTGAGAGTTTTTGGATCACTATGTTTTGCTCACAAGCAGCTGCGAGACAAGAACAAATTCGTACCACGAAGCAGGAGATGTATTTTCGTGGGTTACCCGTTTGGGAAGAAAGGATGGCAGCTGTATGACCTAGAAGAGCATGAGTATTTCGTCTCTCGGGATGTTATTTTCAAGGAGAATGAGTTTCCGTATGCAAACAGAGTATCAGAAGTGTCTCCATCCCCTGTTATTGCAGAAAACTTCGAGGATGTTTTCCTCATAAACGAAACAATGGGCACTGGAAACAGGGGGAGCGTTGATCCTGTTTCCCACGAGAACATTGACCACGACCCTGCAATAGTAGAAGTCGGACCTGAAGTAAGTAATGAGAACATTGAGACTACGGGAGTGATAAATCCTGATAATGTAGCAGAAACAGAGGTCTCTATGGGGAGAGGACAACGAGTAAAGACACCTTCGGTTCGTTTAAACGACTACATCACCTACAATGCAATCTGTGCAAATAGTACCCCTCGCGTTCCCACCTCTGATCACTCCTACAGCGTCTACTTAGACCCGGTCACAGGTAACACCCTATGTCCTCTCACTGAGCTGATTTCTGATGAAACATATTCTGTTGGGCACAAAGCTTTTGTTGCAGCTGTATGCGCTGAAACTGAGCCTAGGAATTTTCAAGAAGCTATGAGAGATAAGCGATGGACAAAAGCAGTTTACAAAGAAGTAGATGCACTTGAGGTCTCTAACACTTGGAGCGTCGTGGACTTACCTCCTGGTCGTGTAGCATTGGGCACAATGTGGGTGTTCAAAATAAAATATAATGCAGATGGGAAAGTGGAACGTTTTAAAGCAAGACTGGTTGTGCTCGGTAATAGGCAGAAAGCAGGATCAGATTATGACGAGACCTTTGCTCATGTGGCAAAGATGACGACTGTAAGGAGTCTCTTGAAAATAGTTGCTGCAAATAACTGGGAAGTCCATCAGATGGATGTGCACAACGCGTTTCTTCATGGTGATTTACATGAAGAGGTCTACATTAAGCTTCCGCAGGGATTTACACATTCTGCTCCTAACAAAGTATTGAAGTTACATAAGTCTCTTTATGGGTTGAAGCAAGCACCTCGGTGTTGGTTCGAGAAGCTTACAAAGGCCCTTATACGCGCGGGTTTTTATCAGTCATACTCTGACTACTCCCTATTTGTCTACTCGCATGGTAATGTGGAGATAAGAGTGTTGATATATGTCGATGATTTAATCATTTGTGGCAATGATGGAGATGCAATTCAGAAATTTAAGAAGTATCTTGGTGAATGTTTTCACATGAAGGACCTAGGGAGGCTCAAGTATTTTCTCGGAATAGAAATACCTCGAAGCAATGAAGGTTTTGTGCTGAGTCAGAAGAAGTACTCGATGGATATAGTGAAAGAGACAGGGTTGTTGGACGCAGCACCTGCCTCAACGCCGATGGAGCAAAATCATCACTTGGCAACAGACAACAGTGCATTTCTTAAAGAACCTGCGAGATATAGAAGACTGGTTGGTCGACTTATTTATCTTGCTAATACCAGACCTGATATATCCTACTCAGTACACATATTGTCGCAATTTATGCAAAAGCCTCGAGAGAAGCATATGGAGGCTGCGTTTCGGGTAGTTCGATTTCTTAAGTGTACTGCTGGACAGGGAATCTTGCTCAAGTCGGACAATGATTTGCAACTGTCCATCTACTGTGATGCCGATTGGGCGGCATGTCCTTTAACAAGAAGATCACTGACCGCATACGTCGCTATGATAGGAGGTTCACCTGTTTCCTGGAAGACGAAGAAGCAGAACGTAGTGTCTCACTCGTCAGCTGAGGCAGAGTATCGAGCAATGTCGATTGCTACACGTGAAGTAAAATGGTTGAGGCAACTTTTGACTGATTTAGGCTTCGCGCCAAAGACGCCATCACGGTTATTTTGTGACAGTAAGGCTGCACTTTATATTGCCTCTAACCCTGTTTTTCATGAGAGAACTAAACATGTGGAGATTGATTGTCATCGAGTTCGAGATGGTTTGAAGTCAGGGATGATCACGTGTTCTTACATTGGCACTAAGGAGCAGCTAGCTGACGTTTTAACAAAAGCATTGGGGAAGTTGCAGTTTAATCACCTTATGTCCAAGTTGGGCATTTGCAATGCTCCCACTTTAGGGGAGTGTTAGGATAAGTAAGTATTAAGTTAAGATAAACATGTAAATATTAGAGATAAATACTCTAATATAAGTCGGTAGAAAGATAAGGATACAAAGTTGTATATATTACGAGCTTGAGTCTCATGTTCAATACACAGAAAATATTCAGTACTTGCTTGATTTAACACGTATATAATATATATTGTAGCCATTTCTAAAATGTTTATATTTTTAACTTTTAAATAACAAATCATGTTTTCACGTTTTTTCCGCATATCCGTTTCTGATTCCATTCAAACTAGATTATCAGAAAATTTAATCACACTATAAATGCTTCTTTTGTGTGAACTAACCATTTTAATGTATAACTTTGGTTTCCAAGTTTTCAACGTGATGGTTTATCTAGATATATAATTATTTTTGTTATAAAATTAGTTACCACATAAATCAATAAAAACTAAAAATACAAGTTAAATTAAAAAAAGAGTAGGAATAAAATCTGAAAATTAGTTAACAATAATATTAATTAGCTATTAGGTGCCATTTAATGGGTGCAATTTATATTCCAAAAAACCCTTAATGAATTGTTTAGAAAGTTTTATTTTGACATTGAAAGACCATTCTATTAATCAAACAAGAGATGATCTGGGAAACCATACCATAATAGAAAAACCAACATAAGTAATTACCTATGAATGATCTTCTAGTTCTAGCTAAAGAAACATCAATTATATTTTGGTCTCGAGGTATGTAGAAAACCTTGAAGGATTGAGATCTTCTTTTTAGCACTGCTACCTCCTTCAGCCCTGTTGAGAAGTTTGTACATGCATGAGGTTATGTAATCTTAAGTATCAAATCCATACAGTCCGATCGAAAGTACTGGCAAGTAGAATAACGTAGAATACTTTCAAGTTTCCAACCAAATGATTCAGGCTCCGAATGCAAAGAGGACTCCTTTCTTCTTTGGTTTCTTGCACCCATAAGTTGGATTTGTCCAGACGTGTCTTTCGAAACCAATACACAACCACTAAATTTTGATGCAGAAGTCTAAGAGCCATCTATCAAACATATGTTTTGTCAGCATACAACTTGTGAAGCAATAATATCTGGTGATTTTGACACTACAATAGCTTCTGCGTTTGCCGAGAAAAATCTTGTCACTGATATACCATGGATTTGACCCGTTTTTACCCATGGTATATGTGTTTTAATATATATATATATATATATTATGTTTTGGAGTTTATTAGGTATGTTTTCAGGTTCGGAGCATTTTGGAGTAAAGTGATGATTTTGGAGCATTTTGAGCATTTTGGAGCTTAGTAGAGATTTCATCCGAGCTGGCCATCAAAGCAGACCAGAGGTCGATATTCAGTGACAACAATCGAGCGATGCACACTCTGTGCCATCGATAGATATCAGTATTCAGAGAGGTCGAAGTATCGAGATTATAATCGATCGATGCACATACTGTGACATCGATCGATACCGAGTCGCGCAGAAGACAAAATGGTTCCAGCCGACTTTAAACCCAAGTCTTCACCAAATTATAAGATTGCCCCTCACGAGTTTTTTAACCTAATGTTCTCAATATTTATAGCTTGCCTATGTGTTCAAGGCAAAGCATGCAATGCTTTCTTAGTTCTAATTTATTCTATTGTTTTAAGGTTTTAGAGATTCTTAGAGTTGGAGAGAAGATCCAAAGAGATTTGTAATTGGAACTCCATTATTTGTTTCTCAATTTATCTATCTATGAAATTCTTCTTTTACCTTGTTGCTATGAATTACTTGGCCATGTCTGAGTAGTTCCATTGTTAGATTTAGGGTTCAAATAGGTTGTGAGGGATTAGCCCCAACTATAGATTGCTAATTTGTGATATTCATTATTATGATGTTCTTAATGCTTGTGTTCTAAAAAAGCAAACTAGAACTTTGACCTATGATTGCTTGTTAAATTGACTTCATCCTGAATCCATCCTATTCAAGCTAAGATTGTTAGAGAAAGGTGGAAGCTGATATAAGAGTCTTAGTGAGCATTCATTCAACCCGTGCATAAAGCTTGCTAGAAGTACGTCAATCGATATTCCTATAGAATAATCGATCAACGCAGCGAAAGGTGTATCGATCGATACTCCTATAGAGTCATCGATCGACACTTTATAATTGATCAAACCGACTGGTTAGATCTTTAGATCTAGTCATTAGACGAATCTAGAAAGCTACCGCTGATGGATTTGCTCATAAGTTGTTGAGCTCCTTAATATCATGCATGCAACTTGCTAGGCATCCATACGATTATAATCCTGATCACCTGAATAGAAACCCTAAGTATAGCTACTTTCTTTAATTGTCAAAACCCTCAATCAAACCAACCGATCAACTTCCTTGCTCAAACCTGCAATTTAAAGTTAATCATGATCAAGCTAGCTTAGTCACTAAGGATTAGATCTTTTGTGTTCCCTAGCTCCCTGTGAATTCGATCCCTAAGTAGTACAACTGAACCTCTTATTTGAGAGAGTAATTCACTCCTTAGGGTAATTTGAGTGACATCAAAATTGATGCCATTGCCGGAGAGCTTTGATTGCCATTAGATTTAATCTAGGTTATTTCTTTTAAACCGCTTACTGAAAAAAATATTTTCTTGTCTTTTCAGGTGTATTCTCAGCAGTACCAGAAGCAACAAGGAAACTCAGCTGCTATTCTCAGAAGATCGTGCAAGTTTGTAACGTTTGATCCGCAAAGACAAACGCTCCACATCGATCGACATCAACACCAGTTCGTCGACCAACATTTGCACACCAACATCGACCGAGACACCTTCTTCGTCGACCGATACTACTCTTCCGTCGACCGACATCCTTCATCCGACATCAATCGACACCACAGTCCATACATCAATTGATACTCAGCCGCGATACATGGTTGCGATACTTATTCTCAGACAGGACGAGAATGGAGACCTGCGTGATCTAGAAGGTCACCTGCGTAATGCAGCAGGTCAAAAGTTAGATGCTCTAGGGAATGTGATCCATGAGCCTGATGCTGTAGTTACGGGAGCTGCTCAACCTGTAGATGGGGCTGCTCGAACAAGAACGTTGGCTGATTACAACCGTCCAGACCAGTTATACCCCAACCAGTCAGCTATTCACCCTCAAACTATTCAGAGAGGTGATTTCAAGTTTAAGCTGCAGTACTACACACTCGTGGGACAGATACCCTACTGTAGGTTATCTCACGAGCATCCTATGGACCATCTAGAAAGGTTCGAGGATCTCATATCTGCTATCAAAGCCAATAGAGTCCCTGAGGACTACCTTCTCTGCAAGCTCTTCAAGTACTCTCTTGCTGGAGAAGCTTCGCAGTGCCTTAAGCAGCTACCACCAGGATCTCTTACATCCTGGAGCGACATCAAGAACGCATTCCTGCGTAACTTCTTTGATGACGCGCGCGCTGAAGACTTGAGGAGCAAGATTGCTACATTCACTCAGAAGCCTACCAGCGAGACTGTCCACACCATGGATTCAACCAAGTACAGCTGCTCAGCACTTTCTTCATAGGCATCGCACTACAATATCAGATGGCTCTGGACACAGCTAGTGAAGGAAGCTGTGACACTAGGAATCCAGAGGAAGCTGTGATACTTATAGAGAACTTGGCATCCAGAAACAGCACCAAGAACACTGATTTCGAAAGAGGAAAATCTGGAGCATTCCTTGGGAAGGAGGAGATGGATGAGGTGAAAGAAAAGCTGGAAAATGTTCATAGGCTGCTAAGGAAGCAAGTTTGCTCAATAGAGGATGCGCAAGCTGTAGACGCAGAGGATGATAACATAGAAGAGGATGTGAATTTCATCAGTGGAGCTAGATTTCAGAGGTCTGGAAACCAGGGAGGAAACAGATAATTCTTTGGACAAAGAAGTAACTTCCAGAGTTCACATAAACCCTTCAACAACAACTACAGCAGCAACTTCAACAACAACAGGAGTTATGGAAACTCATCTTACCAGAATCCACCACCACAAACTCAGGTGAGCAAGATAGAAGCAATGCTTGACCAGGTTCTTGAAGGTCGGCAGAAACTAACATTTGATTTGAACGGAAAGATTAATGCTGTATACACCAACCTGAATACAAAGTTTGAAGCTTTAAGCACTCATGGGAAGAAGTTAGGGACTCAGGTGGTTCAGACAGGAGAAGATGTTAAGAAGCAAGAAGCCTTAACAAGGGGGATAAGTGAGGAAGCAACAAAGCACCACGTGGATGCCATCATGGATGATGATTTCTCGCAAGTGGTGAAGCATGAGAAGCTGCAAGAAGGAGATTTTGAAGTGGAAAGCTTCATGAGTTTCGGCGGGTCACATTGGTGTCGACCGACGTCGACAAGTGACCTTCGATCGATAGACTCTACACCGAGTCGAGCGACGAACTTTGACGAGCATCGATCGACGCCATCAGCAGAGTCGAGTACTTCGTGCAATGCCGTAAAGACAATGACTCACGAGGAGTTCGCAGCAAGACACCCGCATCCACCCAGTCCTTTATACATCAAAATCGATCGGCATCAAGAACCTGCCACCGATCGACAGAGAGAAACCTTCATCGATCGACAACCTCCAACACCCATCAATCGATGTGCACCTCTCACATACCAAGTGCAATTACCAAAGATTGATGTAGCACGACTAAATGCGCTCAGACAACAATCCAAACCTTCAGATACCCCACCAGACACCGCCAGTACTCAACGTAAAGATGCACCAGTGCCTATGGAAGTTGATAAGGCTACTGAAGGGAGAACCTTGAGGAGAAGGAAAGAAAAGGTTCCCAAGCATCTGAAGAGGGGAGTTAATGAGAAGGAGATGGATAGCTTCACAAAGAGAGTTCTCAGAATCCCACTTGAAAAACCTTTTGAAGAAGCCTACGTTACCCACAGGTTGTGGATGTTCTTCAGAGAAACCAAGGAGGCTGAAGAAGACATTAGGAGAATGTTTCATCGAGTCAGAGAAAAGATGACGCAGCTAGCAGATCACATTGAAGAAGAAAAGTGATAATGGGAAGTTCACAGTACCCTGCATGGTACAAGGTATTGAGTTCCCACGTGCTCTCTGCGACACAGGAAGCTGCAGTAAGCATCTTACCCAAGGTTATGGCAGACCTTCTAGGTCTGAAGATAGAGCCTTCAGACGATTCATTCATATTTGTGGATTGCTCTCAAAGGAACTCAGGAGGAATCATTAGAGACCTTGAGCTGCAGATTGGTAATGCACTAGTTCCAGTTGACTTTCATGTCCTGGACATCAGGCTGAGTTGGAATACTTCTCTACTCCTTGGAAGAGCCTTCTTGGCTACAGTAGGAGCAATTTGCAACATGCAAACTAACCAGTTGTGTCTGACTCTCATAGATCCGAACACCTACTACAATCCAGTCAAGATTGTCAAGATAAAAAAGCCCAGCACATAGATTGGGGATGATCCAAGATTAGTGGGAGTATGTTTCTGTGGAGCAGAGATTGACTCAGAAGTTGAGTATGAGACAGAATACGACGAATCGATTGGCGATAATACGGATACATCGATCGATCTTTGTCCATCAGAATCGATCGATAGACCAGAAGAAGCATTGATTGATATGCAGCTCGCACATTGGAAAGAAGAATTCCCAGATAGCAATTTTTCTATTGACAGCTGGGAAAGTAATCATTATCACCCAACTTTTGCTGTAGACACTGCAACATCCAAAGTCAGAGATGAGGAGTATGATGAGGATTACAAGGAGGAATGATCTACAGAGTATCATGGTCTTCTTGCAGAACAAGAAAGACTTCCCTACCATTCCTAAAGACTTTAGAATGAAACATCGGTCGACAGAGATGCCTACACATCGATCGACACTCATCATTACCAGACAGACCGTACACACGTATCGATCAACGAACCACATTACATATCGATCGATACTAAGTCGGTTGACTTCAAGGAAAAAGGAAATTACTCCATTGAAAGTTGGGCAGAGGATCACTATAAAGAGAGTTTAGCAGTAGAAGAATTATCAAACACCCTAGAAGCAGACAAGATGAATAAAGGTTTCATCACAAAGGACTTCCTCAAATCCAATGGAGGAGATGATTTCCAGCCTTCACCATCAATCAACAATACTGCTTCAACATCGATCGATCTCAACCCTTCCACATCAATCAACATGCATCCAAACCCTAGATCCGAGGTAATCAAACAAAACTTTAATGATTATGGATATCTAACACCGGATGGGTTTGGTATTTTCAGGGATCCATATGGTCAAGCACGAGTTATAGATGGAAGAATTCTTCAAATATCAAGAGAAGATATTGCAGACATCCTTCAGGTTGCCGATGGACCGGAAAATCTCTTCACACAACAACGCAGCATTCCAGAACGCCAATAGAAAGTTATAGACGAGCATCATGATGCAGCTGGCACTGTAGATGATCGTTTCAAGTCGAATGATCAACCACCTACTTGGACATCGATCGATGCTGACATTGTCCCATCGATCGACACAGAGCATCAACCATCGACAACATACTCAAAGAAGGAAATTGATGAGTTTGTTCAGAGTATCTACAAAGATTTAGGAACAGCAGAAGAGCATTTCACCAATGGTCTCGATAATGTTTACTTTCCATTCGACAACAGCATAGCCTGGTTGACCACACGCACATATGAGATGAAGAAGTCCATAGCCAAACTTCAGGAATAGTGCGCAGAAGACGCATGAACACTAAATTCGATCTATAATCACGCTTGGATTATAATCGATAATATGTTCGCACCAGTGAAGGCTCGCCTACAGTCAATTGAAGAAAGCCTTGATGGAATCTACTCTCCAGTAAATAAGGAAGTAGATAGCTTAGCTTCAAGAATGGACGCATTGCAACAAGAGGTGGACACGATTCAAAGACATCTTGATTTTCAAGCAAACACAGATGCATAGATCGACAAGGACATCTATCCATCGATCGCTGGACGTTTCATGGCATTCGAAGGCCAGATGCCGTTATTTGGGAAAAAGCTTCACGAGATCATACAAAAGCAGCAATCGATCGACGGACAACACTTCCCATCGATCGATATGCATTTCGCAGAGCTATGTACCAGAGCTGAGATGGACAGGATGATCAAAGACATCTACTCTGCTATAGAAAGATCTGAGGATGTATCTTACAAGAGACATGATGAGACTTACTTCCCGTTCAACAACAGAATCAGTAGATTAAACCCATGCACGAAACGAATGCAGAAGGAAATCAAAGCCATTCAGATGCAGCTTGCGAATCGACCTTGAACATAAGCATCAATCGATATAAGACACATAAGATCGATCGATAGGCATCATTCAGGCACGATCAATACTCCAAGATCACCATCGACGCAGAATTCCATATAGTCCACGTGAAGATGCTAAAAGACAAGATGCACATGCTTGACTCAATGCAAGAAGAGCTGAAGGAACTATCAGACTATGCTTATGATAAGCTTGGGAGGCATCCGTTAAGCATTGAAAACATTGGAGAGAGGCTACAGATCATCACAGATGCAGCAGCACAGATGAATGAGAGATGGACCCGAGGAGATGACGCCACAAGAAGCTTCATTGCTACATGGTTCAAGATTAGCAGAGATAATGTGGATACTTGTTTTCCAACAAGTAGCTGCTTTGCACCTCACTAGCCCAACCCCCTCCAAAGTCAAGCTAATGACTATAACAAAGCGCTGAGTGGGAGGCAATCCACTATAGGCAATTTTATTTAGTTTTCTTCATTACAGTTACTTATTTTTCGTTTTTGAATTTTTATTTACAGAAAATATAAATATAAAAAAAAAGAGAAGAAGAGGAACCAGAGTAGACGATTGCCCATGAAATCGACCGACAAAACTATGTCGACATCGATAGACACTGCCACTTTCAAAACGATCGACGGCTCTCTCTTGTCATCGATCGACACGGACTTCGGTCAGGTATATCGTTTACTTTTCAATTTTGTACTTATGGTTTATGTTACTCCATTAACTTCGACTGGTCGTACACTAAGGACAATGTATAATTTAAGTCTGATGGGAAGTTGCTGGTATTACTCTACCTTTTGATCTCATTATATGTTTTCAAAAGTTTATATTGAGCCAAGAAGGGGACAATGATCTTTTTCAATATTTACTTGTTATCTAACCAATCTTTAACACCATTCTTAGATTTGTTGACTCCAGAATGTACTATAGATGCTAAAGTGGATCACCTATCAGCTAGTACCTGATATCTCATGAATTTCATGGTTTTTATCTTCTCATTTTAGTTCATATAAGTCATTTTAGATTGCATTTATATGTATATAGTGCATACATTAGTCCACTTGCATTTAACTTGAATGCACAATTGTGAGTTTTGGGTCATTTCGCAAGGTCATGTCGGCAATTTAGGAAGTTTGGGGTCAGAAACGAAGTTAACAAAAGTTCAGGGACCAATGCTGCAAATTTGAGATGATCGCCTGGGCTAAATTGCACAATTGGAACTATGAGTTTGATTCGCGAGGGCTTTTATGCACATTCCAAAGTCTGGGTCCGAAGTGAAATAAGAAGAAACTCCAGGGACCAATGTCGCAAATTGATGGAACATCTCCATTGTTGATCGATCTTTCTCCGTGACGAGAAACGATGGTTGCGACGGTGAGAAGCGACGATTTCGGAGCTTCGGGACATGCTGTCACGGCTCGATCTGAGCTCACGGTGACAACGGAGGACGACAACGGAGGAGTTGTGGTTCAACAAAGGCATAACGGGGAGGAGCCGACTTGGACCAGAGGTCCCGTGGTGGAGAATTGCGACGAAGCTCACCGGAGGTCGCAGAGGAGGAGATGAGCACGGCCCGGACGAGAATCGTGGTGGAGAGAAGCAGACTTACGGCGGAGAAGAGTTGAGGCGCCTCAGATTGACGACTCAACAGATACGATGGTGGAGCTGACAACAAAGAAGAACAAGACGGATACGCTGGCAATGAAGCACGGACTCACCGGAGAAGCTTGATTTTGAGCTTTCGTGATGGAAGAGGAGAAGCCCGAGTGAGAACGGAAGCTTTGGCCGGGAGGTGCGCGGGGTATACGCGGCTCGATGTACCCACACGTTTCTGATTAAGAAGAAGGAAACAAAGCTGAACTCACGCGGGTTTTGGTAGCGAGGGGTGCACAACCCGGTCGCAAATCTCACACATCGAAGAGCAAGAAAGGAACGAGCTTTCACGTGGGTAGAACCCACCGGGGTCAAGCACCCGTGCACAAGAAGAGGCTAGAACGAAGACCAGAGGCAAAATTAAATGGTTGACTGGTTTATTTCGGTTTGACTTGGTTTAATTTAACTAAACCAGGCGAATCTGGCCTTCCCTATATATAGTTTTAGACCTAAAAACCCTAAAGTATCTCATTTTTTCTCAAGACTTTGTCTCATCTTGTAAAAGCTTGAATCTTTTTATCATTGTAAGGAAGTTTTTTTCATCTCATATCTTGTTTCTTTTAATCCTTAACATGATTAGCCTTGAATCTCACATAGATTAAGGTTTCTCATGAAGATTAGAGAGTATACACACTTTGGATTCATGGGCTAGGGTGATTAAAGGTGATTAGTGAAGATCTAGGATGTTTAGTGTTAGATCTACTTGTTTTCTTGCTTGTTGAGGGTTCTTAATGCTATTTTGGTCTTGATCATATCAAAATTGATATATAGGCATTACCGCCCGGAAGGTGTTCGATGAAATGCCTGAACCATCTCTTCAATGCTTTTAGCTTGCTTTACCTAAGGGATTAGTTGTTAAAGGAGCTAAGTGATACAGGACTTTTCAAGGGTCCAAGATCAAATCAATGTAGTATAAAAGATTGTCGAACCCACAGAGAACTAGAGACTTATAACACTAGGAATACACAAACCTCCTTAATCTAAGCAAACAAGAAAGATGATATGAAACAAGCTAATATCCTAGAAATATAAACAAGGTGATCTCAAATCCAATCAAGAAACAAGTGCAAGAACTCAATCAAATGCTATGGTGGAATCCATGGGACTAGGAATTTGACTTTAGGTGATGTAGATCCAATCTAGAGGTGGCAAGCTATCAATCAAACACTCTCCTTATGCCTAAACAACCAAACTAAGCAAGCTCTATCCCTAGATGAATGCTCTTTTGCAATGATCACCCAATACATCAAATCCCTTTGACTGTAATGACTAAAGCAAGCATGGAGAACAAGTCTAATAGCAATCTTATCTCCTTTAACAACTAATCCCTTAGGTAAAGCAAGCTAAAAGCATTGAAGAGATGGTTCAGACATTTCATCGAACACCTTCCGGGCGGAAATGCCTATAGATCTATTTTGATATGATCAAGACAAAAATAGCATTAAGAACCCTCAACAAGCAAGGAAACAAGTAGATCTAACACTAAACACCCTAGATCTTCACTAATCACCTTTAATCACCCTAGCCCATGAATCCAAAGTGTGTCTTCTCACTAATCTCCATGAAAAACCTTAAATCTATGTGGGATTCAAGGCTAATCATGTTTGTGAGAAGGAGAAACAAGATATAAGATGAAGAGCTTCCTTAGATTGATAAAAAGATTCAAGCTTTTACAATATGAGGCAAAGTCTTGAGAGAAAATGAGATAAGTCCCATATTAGGGATAGCAAAGGTATTTATACTAGGCTTAGAAAACCTAGATACATCATGAAAAATTACTAAAAAGTCCTTGGAGTCAAATGAGTCTCAACCAATAGGAAGGCAGCAAGAAATTCGGTCTGGGTAGACCAAAAGTCACCATCCCGGTCCATGGTACCCGGTCTGGTCCTGTTCTGGCCGCGCCTCATCCCGA
The DNA here is from genome assembly GCA_018703725.1 of Brassica juncea. Taxonomy (NCBI): domain Eukaryota; kingdom Viridiplantae; phylum Streptophyta; class Magnoliopsida; order Brassicales; family Brassicaceae; genus Brassica; species Brassica juncea. The sequence goes on along the minus strand of CM031941.1, from coordinate 16,525,099 downwards.
CCGGGTTCATCAAGCCGGTCTGGGCTCCCCGGTCCACTTCATGCTCTTCATCGCCCGGGTGCACCAAGCCGGTCCATTGTCCCCGGCCTGTCCGGATGCGCCTTGATCAGCTTCTTCCCGACCGGGTTCATCACACCAGACCATCCTCCCCGGCCGTCTGTTCTGCTGGCTTCTTCACGACCGGGTTCATCAAGCCGGACCATGATCCCCGGTCATCCGCGTCTTGATCGATCTCCATCCGACCGGGTATGTGTACCCGGTCTGGTCTCTCTGGTCCAAGTTTCCATCTCTTGATTTCACTTCTCTTCTCATGGCCAATCTTGAATCTTCACTTCTTTTTGGGTCATAAGGTTCCCAATCTGGTGTGAGTGTGCGTATATCAAAGGGTGGTGGCTCCACATACACATATGGCTCATCTTCAATGTGATCTTCCTCTTCTTGTGGCTTCTCAAAGTAGCTTGAAGCCATCACAACAAAACAGAAATTCTAGAATAGAAAGTTAGTAACTGTACAAAAGCAAAACAAAGCAAGGAAATAAAGCTTAGTCTGAAGAAAGATTGAAATCCTAGTGATAATCTACTAGTTCCCCGGAAACGGCGCCAATTTGATACAGGACTTTTCAAGGGTCCAAGATCAAATCAATGTAGTATAAAATATTGTCGAACCCACAGAGAACTAGAGACTTATAACACTAGGAATACACAAACTTCCTTAATCTAAGCAAACAAGAAAGATGATATGAGACAAGCTAAGATCCTAGAAATATAAACTAGGTGATCTCAAATCCAATCAAGAAACAAGTGCAAGAACTCAATCAAATGCTAAGGTGGAATCCATGGGGCTAGGAATTTGACTTTAGGTGATGTAGATCCAATCTAGAGGTGGCAAGCTATCAATCAAACACTCTCCTTATGCCTAAACAACAAAACTAAGCAAGCTCCATCCCTAGATGAATGCTCTTTTGCAATGATCACCCAATACATCAAATCCCTTTGACTGTAATGACTAAAGCAAGCATGGAGAACAAGTCTAATAGCAATCTTTGCTCTTTTAACAACTAATCCCTTAGGTAAAGCAAGCTAAAAGCATTGAAGAGATGGTTCAGACATTTCATCGAACACCTTCCGGGCGGAAATGCCTATAGATCTATTTTGATATGATCAAGACAAAAATCGCATTAAGAACCCTCAACAAGCAAGGAAACAAGTAGATCTAACACTAAACACCCTAGATCTTCACTAATCACCTTTAATCACCCTAGCCCATGAATCCAAAGTGTGTCTACTCACTAATCTCCATGAAAAACCTTAAATCTATGTGAGATTCAAGGCTAATCATGTTTGTGAGAAGGAGAAACAAGATATAAGATGAAGAGCTTCCTTAGATTGATAAAAAGATTCAAGCTTTTAGAATATGAGGCAAAGTCTTGAGAGAAAATGAGATAAGTCCCATATTAGGGATAACAAAGGTATTTATACTATGCTTAGAAAACCTAGATACATCATGAAAAATTACTAAAAAGTCCTTGGAGTCAAATGAGTCTCAACCAATAGGAAGGCAGCAAGAAATTCGGTCTGGGTAGACCGAAAATCACCATCCCGGTCCATGGTACCCGGTCTGGTCCTGTTCTGGCCGCGCCTCATCCCGACCGGGTTCATCAAGCCGGTCTGGGCTCCCCGGTCCACTTCATGCTCTTCATCGCCCAGGTGCGCCAAGCCGGTCCATTGTCCCCGGCCTGTCCGGATGCGCCTTGATCAGCTTCTTCCCGACCGGGTTCATCACACCGGACCATCCTCCCCGGCCGTCCGTTCTGCTGGCTTCTTCCGGACCGGGTTCATCAAGCCGGACCATGATCCCCGGTCATCCGCGTCTTGATCGATCTCCATCCGACCGGGTATGTGTACCCGGTCTGGTCTCTCCGGTCCAAGTTTCCATCTCTTGATTTCACTTCTCTTCTCATGGCCAATCTTGAATCTTCACTTCTTTTTGGGTCATAAGGTTCCCAAACACCTCAAATCACACCAAAGCACACTCCAACACCTGATAAGGACAAATGAATGCAAAATGATCCTAAACATGCCTAAACCTTAGCCTACAAGACAAAGAATGCAATAAAAAGATGGCTAAATAAATGAAAATATGCAAGACATCACTAAGATTGCTATCAGACTTGTTCTTCATGCTTGCTTTAGTCACTACAGTCAAAGGGATTTGATGTATTGGGTGATCATTGCAAAAGAGAATTCATCTAGGGATAGAGCTTGCTTAGATTTGTTGTTTAGGCATAAGGAGAGTGTTTGATTGATAGCTTGCCACCTCTAGATTGGATCTACATCACCTAAAGTCAAATTCCTAGTCCCATGGATTCCACCTTAGCATTTGATTGACTTCTTGCACTTGTTTCTTGATTGGATTTGAGATCACCTTGTTTATATTTCTAGGATCTCAGCTTGTCTCATATCATCTTTCTTGTTTGCTTAGATTAAAGAAGTTTGTGTATTCTTGGTGCTATAAGTCTCTAGTTCTCTGTGGGTTCGACAATCTTTTATACTACTTTGATTTGATCTTGGACCCTTGAAAAGTCCTGTATCAAATTTGGGAACGACAATGCTTGGTCTCCATTCCTGCTAGATTAGGCACTCTATTGTCTAGCTTGTAGGATGGGGGTGAGTGTTGTAATGTGTGGTTTTGGAATGTGAAAAAGAGAAGAAAGAAAAGGTTGACTCAAGGAACTCTAAGGTTGAAAGTGATTTAGTCTAGAAGGGATAAGAGAAATAAAAAGGTTTAAGCTCTAGTTTGTAAAGAAAGTCTTGGCCCCCATATAAAAAAAAAGAGAAGAAAAAGAATGATGACAAGGGGGCTAGCAATGTTTAGAAAGAGCTGATAAGAGTTTAAAAGTGTGAAAAATCCCTTGTAGATTTCAAAAAGAAAAAGTTCCTTGTGAGAAAATATCTTTAAGTGATTTGGGGAATCTTTGGGTGAGAGATGTGAGTTGGGTTTGGCATTGGGAATAAGGATATATTTTGTATATTTGGGAAAATGGTAGAACATGGAGATTGAGCATTGTATGCATGAATTGATCCCTTTCTTAGATATATTATGTGCAATGTCAAGGCTACTTTGTTAGAGAGTGAACCACCTTCAAAAAGCATCTCCAACCTCTTGATTCACTTTACACTTAAGCCTTTTTCCTACCAAACCAAATGACTTGGACCATTTGACCATTTGCAAGAATTCACTTAGTATTTTGCTTAATGAATGAGAGAGTTGGCTAATTTGAGTTTGTGGATTCATGATGTTGAGTGTAGAGATCAAAGGAGTTAAGATAGGCCTAGAGAAGTTAGAGTTAGATAAAGACTTTGCTCTTGCTATTTGGTATGATTATGCAAGGTTATCATGTTGATGGCTAAGAAGAGTTTCTTATAGTTATGAGCTTCCATTTTTAAAAACGTCTTCCCTTAGAGTTCTTGAAAGTTTACTTGTGGACAAGTAAAAGGACTAGTGTGGGGGAGTTGATATCTCATGAATTTCATGGTTTTTATCTTCTCATTTTAGTTCATATAAGTCATTTTAGATTGCATTTATATGTATATAGTGCATACATTAGTCCACTTGCATTTAACAGGGTTTGGAATGCACAATTGTGAGTTTTGGGTCATTTCGCAAGGTCATGTCGGAAATTTAGGAAGTTTGGGGTCAGAAACGAAGTTAACAAAAGTTCAGGGACCAATGCTGCAAATTTGAGATGTTCGCCTGGGCTAAATTGCACAATTGGAACTATGAGTTTGATTCGCGAGGGCTTTTCTGCACATTCCAAAGTCTGGGTCCGAAGTGAAATAAGAAGAAACTCCAGGGAACAATGTTGAAAATTGATGGAACATCTTCATTGTTGATCGATCTTTCTCCGTGACGAGAAACGATGGCTGCGACGGTGAGAAGCGTCGATTCCGGAGCTTCGGGACATGCTGTCACGGCTCGAGCTAAGTTCACGGTGACAACGGAGGATGGCAACGGAGGAGTTGTGGTTCAACAAAGGCATAACGGGGAGGAGACGACTTGGACCAGAGGTCCTGTGGTGGAGAATTGCAACGAAGCTCACCGAAGGTCGCAGAGGAGGAGATGAGCGCGGCCCGGACGAGAATCATGGTGGAGAGAAGCAGACTTGCGGCGGAGAAGAGTTGAGGCGCCTCAGATTGACGACTCAACAGATACGATGGTGGAGCTGACAACGAAGAAGAACAAGACGGATATGCTGGTAATGAAGCACGGACTCACCGGAGAAGCTTGATTTGGAGCTTTTGTGATGGAAGAGGAGAAGCCCGAGTGAGAACGGAAGCTTTGGTCGGGAGGTGCGCGGGGTATACGCGGCTCGACGTACCCGCACGTTTCTGATTAAGAAGAAGGAAACAAAGCTGAACTCACGCGGGTTATGGTAGCGCGGGGTGCACAACCCGGTCGCAAATCTCACACATCGAAGAGCAAGAAAGGAACGAGCTTTCACGCGGGTAGAACCCACAGGGGTCAAGCACCAGTGCGCAAGAAGAGGCTAGAACGAAGACCAGAGGCAAAATTAAATGGTTGACCTGTTTATTTCGGTTTGACTTGGTTTAATTTAACTAAACCAGGGCGAATCTGGCCTTCCTTATATATAGTTTTAGACCTAAAAACCCTAAAGTATCTCATTTTCTCTCAAGACTTTGCCTCATATTGTAAAAGCTTGAATCTTTTTATCATTCTAAGGAAGTTTTTTTCATCTCATATCTTGTTTCTCTTAATCATTAACATGATTAGCCTTGAATCTCACATAGATTTAAGGTTTCTCATGAAGATTAGAGAGTACACACACTTTGGATTCATGGGCTAGGGTGATTAAAGGTGATTAGTGAAGATCTAAGATGCTTAGTGTTAGATCTACTTGTTTTCTTGCTTGTTGAGGGTTCTTAATGCTATTTTGGTCTTGATCATATAAAAATAGATCTATAGGCATTTCCGCCCGGAAGGTGTTCGATGAAATGCCTGAACCATCTCTTCAATGCTTTTAGCTTGCTTTACCTAAGAGATTAGTTGTTAAAGGAGCTAAGATTGCTATTAGACTTGTTCTCCATGCTTGCTTTAGTCACTACAGTCAAAGGGATTTGATGTATTGGGTGATCATTGCAAAAGAGCATTCATCTAGGGATAGAGCTTGCTTAGTTTTGTTGTTTAGGCATAAGGAGAGTGTTTGATTGATAGCTTGCCACCTCTAGATTGGATCTACATCACCTAAAGTCAAATTCCTAGTCCCATGGTTTCCACCTTAGCATTTGATTGAGTTCTTGCACTTGTTTCTTGATGGGATTTGAGATCACCTTGTTTATATTTCTAGGATCTTAGCTTGTTTCATATCATCTTTCTTGTTTGATTAGATTAAGGAAGTTTGTGTATTCCTAGTGTTATAAGTCTCTAGTTCTCTGTGGGTTCGACAATCTTTTATACTACTTTGATTTTATCTTTGACCCTTGAAAAGTCCTGTATCAAATTTGGGAACGACAATGCTTGGTCTCCATTCTTGCTAGATTAGACACTCTATTGTCTAGCTTGCAGGATGGGGGTGAGTGTTGTAATTTTGTGTTTTGGGAATGTGAAAAAGAGAAGAAAGAAAAGGTTGACTCTAGGAACTCTAAGGTTGAAAGTGATTTAGTCGAGAAGGGATAAGAGAAATAAAAAGCTCTAAGCTCTAGTTTGTAAAGAAAGTCTTGGCCCCCATATAAAAAAAAAGAGAAGAAAAAGAATGATGACAAGGGGGCTAGCAATGTTTAGAAAGAGCTGATAAGAGTTTAAAAGTGTGAAAAATCCCTTGTAGATTTCAAAAAGAAAAAGTTCCTTGTGAGAAAATATCTTTAAGTGATTTGGGGAATCTTTGGGTGAGAGATGTGAGTTGGGTTTGGCATTGGGAATAAGGATATGTTTTGTATATTTGGGAAAAGGGTAGAACATGGAGATTGAGCATTGTATGCATGAATTGATCCCTTTCTTAGATATATTATGTGCAATGTCAAGGCTACTTTGTTTGAGAGTGAACCACCTTCAAAAAGCATCTCCAACCTCTTGATTCACTTTACACTTAAGCCTTTTTCCTACCAAACCAAATGACTTGGACCATTTGACCATTTGCAACAACTCACTTAGTATTTTGCTTAATGAATGTGAGAGTTGGCTGATTTGAGTTTTTGGATTCATGATGTTGAGTGTAGAGATCAAAGGAGTTAAGATAGGCCTAGAGAAGTTAGAGTTAGATAAAGACTTTGCTCTTGCTATTTGGTATGATTATGCAAGGTTATCATGTTGATGGCTAAGAAGAGTTTCTTATAGTTATGAGCTTCCATTTTTAAAAACTTCTTCCCTTAGAGTTCTTGAAATTTTACTTGTGGACAAGTAAAAGGACTAGTGTGGGGGAGTTGATATCTCATGAATTTCATGGTTTTTATCTTCTCATTTTAGTTCATATAAGTCATTTTAGATTGCATTTATATGTATATAGTGCATACATTAGTCCACTTGCATTTAACAGGGTTTGGAATGCACAATTGTGAGTTTTGGGTCATTTCGCAAGGTCATGTCGGCAATTTAGGAAGTTTGGGGTCAGAAACGAAGTTAACAAAAGTTCAGGGACCAATGCTGCAAATTTGAGATGTTTGCCTGGGCTAAATTGCACAATTGGAACTATGAGTTTGATTCGCGAGGGCTTTTCTGCACATTCCAAAGTCTGGGTCCGAAGTGAAATAAGAAGAAACTCCAGGGACCAATGTCGCAAATTGATGGAACATCTTCATTGTTGATCGATCTTTCTACGTGACGAGAAACGATGGCTGCGACGGTGAGAAGCTACGATTCCGGAGCTTCGGGACATGCTGTCACGGCTCGAGCTGAGTTCACGGTGACAACGGAGGACGGCAACGGAGGAGTTGTGGTTCAAAAAAGGCATAACAGGGAGGAGACGACTTGGACCAGAGGTCCCGTGGTGGAGAATTGCGACGAAGCTCACCGGAGGTCGCAGAGGAGGAGATGAGCGCGGCCCGGACGAGAATCATGGTGGAGAGAAGCAGACTTGCGGCGGAGAAGAGTTGAGGCACCTCAGATTGACGACTCAACAGATACGATGGTGGAGCTGACAACGAAGAAGAACAAGACGGATACGCTGGTAATGAAACACGGACTCACCGGAGAAGCTTGATTTGGAGCTTTTGTGATGGAAGAGGAGAAGCCCGAGTGAGAACGGAAGCTTTGGTCGGGAGGTGCGCGGGGTATACGCGGCTCGACGTACCCGCACGTTTCTGATTAAGAAAAAGGAAACAAAGCTGAACTCACGCGGGTTATGGTAGCGCGGGGTGCACAACCCGGTCGCAAATCTCACACATCGAAGAGCAAGACGGATACGCTGGTAATGAAGCACGGACTCACCGGAGAAGCTTGATTTGGAGCTTTTGTGATGGAAGAGGAGAAGCCCGAGTGAGAACGGAAGCTTTGGTCGGGAGGTGCGCGGGGTATATGCGGCTCGACGTACCCGCACGTTTCTGATTAAGAAGAAGGAAACAAAGCTGAACTCACGCGGGTTATGGTAGCGCGGGGTGCACAACCCGGTCGCATATCTCACACATCGAAGAGCAAGAAAGGAACGAGCTTTCACGCGGGTAGAACCCACCGGGGTCAAGCACCCGTGCGCAAGAATAGGCTAGAATGAAGACCAGAGGCAAAATTAAATGGTTGACCTTTTTATTTCGGTTTGATTTGGTTTAATTTAACTAAACCAGGGCGAATCTGGCCTTCCTTATATATAGTTTTAGACCTAAAAACCCTAAAGTATCTCATTTTCTCTCAAGACTTTGCCACATATTGTAAAAGCTTGAATCTTTTTATCATTCTAAGGAAGTTTTTTTCATCTCATATCTTGTTTCTCTTAATCATTAACATGATTAGCCTTAAATCTCACATAGATTTAAGGTTTCTCATGAAGATTAGAGAGTAGACACACTTTGGATTCATGGGCTAGGGTGATTAAAGGTGATTAGTGAAGATCTAAGTTGCTTAGTGTTAGATCTACTTGTTTTCTTGCTTGTTGAGGGTTCTTAATGCTATTTTGGTCTTGATCATATCAAAATAGATCTATAGGCATTTCCGCCCGGAAGGTGTTCGATGAAATGCCTGAACTATCTCTTCAATGCTTTTAGCTTGCTTTACCTAAGAGATTAGTTGTTAAAGGAGCTAAGATTGCTATTAGACTTGTTCTCCATGCTTGCTTTAGTCACTACAGTCAAAGGGATTTGATGTTTTGGGTGATCATTGCAAAAGAGCATTCATCTAGGGATAGAGCTTGCTTAGTTTTGTTGTTTAGGCATAAGGAGAGTATTTGATTGATAGCTTGCCACCTCTAGATTGGATCTACATCACCTAAAGTCAAATTCCTAGTCCCATGGATTCCACCTTAGCATTTGATTGAGTTCTTGCACTTGTTTCTTGATTGGATTTGAGATCACCTTGTTTATATTTCTAGGATCTTAGCTTGTCTCATATCATCTTTCTTGTTTGCTTAGATTAAGGAAGTTTGTGTATTCTTGGTGCTATAAGTCTCTAGTTCTCTGTGGGTTCAACAATCTTTTATACTACATTGATTTGATCTTGGACCCTTGAAAAGTTTTGTATCAGTACCACACTTGCTACGAATGTTTGAAGGAACCAAAGCTGATCTCCAACCAAACTTGACTACATCTGCTTGTCTTAGGGCTTGGTATACAGGGGGTCGGATGCTTCAAACAAGTCTGGAAGGTAAAACCTTGTGTAGACAGATATATCACCCTCTCTCTCTCTCAAATTTCGAAACTTAGATTTAAATTTTCAGTTTTTTCAAAAAAAAAAAAATTAGGATTAGTTAGTTAATTATTTAGGAAAGGAATTCGAACAGGACTTGGTGGCTACAACCATTAAGGCTTGATTCATAAGAATTCTATAGGTAAAGGGTTCGAACATGACTTGGTGGCTACAACCATTAAGGCTTAATTCACAAAGAATCCTAGGATATAGGTCCAAAAGAAGTGAACAGGGCTTGGTGGCTAAAACCATTAAGACTTGATTCATGGAAACCTGTCCAATCTTGGTCAATGTCTTGCAAATGAAAGTAGACTTTGACTAGGAGAGAAATAAGTAGAGAGAGAGGAAAGGAACTTCTTTTTACCTGCAGGTCCAGATACTTGTTTGAGCAGCCTTGCATCTTGTGATCGATACCCCCAAGGTAAAGCCTGCACTTTTACTTTATGCAAAGAAATGAGATCAGTAGAGGTGATGATCCTAGTTAAAGACTGTTTGAGTCTCTATTTTTGTAAACTTCTTTCAGAGAGACTGCCTGTTTGTTTTGCTTGAAGACAAGCAAAAGGGTAAGTTAGTAGAGATTTCATCCGAGCTGACCATCAAACCAGACCAGAGGTCGATATTCAGAGACAACAATCTCGATGCACACTCTGTGCCATCGATCCACATCAGTATTCAGAGAGGTCGACGTATCGAGATTATAATCGATCGATGCACATCCTGTGACATCGATTGATATCGAATCACGCAGAAGACAGAATGGTTCCAGCCGACTTTAAACCCAAGTTTTTCACCAAATTCCATGATTGCCCCTGACGAGTTTTTTAACCTAATGTTCTCAATATTTATAGCTTGCCTATGTGTTCAAGGCAAAGCATGCAATGCTTTCTTAGTTCTATTTTATTCTATTGTTTTAAGGTTTTAGAGATTCTTAAAGTTGGAGAGAAGATCCAAAGAGATTTGTAATTGGAACTCCATTATTTGTTTCTCAATTTATCTATCTATGAAATTCTTCTTTTACCTTGTTGCTATGAATTACTTGGCCTTGTCTGAGTAATTCCATTGTTAGATTTAGGGTTCCAATAGGTTGTGAGGGATTAGCCCCAACTTTTTTTTTTGTCCGCTTTTTTTTTTTGTCCGCAATTATTAGCCCCAACTATAGATTGCTAATTTGTGATATTCATTATTATGATGTTCTTAATGCTTGTGTTCTAAAAAAAGCTAACTAGAACTTTGACCTATGATTGCTTGTTAAATTGACTTCATCCTGAATCCATCCTATTCAAGCTAAGATTGTTAGAGAAAGGCGGAAGCTGATATAAGAGTCTTATTGAGCATTCATTCAACCCGCGCTTAAAGCTTTCTAGAAGCACATCGATCGATATTCCTATAGAATAATCGATCGACGGAGCGAAAGGTGTATCGATCGATACTCCTATAGAGTCATCGATCGACACTTTATAATTGATCAAACCGACTTGTTAGATCATTAGATCTAGTCATTAGACGAATCTAGAAAGCTACCGCTGATGGATTTGTTCATAAGTTGTTGAGCTCTTTAATATCATGCATGCAACTTTCTAGGCATCCATACGATTATAATCCTGATCACCTGAATAGAAACCCTAAGTATAGCTACTTTCTTTAATTGTCAAAACCCTCAATCAAACCAACCGATCAACTTCCTTGCTCAAACCTGCAATTTAAAGTTAATCATGATCAACCTAGCTTAGTCACTAAGGATTAGATGTTTTGTGTTCCCTAGCTCCCTGTGAATTTGATCCCTAAGTACTACAACTTAACCTCTTATTTGAGAGAGTAATTCACTCCTTAGGGTAATTTGAGTCAGATCAGTCACTCTCCTTCTGCATGTCTGATCAGCTGTAGTGGGTCCATGTCAATTCTTCTGAATAATTTATTGTTCCAATCTTTCCAGAGATATCAAATTATCCACTGATAAGGATTTCTATCCAGTTTTGCATCTTTAATGTTGTTTTTCCACTAGAAGAGGTACTCCATATTGGTGTAGACACTCAAAAACTAGGAATATATTAGATTAGAAGGTGGTAAGGATAAGGCCCATGCTTGTAAAGCTGGTGGACATTCGAAAATAGCATGCGTCACATATTCATCAGGGTCCCCACATCTAACGATTTGTGCTGTTGAGGATTATGACTATCCTAATGAGTTTTGCAACACTGGTTTCTCAGTTAGCATCTTGCCCAAGGAGATGGCTGAGTTGTTTGGACTAAAGATAGAACCTTCTTCGTCCAGTTACATTTGTGGATTGCTCCAAGGCAAACTCAGGAGGGATTATCAGGGATGTGGAAGTATAGGTTGGAGATGCCATTTTCCTTGTTGACTTTCATTTATGTTATCCAGGAAGGTGGAGTACTTCTGTGTTTCTTGGACCAGCCTTCATGACTACACTGGGAGAAATATGTGATCTGCAGACGAATAAGTTGTGTCTAATGCGTGCTGACAAAAAAGTCTTATACGATCCTGTTAGTGAGACAATATGAGAGGAAATCACTTCCTACATTGAGCTGTGAATGGATTCTGTACATGTAGCCGCTTTTGTAGTTGACCCACAACGAGATAGTCGAGAATCAGGATTAGTGTCGACCGGCACTCTCTTAGTGTGGGTCGACACCTTTTGGGGTTTAGAGAAGGACGAGGCTGTAAAGCCTAAGTTGGGGGAAGAGGTAGAAAGAAGAAGAAGAAGAGTAGGATGCCTAAGGTTGATTCTACCTTGATTTTTATTCCTCATACTGGTCCATATGTTAATATTGAGTACAGACTGCGCAACAAAGGCGGTTCAGCACCATTTTCCAGGATCAGAGCGGTGGGCATTTCAGAGCAGAAGGACAAAGGAGAAGACTTTGTTAGAACCTTTGTAGGCTGTTTGTTCGAGAAGAAGAATAAAGACATTGTGATTTGTGTTGGAGAAAAGTTCCATACCTATTACAAATGAACCTGAGCTCCAAAATTCAAGGTACAGACTGAAAACAAGTATTGAGTGGGAGACAACCCACTATTTTTTCGTATGGATGAAAAAAACAAACAATTCGAGTACATGCAGAGTGTCGTTCGACACTAAACTATGTCATTCGACACTACTTCACATGTACGATTCTCTTTTTCTCCAATTGCTTTTATTTCAGCTTTATTTGCTTGGAACTAACCACTCTCTAGCACCGTTGTTTGAGTTATTGACAGCAGGGTGTACTGAATGGAAACACCAAAATAGATCAACCTGCCAGTAACATCCACAGTTACTATGAGTATCCGAAGGAACCAAAGATGTCTTCCAATATAAATTTACCCAATCTGCTTGTCTTGGAGTCTGGTATACATTGGATTAGACTCCTCGTTCAGGTTTGGAAGGCATGTTTGTGATACTTCAGTGGAATGATCACACATCAATGGAAGTGAGGGGTTGGAAAATTTCCTGTGACCCCATTATTCGCCCACATCTTTATCAGATATTAAAAAAAATGAAGGGAAAGAAAGAGAAAAGATGAAAATCGACCACAAAATGGTAAAATAGAGAGGAAATGAACCAGAGAGGACTGCATGTGTGATCAGAAACTCGAACGAGTCGAGTCTATGTGTCTTTTGATCGATACTCCCAAGATGAGCCTACACATTTCAGGTCAGTGGAGGGGTATGTCAGATGGTATCTGGTGAGCTGTACGCTGGATAGTGAAGTTTCTAAGCTGAGGCTAAGTACATGGAAGTGCCTTATAAGGTTGGTACTAATTTGATGTGGCTTGCAACATTATAGAGGTGATGGTGGTGTTCTAAAGATAGGTTAGTCCCTGTATTTTCTAACCACTTCCATAGGCTCATTCTATGTTTACTTGAGGGCAAGCAAATGATAAGTCTTGGGGAGCTGATATACCTTGGGTTTTAGGTATTTAAACCATGGTATAAGTCCAGTTTTAGAGTCTTTATTACTTGTTTCGAGTCTGTTTTAGAGTCTTTATCGTCTCAGGTACATTTTAGAGCATTTTGGAGCATTTTGAAACCATTTGGAGAATCGAGAGGAGTTGTGCCCAAAAGTTGAAGTTGGAGTTGATATTTTAAGACAGCGACGATTGACACTCTTCTGGTGTCGGTTGACACCCATGCTGAGTCGACAAAGCCAACCCAAGTTGTAAAAATTGCACTTTGGTTTAGAAGTTTTCATTTTTGCAAGAAGACCCCCTGACGTGTTTTAACCTATTAAGTTTATTTTCTAGCCAGTGTTTAAGCGATGCTTTATTCTACACTAGAGTGATTTTGGAGAGAAAATCATAAACTCCTTCAGAGATTATTTGAAATTCTAGTATTCTTTATCCTCATTATTCTATGCAGTTTTTTAAGATTATTGTTATGTTTTGCATGATCATGTCTGAGTAATCTACCAGTTAAATTTTGGGATCTTCTAGGGTCATGAGGAACTTTATATTTATAGAACTCTCAAGATAATCTGATTACGTCGTTTGCTTGAATTGCTACTCGTGCCTGTTTCTAGAATAGATAATGATACCTTGCATATTTATATGTTTTTAGCTATCACATCTTATGCATTTTGATCATGTAGATTAGGAATTAGGCATCTCTAGGTCCATATTGCATTCATAAGTCTATATCAGGTGTTGGAGTGTGCTATGGAGTTAAATGGGGTGTTTGGGAGCTTTGTTGTCCAAAAAAAGATGAAGAATGGAGTTTGGCCAAGGTCAGGACAAGCCAAACCATGATCAAGACCATACCTCGGGCGGATGGCACGGCTACCTCGGTGCTTGAAAGAGATCAGGACGGCCAGGACACGAGACCAGGACGGCCGGGACGCGAGATGGATCAGAGACACTTACCTTCGGACGAAGGAAGTTGGTACGGCTGCGGGTAGACATGCATGGAACGAGGTACCCGTGCGGCCTAGGCAGTCTGGACGGACGGCTGATGTGCGGACTGATCTGCGCAAGGACTTGTACCTGCACAGGACAGGACAGGACAGACGGACGAACATGCGCGGGCTGGGATGCTCGGGTCAGTACACCCGCGCGGACGAGGAACGGGCCAGACGGATCTGCGCTGGCCGGACATGCGCGGGCTGGACAGGCCGAACCACCCTGAGCGTTTTTGCACCCTCTCTTCCTATTGGTCGAAGCCTATATAATTCCAAGGACTTTTTAGTAATCGTTAGTGATGTTTTTAGGTTTTCTAAGCCTTGTATAAATACTCTTGTATCCAAAAGTCGGGACTTAACTTCTTTTCTCTCAAGAACACTTTTAGATCTTGAATAAAGTTTGGATCTTGAATCCTTCTTCATCTATTTCTTTTGTGTTTACTAGATTATCTTCATCTCTAATCATTTTTAGCCTTGAATCATCCATGGTTTTAAGGTTATCCATGTCTATTAGTGAGTAGATCTATCTAGGATTCATGGGCTTGGGAGACTAAGGGTGATTAAGTGTAGATCTTAGATGTTCTAGGGTAGATCCTTCTTGATCCTTGCTTGTAGAGTGTTCTTATTGCTATTTTGGAGTTGGCCTCTTCAAAATAAAGCCATAGGCATTTCATGCCCGGAAGGTGTTCGATGAAATGCCTGTACCAACTCTTCAATGCTTTTAACATCCCTTACCTAAGGGATCAGTTGTTAAAGGTGTTGAGATAGCTAATAGACTTATTCTTATTGATTGCTTTCATATTATTCAACCTAAAGGATTAGATGCTTGAGATATGTTAGTGAATGAGCATTCATCTAGAGATAGAGCTTGTTTAGGATTGTGTCTAGGCTTAAGGTGTTAGATTGATTAAAAGTTTGCCATCTTAGATTGAAGCTTGATCACCCAAAGTCAATTCCCTTGTCCCAAGAATCCCCTCGCCTCATATTGAACAGAAAGTCCATCTTTTATTGCATTTCTAGTATTGCCTTAGTTTATAATCATCTCATCTCACTTTATGGTTGCACTTAGATTAAGCATGAACTTGCATTCCCTTTGCATTAGAATTGGATTGACATCTTGTATACTACAACATTTGATTGGACCCTTGAAAAGTCCTTCATCAAATTGGCGCCGTTGCCAAGTTCTAAGTTGATTTTGACATTGGGATTTAGTCAATTGCTTGAGACTATGTCATTTTTCTTTTATTGTGCTATTGCTTCTCCTTGTTCTTTTCCCTTTGCATTTCAGGTGTATGATAACTAGAAGCAGAGGTGCCTCAAACTTGATTCCTACTGTTGAAGACATTGCTACACTTGAGAGGGAAATTTTATGAAAGAGAAGAGAAGAAGAGCAACAGGCTCACTTGCAGAGATTGGGATTTGATATGGAGAATTAGCCTCAAGATGGTGATGCCCTAGGGGGAAATGGTCCAAGAGCTGAAAACATAAGAACACAGCGCCAACCACAATAGCCACAGCGCCAAGCTAGAGCCATTGGAGCCAATGATCAACCTCACATCAAGGTCATAGGTTGGGGATCACAGCACCAGCTGTGGAGAACAACAACTTTGAGATCAAATCAGGGCTGCTGCATTTGATTGAGAACAACAAGTTTCATGGCTTTGCTGTGGAGGATCCCCTTGATCACTTGGACACATTTGATAGCTACTGTAGCTTGTCCAAAACTAATGGAGTCTCTGAAGATGCTTTCAAGCTGAGATTGTTTCCCTTCTCTTTGGGAGACAAGGCACATCAATGGGAGAAGGCTCTTCCAAGTGACTCTATCACAACTTGGAATGAGTGCAAGAGGGCATTCCTGGAGAAGTTCTTCTCTACCTCAAGAACAGCCAAGATCAGAAATGAGAACTCTAACTTTCAGCAGAAGAACCTAGAGGGCTTTAGTGAAGCATGGGAGAGGTTCAAGCGCTATTAGTCTCAATGCCCACATCATGGCTTCATCAAGGAGAGTTTGCTTAGTACCTTCTACAGAGGTGCTCTTCCAGAGTTCATGAGCAGATTAGACACAGCCAGCAATGGGTTCTTCTTGGGCAGAATTGAGCAGGATGCAAAGGAGCTGGTGGAGAACATGGCCAAGAGTGACTCAGTTTACAGTGAAGAGCATGATAGAGTCAATAGAGGCACTGATGAAGATGATCAGCACACAAGGAAGGAGCTGAAATCTCTCCAAGAGAAGTTGGACAAGATTATTGCATAGAAGGCTAAGCAGGAGCAGATTAACTCCACCGGGAACCAGAAACAAAAGCACCTTGCTGGGATTAATCAATGACACGACCGCGTCTCTTGAATATATAATAAAAATAATTTGTAACAAAATAATAAAACTGAATAATAATATATACTCCACATCATATCATAAAGTCAAATACAATACCATAAAGTCAAATCCAAAATACAGATAATGACATAAACCGAAAGTCCAAAGGCCTAAAGTCCGAATAACGATAAAACGATAAAGACGATAAAAGCGATAGAAGTCCAAAAGCCCAAATAGCAGCATAAGTCCGGTACAACCACTCCTGCTCATCGGTCTCACCTGGAAGGGGAAAGAAAGAGGGGTGAGCAACAGGGGAGTCACTCAGTGAGGTATGGGATGCTAAACCGCAAACCACTGACTCAGTTCATAGCACTATAACTATGTAGGCTTAGCTCTAGCATGAAACAAACACGGTGTCTAGTACACCTCACCGAACAACAATCAATGCACTAATAGTACATTGCTATTCTCTGCACCACGCATTTCCTCATAAGGATATATAAATATACTCGAAGCATCGCTAGTACAGTCTGTCTCTGTACCCCCGCCCATTGTAGCGTCGAATGCAAACATCTCTGCACCACGCTCCACACAGTAGCGTCGAAGCTCAAACATCTCTGAACTCACGCCCATATCACACCGTAGCGTCGAAGCTCGGACATCTCCGAACTCACGCCCCATCACAATGTCCATACTCATAACTATGTATATACATATATATATATATATATATATAACAGTCCTCAGCATCAATCATATCACACAACGGTTGAATCCTCTATTATCCTATTTCCGGTTTAACAATCAGTAATAATAATAAACAAACAAGACTCTCAAACAGACTCGATTCACCGAGACGAACATGTTTCGAAACTAAACTTTTCATAATGGTAGTACTAAACTAGTTTGGGATTTAACAGAGTAGCCCTCACCTTAGCATTGAAGAGAAGTGGTATCTATGAGGTCCAGCTGCCCGAATAGATGCCCGAATAGACTCCAAATATGAAATCCGATCGAAATTTCGAGTCAGAACACCCTTCGAACGGTCAAAAACAGGTGTCTACGGAAAAATCAACCCGCTGGTGAAAGGTCAACCCGGTCAACTCTAACCCAAGCCGGTCAACCCTTGACCAAATTGAAATTGATTTAAACCAACCGGTTTTCCCTTAACCAAATTCGAATTCGATTGAACCAGATCCTAATTGATTTCAAACCGGTTTAATCTTAACAACCCAAAATCGATTTAAACCAATTAAACAAGTCAACCAACCGGTTGACCGAGTCACCGAGTCTGCTCACCGGGTCGACTCGGTCGAGTTGGCGAGTCGCCGGCGAGTCACCGGCGAGTCACCGGCGGTGACAGCGGAGGGACGGTGGCTTACCGGGAAAGTCACCGGCGGTGATGGACAAGAGGCAGAGACGCGGCGGCGGCTTCCCGGCGGCGGACGGACGGGCGTCGGAGATGACGGCGCGTGTGTTTCACGCGCACGCGAAGGCGGATATTCCGGAGGTGCGTACGGCTTTGTCCAGGCTCCGATTGCAGCATGGTCGGTGGCTACGGCTTTGTCTTGACGAGAGAAACAAGAGGGTGGTCTTGCATGCACGAAATTCGCAACGGTTAGGAAGTTATGGTCAATTTACTAAAACACACGAAACTAAACTTACACACATTGTGTTTTCCGGCGGTTACCTAGGCTGATTATCGGTGGTGACGAGCTGAGCGTGATTGATATCACTCAAATTACCCTAAGGAGTGACTTTACTCTCTCAAATAAGAGGTTCAGTTGTAGTACTTAGGGATCGAATCCACAAGGAGCTAAGGAACCAATTAGATCTAATAGTTATATGATTAAGCTAGGCTAATAGGTTTAAAGTAGTAAATAAATATAGCAAATAATAAATAAAGCAGTAAACAAGTTGAACAAGACAATTATTCAACAAGGCAAGGAGTTGTTTGATGGAAGGATGGTTGCTAGACTTAGGGTTTCTATTCAGGTAATCAGGATTATAATGATATAGAGACTAAGCATAATATTATAGAACTCAACTACTAGAATAACCAACCATCTCTCGATTTCCAGGTTATCTATTACTAGATCCAAGAACTCCAACTTTCATTGTCGATTCTAGGAAAGCATCGATTGATGCCGGGTTAGGCGTATTGATCGACAAGCTTTGCATCGTATCGATCGATGTCTCTATAGGAGAATCGATCGATACGCTTCTAGTAAGCGCTTTGCGCGGGTTGAATATATGTTCACTGGGGTTTCTAGACTAACTCTCGAAGGTACCTATCAATCCTAGCTCAGAGAAGAGAAGTCAGATAATAAATCTATAATCAAGCTCAGGTTAATTACTCCTAAACAAGCATTATGAACAATCTTCAATGATGAATATCACAACTTAGCAATTCTGTATTTAGGACTAATCCCTCATAACCTATCTGAACCCTAAACCTAACAGGTGGATCTATTCAGACATGATAGTTGTCACATAAATCATAGAAAGAATAGATGAATAGAATAGAATAATAAAACCAATGGAGTTCCAAGAGGACTCTGATAGGAGTTCCTCCCTTCTCTCCCAGCAAAGAGAACAATAGAATAGAAAAGCACAAAGAAAAGCGTAGCCGTCAACAATGGCTTAGAAAACACATAAATAGGGTTTATGGTCGTCCAAGGGTATTTTGGTAACTTTGTGGTGGCTCCTGGGCTTCAATCGGTCATAAAATATGCTTGGCCCACATTCTGAGATCCATATCGATCGATATGCACTCTGTTGCATCGATCGATATGCATTCCTCTTCTCGACAGCTTCCTCTCGCGAGGCAGACTGACCACTCTTTAGTAAAACTGGCATAACCTCTGCTACAGGATGCTGATTGACCTGATACCGGTGGCATTGGAAAGCTAACTCAAAGCGCTATCTTTCGTCAAACGATGGGCTCAATCTAACGGTGGGAAGGTCTCCATCCATAGCTAAACATCTGACGTGTCTGCGCAGCTCTGCACTTAAAAGGCTCCAAAAGACACCAAAATCACCATATTTCTCCAGAACGTACCTGAACCTTAAAATACTCTAAATAGACTCTATATCGTAGTAAATATATATAAAAAAAAACCTGTAGACCATGGCTAAAAATGGATAAAATCCATGGTCGATCAACTCCCCCAGACTTACCCTTTTGCTTGTCCTCAAGCAAAACCAACAGGTGATGAAAGGACTTTTCTAAGGTCCTAATCAAATGATGTAGTATATAAGATTGTCGAACCAGTCCTAAGTGACAATGAAACAGAGGGAATGCAAGTCTATGCTTAATCTAAATGCAATCATTAGAGAGGATGATGATTAAACTAAAACAATAAGCAAAATGCAACAAAAAGTAAAACTTTCTTTCTTATGAGGAGAGTGAGACCCATGGGTATAGGGACTTGATATCAAATGATTAAGCTTCAATCCAAGATGCTAACTTTTCAATCAATCTAATCCTTATGCCTAGACAACAAAACTAAGCAAGCTCTATCCCTAGATGAATGCTCTTTTGCAATGATCACCCAAGTACACCAAATCCCTTTGGCTGTAATGATCAAAGCAAACAAGGAGAATGAGTCTAATAGCAATCCTAGCTTCTTTGATAACTAATCCCTTAGGCAAAGCAAGCTAAAAGCATAGATGAGTTGGTTCAGGCATTTCATAGAACACCTTCCGGGCATGAAATGCCTATAGCTCTATGTTTGAGAGGCCAACTCAAATATAGCTTTAAGAACACCAAATCAATGCAAGGAAATGATAGATCCAACACTAAACACCTTGGATCAACTTAATCACTCTCTATCACCCTAACCCATGGATCTTACATGGATCTACTCACTAATCCACATGCTTACTCTTAAACCCATGAGAGATTCAAGCTTAAACATATAGAGAAAGAAAGGAGATGAAATCAAACAATCAAGAACACAAAGATAAGATGAGATTATGAATCAAGATGAAACTTTACTCAAGAGGTTTATGTGTTCTTAGATAGAAAATGAGATAAGTCCCACCTTAGGGATAACATGGGTACTTATAGTTAGGCTTAAAAGCCCTAGAAACATAGATTAAGATTACTAAAAAGCCCTTAAGCTAAATTGGTCTAAACCAATAGGAAAGAGGCACAAAACTCGGTCAGGGTAGCAACAACACCATCCAACCCGGTCAAGGTTACCCGGCCGTCCAAGCTGACCGCGTCCTTTGCTCCGTCCGGGTTCCATGCCGTCCGTCTCACCCCGGTCACCAGCACCTTCTTCACGACCGGGTACTCCTAGCCGGACAGGCCACCCCGGTCGTCCTCAGTTTGGATGCGCCTTGTTCGCCCGTCCGGGTGCACGTACCCGGACGCATCTCCCCGGCCGTCCATCAGTCTTCATCGTCCGGGTGCTCCTACCCGGACGTGTCTCCCCGGACGTCTCTCGGCCTGGATGCGTCTAGTTCTTCCGTCCGGGTGTACGTACCCGGACGTGTCTCCCCGGCCGTCCAGCAGTCTTCATCGTCCGGGTACATCCTTATTCCCAATGCCAAAATACCACTCACATCTCTCACCCAAAGATTCCCTCCAAATACTCAAGATATTTTCTCATTTGAAACTCTTTCTTAATGAAGTCTACAAGGGATTTTTCACATTTTAAACTCTTTTCAGCTCTTTCTAGACATTGCTAGCCTTTTTTTTTTTTTTTTTTTTTTATGGGGGCCATTACTTATTTACCAACTTAGAGCTTACAATCTTTCATTTCTCTTATCCCTTCTAGACTTAATCACTTATAACTTTAGAGTCCCATGAGTTAACCTTTTCTTTCATAAACCTTTCACTTTCCGAAGATCACACCATACAACACTCATCCCCATCCTAGAAGCTAGACATTATGAGTGTCTAATCTAGCTAAAATGGAGACCAAGCATTGTCGTTCCCAATACTCTCAACATTATGCACATGTAAAGCTTTCCAAAGAAGGCCTCTCTCAACAAATAATGAAGGCTTGAAAGGAGGTAAGGGTTTTAGGGTGTGGAGTGCCACTTGAGCTTGTCCAAAAAGATAGGCAAAGAATGGGAGGGACAACTCAAGTGTTCTATCCATGGCTTAGTACACAAGGGACCATGAGCAAGAGACTTAAAGTCTAAATATGACAGGAGCAAACTTCAAAGAGATAGCATCAATCAATCAAATAAGCTTTAGGAAGAGATTTCAAGGCATAAAGTTTACAAGCTATCCTAAGATTGCTCAAGCTACTTACTATGTTTATAAAGGTTATCACTTTAAGAACTTTGCATGAGAATCTTTACAAGGCAACTATCATCCTTGTCCCCTTATGCATGATGCAACCTATATGATGATTTTTCTCTTTTTTTTTTTCCTTTTTATGCAAGTGAATGATCTAGACTCAATCCTAATGCAACTACATGATTCTTTTTGTGCTTTTCAAATTTTTCAAATTTTTATGGCTTTTCTATGCAATAACTATCTACAAATGCATGCTTATGACATAAAACACAAGATGATCAGCAACTTGGCACCTCCCCCACACTTAATTCACACAATCTCTGTGTTTGTTAAATGTGGAGAAGGGCCCAAAGAAAGAAAAATAAAACTAAATGAAATGATGAATGGTATATACAATGATAGGGTGTTGGAGTACCTCTATGGAGCATGGGATGAGGCTGATGCCTCTCCCTCAGAGCCATCTTCATCAGCAGTGGTGCTTAGGGATGGTGACTTGTTTCCGGACTCGGATGGAGCGATGTAAGGGTTCCTCAAACGGCGGAGAGCTTGCTTGCTGGACTGTGGTGCAGAGGGGTCAATAAGTGGTATAGGAGGGGGTGTATTGAAGTCATCAAGATCAAAGTCCTCAGCCTTGCAGCCAGCTACAGCCCCCCTAGCTAGTACATCAGCCACTTTCTTCAATAACCGGGCTGAAACTTCAGCTTGCCTCTTCACAGTCCTTTTCAGCTCTTTGCACTTGTTGGTGAGCTTGAAAATGGTCCTATCTTGAGCCTTGTTCCACCTCTGGAGGATTTTAATGTGGTCATGAGCCTGTCGTAGGGGTCCAAGGGGCAGGACACTGGTGCAATGCTCAAGCTTGTAACGAGGAGGGCCAAAAAGATGAGCAGTGGTGCTTCTGGTGTACTCCTCTTCATAAGCATTCTGCTTGCTTGCATCCTTATCACCTTTGGGAATGTTCACAGGGCAAAGGGGTCCATGACTCCTAAGGAGGTGTTCCTCACTGATGTCAAAGCTGATGTCTCTTGTAGTGCTCAAGGAAGTGAGTTGTGGGCTAGGAAACAACAGCTCAGCCTTCTTGCCACCCCTTGAGTAAGAGTAGACACATCTCCCTTTAAATCGTCCACTTAGAAATTGAGCCTTCCTAAGGTAAGCTCCATCCGAGAAAGTAGGACTTACTCCATCTTCACCCAAATCAATCCCTTGGTAAGCTATTAATGGGGTTATCCAGCCACCAATACCAATCTGAGGTCCGGATTCACGGTTTGTCCAAGCCCAGCTCTTGTAGTGCATGAGGCGCTGTACAAGGAAACCAACCATACCAAAATCTGAGTAGAAATCATCCGGGACACTAGGGAGCTGAGGAGAGGAAACAAAGTGGCGGGCGGTTTGGTGAAGGAATCTCAACTCGTCTCCAGCAACATTCCCTACTTCCTTCTTCTGGAAGAGGGTGTGGTTAAGCAACCTGTGGAGGTAGCGCATAGTGGGATGCCTAATAGCTCCATTCTTCTCCTTCTTTTGGCCCCCTTTTCCTTGTCCTGTCAATAAGGTCCACATTGATTCAGCAATGGTCTTCTCCTTAGGGGCTGTCTTGAGTGTTGGAAGTGAAGGGTTTTTCTGATCCTCAAGTCAAGAACTTCACTAATCTCTTTGAAAGACATGGAGTACACCTCACCCTCAATCTTGAATTTGATCTCTCCCCATCCTTGCTGTGCATGCTTGGAAGTGTGAAAAGTTGCTTCTAGTGTAGCCAAGAATTGGCAAGAGACTTCTTTGTGAGTGGGGTAAGCTGCGGAGTAGAGGCTGCCCACATTCATGTGCTGAAGCATTTCTTCAACATCATCATCAAGGTACAGCTCTTGCAAAATCATCTTATGAACAAATCTGGTGGGGACCCAAGCAATGCTATTCCTCAAAAAGTCTAGCAGCTCATCTTCAGTAGGTGTCTTGGACCTATCCCTCTTGTCATACTTTGATTTAGGATCAACATGCTCATCATTAGAAGATATCTCATCCTCTTCACCTTCATTTTCTGCAATCATTGGTTTCTTGCCTTGCTTCTTTGCTCTAGCCCTTGCCAACTTCTCTTCCTTGTTGTGCTGGTTAAGGCTCTCTACAACTTCTTGCACAGGGTCTGGTGCTCTCCTAGGTGGAGTCATAGCCCTCATAGTGTGAGCAAGGGTATGATCACCTTTGTTGCTTGTCTTCTCAATCACAAGAGCTCCCACACTAGAATTTCTTGGTGCCTTAGCTCTCTTTGGAGGAGCCTGCATGTGAGTACCATCAGCCACATTGTCTCCAACAGCTAATCTCTTTCTATCCCTTTTGGCTTGCTTGTGAGCACCATCAGCCACACTCTTATCAGCACCAACTTTCTTTCTATCATTCTTGGCTTGCTTTTGAGTACTTTCAGCCACACTCTTAGCAACCACAACTCTCTTCCCTTCTTTCTTGGCTTGTGCCTTCTTCCTTAGCAGTGCCAAGGCTTGCTGGCGGCGCTCCTCCTCTGAACCAGGCCGTGAACCCAAATATTTCCCAAACTGAGCAGTGTGTCTTGCTGCACGCTCTTGCTTCTCAACTTCAAGATCAACTTCACTCTTTCGCCCCATTGGTACCTGAAACTTTAGACCTTGGAAAAGAGTAAGCTTGAGAAGGAAAAAGATTTCAATATGAGGAATATGATCAAAAGTATAAGAATTACAACTCCAATGATCAATTACTCACAAGAAACAAACTTTTAAGCAAAAGGCTTTAGAACATCTTAGAGAATTCTCATGCTCAATTTTTTTTTTTTAATGAGCAACAAGAACCTCTAAGAATCAAAACCACCCAATTAAGCACAACCAAGCTTGAAATGGCCTAAATTGAAGTTCTCCATCAACCTAGCATCCAATCTAACCCAAGAACAACCTAAAACAAGCACTTTATGAAAAACCCCCAAATCTCATGAACCCTAATTTTTTCAAAGTTCAAATTAATCTCAATTCCACCATGAAATCAACTATCCAGCATGATATATAAGCTTTCCCTAGTCTAATTTACAAGAATCTAGCAAGAAAAGGCTCAAATTTCAAGTTCAAATTTTTAGGGTTCATGAGGGTTACGAATTTGAACTTAGAGATGCCATACCTTGCTTTGGATGAAGGATAAAGATGAAAAGATTCAAGGAATTAGGGCTAGGGAAGGAAGGAGTGGATGTGTGAAAAAGAAATTTGTGATTTGGTTGAGATTTGACAAAGTTATGGGGATTTATGCTCTTGGAGGCTAGAGAGGATTATGATGTGAGGAAGAAGATGAAGTGAGGAGAGAGAGGGTGGCTTAGGGTTTTAAAATGTTTCTGGGTCGGGTGGATGGGTGTTCTGGTTGGTTTAGGTGGATTTGGGTCGGTTTAGGGGGGAAGAAACTTACCTTGGGTCGCGGCCGGGTCATGCGCGGGTCGTGGGGCTCCGTCGGGTTGTTCGTGGGTCTTGGTCACGCGGAGAACGACCGGGTAAGCCTACCTGGACGGTTGTCCCCGGTCCGTCCTGCTGTCTCCACGACCGTGTGCTGTTACCCGGACGATGCACCCCGGTCCGTCCGTCCAATCGCTCACGACCGGGTACCTTTACCCGGACGTCCCGTCCCGGTCCGTTCTGCTTGTTTCACGACCGGGTTCTTCTACCCGGACGTCCGTCCCCGGTCTGTCCCTTTCGTCTGTCCGTCCGCTTCACGACCGGGTGCTTTCACCCGGACACCGCACCCCGGTCCGATAGTTCAGCACGCTGCGCGTCCGTCCGGGTAGGCAACCCCGGTCCACCCTACCCTGTCCAACCTCCAAACCATTTTTTTTTATTCAACCTCTTCTCAAAGCTTTATGCACTCATCCCCAAGCTATCACCATTCTCCAAGTTACTTAATTGAAAAAAAAACAAATCCTAATGCATATATACAAGGATAACCATGGGACTTCCTCCCAAGTGAGCTTGTTTAAAGTCACTAGCTTGACTTTGCCTCCTTTGAGGTTAGGCAAGGGGAGCATCAGAGAGTGGGGTTGATGTCCCATCCTCCTTTGGTACTATGGCCATGTATTCTTTGAGTCTCTGACCATTCACTGTGAAGTCTCCACCATCCTTGTTCCAAAGCACAATGGCTCCATAAGGTCTCACTTCTTTGATCACAAATGGACCAGACCACCTTGACTTTAGCTTTCCTGGAAACAGCTTCAGTCTAGAGTTGTAAAGAAGCACTTGATCTCCTGCCTTGAACTCTCTTTTGAGGATGTGGCTGTCATGGAAAGCCTTAGTCTTCTCCTTGTAGATCCTTGAGTTCTCAAAAGCATCCATCCTTATCTCATCCAGTTCATTTAGTTGAAGAAGTCTCTTCTCCTTTGCACACTTGATGTCAAAGTTTAGAAGCTTCACAGCCCACAATGCTTTGTATTCAAGCTCAACTGGCAGATGGCAAGACTTCCCATAGACAATGTTGAAAGGAGTAGTGCCTAGAGGAGTATTGAATGCTGTTCTATATGCCTAAAGAGCATCATCAAGCTTGGCTGACCAATCCTTCCTCTTGGTTCCTACAACCTTTTCCAAGATTCCCTTGATTTGCTTGTTGGAGACTTCCACTTGGCCACTTGTTTGAGGGTGGTAGGGTGTTGCAACCTTGTGTTTCACTCCATTCTTCTTGAGAAGACCCTCAAATACCTTGTTGATGAAATGTGAACCTCCATCACTTATGACCACTCTTGGAACTCCAAACCTTGGGAAGATATTACTCTTGAACATTTTGAAAAGATGGCTAAATATATGAAAATATGCAAGACATCAACTCCCCCACACTAGTCCTTTACTTGTCCACAAGTGAACTAGTAAGGACTAAGGAGGAGAGGTTTGAAGGAGGGGACTCATAGCCAAAAGAATGCTCTTCTTAGTTCTCAACTTGATAACCTTGCATAAACATACCAAGTAGCAAGAGCAAAAACTCAATCCAACTCTAACTTAACAAGGCCTATCTTAACTCCTTTGATCCCTACACTTACTCATCATGAATCCACAATCCACAATTCCATTTGCCCTCTAACAATCATTAAGCAAACTCAAAAGACTTCTTGCAAATGGTCAAATGGTCCAAGTCATTTGGTTTGGTGGTAGAAGGTTTTATTCAAGTGAAACAAGAGGTTCAAAGGGATCTTTCAAAGGGTGGTTCACTCTCAAAACAAGTAGCCTTGACATTGCACATAATATATCTAAGAAAGGGATCAACTCATGCATACAATGCTCAATCTCCATTGTTCTACCCTTTCCCTAAATACATAAGTTACATCCTTATTCCCAATGCCAAAATACCACTCACATCTCTCACCCAAAGATTCCCCCCAAATATTCAAGATATTTTCTCATTTGAAACTCTTTCTTAATTAAGTCTACAAGGGATTTTTCACATTTTATACTCTTTTCAGCTCTTTCTAGACATTGCTAGCCCTCTTTTCATTATTATTATTTTTTTTATGGGGGCCAAGACTTATTTACCAACTTAGAGCTTACAATCTCTCATTTCTCTTATCCCTTCTAGATTTAATCACTTATAACTTTAGAGTCCCATGAGTTAACCTTTTCTTTCCTAAACCTTTCACTTTCCCAAGATCACACCATACAACACTCACCCCCATCCTAGAAGCTAGACATTATGAGTGTCTAATCTAGCTAAAATGGAGACCAAGCATTGTCGTTCCCAATACTCTCAACATTATGCACATGTAAAGCTTTCCAAAGAATGCCTCACTCAACAAATAATGAAGGCTTGAAAGGAGGTAAGGGTTTTAGGGTGTGGAGTGCCACTTGAGTTTGTCCAAAAAGATAGGCAAAGAATGGGAGGGACAACTCAAGTGTTCTATCCATGACTTAGTACACAAAGGACCATGAGCAAGAGACTTAGAGTCTAAATATGACAGGAACAAGCTTCAAAGAGAGAGCATCAATCAATCAAATAAGCTTTAGGAAGAGATTTCAAGGCACAAAGTTTACAAGCTATCCTAAGACTTGCTCAAGCTACTTGCTATGATTATGAAGGTCATCACTTTAAGAACTTAGCATGAGCATCTTTACAACGCAAATATCATCCTTGTCCCCTTATGCATGATGCAACCTATATGATGATTTTTTTTTTTAATTATGCAAGTGAATGATCTAGACTCAATCCTAATGCAACTACATGATTCTTTTTGTGCTTTTCAAATTTTTCAAATTTTTTTTGGTTTTTCTATGCAATAACTATCTATAAGTGCATGCAAATGTCATAAAACACAAGACTATTAGCAACTTGACACCTCCCCCACACTTAATTCACACAGTCTCTGTGTTTGTTAAATGTAGAGAAGGGCCGAAAAGAAAATAAAAGAAATGTAAATGCAAAGATGAATGGTATATACAATGATCAGGAAGTGGAGTACCTCATGGAGCGTGGGATGAGGCTGATGCCTCACCCTCAGAATCATCTTCATCAGCAGTGGTGCTTAGGCTTGGTGACTTGTTTCCGGACGCGGATGGGGCGATGTAGGGGTTCCTCAAGCTACGGAGGGCTTGCTTCTCGGTTTGTGGTGCATTTGGGTCAAGAAGGGGTAGAGGAAGGGGTGCAAGGAAAGTCTCAAGATCGAAATCCTCAGCCTTGCAGCCTGCTACAGCTCCCTTAGTCAGAACATCAGCAACCTTTCTCATGAACTTAGCTGAAGCTTCAGCTTGTCTCTTCACAGTTTTCCTCAATTCCTTGCACTTCTTGGTGAGCTTGAAGATGGTCCTATCTTGAGCTCTGTTCCACCTTTGTAGTGTGCTAATCTGGTCATGAGCTTGGCGAATGGGACCAATAGGCAAGGCACTTGTGCATTGCTCAAACTTATAGCGAGGAGGACCAAAGAGATGAGATGTGGCTCTGCTGGAATATCCCTGATCAAACTTAGCTGCCTTTGCTGCTGCTTTCTCGTTCATGTGCAATGTCATAGGGCTGAGAGTTCCATGACTGCCTAGGAGATGCTGCTCACTGATATCAAAACTCATAGTTCCTGGTGTGCTCAATGAAGTGAGCTCATAGTTAGGGAGAAGCAGCTCAACTGTGGTGGAACCTCTCAAGTACGAGTAAACACACTTCCCATTGTATCTTCCAGAGAAGTAATGAGCTGACTTCAAGTAGGTGAGATCAATGAAAGAGAGACCGGATGCATCATCTCCCAAGGTAATACCCTGGTGCTCAAGCAAAGGTGTGATCAAGCCGCCTATTCCAATCTGAGCCTCTGGATCCCTGTTTGTCCAAGCATAATCCTTGTAGTACATGAGGCGCCTCACAAAGTATCCAACCATACCAAACTCAGCGTAGAAATCAGTGGGAACTTCAGGTAGGTGAGGAGGTAAGGCAAAGTGTTGGATGGCTTGGTGCATGAGGTTCAAGTCTTCTCCATTCACGTTGCTTGGCTCTTTCCTTGGGTAGATGGTGTGGACAATCAGCCTATGGAGGTAGCGGACTGATGGATGCCTGATAGAAGCATTCTTGTCTCTGCTGGACACTCTATCCTTGCCGGATAAGAACTTGTAAGTGAAGTGGGGAAGGGTCTTTCCTTTAGGAAGCCCTTTCAGCTTAGGCAAAGAAGACTCCTTCAAATCCTTGAGGCCTAGCACCTCTCCAATCTCAGTAAAGGTCATGAAATAAGGCTTCTCATCAATCTTGAAGCTGATTCTTCCCCACCCTTGTTCCTCATGTAAAGAGGAGTGGAATGTGACCTCCAAGGATGCCATGAATTGGCAAGAGACCTCTTTATATGTTGGGTGAGCCATGGAATAGAAGCTGTCCATGTTCATGAGAGCAAGCAAATCCTTCATGTCTTGGTCAATTTCTAGCTCCCTCATTAGCGTCACATCAGCAAATCTGGTTGGAGGCCAAGATACTCCTTGCCTCTGCTCCAATAGTTCAACTTCAGTCGGCTTCTTTTGTCGATCTCTATGAGGGTTGAACCCTAACTTTTCGAAAGTTTCTTGCTCAGCCACACTTCCATTTGGAGAGGATGGTTCTTCAACAGTTGCATCTACTGGCTCCAAGGGTGGAGGTGCCAATGTCTTTGGGTTTGGTGCCTTGATTCTGATCTTGGTGGGAGGAGTGGGTTTCTCAGCATCTTTCTTTGTGTTCTTCTCCAAAACAAGAGGTCCCACACTGTGAGATCTTGGAGCTCTAGCCTTCTTTGAAGGAGTGTTCTTATGATCACCAACAGCCACTCTCTTTCCATCTTTCTTGGCCTTCTTGTAAGCATCATCAAGCACTTTCTCATCACTAGCCAACCTCTTGCCATCCTCCTTGGTAGTCTTTTGATCAACATCAACCACTCTTTTTCCATCCCTTTGAGATTGCTTGCGGGCACCAGCAGTTCCTTTCTCATCACTAGCCATCCTTTTTCCTTCATTCTTGGGTTGCTTGTTTGCCCCATCAACCATTCTGTTTCCAGCCTTCTTGGCTTGTGCCTTCTTTCTCAACATAGCCAAAGCTTGTTGCCTACGTTCCTCCTCGGATTCAGGCATGGAGCCTAACGTTTTTCCGAACCTAGCAGTGTCTTTCTCAGCAGCCTCAGCCTTCTCTTGTGCAATCAGTTACTCATCTTTCCTTCCCATTTGAACCTGAAAAATATCAAGACTTGGACAAGATAAAGCACAAGGAAGAGAGAATATGCTGGAATGAACACTTTCAAACCCAGTCTAAAACCAGCAACCTAGCAAGACTATCAAAGCAATCAAGCTCCCAAGTTCACAAAATTCATAATTTTTTTTTTTTTTTTTTTTTTTTTTTTTTTTTTTTTTTTTTTATGAACAAGGGAACTTAATCAAGCTTACTTCCAAGAAAAAGCATCAAGCTAGCTGAAATTGAATGCTAAACAAGCTCTAGAACATCAATTCCAATCAACCTAGACCATAATCAACCAAAAGTAAGAGCCTTTTCAAAAACCCCCAAATCTCATAAACCCTAATTTGTCAAAGTTCAAATTAATCTCAATTCCACCATGAAATCAACTACTCAGCATAATATACAAGCCTTCCCTAGTCTAATTTACAAGAAATTAGCAAGAAAAATGTCAAATTTCAAGTTCAAATTTTTAGGGTTCATGAGGGTTACGAATTTGAACTTAGAGATACCATACCTTGCTTTGGATGAAGGATAAAGATGAAAGGGTTCAAGGAATTAGGTCTAGGGGAGGAAGGTCTTGATGTGGGAAAAAGAAATTTGTGATTTGGTTGAGATTTGGCAAAGTTATGAGAATTTTTGTTCTTGGAGGCTAGAGAGGATTTTGATGTGAGGAAGAAGATGAAATGAGGAAAGAGGGGGTGGCTTAGGGTTTTAAAATGTTTCTGGGTCGGGTAAGAATGGTTCTGGGCGGGTTCAGGTGGGTTTGGGTCGGAAAAAGGGGAAAAAAACACTTACCTGGGCCGGGCGGGTCGCGGCTGGGTTGTCACGCGGGTCAAGGCTGGTGCGCGGGTGCTGGGGCTTTCGGACAACCCGGGTATGTCTACCCGCGTATGTCCCTTCGTCCCGTGCGGGTGTCGCGTCCCGGGTAACACCGCCCGGGTACGTCCGTCTGTCCGTCTTGCTCATTCCACCCGTGCGGGTGCCGTGTCCCGAGTAACGCCATCCGGGTATGCTCGTTCGTCCTGCTCGATTCACCCGTGCGGGTGCTATGTCCCGGGTAAGTCCACCCGGGTGCGTCGTCCTGTTCTGATCCCTTGACACGTGCGGCTGCTTCAACCCGAGTAAAACCACCCGGGTGTGTCCGCCCGTTCTGATTGATCCAACCGTGCGGGTGCCTTGTCCCGAGTAACACCACCCGGGTGTGTCCGTCCAAACCTCAAAGTCAGAATTTCACCTCTTTTTTCTCTTGATCGCTGAACCAACCCACTTCCTTTCATGTCTCTTCCATCTCATAACCTCAGTGAATTCATTCTCAAGCTCCCAACCTAGCCCCATCATCATTCAAAGGACTTGCTGATGAAAAATAAAAAGAATCCTAATGCAATATGTACAAGGATAACCATGGGACTTCCTCCCAAGTGAGCTTGTTTAAAGTCACTAGCTTGACTTTGCCTCCCTCGAGGTTAGGCAAGTGGAGCATCAGAGAGTGGGGTTGATGTCCCATCCTCCTTTGGTATTGTGGCCATGTATTCCTTGAGCCTCTGGCCATTCACGGTGAAGTCATTACCCTGCTTATCCCAAAGCACAATGGCTCCATAAGGTCTCACTTCCTTGATCACAAATGGACCAGACCACCTTGACTTAAGCTTTCCTGGAAACAACTTCAGTCTAGAATTGTAGAGAAGCACTTGATCTCCTGCCTTGAACTCTCTCTTGAGGATGTGCCTGTCATGGAAAGCCTTAGTCTTTTCCTTGTATATCCTTGAGTTCTCAAAGGCATCCATCCTTATCTCATCCAGTTCATTGAGTTGAAGAAGTCTCTTCTCCTTTGCATCCTTGATGTCGAAGTTTAGAAGCTTCACAGCCCACAATGCCTTGTATTCAAGCTCAACTGGCAGGTGGCAAGACTTTCCATAGACAAGGTTGAAGGGAGTGGTGCCTAGAGGAGTCTTGAATGCTGTTCTATATGTCCAAAGAGCATCATCAAGCTTGGCTGACCAATCCTTCCTCTTGGTTCCTACAACCTTCTCCAAGATCCCCTTGATTTGCTTGTTGGAGACCTCCACTTGGCCACTTGTTTGAGGGTGATAGGGTGTTGCAACCTTGTGCTTCACTCCATTCCTCTTGAGAAGACTCTCAAATACCTTGTTGATGAAGTGTGAACCTCCATCACTTATGACCACTCTTGGAACTCCAAACCTTGGGAAAATAGTGCTCTTGAACATTTTGACCACTACTCTTGAATCATTTGTAGGACTTGCTAGTGCTTCCACCCACTTTGATACATAGTCCACAGCCACCAAGATGTATTTGTTGCCATAAGAAGAGGGGAAGGGTCCCATGAAATCAATCCCCCAAATATCAAACACTTCTACCTCAAGGATTGGGTTTTGAGGCATC
Organism: Brassica juncea; assembly: GCA_018703725.1. Lineage (NCBI taxonomy): Eukaryota > Viridiplantae > Streptophyta > Magnoliopsida > Brassicales > Brassicaceae > Brassica > Brassica juncea. The sequence goes on along the minus strand of CM031941.1, from coordinate 16,492,762 downwards.
TCATTCCTTTTAGTAATGTTCCCACTCCTTTGGCAAGGGTCACATCTTGAAATGAAGTCTTGTGAGTCCCTGAACATGTGTGGCCACCAAAATCGAGCTTGTAACACCTTTGAGACAGTCTTGAATGGAGCAAATTGGCCTCCATAGGAAGATCCATGGCAATGTGAGAGGATTCCTTCAACTTCTTCTTCAGCCACCACTCTTCTGTAAATCTGATCCTTGCATAGAGTGTAGAGGTATGGTTCATCCCAATAGTATCTCTTCAAATCTTTGTAGAACTTCTTCTTCTCATACCCTGCAAGCCCCAATGGTTCCTTTCCAGTGGCTAAGTAGTTAACCAAATCAGCATACCAAGGTCCCTTCTCTTCAGCTGCCTTAACCTCTTCAATCTTTTTTCCAGTCTCAATGACTGCTACCACTGACATGATGGCCATGACATGCTCTTCTCTGAGGCCCTCATCAATAGAGATTCCACCTTCAATTCTCAACCTGGACAAGTGATCAGCAACTCCATTCTCAATCCCTGGCTTGTCTCTAATCTCCAAGTCAAACTCTTGAAGCAAAAGGATCCACCTTAGTAGTCTTGGCTTGGCATCCTTCTTTGCTAGGAGGTGTCTCAAAGCTGCATGATCAGTATACACAATGACCTTAGAACCCACCAGGTAGCTTCTGAATTTCTCAAAGGCGAAGACAATGGCCAGCATCTCTTTCTCTGTTGTGGCATACTTCATCTGTGCATCATTCAAGGTTTGGCTCGCATAATAAATCACATGAGTTTTGCCATCCTTCTTCTGCCCCAGGACAGCCCCAACAGCAAAATCACTAGCATCACACATTATCTCAAAGGGGAGGTCCCAATCAGGTGGCTGAACAATGGGAGCACTAACAAGGTCACCCTTTATCTTCTTGAAAGCCTCTAGACAATCTTCATCAAAGCTGAAAGCAGCCTCCTTGCACAGCAACTTGGTCATTGGTCTAGCAATCTTTGAGAAGTCCTTAATGAATCTTCTATAGAACCCAGCATGGCCAAGGAAGCTCCTGATGTCTTTCACTGTCTTTGGTGGTGGCAAGCTGACCATCACCTCAATCTTAGCCTTGTCCACTTCAATGCCCTTTTCTGAAATCTTGTGTCCAAGCACAATCCCCTCTTTGACCATGAAATGACACTTCTCCCAATTCAGCACTAGGTTGGTGTCTTCACATCTCTGTAGGACCCTGCACAAGTTGGACAAACAAGCAGAAAACGAAAATCCGTAGACAGAGAAATTATCCATGAATACCTCCACTTTATCCTCAATGAGATCCGAGAAGATAGATATCATGCACCTTTGAAAGGTTGCTGGAGCATTACATAACCCAAATGGCATCCTTCGATAAGCAAAGGTGCCATAGGGGCATGTGAATGTTGTCTTCTCTTGATCATTGGGATGTATGGAGATTTGAAAGAAACCTGAATACCCATCAAGAAAACAATAGAAAGGATGGTTTGCAAGTCTCTCAAGCATTTGATCAATGAATGGCAATGGAAAATGATCCTTTCTAGATGCTGAGTTGAGCTTTCTATAATCAATACACATCCTATGGCCAGTTATGGTTCTTGTTGGTATCAATTTATCCTTGTCATTTTTAACCACAGTGATACCACCCTTCTTTGGAACTACATGCATAGGAGATACCCATTTAGAATCTGAAATAGGGTAGATTACACCAGCATCTAAGAGCTTAAGAATCTCTTTCTTTACAACATCCTTAAGGTTAGGATTCAACCTCCTTTGATGTTCTATAGAAGTCATTGATTCATCCTCTAGATGTATCCTATGCATGCACAAAGAAGGTGATATCCCCTTAATATCATCTAGTGAGTATCCAATTGCCTTTCTAAACCTTTTAAGTGCATTTAAAAGTTGAGAAAGCTCAAGTTCAGTAAGTTCACTACTCACAATGACAGGATATGACTCATTAGGGCCTAGAAATGCGTACCTTACACCATGGGGAAGAGGTTTTAGCTCCACTTTTGGTGCCTTGAGCTCACTCCAATCATCTTGTTTGGTGTTCTCTTGTTGAGTGGCTGAAACAGCTTGGTGCACCTCTTGTTTGAGCTCCTCATACTGGCCTCTATCAACAATCTTCTTTCGAGAATCCAGCATGGCTGCAATAGCCTCACTCTCTTTGTTCTCAACCACTTGGACCTCTTTATCCACTGTCAAAGCATGCTGCAAAGGGTCCTCTATTGTCAACTCTCCAAGTGCCAACTCCTCAAGGAGCTCATCAGCAAGAGCTTCCATCTCCTCTATGTAAAACACTTGGCCTTGCACAGTTGACCTCTTCATTACCTCGTTGACATCAAAATGGAGTGTGTGCTCTTTCCCCAAATGAAGATCAATCTTGCCTTCCTTCACATTGATAAGGGCTCCTGCTGTGGCTAAGAATGATCTTCCAAGGATCAAGGGGTCTCTAGCTTCTTCATCCATCTCAAGAACAACAAAATCAGTGGGGATTTCACAATTTCCCACCATTACAGGGAGGTCTTCAAGGATACCAATGGGGAATTTGACTGAGCGGTCAGCAAGCACCAAAGAGAGTTTGCACTTCTTGTATTGGCTGAACCCAAGCTTCTTGGCAACAGATAGAGGCATGAGACTGACACTAGCTCCCAAATCACATAGACATCTCTCAAACATCAAAGGACCAATGGCACAAGGTAGGGTAAAGCAGCCTGGATCCTCTAGCTTCTTAGGGATTGTCAATCTCTGGATGATGGCACTGCACTCATGAGTAAGAACCATCATGCCTTCCATTTCCTTCTTCTTTGCAGCCACATCATCCTTCAAGAACTTGCTGTATTGAGGGACAAGCATGAAGGCATCAATGATTGGCACTGTGACTTGAACTTCACTCAATTTCTTCTCAAAGAGTGCTTTGTACTTCTCCAAAAGTTGCCTCTTGAATCTTCCAGGAAATGGCAGCTTAGGTTCATAGGGAGGAGGAACAAAAGAAGACTCTTTTGTTGGAGTGGCAACTTCACCATGCTTTGGTGTTTTCTTCTCTTCTCCAACCTTTCCTTTACCCTTAGCTTCAACAATCTTTTCTAGAATCTCCTCATCAACTTTCTCATCCACAATCACAACATCATCATCAATGTTGATAGCCACCCCCCCCCCCCCCCCACTTAGTTTCTCACCATCCTTGGGGAGAGTTCTTGGAGGTAGCTCTCTACCACTTCTCACAGTGATTGCCTTCATTGGTTCTTTGGGGTTTTGCTCTGGCTTTCCTAGTAATGTTCCTTGTTGGCGACTTGGCTGAGAGTTCATAGAAGCAAAATGATTCTCCAAAGCTCTAATCTTGTTGTTTAGCTCAGTGTAGCTGCTGTCAATCTTGGAGTGAACAGTCTTGAACTCATGGCCAATGTCTTTGGCTGCTCTAGCTTGACCTTCCAATAGTTGTTTGAACATAGCTTCCATAGATGAATCTGGAGCTTTAGCTTGGGAGGAGCTACCTTGAGCTTGAGTAGATTGATTGCCATGGTTTGCAAAACCAGGAGGAGGATTCTGCCTAGGCTGGTAGTTCCCTTGCTGAGTGTTTTGCTTCGGTTGATAGCCTCCTTGCTGGTTGTTGGGGTAAGACCTTTGCTGGTAGTTGTTGTACTGAAAGTTAGGCTCCTTCCTGTACCAAGAACCATTGTTGTTGATGAAGCAAAGCTCTTCTTGCCCTTCTAATCCTTCAACTTCATTAACCTTAGGAGGAGTTTCTTGATTTGGACCACCCACAAAGTGAATTTGCTCCTGCTTGGCTTGGTTAGCAATCAGCAAGTCTATCTTCTCTTGCAAGGATTTTATTTCCTTCTTGGTCTGGTTGTCATCAGCTCTGGTTGTTCTATCAGCTCTGTCATGTTCTCCACTGTAAACTGAATCACTCTTCACCATGTTGTCCACCAGCTCCTCAGCATCTTCTTCAGACCTGCCCAGGAAGAAACCATTGCTTGCTGTATCCAATCTTGCTCTAAACTCAGGAAGGGCACCTCTATAGAATGTGCTCAGCAAAATCTCCTTTGAGAAGCCATGGTGTGGGCACTTAGCTTGATACCCCTTGAACCTTTCCCATGCTTCACTAAAGCTTTCCAAGTTCTTCTGCTGGAAACTAGAGATCTCATTCCTCAGCTTGGCTGTCCTTGATGTGGAGAAGAATTTCTCCAAGAAGACCTTCTTACAATCATCCCAAGTAGTGATGGAATCACTAGGTAGAGATTTCTCCCATTGGCGTGCCTTGTCTCCTAGAGAGAATGGAAACAACTTGAGCTTGAAGGCATCTTCTGACACACCATTGGTCTTGGACAAGCCACAATAGCTATCAAACTTGTCCAAGTGATCAAATGGGTCTTCTACAGCCAAGCCATGGTACTTGTTGTTCTCAATCACACTCAACAAGCCTGACTTGATCTCAAAGTTGTTAGCTTCCACAGCTGGTGCGCGGATGCCCGTCCTGTTGCCATGAATGTGAGGACGGTCATATTTGCCAATGGCTCTTGCTGGCCGCTGTGGGTGTTGTTGTTGCTGGCGCTGTGGTCTAAGGTTGTCAGCTCCTTGACCATTGCCATCTTGGGGTTGATGCTGGTGATCATCCATCTCAAACCCCAACCTCTGAATGTGAGCTTGTTGCTCTTCTTCTCTTCTCCTTCTTGCTATTTCCCTCTCAAGTGTAGCTATCTCTTCAACAGTGGGAACCAGGTTAGTTGCACCCCTGCTTCTTGTGTTCATACACCTGAAAATCAAAGGAAGATGCAAAAGGAGAATCAATATCACAAGAAGAAAAATGATTTTGTCTCAAGCAAGTGACTAAATCCCAATGTCACAATCAACTTAGAATTTGGCAACGGCGCCAATTTGATGATAGAACTTTTCTAAGGTTCTAATCAAATGATGTAGTATATAAGATTGTCGAACCAGTCCTAAGTGACAATGAAACAGAGGGAATACAAGTTTATGCTTAATCTAAATGTAATCATTAGAGAGGATGATGATTAAACTAGAACAATAAGAAAAATGCAACAATAGGTAAAACTTTCTTTCTTATGAGGAGGGAGAGACCCATGGGTATAGGGACTTGATATCAAATGATTAAGCTTCAATCCAAGATGCTAACTTTTCAATCAATCAAATTTTTATGCCTAGACAACAAAACTAAGCAAGCTCTATCTCTAGATGGATGCTCTTTTGCAATGATCACCCAAGTACACCAAATCTCTTTGCTATAATGATCAAAGCAAACAAGGAGAAAGAGTCTATTAGCAATCCTAGCTTCTTTGACAACTAATCTCTTAGGCAAAGCAAGCTAAAAGCATAGATGAGTTGGTTCAGGCATTTCATAGAACACCTTTCGGGCATGAAATGCCTATAGCTCTATGTTTGAGAGGCCAACTCAAATATAGCTTTAAAAACACCAAATCAATGCAAGAAAATGATAGATCTAACACTAAACACCTTGGATCTAACTTAATCACTCTCTATCACCCTAACCCATGGATCTTAGATGGATCTACTCACTAATCCACATGCTTACTCTTAAACCCATAAGAGATTCAAGCTTAAACATATAGAGAAAGAAAGGAGATGAAATAAACAATCAAGAACACAAGATGAGATGAGATAATAAATCAAAGATGAAGCTTTACTCAAAAGGTTTTTGTTCTTAGATCATAAATAACATAAGTCCCAAACTTGAGTTTATGAGAGTATTTATAGTAGGCTTAAAATGACTAAAAATCCCTTAGAAGATTAATGGTCTAAGCCAATCAAAATGCTCCAAAAGGAAGAAGCTTGGATACCCTGGTCGGATAGGCTTCCACCAGGCCGGGTATGGCCGCCCGCGTATGAGGACGCACGTCCGGCTTGTCCGACTGCTCGGGTTGTCCTCCCCGGGTGCTCTAGGCCGCGTGCTGTCCGTGTCCAGAAGCAAGCAGGACGTGCGGGTCCTTCTGGCCGCGTTCTTCCAGTCGAGTGTGCGGGCCGTGCGGGTCGTCTTGCTCTGGTGTGGACGTCCGGGTAAGCTTGCACGCGGGTGAGGGAGATCGGGTGCTCTAGGCCGCGTCCTGATCCTGGGCGTTCTCCACTGTCGGGCCGTGCGGGTCGCCTTGCTCGGGTGTGGACGTCCGGGTAAGCTTGCACGCGGGTGAGGGAGATCGGGTGTGATCGGCCGCGTCTTGATCCTGGGCGTTCTCCACTGTCAGGCCGTGCGGGTCGTCTTGCTCGGGTGTGGACGCCCGGGTAAGCCTTTACGCGGGTGGCGTCCAGTCGGGTGTGGACGTCCGGTGAGTTGGTGATCGTACGCGGGTAGTTTCGTCCGGGTGCTCCAAGACTCGTACGCTGTCCGTTCCCGTGGTCAGTACGTGCGGGTCATCGAGGTCGCGTACGTCTGTCCGGGTGCGGCACCGTCTAGCATTCATCCTCTCGTCCGTGCGGGTTGGTCAGGCCGAGCGTGCTGACCCGGGTGTACTGACATGCCTTCACTCAAACAGTCATAACTCCTCCAATATACCTTCAAATGGTTTGAAACCACTCCCAATGGAAAAATAACTCAAAATTCCATGTTCCCACCAAATCTTAGCACAGAAAGACTTCTTTATGGCCATCGTCCATGCCCATCTTTCACCCCTCCTTTTTGTAGCAAAGTACCCCCAAACGCCTTAAAATTCTCCAAAGTGCACTTCCAAGACCTGATAAAGACTTATGAATGCAAAATGAACCTAAATATGCCTAATGCTTAATCTAGAAGGGATAAAATGCACAAAATGGAAAGCTAAAATAGAGAAAATATGCAAGACATCACTTGCACAGCAACTTGGTCATTGGTCTAGCAATCTTTGAGAAGTCCTTGATGAATCTTCTATAGAACCCAGCATGGCCAAGGAAGCTCCTGATGTCTTTCACTGTCTTTGGTGGTGGCCAGCTGACCATCACCTCAATCTTAGCCTTGTCCACTTCAATGCCCTTTTCTGAAATCTTGTGTCCAAGCACAATCCCCTCTTTCACCATGAAATGACACTTCTCCCAATTCAGCACTAGATTGGTGTCTTCACATCTCTGTAGGACCCTGCACAAGTTGGACAAACAAGCAGAAAACGAAGATCCGTAGACAGAGAAAGCATCCATGAATACCTCCACTATATCCTCAATGAGATCCGAGAAGATAGACATCATGCACCTTTGAAAGGTTGTTGGAGCATTACATAACCCAAATGGCATCCTTCGATAAGCAAAGGTGCCATAGGGGCATGTGAATGTTGTCTTCTCTTTATCATTGGGATGTATGGGGATTTGGAAGAACCCTGAATACCCATCAAGAAAACAAAAGAAAGGATGATTTGCAAGTCTCTCAAGCATTTGATCAATGAATGGCAATGGAAAATGATCCTTTCTAGATGCTGAGTTGAGCTTTCTAAAATCAATACACATCCTATGGTCAGTTATGGTTCTAGTTGGTATTAATTCATCCATGTCATTTTTAAACACAGTGATACCACCTTTCTTTGGAACTACATGCACAGGAGATACCCATTTAGAATCTGAAATAGGGTAGATAACACCAGCATCTAAGAGCTTAAGAATCTCCTTCTTTACAACATCCTTCAGGTTAGGATTCAACCTTCTTTGATGCTCTATAGAAGTCATTGATTCATCCTCTAGATGTATCCTATGCATGCACAAAGAAGGTGATATCCCCTTAATATCATCTAGTGAGTATCCAATTGCCTTTCTAAACTTTTTAAGTGCATTTAAAAGTTGAGAAAGCTCAAGTCCAGTAAGTTCACTACTCACAATGACATGATATGACTAATTAGGGCCTAGAAATGCGTACCTTACACCATGGGGGAGAGGTTTTAGCTCCACTTTTGGTGCCTTGAGCTCACTCCAATCATCTTGTTGGGTGTCCTCTTGTTGAGTGGCTGAAACAGCTTGGTGCACCTCTTGTTTGAGCTCCTCATACTGGCCTCTATCAACAATCTTCTTGCGAGAATCCAGCATGGCTGCAATAGCATCACTCTCTTTGTTCTCAACCACTTGGACCTCTTTATCCACTGTCAAAGCATGCTGCAAAGGGTCCTCTATTGTCAACTCTCCTAGTGCCAATTCCTCAAGGAGCTCATCAGCAAGAGCTTCCATCTCCTCTATGTAAAACACTTGGCCTTGCACAGTGGACCTCTTCATTACCTCATTGATATAAAAATGGAGAGTGTGCTCTTTCCCCAAATGAAGATCAATCTTGCCTTCCTTCACATTGATAAGGGCTCCTGCTGTGGCTAAGAAAGGTCTTCCAAGGATCAAGGGGTCTCTAGCTTCTTCATCCATCTCAAGAACAACAAAATCAGTAGGAATTTCACAATTTACCACCATCACAGGGAGGTCTTCAAGGATACCAATGGGGAATTTGACTGAGCGGTCAGCAAGCACCAAAGAGAATTTGCACTTCTTGTATTGGCTGAATCCAAGCTTCTTGGCAACAGATAAAGGCATGAGACTGCAACTAGCTCCCAAATCACATAGACATCTCTCAAACATCAAAGGACCAATGGCCCAGGTAGGGTAAAGCAGCCTGGATCCTATAGCTTCTTAGGGATTGTCAATCTCTGGATGATGGCACTGCACTCATGAGTAAGAACCATCATGCCTTCCATTTCCTTCTTCTTGGCAGCCACAGCATCCTTCAAGAACTTGCTGTATTGAGGGACAAGCATGAAGGCATCAATGATTGGCATTGTGACTTGAACTTCACTCATTTGCTTCTCAAAGAGTGCTTTGTACTTCTCCAAAAGTTGCTTCTTGAATCTTCCAGGAAATGGCAGCTTAGGTTCATAAGGAGGAGGAACAAAAGAAGACTCTTTTGTTGGAGTGGCAACTTCATCATGCTTCAGTGCTTTCTTTTCTTCTCCAACCTTTCCTTTACCCTTAGCTTCAACAGTCTTTTCTAGAATCTCCTCATCTACAATCACAACATCATCATCAATGTTAATAACCACCCCCCCCCCCCCCCCACTTAGTTTCTCACCATCCTTGGGGAGAGTTCTTGGAGGTAGCTCTCTACCACTTCTTAAGGTGATTGCCTTCATTGGTTCTTTGGGGTTTTGCGCAGCCTTTCCTGGTAATGTTCCTTGTTGGCGACTTGGCTGAGAGTTCATAGAAGCAAACTGATTCTCCAAAGCTCTAATCTTGTTGTTTAGCTCAGTGTAGCTGCTGTCAATCTTGGCGTGAACAGTCTTGAACTCATGGCCAATGTCATTGGCTGCTCTAGCTTGACCTTCCAACAATTGTTTGAACATAGCTTCCATAGATGAATCTGGAGCTTTAGCGTGGGAGGAGCTACCTTGAGCTTGAGTAGATTGATTGCCATGGTTTGCAAAACCAGGAGGAGGATTCTGCCTAGGCTGGTAGTTCCCTTGCTGAGTGTTTTTCTTTGGTTGATAGCCTCCTTGCTGGTTGTTGGGGTAAGACCTTTGCTGGTAGTTGTTGTACTGAAAGTTAGGCTCCTTCCTGAACCAAGAACCATTGTTGTTGATGAAGCATAGCTCTTCTTGCCCTTCTAACCCTTCAACTTCATTAACCTTAGGAGGAGTTTCTTGATTTGGAACCCACAAAGTGAATCTGCTCCTGTTTGGCTTGGTTAGCAATCAGCAAGTCTATCTTCTCTTGCAAGGATTTGATTTCCTTCTTGGTCTGGTTGTCATCAGCTCTGGTTGTTCTATCAGCTCTGTCATGTTCTCCACTGTAAACTGAATCACTCTTGACCATGTTGTCCACCAGCTCCTCAGCATCTTCTCCAGACCTGCCCAGGAAGAAACCATTGCTTGCTGTATCCAATCTTGCTCTAAACTCAGGAAGGGCACCTCTATAGAATGTGCTCAGCAAAATCTCCTTTGAGAAGCCATGGTGTGGGCACTTAGCTTGATACCCCTTGAACCTTTCCCATGCTTCACTAAAGCTTTCCAAGTTCTTCTGCTGGAAACTAGAGATCTCATTCCTCAGCTTGGCTGTCCTTGATGTGGAGAAGAATTTCTCCAAGAAGACCTTCTTACAATCATCCCAAGTAGTGATGGAATCACGAGGTAGAGATTTCTCCCATTGACGTGCCTTGTCTCCTAGAGAGAATGGAAACAACTTGAGCTTGAAGGCATCTTCTGACACACCATTGGTCTTGGACAAGCCACAATAGCTATCAAACTTGTCCAAGTGATCAAATGGGTCTTCTACAGCCAAGCCATGGTACTTGTTGTTCTCAATCACACTCAACAAGCCTGACTTGATCTCAAAGTTGTTAGCTTCCACAGCTGGTGCGCGGATGCCCGTCCTGTTGCCATGAATGTGAGGACGGTCATATTTGCCAATGGCTCTTGCTGGCCGCTGTGGGTGTTGTTGTTGCTGGCGCTGTGGTCTAAGGTTGTCAGCTCCTTGACCATTGCCATCTTGGGGTTGATGCTGGTGATCATCCATCTCAAACCCCAACCTCTGAATGTGAGCTTGTTGCTCTTCTTCTCTTCTCCTTCTTGCTATTTCCCTCTCAAGTGTAGCTATCTCTTCAATAGTGGGAACCAGGTTAGTTGCACCCCTGCTTCTTGTGTTCATACACCTGAAAATCAAAGGAAGATGCAAAAGGAGAATCAATATCACAAGAAAAGAAAAATGATTTTGTCTCAAGCAAGTGACTAAATCCCAATGTCACAATCAACATAGAATTTGGCAACGGCGCCAATTTGATGAAAGGACTTTTCCAAGGTCCTAATCAAATGATGTAGTATATAAGATTGTCGAACCAGTCCTAAGTGACAATGAAACAGAGGGAATGCAAGTCTATGCTTAATCTAAATGCAATCATTAGAGAGGATGATGATTAAACTAAAAACATTAAGCAAAATGCAACAAAAAGTAAAACTTTCTTTCTTATGAGGAGAGTGTGACCCATGGGTATAGGGACTTGATATCAAATGATTAAGCTTCAATCCAAGATGCTAACTTTTCAATCAATCTAATCCTTATGCCTAGACAACAAAACTAAGCAATCTCTATCCCTAGATGGATGCTCTTTTGCAATGATCACCCAAGTACACCAAATCCCTTTTGCTGTAATGATCAAAGCAAACAAGGAGAATGAGTCTAATAGCAATCCTAGCTTCTTTGACAACTAATCCCTTAGGCAAAGCAAGCTAAAAGCATAGATGAGTTGGTTCAGGCATTTCATAGAACACCTTCCGGGCATGAAATTCCTATAGCTCTATGTTTGAGAGGCCAACTCAAATATAGCTTTAAGAACACCAAATCAATGCAAGGAAATGATAGATCTAACACTAAACACCTTGGATCTAACTTAATCACTCTCTATCACCCTAACCCATGGATCTTAGATGGATCTACTCACTAATCCACATGCTTACTCTTAAACCCATGAGAGATTCAAGCTTAAACATATAGAGAAAGAAAGGAGATGAAATCAAACAATCAAGAACACAAAGATAAGATGAGATTATGAATCAAGATGAAACTTTACTCAAGAGGTTTATGTGTTCTTAGATAGAAAATGAGATAAGTCCCACCTTAGGGATAACAAGGGTACTTATAGTTAGGCTTAAAAGCCCTAGAAACATAGATTAAGATTACTAAAAAGCCCTTAAGCTAAATGGGTCTAAACCAATAGGAAAGAGGCACAAAACTCGGTCAGGGTAGCAACAACACCATCCAACCCGGTCAAGGTTACCCGGCCGTCCAAGCTGGCCGCGTCCTTTGCTCCGTCCGGGTTCCATGCCGTCCGTCTCACCCCGGTCACAAGCACCTTCTTCACGACCGGGTACTCCTAGCCAGACAGGCCACCCCGGTCGTCCTCAGTTTGGATCCGCCTTGTTCGCCCGTCCGGGTGCACGTACCCGGACGCATCTCCCCGGCCGTCCATCAGTCTTCATCGTCCGGGTGCTCCTACCCAGACGTGTCTCCCCGGACGTCTCTCGGCCTGGATGCGTCTAGTTCTTCCTTCCGGGTGTACGTACCCGGACGTGTCTCCCCGGCCGTCCAGCAGTCTTCATCGTCCGGGTGCTCCTACCCGGACGTCTCTCCCCGGACGTCCGTACGAGCTGGTCTGTCCTGATCCGTCCTGATCCGTCCGGGTGTGTGTAGCCGGTCAAGGCTACCCGGTCTAACCCTCTTCTCTTGGTTTTACTTCTCTTCTTATAGCCAATCTTGATTCTTCACTTCTTTTTGTGTCATAAGGTCTCCAAACACCTCAAATCTCACCAAAACATACTTCAACACCTGATAGGGACAAATGAATGCAAAATGATCCTAGACAAGCCTAAACTTTAGCCTACAACTAAAAGAATGCAATAAAAAGATGGCTAAATATATGAAAATATGCAAGACATCAACAGGCAGTCTCTCTGAAAGAGGTTTGAAAACAGCAGGGGCTCACATGATTTAAAACTTAGAATCATCACCTCTACAATATTGCAATCCACATCTAAAAAGTCCTAATCACAAAAGCACATTATACCATATCCTAGCTTAGCAACCAAATTCACCTAGCCAACAACTTAGCAAATCTTGTCTGACATTCCCCTCTACCAACCTCATTTCTTAACATAAATAAAAGTGTAGACTTTACCTTGAGAGTATCGATCACAAGATGCAAAGATTCTCAAACAAGTATCTGGACCTGCAGGTAAAAGTTAGTTCCTATCCTCTCTCTCTACTATTTCTCTCCTAGTCAAGTCTGCTTTTATTTGCAAGACATTGACCAAGATTGGACAGGCTTCCATGAATCAAGCCTTAATGGTTGTACCCACCAAGTCCTGTTCACTTCTTTTTGACCTATATCCTAGGATTCATTGCGAAGCAAGTCTTGAAGGGGGTAACCACCAAGTCCTGTTCGAATCCTTTACCTATAGAATTCTTATGAATCAAGTCTTGATGGGGGTAACCGCCAAGGCCATTTCGAATTCCTTCCTAAGTAATAACTAACTAGTCCTAGAAATATATTAAGCTTATTTTCGGTTTATTTTTATTTTATTTTTTTATTTATTTATTTTTTATTTTTGAATAAAATTAAATCTAAATTCGAAAATGAGAGAGAGAGAGTGTGATAAAACTATCTGCACAAGGCTTTACCTTCCAGACTTGTCTGAAGAATCCGATCCCATGTATACCAAGCCCCAAGACAAGCAATTGAGTCAGGTTTAGTGTTGGAGGTCAGCTTTGGTTCCTTCAAACAATCTCAGCAAGTGTTGATAGTTGACAGGTTGATCCACTTTAGTATCTTTAGTACTATCTGCAATCAGTAAGTCTAGAATGGTGCTAAAGAGTGGTTAGATAACAAGCATAAATCTAATAAGTTCATTATCCCCTTCTTGACTCAATACAAACTTTTGAAAAACATTTGATAAGACTCACAGAGTAAACTAATATCAGTAAACATCCCCCCAGACTTAAATTATACACTGTCCTCAGTGTAAATCCAGTCAGAGTTTAAGGGAATTGCATAAATATAAGTACTCAATGTAACAAGTAGGAACGATAACCTGCTCGCTGTCGATCAACACAATGAAGAGAAAATCGATCGTTGTTGTTGAAGTGTTGTCGATCGATATCGTTCGATGTGCTGAGCAATCGTCTACTCGGATCTTCTTCTTTTTTTTAACTAAAATACAAAATCAGTAGGACCTCCCCCAGACTTAAACAACACTGTCACCAGTGTTATAAAGTCTAAGAGTGGTGGGAAAATAAATCATATGGACAATATTTAACAAGGAAAACGGTATACCTGCTTTATATATGACGGTCAATCAACACAGTTTAGTGGCGATCGATACTCCTGATGCTCTGTCGATCGATGCTGCGCAGCCATCGTCGATTCTTGTGCAGACTCGTCTCCCTCGGATATTTGTCCTTTTACCTAACACACAAAAGGTCAGTAATAGAAACAATTACTTAAATTTCAAAAACTTTTTTTTTTCGATGAACAGTGATTCTGCTACAGTAACGCTGCCACAGTAACACAGCTACAGTGTCGATCGGTGGTGTTGCTACAGTGTCGATCGATCTTCCTGCTACAGTGTCATTGCTATAGTAACGCTGCTACAGTACCTTCGGGTATTGTTCATCTGTTTTTTTTTTGACCTGCAATAACTAAATGCAAGAATCAGTAATAAATGAAATTAAAACCAAATTTAAAACAAACCTAACAGTGGGTTGCCTCCCACTCAGCGCTTATTTTTAGTCATTAGCCTGACTTCTGGAGATCTTATTTAGTCCGGATGAGAATGAGAACGTGCTCCAAACCAAGTCTCAATGTCTACGCTCTGAAACTTTATCATTCTTGTGTGAAAGCCTCCTCCATAGACTCTTCTCCTTTGTCTATCATCTCAGCAATAAGGAGTGCTCTAAGCTTTACAAATGGTTGTGAGAAGCATCTGCTGCGCACTCTTGATTTCCTGATACCATCTGAGAAGTGAGGAAACAATGATAACTGAGGATCTCCCTTGATCCTTTTTCTCTTCTTCCAATTCTTCTGCTCATCAAAAAGATTTCCATTCACACTGAACTCATTCTGCTCTGATACATGTCCAGCGTCGATCGATGGTGTCCCACCGGTGTCGATCGACGGTATCTTGTCTGTGTCGAACGATGCTGCCTCTGTTGACCCTTTGTCAACTTCACCTTTATCTGGTGGGATAGGAGATTCAGCTTCAGCTACAGTGCCGGGAATCACATTTTTCACAGGGTCATGTATCCTCTTCACTCTTTTCCGAATCCCAGCAGCTTCTTCTGCACAGATTGGTGATCTCGGATGTTTGGTGACAGCAAGGTGTGAGGCCTCAGACTTGTGCATTCTCTCCTTAATCGGATTTAGCTCAACTGTGTAACCTGGCAGCTCATCCAACGATGGGTGTCGATCGATATTATCATGTGGTTGTCGATCGATGCAATCGGGTAGGTGTAGATTGATGGTATATGTTGCATGTCGATCGATGATGTAGGGTGGGTGTACATCCATGATGTTGGGCGGGTATCGATCGATACCATCTTCCAGTGAAGTTACCATATCTCTTCTCAAAGTGTGCTGTTCAATCTTTATCTCTAAGTCCGGTCCCAAATTTCCAGGTTGTTCTTTATCCTCTAGCTTCATGAAATCCTCTAGCTCTAAGAAATCTTCTATAGCGATCTCTTTATCCACCTCAAGAGCTAGATCACTTCTTGATACACCACTGCTCGTAACTTTCGAGTGTGCAATGTCCTGAAGACAACTCGATTTCTCAGGGATTTTGAGTGGTGTTGATCGACAACTGGAGTGTGTGTCGATCGATGTTGAAAGGCTGGGAACGATCGATGTTGAGATCGCGGGATCGATCGATGCTGAAGTCGGGGTGTCGATCAATGTCGAGCTCGTATCACTAATAGCGGCTTCTTCTACTCAGCTCAGCTCTCCAGATCCATGTTGTTCATCATCCTCCACCATATATTCCAGCATAGACCTCATCTCAATCTCTAGATTCGCCGAAGCATCATAGAGAAACTTGTTGACGAAAGCGTTTGCAATGTCATTCCAAGTAGTAAGAGATCCTGGTGGTAGCTTCTTCAACCAATGAGCTGCATCCCCAGCAAGAGAGTATGGAAATAGTCTGCAGGAGTAATAGTCTTCAGAGACTCCATTGCAGTTAATGGTTGATGCTAGATCTTCGAATGTTTTGAGGTGGTTAATGGGAACTTCATGAGGAAGACCATGAAAGGGATGCATACCCACAAGAGAGATATATGCAGGATTCAGCTCAAAGTCAATACTTTGGAGTGTTGAGCGACGCAATGTAGACCTGTTAGCATAGAAATCCTCAGGCATGTTGTAGTCTTTAAGTGCCTTATGTCGTTCAACCCCATTATTAACAGGAGCAGCATCAGGGATTGCAATCCTCTGTGTATAAATTAGTTGTCCTCTTCTGTCGCGAGCGCGATCTTCCTTGTCTCTTAAGACCCCATTCTTATCAGCCTTAAGAATGAGCACTTCGACCTTTTATGTCTCCTCGTAAGTGGTGTTTGTCATCAGATGAATAGTGTCACGGTGAATAGTACTTCGATGAACAGTGTCACGGTGAATAGTACTTCGATGAACAGTGTCACGATGAACAGTGTTCGGGTGAACAGTGTTCGGATGAACAGTGTCATGATGAAGAGTGTTTCGATGAAAAGTGTCGCGATGAACAGTGTTCGGATGAATAGTGTTGCGATGAACACTGTCGCGATGAACAATGTCGATCGACGGGGGATGAACAGTGTCGATCGACGGGAGATGAACAGTGTCGAACGACACGGGATGAACAGTGTCGATCGACGGGGAATAAACAGTGTCGATCGACACGGAATGAATAGTGTCGATCGACGGGAAATGAACAGTATCGCGATGAACAGTAGCGAGATGAACAGTACCTGGATGAACAGTACCTAGATGAACAGTACCCGGATGAACAGTACCAGAATGAACAGTTACCTCGTGAACAGTACCGCGATGAACAGTGTCTTCCGACACCTGATGAACAGTGTTGTTCGATGCTTGGTTTACGCTGTCGATCGATGCTGCTTGGAGGGTGTCGATCGATAGTGCCCTTGTAGACTTACGGATCACGCGTTTCAATTCCAGTGGCTCTACTAGTAAGAGCCCTATTCCCTTCCTGCTTTTGGTACTCATATGTATGTACCTGAAACACAAGAAAACAAAATTTATGAGTTTTCAAACAGTAACAAAACCTAGACTAAATCTAACTAAACAAGATCTAATGGCGATCGAAGCTCCCCGGCAACGGTGCCAAATTTGATATCACTCAAATTACCCTAAGGAGTGACTTTACTCTCTCAAATAAGAGGTTCAGTTGTAGTACTTAGGAATCGAATCCACAAGGAGCTAAGGAACCGATTAGATCTAATAGTTATATGATTAAGCTAGGCTAATAGGTTTAAAGCAGTAAATAAATATAGCAAATAATAAATAAAGCAGTAAACAAGTTGAACAAGACAATTATTCAACAAGGCAAGGAGTTGTTTGATGGAAGGATGGTTGCTAGACTTAGGGTTTCTATTCAGGTAATCAGGATTATAATGATATATAGACTAAGCATAATATTATAGAACTCAACTACTAGAATAACCAACCATCTCTCCATTTCCAGGTTATCTATTACTAGATTCAAGAACTCCAACTTTCGTTGTCGATTCTAGGAAAGCATCGATCGATGCCGGGTTAGGCGTATCGATCGACAAGCTTTGCATCGTATCGATCGATGTCTCTATAGGAGAATCGATCGATACGCTTCTAGTAAGCGCTTTGCGCGGGTTGAATATATGTTCACTGGGGTTTCTAGACCAACTCTCGAAGGTACCTATCAAATGTAGCTCAGAGAAGAGAAGTCAGATAATAAATCTATAATCAAGCTCAGGTTAATTACTCCTAAACAAGCATTATGAACAATGTTCAATGATGAATATCACAACTTAGCAATTCTGTATTTAGGACTAATCCCTCATAACCTATCTGAACCCTAAACCTAACAGGTGGATCTATTCAGACATGATAGTTGTTACATAAATCATAGAAAGAATAGATGAATAGAATAGAATAATAAAACCAATGGAGTTACAAGAGGACTCTGATAGGAGTTCCTACCTTCTCTCCCAACAAAGAGAACAATAGAACAGAAAAGCACAAAGAAAAGTGTAGCCGTCAACAATGGCTTAGAAAACACATAAATAGGGTTTCTGGTCGTCCAAGGGTATTTTGGTAACTTTGTGGTGGCTCCTGGGCTTCAATCGGTCATAAAATATGCTTGGCCCACATTCTGAGATCCATATCGATCGATATGCACTCTGTTGCATCGATCGATATGCATTCCTGTTCTCGACTGTTTCCTCTCGCGAGGCAGACTGACCACTCTTCAGTAAAACGGGCATAACTTCTTCTACAGGATGCTGATTGACCTGAGACCGGTGGAATTGGAAAGCTAACTCACAGCTCTATCTTTCGTCAAAATATGGGCTCAATCTAACGGTGGGAAGGTCTCCATCCATAGCTAAACATCTGATGCGTCTGCGGAGCTCTGCACTTAAAAGGCTCCAAAAGACACCAAAATCCCCATATTTCTCCAGAACGTACTTGAACCTGTAAATAATTTAAATAGATTCTATATCGTAGTAAATATATAAAAAAAAACCTATAGACCATGGCTAAAAATGGATAAAATCCATGGTCGATCAACTCCCCCAGACTTACCTTTTTGCTTGTCCTCAAGCAAAACCAACGGGCAGTCTCTCTGAAAGAGGTTTGAAAACAGCAGGGGCTCACATGATTTAAAACTTAGAGTCATCACCTCTACAATATTGCAATCCACATCTAAAAAGTCCTAATCACAAAAGCACATTATACCATATCCTAGCTTAGCAACCAAATTCACCTAGCCAACAACTTAGCAAATCTTGTCTGACATTCCCCTCTACCAACCTCATTTCTTAACATAAATAAAAGTGTAGACTTTACCTTGGGAGTATCGATCACAAGATGCAAAGATTGTCAAACAAGTATCTGGACCTGCAGGTAAAAGTTAGTTCCTATCCTCTCTCTCTACTATTTCTCTCCTAGTCAAGTCTGCTTTTATTTGCAAGACATTGACCAAGATTGGACAGGCTTCCATGAATCAAGCCTTAATGGTTGTAGCCACCAAGTCATATTCACTTCTTTTTGACCTATATCCTAGGATTCATTGCGAAGCAAGTCTTGAAGGGGGTAACCACCAAGTCCTGTTCGAATCCTTTACCTATAGAATTCTTATGAATCAAGTCTTGAGGGGGGTAACCGCCAAGTCCTGTTCGAATTCCTTCCTAAGTAATAACTAAATAGTCCTAGAAATATATTAAGCTTATTTTTGATTTATTTTTATTTTATTTTTTATTTATTTATTTTTTATTTTTGAATAAAATTAAATCTAAATTCGAAAATGAGAGAGAGAGTGTGATAAAACTATCTGCACAAGGCTACCTTCCAGACTTGTCTAAAGAATCCGATCCCATGTATACCAAGCCCCAAGACAAGCAATTGAGTCAGGTTTAGTGTTGGAGGTCAGCTTTGGTTCCTTCAAACAATCTCAGCAAGTGTTGATAGTTGACAGGTTGATCCACTTTAGTATCTTTAGTACTATCTGCAATCAGTAAGTCTAGAATGGTGCTAAAGAGTGGTTAGATAACAAGCATAAATCTAATAAGTTCATTATCCCCTTCTTGACTCAATAAAAACTTTTGAAAAACATTTGATAAGACTCACAGAGTAAACTAATATCAGTAAACATCCCCCCAGACTTAAATTATACACTGTCCTCAGTGTAAATCCAGTCAGAGTTTAAGGGAATTGCATAAATATAAGTACTCAATGTAACATGTAGGAACGATAACCTGCTCGCTGTCGATCGACACAATGAAGAGAAAATCGATCGTTGTTGTTGAAGTGTTGTCGATCGATATCGTTCGATGTGCTGAGCAATCGTCTACTCGGATCTTCTTTTTTTTTAACTAAAATACAATATCAGTAGGACCTCCCCCAGACTTAAACAACACTGTCACCAGTGTTATATAGTCTAAGAGTGGTGGGAAAATAAATCATATGGACAATATTTAACAAGGAAAACGGTATACCTGCTTTTGATATGACGGTCAATCAACACAGTTTAGTGGCGATCGATACTCCTGATGCTCTGTCGATCGATGCTGCGCAGCCATCGTCGATTCTTGTGCAGACTCGTCTCCCTCGGATATTTGTCCTTTTAACACACAAAAGGTCAGTAATAGAAAAAATTACTTAAATTTCAAAAACTTTTTTTTCGATGAATAGTCATTCTGCTACAGTAACGCTGCCACAGTAACACAGCTATAGTGTCGATCGGTGGTGTTGCTACAGTGTCATTGCTATAGTAACGCTGCTACAATACCTTCGGGTATTGTTCATCTTCTTTTTTTTTTTTGACCTGCAATAACTAAATGCAAGAATCAGTAATAAATGAAATTAAAAGAAAATTTAATACAAACCTAACAGTGGGTTGCCTCCCACTCAGCGCTTATTTTTAGTCATTAGCTTGACTTCTGGAGATCTTATTTAGTCCGGATGAGAATGAGAACTTGCTCCAAACCAAGTCTCAATGTCTACGCTCTGAAGCTTTATCATTCTTGTGTGAAAGCCTCCTCCAGAGAGTCTTCTCCTTTGTCTATCATCTTAGCAATAAGGAGTGCTCTAAGCTATGCAAATGGTTGTGAGAAGCATCTGCTGCGCACTCTTGATTTCCTGATACCATCTGAGAAGTGAGGAAACAATGATAACTGAGGATCTCCCTTGATCCTTTTTCTCTTCTTCCAATTCTTCTTCTCATCAAAAAGATTTCCATTCACATTGAACTCATTCTGCTCTGATACATGTCCAGCGTCGATCGATGGTGTCCCACTGGTGTCGATCGACGGTATCTTGTCTGTGTCGAACGATGCTGCCTCTGTTGACCCTTTGTCAACTTCACCTTTATCTGGTGGGATAGGAGATTCAGCTTCAGCTACAGTGCAGGGAATCATAGTTTTCACAGGGTCATGTATCCTCTTCACTCTTTTCCGAATCCCAGCAGCTTCTTCTGCCCAGATTGGTGATCTCAGATGTTTGGTGACAGCAAGGTGTGAGGCCTCAGACTTGTGCATTCTCTCCTTAATCGGATTTAGCTCAACTGTGTAACCTTGCAGCTCATCCAACCATGGGTGTCGATCGATATTATCATGTGGTTGTCGATCGATGCAATCGGGTAGGTGTAGATTGATGGTATTTGTTGCATGTCGATCGATGATGTAGGGTGGGTGTACATCCATGATGTTGGGCGGGTATCGATCGATACCATCTTTCAGTGAAGTTACCATATCTCTTCTCGAAGTGTGCTGTTCAATCTTTATCTCTAAGTCCTGTCCCAAATTTCCAGGTTGTTCTTTATCCTCTAGCTTCATGAAATCCTCTAGCTCTAAGAAATCTTCTATAGCGATCTCTTTATCCACCTCAAGAGCTAGATCACTTCTTGATACACCACTGCTCGTAACTTTCGAGTGTGCAATGTCCTGAAGACAACTCGATTTCTCAGGGATTTTGAGTGGTGTTGATCGACAGCTGGAGTGTGTGTCGATCGATTTTGAAAGGCTGGGAACGATCGATGTTGAGATCGCGGGATCGATCGATGCTGAAGTTGGGGTGTCGATCAATGTCGAGCTCGTATCACTAATAGCGGCTTCTTCCACTCTGCTAAGCTCTCCAGATCCATGTTGTTCATCATCCTCCAGCATATATTCCAGCATAGACCTCATCTCAATCTCTAGATTTGCCGAAGCATCATAGAGAAACTTGTTGACGAAAGCGTTTGCAATGTCATTCCAAGTAGTAAGAGATCATGGTGGTAGCTTCTTCAACCAATGAGCTGCATCTCAGCAAGAGAGTATGGAAATAGTTTGCAGGAGTAATAGTCTTCGGAGACTCCATTGCAGTTAATGGTTGATGCTAGATCTTCGAATGATTCGAGGTGGTTAATGGGATCTTCATGAGGAAGACCATGAAAGGGATGCTTACCCACAAAAGAGATATATTCAGGATTCAGCTCAAAGTCAATACTTTGGAGTGTTGAGCGACGCAATGCAGACCTGTTAGCATAGAAATCCTCAGGCATGTTGTAGTCTTTAAGTGCCTTCTGTCGTTCAACCCCATTATTAACAGGAGCAGCATCAGGGATTGCAATCCTCTGTGTATAAATCAGTTGTCCTATTCTGTCGCGAGCGCGATCTTCCTTGTCTCTTAAGACCCCATTCTTATAAGCCTTAAGAATGAGCACTTCGACCATTTATGTCTCCTCGTAAGTGGTGTTTGTCATCAGATGAACAGTGTCACGGTGAATAGTACTTCGATGAACAGCACGGTGAATAGTACTTCGATGAACAGTGTCACGATGAACAGTGTTCGGGTGAACAGTGTTCGGATGAACAGTGTCATGATGAAGAGTGTTTCGATGAAAAGTGTCGAGATGAACAGTGTTCGGATGAATAGTGTTGCGATGAACACTGTCGCGATGAACAATGTCGATCGACGGGAGATGAACAGTGTCGATCGACGGGAGATGAACAGTGTCGATCGACACGGGATGAACAGTGTCGATCGACGGGGAATGAACAGTGTCGATCGACACGGAATGAATAGTGTCGATCGACGGGAAATGAACAGTATCGCGATGAAAAGTACCTGGATGAACAGTACCCGGATGAACAGTACCAGAATGAACAGTAACCTCGTGAACAGTACCGCGATGAACAGTGTCTTCCGACACCTGATGAACAGTGTTGTTTGATGCTTGGTTTACGCTGTCGATCGATGCTGCTTTGAGGGTGTCGATCGATAGTGCCCTCGTAGACTTACGGATCACGCGTTTCAATTCCAGTGGCTCTACTAGTAAGAGCCCTATTCTCTTCCTGCTTTTGGTACTCATATGTATGTACCTGAAACACAAGAAAACAAAATTTATGAGTTTTCAAAAAGTAACAAAACCTAGACTAAATCTAACTAAACAAGATCTAATGGCGATCGAAGCTTCCCGGCAACGGCGCCAAATTTGATATCACTCAAATTACCCTAAGGAGTGACTTTACTCTCTCAAATAAGAGGTTCAGTTGTAGTACTTAGGGATCGAATCCACAAGGAGCTAAGGAACCGATTAGATCTAATAGTTATATGATTAAGCTAGGCTAATAGGTTTAAAGCAGTAAATAAATATAGCAAATAATAAATAAAGCAGTAAACAAGTTGAACAAGACAATTATTCAACAAGGCAAGGAGTTGTTTGATGGAAGGATGGTTGCTAGACTTAGGGTTTCTATTCAGGTAATCAGGATTATAATGATATAGAGACTAAGCATAATATTATAGAACTCAACTACTAGAATAACCAACCATCTCTCGATTTCCAGGTTATCTATTACTAGGTCCAAGAATTCTAATTTTCGTTGTCGATTCTAGGCATCGATCGATGCCGGGTTAGGCGTATCGATCGACAAGCTTTGCATCGTATAGAATAGGGTTTCTGGTCGTCCAAGGGTGGTTCCGACTTCGAGCTCCGGCGACTCTCCAACTGAAAAATGATCACACAACTTTTCTTTAGCTCACTCTCCCTCTAACTTTTTTTTTTCTTTTGTGAAGTTTTTGAGAAACCAAAGTGGAGAAAGATGGGTTTTATAAAAGTCACCTTGGGTTTCTAGAAATGGTTTTAGGCCTCGATGGACTGTATCCGTTGGGCCAGAATTTGGGTCATGACAATCAGGTTGATGGTTTAGAAGGTCAAGAGGAGCTGTGCTTCATCAATGCTAATGGCACATGGTACAGGAAAGAGCCCAACTTCCAATACCAAAACAACTATCAGCAATGGTCTTACTACAACAATCAGCAAGGAAGTTACCAAGCCAAGCAAAACTCTCTTCAAGCCAACCAGTCTACTCAGCCCCAAGGAAGCTCTTCTCAAGCTCAAGCTCCAAGTTCAAATATGGAGTCCATGTTATACGGTGTCAAATTACCCTAAAGACTGACCAATTACTCTCTCATATAAGAGGTTCAGATGTAGTACTTAGGGATCGAATCCACAAGGAGCTAGGGAACCAATTAAATCTAATCAGGCTATTAATTCTAGGTAGTTGCAGTTTTAAATATGAAATAGCAATAAAATCCTAATTGAGCAAGGCAGTTGCTCTACTATCAGAGAATGAAGCGGTGGAGACTTTAATTAAACAAGCGCTAGACTTAGGGTTTCTATTCAGGAATCAGAGATTATAATGCTATAGATGCTTGACAGTTTATTGCATGATAAAATTGAGCTCAATCGCTTAACAACAGTGATGTCTCACTGGTTAATTAACTAGATCTTGGATCTCAACCGTCGTATGTTGATCACAAGAAAGTGTAGATCGATGATCCTTTAGAGATATCGATCGATACACCTTTCGCAACGTCTATCGATTGTCCAGTTGGGATATCGATCGACCGCTTCTAGCTAAGCCTTGGCACGAGTTGATAATACCCACTAATCTTCCTAGATCGACTCTCGTTTTCTTCTAGCAATCTTAGCTCAATAGGTTAGCTCAGGACAGTACTTTAAGGATGCTTAAATCTACCAAACTCCTAAGATCAATATTCTAGTTAGCTAATCTAGAATAAAGATTTAAGAACAACCTAGTTGATGAATATCACAACTAGCAATCTATAGTTGGGGCTAATCCCTTCAACCTATTTGAACCCTAAATCTAACAAGTAGATTACTCAGACATAGACAAGTAACACATAGCACAAGCAAAGTAAAGAGAAAGCATAAATAGATAGAATAAAATTGTTGGTCTCAAAATCGGTCACGACGGAATCAATGACAGAAAGTCTCTGGAAAGTATTTCTCAAAACAGAAAGTCTCTGGAAAGTATTTCCCAAAACAAAAAGAAGTTATACGAGATTTTCTCAAATTCGAATATCCACTCTCTGGTGAGGTCGAAAACGGTTATCTCGAAATCTACGGCTAAAGATCCTTCCAAACTCAAAGATTTTCCGCACGAACGACTAACGGGGGAAAGATCGGGCAACAGAAAACCCACGGGCGGCAAAGGACCCCTGGCGCCGGCGGCACGCGTCACGCGGGCCGGCCTGGCGCCGGCGGCACGCGTCACGCGATCCGGCCTGGCGCCGGCGGGCGGCACCCCGGCCTCGCGCAGGCGGGCGGCACCCCGGCCTGGCGCCGGCGGCACGCGTCACGCGAGCCGGCCTGGCGCCGGCGGGCGGCACCCCGGCCTGGCACCGGCGGCACGCGTCACGCGAGCCGGCCTAGCGCCGGCGGGCGGCACCCCGGCCGGGCGCCGGCGGTACGCATCACGCGAGCCGGCCTGGCGCCGGCGGCACCCCGGCCTGGCGCCGGCGGGCGGCACCCCGGCCTGGCGCCGGCGGGCGGTACCCCGGCCTGGTGCCAGCAGCACACGTCACGCGGGCCGGCCTGGCACCGGCGGCACACGTCCCGCAAGCCGGCCTGGCGCCGGCGGCAAGCCCCCTGACGTCGGTCGACGGCCCTTGTCCTGGTCTCGGTCCCATCATGCTCGGTCTGATCCCATCTTGGCTTGTTTGGATCGATCCTCGTGAGTTTGGTACGATCACGGCTACGGAATGAACATCTTTCGATTCGGTTGGAATCGTCCTCGATGTTTTACGACAAAAAAATAGAAGGATTGGATTTCTCGTAGAAGATATCGCATAAAACAAGATCGATTAACTCGAACATCGATCCTTTAGGCTATGCGGTTTATTTTACAAGAAAGATAGTCTTTCCGAGAAATCGTATAAAACGTTCCACGACTTAAGACAAGTCCACGGACTTACTTACGATTTTAAGAATTCAGGCCCAATCAAGCTATGACAGTTTATCCGATTTCCCGAACATCGGATAAACATCAAGTCACCGAAAAATAAGGGAAAACTCGAGGATAATTACAAAGATCGACGAAAATGGAATACTTCCTGAAGAGATAAACTTGGGCCCAAAGGCGAGGTCCATCATCCTTAGGCAAACCGACCTAGGAGTGGGTATATAAGGAGAGCAAGAGCAGAGGAGAAGAGGAGAAGAGGATCCGAAAATCCTAGATTGGAGACCTAGAGAGCTCCTGTTAGCTGATAGAACTTAGAATTTAGGCGGTTAGACTAGCAAGGCAGGCCCTAGAACGTCTGGCCGCCTACTGCTCGCAAATCTCCGCTCCTCTCGGAAGGATCGGACAATTCTTTTACTTAAGAGCTCCGCACATAGAAACCCTAGGCGTTATCTTTGACATGCCTGTTTCTATGACTAACGCTCATACTAGACGAACCCGCCCAGACGGTTCGATCTCTTGTTCAATTACACCTAAACTGAACTACGTCCGACTTGATCCTCGAAAGGGGTACGTAGGCAGCCTTTCTTAAGGTCCAGTCCCAAATCTTAACAAAACCTTTTTCGCATTTATTCGGTCACTTGTCGTTGGCTGTCGCAGAGAATCCGGACCTTCAGGGAAAGTCGGGTTAACTTGGCTTTCCTCCGCAATCTTATTCATTAAAATTGACGGTGTGAATTTCGGTTCCCACATTTTGGCTCTAGAAGGAGGGTGGGACAGATTACTCTTACTCATACGGCCGCAAAGTGCTTGATCGAACCGATGTCCGGAAATATGAAAGAAAAAGTTGCAGTTTGCGTCAACGATGGTAAAACAACTCCAGCAGCGACTGTTCCTACGTCCAACGCTTACGCAAATGCCACGGTGCTCGAGCAAATCAAAAACCTAGCCGCGGCTTTCCGCCACAGGAAGAGCACGAAAACGAGCTCGCAAATTCTCTATCTAAACAGAAAGGGCAACGATAAAATCTATCAAACCCCAAAAATTCGGCTTGTTACCAAGTTAGAGAAATCGCAACGAGCAAGGTTTCTACGAAAAACGTTTCTTTCGAGAACCTCTCGGAAAAATAAAACTTATTCTCCTCGAAACCTTGGGGAAACCCTATATTACTCGCGGAACAGAAGCACGGCAAATCGGTTCACCGATTCCCACTGCCGTACTTCTTACAAACAACTCTCAAGGAACAAACGGGAAAACGAAAGGAGGTCGGAGCTTGATCTTACTAGGACGACTTGCCATAGGGTAAGATCAGTCTTCCCAGTCCGCCTTAGTAAGAGCCCACTTTGTTCTCCTTTGTTTCTAGGTCAAAATGGCTTTCGTTTCATCTCAATCGGAGTTTCCGTTGAGATTTTACGAAGAGAACAAAGTCACTGTCCCGGCCACCTCGCCGTGGGCAAGGACAAACATTACCGAGGTCACCTAACCCTCCGACATGGCTACCTCGCCACAGGGCGAACTCACCTTCGTTATCCTTTGAGTCTAGATCAAAGTGGCTTTCGTTTAGTCTCAATCGGAGTTTCCGTTGAGATTTTACGAAGGGAACAAAATCACTCTCCCGGCCACCTCGCCCGTGGACGAGAACAACCATCACCAAGATCACCTCGCCCATGGCCACCTCGCCTGTGGAAACCTCACTTTGCTCTCCTTTGAATCTAGGTCAAGATGGTTTTCGTTTCGTCTCAATCGGAGCTTCCGTTGAGATTTTACGAAGAAAACAATGTCGCTGTCTCGACCACCTCGCCCATGAGAAGGATCTCTCTGTCCCGTCATAGGACGAGACCGGTCCTGTCTCAGTACCATGCATCTTTGCCTGAGTTTTTCGTAAGTCGGTCTTTGAGTCCGTGAGCCCCGGGGATCGACGAAGGCAAGCAACAGCAGAATCGGCGGACGCGGGACACGACAAGGGCGGCAGGACGCCTGGCGCCGACGGCAGACCGACCACGCCGCGTCTGGCGCCGGCGGCAGGGCGCTTGGCGCCGGCGGCAGGCTCGTCCTCTCCCGTCTGGCACCGGCGGCAGGCCCATCGTTTCCCGTCTGACGCCGGCGGCAAGGGTCCTGGCGCCCATCCGTGCAGTCGTCTCGTGATCTCGGCAACGGCAACATCTTTGTCCCTTAAACCCATGTTCGGATTGTTCGAGAAACACGACGATTCTTTCGCAAAGCCTTCTCGATTTTTTAACAAAGTTCGTATTTTAAAATCTAAGTTCGAAGCCTCATTATTCAAACCCTCGAAGACGGGAAGTCTACGAATCCAAGTCCATCTCGATCCCGACACTCGAGAAATCTCGGAAGACCATAAAAGGTTCGAATGATGAATGGATTTCGATTCATCGTATTATACAAGGAAATGGGATTCCTTCAGAAATGCTGAAACCTTCAAAAGACTATTTTCTCGAAAAATTTTGTAAAGTTTTAATTCTTCGTAGGACAGGAACAAAAACGTCTTGAAAAACTGCCGTAGAATTTAGGGAACTTAGGACCTAGGTGGATAGTCTAGCAAGCTAAGTCTTAGGCAAAATTTCCAGTCTTGTTCCATCGTTCCTTGATTGTCCAGGCAGAACATGCAAACCGATCTAGTCTCTCGAAAAACCGAGAAACGATCGCCACGCGTTCTAAAAGCATACTCATCCCGCTTCCTAAAAGAAAGAAAAAACGTACACAAGCCTTCGAAAGAACGGCTAACCCGTTTTCTTTCGTAAAAAGAAAAGGGAAGTAGGTACTTATACTATACCCGTATAATCCCATCTTCAAAAACTTTTTGCTTCAGCATCAAGACAACGCTTTTGACAAAGAAAACTCTCGCAGCAATAAGATTCGTCTAAAAAACGCTAGCGGCATAGCCCAACCGTTACAAACATAGTCCTGAAAACTCTACGTCGTCTCTCGTCGCAAACTCGCGACTAGAAACGTGTACAAACGTCAGACTAATAGCACGACGGTGAACTACGAAAATAACGAAATAACCTTCGGTAAAACTCCATGAGTAGTTCGAAGCAGCTTTCGTCCAAAGGTCGAAATCATAGCGGAAACATCTCCCGTGTAATCCGCGGAAACATTGCTACTTTAACAATCTGCGATTTTCTATCTCCATGAAACCGGTCGTCCATTACTTTCGTATAACAAGAACATTTTAAAACAAAACAGCCTATGGAAAAAACATGACCGGTCTCATGCAAAACGACATCCCAGTACGCAAAAGTGAATAAGGAAAACATAATCCGTGGTCGCAAATATCGCAAGTAATTTGTGAGAAACACTCTCCGGTTACCTTTGCGAAAACCCCCTCTTACATCACTTTTACGAAAAATCCTCTGTATGGTCGAGTCAATTCATACAAAGCAACTTTCGTAAAATAAACATAATGGGTCCAACGGGTAACTGTCATAGACAGTTTTTGCTCCACAAGGTTTCTGGCTCCTGCTTTAACTCCCCACGGTTACGTCCGAGCAGGAAATAATCACGCAGGCGAACCCGCACGTGTCCTGCGTCGATCCCTTAAACTTTGTCCCCCTCGGATAAAATGAAACGATTTTCATGCAAAAAAAAAAATTTTATACGAACCATTCATCGTATAACTGAGACCTAAAGTGGAAGATCGTTTCTAAAAGGCATCAGCCATAACTCAGAAAACTCCGCTATGCTTGGCATGTCTATCTCGACAAACGCTATTTGGCCCTCGGCCAACTACGCCTTTCTGTAAAGCCCGGACCTGAATTCGGCATCCCCATTAAGGACAATCGTAAACCAACATGACCTTAATAAGGGTGATGGTCTGATCGTTTACCAACAACTTCCTTGGCTATACGGCTGAATCTAGCCTTCATGCCAATCCAAAACTACTGAGCGACCACTGCTCCAATCGCTTAACGGCTAAAGCAACAACCCACGATTTGTTCATAGAACGCCAAGTGACTATTACGCTAGCAATTTGTCGTATAACCCAGAATCGAAAAATCATACGATAAACTCTTCATACCAAAACTCAGTCCTAACAACCATATGGTCAACGGAAGATTTAAACTTATCATCAATGATTAAGTTCTATACGCCCCGTAAACACGGCATGAAAAGAAACACTCGTGACAAAGCTCCAAGAGTTATACGAGTCATCCTTCAAATATACAAACAAATCCCGGAAGGCCAACACTTCACGAAGCACAGTGAATGTAGACGTTTCTCCCTGGGTCAAATTTACGCGACCCCTTGGTCCTGCGTCTAAATTGAAACAACAGTTTCTGGCTGCGAACATTCGCAAAACATCTCCAAGCCCGCAAACATTTCATCCACGAAATGCGGCACAAGGAAAACTCGACCTTCAGCACTGCGAGACATCGCTAACGCTCGAAGGACATTCTTTTCCTCAAAACGTTCCAGACAAAATTCTCGTCTCAAGAACTCTAAACTGTAACACACCTTCAAAACGGTATCATGTCGTTGTTGCTGATCACCAAAAACGAACTCTAACGTCCTAAACAGACAATAGCCGCCTTTAAAAGGGTAGGCTGTCTTACATCCGACAAGGATAACATAGCGCGCTATACAAGAAAACCGAAATATCGTTTAGCACTTCCTAACGGAAGTAGCTCGATTCGTACCCAGACAAATCGTATAAGCCGATAACAATTAGTGGATTTTAAAACGGTACGAGTCAGGTTAAAATCGCAAACAGGCAAAACGAAAGCCGATTTGTCATCGCAAAGCCTCAGTCCGAGAGTAAACCTAGGTCTTGCCCTAAACCCAGCCATGCTGGATCTTGACATCTCAAAGGCATAGTATCAACACCCCGATACGAGATTCCAAAATTTGTCTCTTCATTTATATTTGTACGTTTATGAGTCTCCGCAAACCAAAAGATTTCGGGAATTCTCATCTTACACAACGACAAGTATGGTGATCATCTGAGAGACAGGAATGAGACGACAACTCACACTCTGTCCCTCTAACTTCGAAAAACAGAAGTTCTCTCAATTTATAAAAGCCACGATTTTATAAATTTGAGCAAATTATTTTTACAGGCCCTAAAACGGGCAGGAATTCAGAGCCACCAACGGCCAATCCCGAAAAATACATCATGGCCTCACAACGGCCAGACCAAAACAAATACCATCAACATCATCATGCTCGAAATTCTCTCATGACACATAACCAGACCATATAAGTCTCGCTGGAAAACAGATCACAAGGATCTTAAACTCCAAAACGAACTACGGAAGGCTTGATCCCTTCGACATGGGTAAGTAGGCAGCCTTCGAAAGGCGCAGCCCCCATCTTACCACTTTCAACGGAGCATTTCAACCATTAATTCCGCCTATCTTACCTGACATGTCTTATCGCTCGCAAGAACATCACGAAGGTTCTAACGAGCTGGGGGGCTAACTGTTGAGGTCAAAATTGGTCACGACGGAATCAATGACTGAAAGTCTCTGGAAAGTATTTCTTGAAACAAAAAGTCTCGTAATATTTGAAAAGAAGTTATACGAGATCTTCTCAAATTAGAATATCCACTCTCTGGTGGGGTCAAAAACGGTTATCTCGAAATCGACGGCTAGGATTATTTTTTACTTACGGGTTCTTCGTGAAACACTTCTTGAAAGTAAGATGGGAAGACGACGGGCGTGCGCGTACAAGAGTCCTCGGAAAGATCGGTACGAAAAAAAGGCGGATCGACCCAATCAAGGTCCGCTCGCCCAAGGGCGTCAAGATTCGATCACAACAAAACCTTAAACACAAAAGAATCTGCCTTGAAACTTCGAATAGGTCGCTCTCTCAAACCGTGAGGACCCAGAATACGATCAAGATATCAAATCGAAGCCCTCGCCGAGATCTTCAAAACACCCGGGCTGGCACCAAGCACCGGGCGCCGGCTCGCCGGTGCTGGCACCGGGCGCCGGCTCGCCTGTACTAGCACCGGGCGCCGGCTCGCCTGTACTAGCACCGGGCGCCGGGGGCCGGCTCGCCCGTTCTGGCACCGGGCGCCTGGCGCCGGCTCGCCCGTGCCGGCATTGGGCACCGGGCACCGGCTCGCCCGTGCCAGCACCGGGCGCCGGCTCGCCCGTGCCGGCACCGGGGGCCGGGCTGCCAGCTCGCCAGTGCTAGTTCCGGGCGCCGGCGCGAGCGTCCCTGTCCTGGCCCCGGGTGCCGGCGCGTCCAGCTTATTCCCGGCCTGTCCGACTTAGAATCTGCCTGGAAACTTCAAAGAAGTCGTTCTCTCAAACCGTGAGGAACCAGAAAACGATCAAGACATCAAATCGAAGCCCTCGTCGAGATCTTCAGAGCGCCTGTGCTTGCACCACGGGCCGGGCGCCGGCTAGCCCGTTCTGGCACCGGGCGCCGGGCGCCGGCTTGCCCGTGCTGGCACCGGGGGCCGGGCGCCGGCACGTCCGTGCGGGCACCGGGTGCCGGGCGCTTGATGCCGGCTCGCCGTGCTGGCCCCAAGCGCTGGGCACCGGCTCGCCCTTGCTGGCCTCGGGCGCCGGGTGCCAGTACATCCAGCCTAAGGACAATCGTAAACTAACATGACCTTGATAAGGGTCATGGTCTGATCGTTTACCAACAACTTCCTTGGCGATACGGCTGAATCTAGCCTCCATGCCAATCCAAAGCTACTGAGCGAGCACCGCTCCAATCACTTAACGGCTAAAAACAACAATCCACGATTTGTTCATAGAACGCCAAGTGACTATTACGCAAGCAATTTGTCGCATAACCCAGAATCGGAAATCATACGATAAACTCTTCATACCAAAACTCAGTCCTAACAACCATATGGTTAACGGAAGATTTAAACTCATCGTCAATCGATTAAGTTCTATACGCCCCGTAAACACGGCATGAAAAGAAACACTCGTGACAAGGCTACAAGAGTTATACGAGTCATCCTTAATATATGCAAACAAATCCCGAGAGGCCAACGCTTCACGAAGCACTGTGAATGTAGACGCTTCTCCCAGGGTCGAACTTATGCGACCTCTTGGTCCTGCGTCCAAACCGAAACAACATTTTCTGGCTACGAACATTCGCAAAACATCTCCAAAGCCCGCGAACATTTCAACCACGAAATGCGGCACAAGGGAAACTCGACCTTCAGCACTGCGAGACGTCGCTAACGCTCGAAGGACATTCTTTTCCTCAAAACGTTCCAGACGAAATCCTCGTCTCTAGAACTCAAAACATACAAACACACCTCTAAACGGTAACATGCCTCTAAGCTGGCATCATTTCGTTGTTGCTGATCACAACAAACAAAATCTAACGTCCTAAACAGACAAATAGCCGCCCTTCAAGGGGTAGACTCTCTTGCATCCGACAAGGATAAACATAGCGCGCTATACAAGAAATCCAAATTTTGGTTTAGCTCTTCGTAAAGGAAGTAGCTCGACTCACGCCCAGACAAATCATATAAGCCGACAACAATTCGCGGATTTTAAACGGTACGAGTCAGGTTAAAATCGCAAACAGGCAAAACGAAAGCCGATTTGTCATCGCAAAGCCTCAGTCCGAGAGTAAACCTAGGTCTTGCCCTAAACCCAGCCACGCTGGATCTTGACATCTCACAGACATAGTATGGTATACGAGATCCAAAAATTTGTCTCTTCACTTAAGCCTATTCGTTTCACGAACTTTTCGCGTAAATCGGTAAACCGCGGAAAATCTCGCTTTATGCAAACAATAGGTACGGTGATCATCAGGGAACTAGGAATGACACGACAACTCACACCCTCTTTCTCATACTTCGAAAAAACTGAAGTTCATAAATAATCGAAAAACAAATACATCAACAACATCATGCTCGAAAGTCTCTCATGACACATAACCAGACCATATAAGTCTCGCTGAAAAACAGATCACAAGGGTCTTAAACTCCAAAACGAACTATGGAAGGCTTGATCCTTACAACAAGGGTACGTAGGCAGCCTTCGAAAGGCGCAGCCCCAATCTTACCACTTTCAACGGAGCCTTTCAACCATTAATTCCGCCTATCTTACCTGACATGTCTTATCGCTCGCAAGAACATCACGAAGGTTCTAACGAGCTGGGGGCTAACTGTTGGTGTCAAAATCGGTCACGATGGAATCAATGACAGAAAGTCTCTGGAAAGTATTTCTCAAAACAAAAATTCTCGGATAATTTGAAAAGAAGTTATACGAGATTTTCTCAAATTAGAATATCCACTCTCTAGTGAGGTCGAAAACGGTTATCTCAAAATCTACGGCTAAAGATCCTTCCAAACTCAAAGATTTTCCGCACGAACGACTAACGGGGGAAAGATCGGGCAACAGAAAACCCACGGGCGGCAAAGGACCCCTGGCGCCGGCGGCACGCGTCACGCAGGCCGGCCTGGCGCCGACGGCAAGCCGGCCTGGCGCAGGCGGCACGCATCACGCGAGCCGGCCTGGCGCCGGCGGCACCCCGGCCTGGCGCCGGCGGCACCCCGGCCTGGCGCCGGCGGCACGCGTCACGCGAGCCGGCCTGGCGCCGGCGGGTAGCACCCTGGCCTGGCGCCGGCGGGTGGCACCCCGGCCTGGCACCGGCGGCTTGCCTCACGCGGGCCGTCCTGGCGCCGGCAGCACACGTCCCGCAAGCCGGCCTGGCGCCGGCGGCAAGCCCCCTGACGTCGGTCGACGGCCCTTGTCTTGGTCTCGGTCCCATCATGCTCGGTCTGATCCCATCTTGGCTTGTTTGGATCGATCCTCGTGAGTTTGGTACGATCACGGCTACGGAATGAACATCTTTCGATTCGGTTGGAATCGTCCTCGATGTTTTACGACAAAAAATAGAAGGATTGGATTTCTCGTAGAAGATATCGCATAAAACAAGATCAATTAACTCGAACATCGATCCTTTAGGCTATGCGGTTTATTTTACGAGAAAGATAGTCTTTCCGAGAAATCGTATAAAACGTTCAACGACTTAAGACAAGTCCACGGACTTACTTACGATTTTAAGAATTCAGGCCCAATTAGGCTATGACGGTTTATCCGATTTCCCGAACATCGGATAAACATCAAGTCACCGAAAAATAGGGGAAAACTCGAGGATAATTACAAAGATCGACGAAAATGGAATACTTCC
Organism: Brassica juncea; assembly: GCA_018703725.1. Classification (NCBI taxonomy): domain Eukaryota; kingdom Viridiplantae; phylum Streptophyta; class Magnoliopsida; order Brassicales; family Brassicaceae; genus Brassica; species Brassica juncea. The sequence goes on along the minus strand of CM031941.1, from coordinate 16,458,188 downwards.
TGAAGAGATAAACTTGGGCCCAAAGGCGAGGTCCATCATCCTAAGGCAAACCGACCTAGGAGTTGGTATATAAGGAGAGCAAGAGCAGAGGAGAAGAGGATCCGAAAATCCTAGATTGGAGACCTAGAGAGCTCCTGTTAGCTGATAGAACTTAGAATTTAGGCGGTTAGACTAGCAAGGCAGGCCCTAGAACGTCTGGCCGCCTCCTGCTCGCAAATCTCCGCTCCTCTCAGAAGGATCGGACAATTCTTTTACTTAAGAGCTCCGCACATAGAAACCCTAGGCGTTATCTTTGACATGCCTGTTTCTATGACTAACGCTCATACTAGACAAACCCGCCCAGACGGTTCGATCTCTTGTTCAATTACACCTAAACTGAACTACGTCCGACTTGATCCTCGAAAGGGGTACGTAGGCAGCCTTTCTTAAGGTCCAGTCCCAAATCTTAACAAAACCTTTTCCGCATTTATTCGGTCACTTGTCATTGGCTGTCGCAGAGAATGCGGACCTTCAGGGAAAGTCGGGTTAACTTGGCTTTCCTCCGTAATCTTATTCATTAAAATTGACGGTGTGAATTTCGGTTCCCACAATAATCAATGGAGTTCCAATCACAAATCTCTTTGGATCTTCTCTCCAACTCTCAATCTCTCTCTCTTTTCTGTGAAAAGTATGAATACATTAAAGATATCTCTCTTGCCTAAACACTTTGGCAGAGTATTTAGTTACAGGTTAAAACTCGTCAGGGGTAATTCCGTAATTTGGTGAAGTCTTGGGCTTCAAGTCGGTTGGGCCAAATGTGGTCTTCGCGTGGCTTCATGTATGTCGACAGTGCAAGGTGCATGTCGATCGACGGTGAGTGCTCCGTGTCCACCTCAAGGTTTGGTCGATGTCCATCTCGGGTTTCATCTTCAAGTATCTCCAAAATGCTCCAAAATCATCACTTTACTCCAAAACACTCCTGAACCTATAAATAACTTGAAAGACTCTAAAATACAATAGTTATTAAGCTTAAAACATATATATGCCATGGCTGAAAAAGGATAAAATCCATGGTATATCAAACTCCCCCAGACTTACCCTTTTGCTTGTCCTCAAGCAAACCAAACAGGCAGTCTCTCTGAGAGAGGTTTGAAAACAGCAGGGAGTCGCAGATTTAAAACATTGAAATCATCACCTCTACCTTATTGCAATCCACATCTAAAGATCTTAATCACAGAAATACATTATGCAATATCCTAGTTTAGCAACCAAATTCATCTATCCAGCAACGTAGCAAATACTATCTGACATTCCCCTCTACCTACCTCATTTCTTGACATAAAGTAAAAGTGCAGGCTTTGCCTTGGGAGTATCGATCACAGGATATTTGGATTCTTACTCCAACAGATGTCTGAGTAAACAGGCAGTCTCATTCTGGTTTCTCTTCTCCCTATTTTCCTTCTCTGAATCTCTTTTTCTTTTCTCTTCTTTTCAATCACAATGAACTTTTAGGTTCATCTTATTGATTTCCCTTTTTGACAAAGTGGGCGATTTTTATTGGGAATTTTTCCCTCGCTTCCATCAATGTGTGATCATTCTTTTGATTTAGAATAGTGGGATCCTCGGTAATGTACCTACCCCTCTGCCTCTCAGGAAATCATCTCAATCTTTTCTTTATATATGGGATGCCAAAGGAATGAGAGAAGGAAACCAAAATCACCAAGACTTTTTACCTCTCAGGTTTGAAGGAGGATTCCAATCCGGTGTATACCAAGCCCCAAGACAAGCGATTTCGTCAGGTTTAGTGTTGGAGGTCGGCTTTAGTTACTTCAAACAATCTAAGCAAGTGTGAATAATTGATAGGTTGATCCACTTTAGCATCTTAGTACTATTTTCAATCAATGAAATCTAGAATGGTGCTAAAGAGTGGTTAGATAATCAAGTAAAAATCAAATTAAGTTCACTGTCCCCTTCTTGACTCAATAAAAATTGTTTTGAAAAATAATTTAATAAAAAAATAAATAGATAAATATCAGTAAACATCCCCCCAGACTTAAATTACACTGTCCCCAGTGTAAAACAGTCGGAGATAAGGTGAAAATAAATCCAAAGTACATAATTTAACGAGTTAGAACGATAAACCTGACCGGAGTGATAATCGATCGATACGACAAGTGTACATCGATCGATTCTGGTGTTGGACCGTCGATCGATATCAACTTCTCCTCGTCAGTCGGTGTGGATGTCATCCTTCTACTCGGACCTGTTTTATTTTATTTTTTATTTTTATTTTTATTTTTATTTTTATTTTTTTAAGAATTCTGCAAAAAAAAATACGAAAATTAATAAGAAAATCTAAAAAAATTAAAATCAAATACCTAATAGTGGGTTGTCTCCCACTCAGCGCTTTGTTATAGTCATTTAGCTCGACTTTGGAGGTTGTATGAGGTAGTTGTTGTTGAGGCAGCTGCTTGCTGGAAAACAAGCATCCACATCTTCTTTGTAGGTGTTGAACCAAGTTGCCATGAAACTTCTTGTGGCTTTATTACTTCTGGTCCATCTCTCATTCAGCTTCAGTGTGACATCTTTGAGATCTGACAGCTCCTGCTGCATTGAATCCATGTTGCGTTTGTGTCATCCAAACATGTTGAAGGTGTATTCTGATAAGTCTTCAAGTTTGGTTGATATTTGCATCACGTTCACTTCTTTGTCTTGTCCGGATTCTATGTCGATTGATGCGGCTTTATACGTGCCGATCGTTTCGGATGTTGCAACGTCGATCGGTGTGGTGTTCGCCGCGTCGATCGTCGCTGTTGTTCTGTGTTGATGTCGGACTTTCCTTCTGAGGGCTCTCAATTCCCTTTGTAGATCCTCTATTTCTTCAGAGGTCGTGAACCTTGCACTCTAAAGGGTATTGGATGTCGTCACACTTACTATCTAGTCTGTCCTCCACAGTACTCAAGGCTGAGTAAATTTTTGAAGTGATCTCATCCTCTTCTGCTGTTGTATAAGTGATCTGCTCTTCTTTCTCCTTGGCGTCGATCGATATGGGTTGTTGTGTGTCGATCGATATTGATCCTTCTGCTTTAGAGTCGATATGTTTATGGATTATCTTGACCTCTCCCTTGAGCTCGTGCATCTACTTGAATAAGTCAGTCAAGAACCTCATGATAGGTGAACTGTACTTATCGTGCATAGCTTCAAAAGTATCTAGTCTTTCCTGTACTGCTGCGAATTGTCCGTCGATCGATGCTGGCATGTCCATGTCGATCGATGGCTGTGGCTGTTGTTGACAATCTTCGCGCAGCATATCCAAATCTGTCGTAAGCAAATCAATTTTCTTGACCAACCAAGTGACGGTGTTGTTGATAGGATGACAGGTCTCTGAAATCTTCTCATTGATATATGCTGTCTCCCATTGGTTCGCTTCAGTTGGAAGAGTCATGTTCTGAGCAGGTATCCTTGTATCTTGTTGTTCGGCGTCGATCGGTATCGCCTCTGGTGCATCAATCGATGCTGGTTGTTTAGCTTCCTCCTCCTTTTGTTCTTCCAGAAAGTTGACCTGTAACTGCATCTCGTCCATCCACTTGTAGAGCGTGGTGATACTTCTATCGAAGTAATCATAGTTGTTGGCAATCGCAGTCCTGATTTCCTTCTCAAACTTCTCTTGAGCTCCAGAGAAACCATACATCATCTCATTAATCTCATCTTTGGTGTAGAGTTCTGGTTCTAGGTAGGCCTCTGCTGTTGAGTTTCCATATTTGTCTGTTCTTCCTCCTTACCCATACTCGTCTGGGTAGGTTCCATTCGGATCATAAACTCGTTGTTCCCATCTGATTGGTCTGTCGATCGGTGCCGAGATGCTGACGTCGAACGATGGTCGATTGGCTGTTTTGTAGGATGGTCGGAAAACGTTGACTGGTGCTTCATGCTCGTCTCCAGATGCATTCTCGTGCTCAGGATAATGACGCTGCTGCATGAATTGGTTTTCTGGTCCATTGGCCACCTGAAGAATGTCGGCTACGTCATCTTTGGATATGTTGATGATTCTTCCATCCATAGCTCGTGCTTGGCCTTCTGGGTCCCTGAAAATACCAATTCATCTGGTGTAAGATATCCATAATCCTTAAGTTTGTTAGTGAAAGCAGTGGGAACCGAAATTCGCACCGTCAATATATCGTATAAATAAGGAAAGTAGGAGAACCCTAATTTCCCTGAGGTCCCGAATATCTGAGAAACCACATGCCAAGCAATCAGAACACGAAATAAAACGAGAATAATAATAAGAAATCGTAAAAAGAGCAAACAAAGATCTTATTTCCGAATTCGCGTTTGAGCGTAACAACAAGGTAAGATGCTTCGGCTAAGAGAGCTGTCGGCGAGATTCCTAGTCTAATAACCGAAGACGGCTAAAACTAATTGAGTCGCAGCTCGAATAACAAAAACGGAAAAATGCCTAAATTGCTCTAAGTGCTAAGTTTGCTGTGTAAAAGTTCTCTCTCTCTCCCCCTGCTATGCTTCTCGTCTTGAACTCCTTATATACTCCCTTCTAGGTCGGTTTACTCCTTCCTCTTTTTCCCTTAAGCCGTCTCATAGTCCAAAAAAAAGAGATATTCCATTTTTCCGATCTTCATGGTTATCTGCGGAAACTTTCCATTTATCCGCGGAATTTGAAGTTTATCTCACCAAGCATAACCGTCATAGCGTTTATGGGTTTAAGAAATCGTAAGTGGGCCTCGAATCAAGTTTAAGGACTCCTTGGACCGTTTTTTGATTCGGGACGTTTATTACAGTTTCTTTGATAAAGATAATTTCCGCGGTTTTTATTGTAAAACCAGACCAAGGATTCCATTTGATTGGAAATCAAGAAATGGTTAAGCCGTGGTTTGCGGAAGGTTGTAATGAGGATAGTCGAGACCGCATAGTTTTACGTCGTATCGTCATTTCGGAAGACTTCGGACGCTACGGAAGGACCGGGATGCATGCATGTTTGGTCGCTATAGCGACCGAGCTCTGTTCGGAGCTCTGTTGGGAGCTCGGTCCCTATAGCGACCGAGCTTTGTCTGAAGCTCGGTCGCTATAGCAACCAAGCTTGACTCGTAGCTCGGTCGTTGTTGGGGTCAAAATCGGTCGACGACAAAATCGTCACCCAAAAGTCCTTGAAAGACAAACCAAGTGACGATCAAAACCAAGAAACGGATCATAACTCGATAAACTCACAAGAAGGCATGAACGGACCGTGAGCCCCGGGGATCATTGAAGGCAAGCAGGCACCGGTGGACGCAGGACACGGCACGGGCGGCAGGCTTGCCCTGTCCCGTCTGGCGCCGGCGGCAAGGGTCCTGGTTCCCATCTATGAAATCATCTCGTGATCTCGGGCAACGGCACCATCTTGGTCCCTTAAACCCATGTCCGGATTGTCCGCAAACTATAATAATTCTTCCGCAAAGCCTTCTCGATTGTTTAAAAGATCATCTTTTAAACGTCTAAAGCTCGAAACCACATTACTCAAACCCTTAAAAACGGTTATCTCTAAATCTACGGCTAAAGATCCTTCCAAACTCAAGGATTTCCCGCACGAACGACTAACGGGGAAAGATCGAACAACGGAAAACCCACGGACTGCAAGACGTCCTGGCGCCGGCGGCATGCGTCACGCCGGCCGGCCTGGCGCCGGCAGCACACCCGGCCTGGCGCCGGCGGCACGCGTCACGAGGGCCGGCCTGGCGCCAGCGGCACACCCGGCCTGGCGCCAGCGGCACACCCGGCCTGCGGTCCGGCCTGGCACCGGGGGAACACCCGGCCTGGCGCCGGCAGCACGCGTCACGCGGGCCGGCCTGGCGCCGGCGGCACACCTGGCCTGGCGCCGGTGGCACGCGTCACGCGGGCCAGCCTGGCGCCGGCGGCACGCGTTCCGCAAGCCGGCCTGGCGCTGGCGGCAAGCCCCCTGACGCCGGTCGACGGTCCTCGTCCTGGTCTCGGTCCCACCATGCTCGGTCTGATCCCACCTTGGCTTGTTTGGATCAATCTTCGTGAGTTCGGTACGATCACGGTTATTCTAAAACACCAAACATCTCGACTATACGAGGAATTGGGGTTCCTTCGGAAAAACCGAAACCTTCAAAGATTGTTCTTTCGAAAAACCGTAACAACGTCTAAACGGCCCGACGTGGCCAAAACGGCCCACTTATGATTTTCTGGAAAGGAAGGATAACTATGACGGTTTATCTTTATCCTCACATAAGAGATAAATGTCAAGTTTCCAAAAGATAAATGTCAAGTTTCCAGAAGATAAATGTCAAGTTTTCCGAAGATAAATGTCAAGTTTCCCGATAAACACGAAGATGGACGAAAATGGAAAAAGCCCGGTTCAGCCCGCAAGAAGATAGACCGTCTTAAGAAGAGTATATAAGGAGAGCTTTGGGCGAGGAGCAAATCATCACAAAACTTCCAGAGCACTTAGCACTTAGAGCGTTTTAGCTTTTTCTTTCTGTTTTCATTAGCGAGCTGCGACTCAACTAGGTTAGATCTAGGCGGCCGGACTAGCGGACCTTTCGACAGCTCTTGTAGCTTATTTCTTACCCGTTGTTCACGCTCAAAACGCGAATTCAGAAAAAAGATCTTTTTCCGCTCTACTTTACGATTTTTACTTTTCGACTTAAACTCTCATTGATTGTATCGTGTGCGGCCCAGCAGATATCTGGGACCTTCAAGGAAGATCGGGTTAACTCGGTTTTCCTCCACAAATCTTTATCGGAAATTGACGGTGTGAATTTCGGTTCCCACAGTTTGGCGCTAGAAGGAGGGGGGGTTACGGATCTATCCATCTCGCAACTGCACACGCTCGATCATGTCTACTGACGTCACCAAAGATCAGCCAGCGCTAGACGGAACACCCATCGACGCCAACGTTGAGAAGACTCCAGCTGGAGATGCGTCCACAGTCACTGCTGATGCAAACACTGAGGCGCTCAGGCAGATGAAAGAACTGTTTACCTCCGCCCAGGCACGGGCGGAACAACAGGACAAGCTGATAACCTCGCTCGCAAAACAGGTCGACACCTTAACTGCGAGGAGCAAGTTGCCGCGCGGATCAACCAAGGCACGCCACGGCAGAAGACTCGACTTCGGATGTCCCGAAGCACGAGAAAAAGATGCCCCGAAAGAGCCCACTCCCGAGGAAACGGCTCCGAAAGGACAGCAAACGACCTCGTAGAACCTTCCACTCTCGGCTACGGGAAACAAGGAAAGCGATGTCGAGCGCATCGATCTAGATATCAGCGACCAATCGGATCCTTCCGATCAAGACGCTGACATCCACCCCAGGAGGACCCGAAGCCAGTCCGCTCGGCAGACGGTATCCTTCGAAAGGCCCATGACAGAAGAGGAAGAAGAACTCTACTGGATGGAGCAGGAAGAACTCGCGGAGGATCAAACTCGGATCCATCAAAACCAGCACCGACAAAATCGGAGGAACGCCGGTAGCAATAGCGAGATCCATGATCTCCGCGAAGCTCTTAAGAAGACCGTGGCCGAAGTGAAAGCGGTGAAATCGCAAATCCATCAGGCGACCAGTTCCGCCCCCGAGATCGATAGACTTCTCGAGGAAGCACGGAAAATGCCGTTCACCGCTCGGATCACGGAAACACGCATCTCAGACCCAGGGAAAATCAAAATCCCGGTCTATGACGGTACGACAGATCCTAAGTCGCACCTGCAGTCTTTCCAGATCGCAATGGGTAGGTGCAAACTCCCGGAGCGCGAACGAGACGCGGGTCATTGTCTTCTCTTCGTCGAGCACCTCAAGGGCGCTGCGCTCGAATGGTTCTCCCGGCTCAAAAGGAACTCCATCGGAAGCTTCCGCCAACTGGCCTCGGCGTTCCTCAAACAATACTCCATGGTCATGGATAGAGAGACGTCCGACGTTGACCTATTGAGTCTAGCTCAGAAGGAGGACGAGTCGCTCCGCGACTTCATGCGAAGGTTTAAACTGGTGATGGCCAGAGTAACGGGCATCAGCGACAATGTCGCAATCGACGCCCTGAGGAAGACTCTCTGGTATAAGTCGAAGTTCCGAAAGTGGATACTACTGGAAAAGCCGCGGACAATCCAGGATACCCTCCACAAAGCAACGGACTTCATCATCATGGAGGAAGAGATGAAGCTTCTATCGCAGAAGCACGGACCACAGAAAACGTCCTCGAAAAAGAAACCCTCTCGTAACGACAAAAACGTCCATCACGAAGGGGAAGACGCCCAAGGCAAGCATAACTACGCCATCAACTCGGAGCAAGGCAAAACCTCCGGAAACACCTGGACCAGGAACCAGTACAAGGATAATTCCTATTGCGAGTTCCACGAAACCAGAGGTCACTCCACTGCGAACTGCAAGGTTCTCGGCACCCGGCTCGCCGCAAAGCTCCTCACCGGCGAACTATCAAAGGTCAAGAGTATAAAGGACCTGCTCCTGGACTCTGACCGCCCAAAGACCAACAAAACTATCTCCGAGGACCGCGCGACGGAAAACCAATCGGGTGAAAAACGCGGAAGGAGACAGGACGACCAAGGAAACATCAACAATCGCCAGAGGGTAAACATGATCATCGGAGGATCACAGTTCTACCAAGACTCAGTCTCGTCAATAAAAGCCTACGGGCGAAAAGCCGGGACAAGTTCCAACTGGTTTCCGGATAGCGATATTCCTAACCACGCGATCACTTTCGAGGAACAGGAAACTGTCGGAATCGACAAGCCTCATTGCGATCCTTTGGTTATCGACCTGATAATCCAGGATCTCGAGGTCGGCCGCATCCTCGTCGATACAGGAAGCACGGTCAACGTTATCTTCCGCGACACCCTCTACAGGATGAAGATCCCACTTGGGGAAGTCGTTCCTGAGCCAAAACCTTTGACTGGGTTTTCGGGCGTCACTTCCATGACCCTCGGGAGAATTAAGCTCCCGGTCATGGCAAAAGAAGTCACAAAAATCGTCGAGTTCGCAGTAGTCGACAACCCGGCCATCTACAACGCCATCAAGGGAACCCCTTGGATCAACTCCATGAAGGCAGTACCATCCACATATCACCTCGGCATCAAATTTCCGACTCCAACCGGAATCGCAGCCATCTGGGGTAGTCAGAAACAGTCGAGACTCTGTTACCTAGCCGAGTTCAAACTGCGAAAAGATCGGAACGCCCCAGCGGCCAACCCGAAACGAGCAAAGGAATCACACAACATTCCTGAAGACTCGAAAAAAGATGATCCAGAATCATCCAAACAGGCAACGATTCAAGACAGCGACAAAGCCTCTGAGTCCACCGCCATAAAAGCAGACAGCTCGACCCCCGCACAAACCACCGATCCAACCAGCACGATCGGAACGGCAACGCACGGGGAGTAAAAAGGTTTGCGACAACCATCAGAACTACGAGATGGCTTGATCCTCGAAAGAGGTACGTAGGCAGCTCGTCGAAACCCGGCGAGTTCAGCTATCCTCCTCACCAAAAAGGGGGGGGGGGGGGGGGGGGGGTGGGTACGTATACTCCTATACTCCCACAAAAACGCGAAATGTCCGCACATGTACTCGAACTTTTCGAAATTTTTAATAAAATTCTTTCTATCTTTTATGCTCACTTAACGCATAAATACTTCGGAAAAACGAAAATCATATCTTCGAAAGAAACGCGAGACGTCGCAACTTCTGAAAAAGATAACAAAACTCGTATCATCCGCCAAAACAGTCCACCTGCGACTTAAAAAACAACTTATGCCCGTCGATTGGCCCCGACGGACGCACTCAGAAACGTTTCACTCAAATACAAACTCGTAGTCAGACCTACAAGGTCCTCTTACATCCGACAAGGATATCATAGCGCGCTATACAAGAAACCCAAAATTTTGGTTTAGCGTCTCGGATAAACTCCGAAGATAGCTCGATTCTTTTAACACAAGTCATATAAGCCGGCGACTAGTCGCGGACTTTAAACGAAAAGAATCAGGAAGAAATCACTAACAGGCAAAACGAAAGCCGATCAGTCATCGCACAGCCTTAAAGCTGAGAGTAAGCCTAGGTCTTGCCCTAAACCCAGTCTTGCTGGATCTTGACATCTCACAGACATAGTATCGTATACGAGATCCCAAAACATGTCTCTTATCGCTTACACCTAAAACGCTCGCTAAAAAGTAGCATACGGACCAAGCGACAAAAAAAGAGTTAGGATACGAAGTGACTACTCGCATTCTTTCCTCTACACTTGACGATAGTATAAATCAAAACAAAAAACGAAATCTCGCAAATTTTCATATTTATAAAAGCCGCAAAGACGGCGGGATTCTAAACCACCAACGGCCAGTCCCAAAACATAAGAATGCAACCTCCAACGGTCGCAGAATAAAACTCCTAAAAAACGGCCACACACGGCTAAAACATACGATTCACAAAAGGAAGTCAACGGCGAGAAATCCAGATGCGAAAATCCCGAATGAACCTGCAGGCTGGTCCACTTCCTCATTCACGCCTTGAGCGTTCCAACCACCCTCGGCGTTCTCATCGGCTCCGGCCTCCACTGTATCCTCGGAAACCTCGATAGGTTCTCATAGTCTCCGGACTCTTTCCTCAACTGGAGGAACCAAGGACTCAGCATGAGCACACTCGGCCATAAAGTCCTTCATCTCAGCGATCTCGGAATCAAAAGAGAAATCCGGGTTCTGAGACTTGTAAAGGTTTACAACCGAGCCCCGGCACTCGCGGAAATCGCCAACAAACTCCTGAGCTTCTTTAAAACATTGAAACTCAGCAGCAAACGATTCCGCCCGTCTCGCCACCTCAGCTGCGACCATCCTCCTTCCTCTCCTTTCCGGCCAAACAAGAGCTCGAGCATGAAGCTCAGCTTGCTTCGCGTTCTGCGCCTTTACCTCTTGTCGGAACCGGAAAAGCTCTCGCTCAGCTTCTGTGGTCTTGAAGTTAGCGATCCTAGCCTTGCGGAAACTTGAGTCGAGCGCATTGCCAAACACTCTTAGTCCCTGCACAAATTCAAGACCAATAAACATACATATATGCGGAATCAAGAATACGGTTAAGAAGTTCAAAGAACAAAACCTCATTGATCCGCTGGGAACCCTCAGCAAAAACCCATTGCCTCTTCTCTTCCTCTAGCGACTCATCGGTAACAAACTCCGGAGGAAGACCTTCAAAGAAGTTGTTGGGAAGAGGAAAATCGCTGGCTTCGCCGTTTTCCGTTGGAACAAAACTAGGGTTTTCCTCCAACGGTGAAGGATCTTCCGAACCTTCCCCACCATCGATCTCTTTCCCTTTACGAGATCTCTGTTTACGCCTCCGAGTCAGGGCTTCGGTAACCGGTTCGGCGTCATACGATGGGACAGGGTCTCGGGACCGGTAAAGCCTTACTGCGTCTCGAATCCGTTTGAGAGTGAAGGACTTCCAGAAAAACTGTCTTTGACGAAGGAGGTCCCTCTTGACGAAAAGATCGCCATGCAAATGCGCAACCGCCCCGTTATCTACAAAACGGAACTTTTTCATTAAAAACTCGCACTTCCGGAATAACGAAATAGACGACGAGTTTTCGTCATATTACCTCGGTTTAAGTTCCATGCGTGCGGAAATAGATGGAGGTAGCTCTCCTCGACAGACTCACCATCTATTCGGACATAGAAAAAACGTTCCTGCCACGACTTAGGGTTCGAAGTGGTCCCCTGAATTATGGCCATATCCTTCTTGGGCAGCATGGAGTAGTAACCATCGCTCCCCGTCGGCCGAGTGCTCCAAAGGCCTTCGAAATCACCAGGACTGAGTTCGATCCCGAGCTCATAACTTGAGATCAGTACGCCAAGCCAACTCTCCAAGGCAGGGACGCTGAGCTGACCGATCGAGAGTTTGAAGTGATGAAGCGCACGAACAATGGTGCCGGGGATCGGGAACCACATGTGGCAATAAATCAAGAAGGCCTCGTAACATGTAAAGAAACCTTCAGGAGGATTCCTCGCACTCTCGTTACCGACAGGGATACGGAATTTGACTCCTTCGGGAACCTGGTAAAAATCTCGAAGATCCTTGAGATATTTACGAGAAACCAAGCTCGGCGTAAAAGGAGCACCAGGCTGCCTCAGAGGTCTCCTCGGAATAGGGATATCTGGCAGTGATGGGGGCGAACCCACAAGGGCTCGGTAATACGCATTCTTCGCTTCCTCCTCAACAAACTCCTCTTGTTTCACCGTCATGTGGGCAGGAGAATCACCCGAGGAAGAATGGGAAGAAGAATTTCTCTTTGAGGATCTTGAAGACATTATTCTTAGAGAGAGAGAAAGGATTCTTACGAGAGAATGACTTTTTATGGTGAAGTAAGAATGAATGAGATTTCTTACTCCATCCTTATAAAGAAGGTAAAATCACTATTTACCCCGACTTTCGGCAAACGAGTACGTCTCTACACCTTCCCATACGGCTAAACCGCAAGCCAGGACCCGAAAGGCACTACGGTTCCTAGCTAGTGGGGGGCTAACTGTTGGGGTCAAAATCGGTCAACGACGAAATCGTCACCCGAAAGACCTCGAAAGACAAACCAAGTGACGATCAAAACCAAGAAACGGATCATCACTCGATGAACTCACAAGAAGGCATGAACAGACCGTGAGCCCCGGGGATCAACGAAGGCAAGCAGGCACCGACGCAGGACACGGCACGGGCGGTAGGCTTGCCCTGTCCCGTCTGGCGCCGGCGGCAAGGGTCCTGGTTCCCATCTATGCAATCGTCTCGTGATCTCGGGCAACGGCACCATCTTGGTCCCTTAAACCCATGTCCGGATTGTCCGTAAACTATAATAATTCTTCCGCAAAGCCTTCTCGATTGTTTAAAAGATCATCTTTTAAACGTCTAAAGCTCGAAACCACATTACTCAAACCCTTGAAAACGGTTATCTCTAAATCTACGGCTAAAGATCCTTCCAAACTCAAGGATTTCCTGCACGAACGACTAACGGGGAAAGATCGAAGAACGGAAAACCTACGGAATGCAAGACGTCCTGGCGCCGGCGGCACGCGTCACGCGGGCCGGCCTGGCACCGGCAGCACACCCGGCCTGGCGCCGGCGGCACGCGTCACGCGGACCGGCCTGGCGCCGGTGGCACGCGTCACGCGGGCTGGCCTGGCGCCGGCGGCACGCATCACGCGGGCCGGCCTGGTGCCGGCGGCACACCCGGCCTGGCACCGGCGACACGCGTCACGCTGGCCGGCCTGGCACCGGCGGCACGCGTTCCGTAAGCCGGCCTGGCGCCGGCGGCAAGCCCCCTGACGCCGGTCGACGGTCCTCGTCCTGGTCTCGGTCCCATCATGCTCGGTCTGATCCCACCTTGGCTTGTTTGGATCAATCTTCGTGAGTTTGGTACGATCACGGTTATTCTAAAACACCAAACATCTCGACTATACGAGGAATTGGAGTTCCTTCAGAAAAACCGAAACCTTCAAAGACTGTTCTTTCGAAAAACCGTAACAACGTCTAAACGGCCCGACGTGGCCAAAACGGCCCACTTACGATTTTCCGAAAAGGAAGGATAACTATGACGGTTTATCCTTATCCTCACATAAGAGATAAATATCAAGTTTCCAAAAGATAAATGTCAAGTTTCCAGAAGATAAATGTCAAGTTTTCCGAAGATAAATGTCAAGTTTCCCGATAAACACGAAGATGGACGAAAATGGAAAAAGCCCGGTTCAGCCCGCGAGAAGATAGACCGTCTTAAGAAGAGTATATAAGGAGAGATTTGGGCGAGGAGCAAATCATCACAAAACTTCTAGAGCACTTAGTACTTAGAGCGTTTTAGCTTTCTCTTTCTGTTTTCAATAGCGAGCTGCGACTCAACTAGGTTAGATCTAGGCGTCCGGACTAGCGGACCTTTCGACAGATCTTGTAGCTTATTTCTTACCCGTTGTTCACGCTCAAAACGCGAATTCAGAAATATGATCTTTTTCGCTCTACTTTACGATTTTTACTTTTCGACTTAAACTCTCATTGATTGTATCGTGTGTGGCCCAGCAGATATCCGGGACCTTCAAGGAAGATCGGGTTAACTCGGTTTTCCTCCACAAATCTTTATCCGAAATTGACGGTGTGAATTTCGGTTCCCACAGTCGTTATAGCAACCGAATTTTGTTTCGTGATTCGATCGCTATAGCAACCGAGCTCTTGTTTGTGACTCGGTCGCCATCGTGACCGAGTTTGCGCCGTGGACTGAAAACTTTGTTGCGAGAACCCATCGTCCAAGCGTCCGAGACTGTTGCAATGATATGATGCTTGAGATGTTTTTTACGGACGTTTGGACCAATGATAGCATTGTATCGTTGTTTTAAGAAATCGTTGTTTGAATTCTTTAAAACAAGATTTTAACGCAAGTTCTTCGTATAAGTTTCCTTTCTCGAAAACGTAAAAATCTTATGTTAATTTTTACGGACATTTGGATGTCAACTTTGTCATATCCGATTTCGACCCCAACAGTTAGCCCCCCGGTACGCTAGAATTGTAGGTTGACGAGATTCTATCGTGCGGTTTGGCGGGTTTAGGCGAGTTTAGGCGAAGTTTGCATCCAAAAGTCCGTGGTAATTCCTGGAGCTTATAAAAGAGAAGGTAACTCCTTTCATTTTTTTGCTCACTCATCTTCACAAGAATTTCTTTTGAGAGAAAATTTCTTTTGATTCCTCCCCTCTCAAAATTTCAAAGATGTTTAGATGTGGCAAAAAATCTTCCAAGAAGAAAGTTTCTGAAAATCCTTCCCCTGAATGTAATCAGGACGAGGAGCTTCTTGTTCCGAAGTCCGAAATTTCGTTCCATCCACCGGATGCGGCTGAGCGCAAAGCGTACTGGAAAGCGTGCAGCAACCAAATCGACGCTCCTACCGAGGAACGTTGTCCTGTTATGCGCATCCGAGATGTGGCGGGAGGCCTTCCGAGCAAGACTGCCAGCGCCTTTCTTGCGAAAGCCCGGGAGTACGCTCGGGTTCTGGATGCGGTGGAATTTTGAATTCCCAGGCGTGGGGAAAGAGTTGACAATCCCCCGGAGGGTTATTTTACATGCTGCGAGGCTGTATTGGTGCGTTGTCGCCTCTGGTTTCCGATCCCTGAGATTATTGTCCGCGTGCTGGATCGTTTCCAGGTTTCGTTCAGCCAGTTGAACCCTACCAGCTTTGAGATTCTCATTGGTCTCGTAATTTTAAGTTACGAGCATGGTCTATCTCTCATTTCTGATCATTTCGAGGCGCTCGTATGGGTGCAGTTCGTTCGGGAGTCGCGTTGCTGGCGAATGACCCCTCGTAAGATGATGTCCATGATCAGAGGACATGTCTCCAACTTCAACCAGTGGAAGGATTTTTTCTTTTTCGTCCGTCTCGATGCTGCGTCTGTCGAGGAGGAATTCATTCCGATGTTCCGAACGATCCCCAATCCTGCACCCAATATGATTTTGGCACATCCGTGGCCTGCGGATATCATGGAGGTGAGGGATACCCTCAGGAGCGGTCATCATTGGTGGACCTTTTTTACTCGCAAAAGGGTTCGCAAGGTGATTAGATTGGCCCATCCTGAGTTTGGGATGGAAACGGATAGCGATTCCGAGCCCGTGGATCGTGTTCCAGAGCGTGTTCCGGCTAAGAAGTCGGACGATTGGTTCTCCAAGGACAAAGGCGTTGACATCGGAAACCTTGACTTTTCTGTCGACGATTTTGATCTACCGGGATGGGACCCGAATCTCGCTTTTGGCGATGGAAGCGGCTCGAGTGATTTGCCACTTCCTGATTTTGATAACTTTTTCGACGGTCTTCCCGCAAATCATGTTCCTCCTCCGTTCGTGGAAGATCCGGGGAGGCCTGAGATAGTCGCGGAGAGTTTTCGCGCGGTCAACGGGGTTAATTCTTTTCCTCCTTAATTCTTCCACGAGTCATTCATATGTATATTCATTTTTTTTTTAGAATAACGAATTTTCTCGAATTTGTAGGCGATGAACATGCTTGGTTCAGCATTAGTGGAGAGCCTCAGAGAAACGAGGATTTGGCGTTTCAAGGTCGAAAAGCATGCGAAGGACTTTGCGGGGCTTCAGACGGAGACCTTGGAGCGAGATTTGAAGGTTGCCGCCGATCGTGCCACCGAGATCCGTCGAGCGAAAAGACAAGCCAAAATGGAGATCTTTGCCGAGATGAATAACCGCGCGACGCAGTTTAGGGATGAATACAAAAATCTCAGGGCGGCCGATGACTTAACGGGCGATTTTCGCGAGTGCCGCGGCTCGGTTGGTACTCTCTTGAGAACGCGGGAAGGCAACTATGTTTATGAAGATGAACTGAACCTCATGAAGGAAGACATGAAGGATTGTGCTCATACCGAGTCGCTTGTTCCTCCGATCGAAGGGAGGATTTTGGGACTTTGGGATCCAATCTGGTTTCTCCCGATACGGTGGAGGTTGCGACCGAGGCGGATGGAGGCGAGGATGAGGTGAACTATCCAGCGGGCGAGTTTGGAACTTTGCCGTCGAAGGATTTTGTCCTCTATTGATTTAAGTTGGTGTTTATCGGGAAAATAATTCCCTTTTAACTTTCGTGTTTCTCCGGCCGAGTGCGGCCATGTGACTTTGTTCTGGCCAGTATGGCCTGTTTGTAATATTGGGACTGGCCGTTGGTGCATTGAATCCCAGCCGCGGGGCGGTTTATATATATAACGTGTTTATTAATAGTTTTCGTTTGTTTGGGATAAATCCGAGTTGTCGTCTCGTACTTATCTCCAATGAGACGTTCGATCAGTTGTTTCCTTTCAAGGACCGTCGCAAGACTTGTGGTGATTGGAACTCTGAGATATGGAACGGAGAGACGTGTTTTAGGATGTCGTATCATTTTTAGATATCATGTCTTTGAGATGTTAGAGACCAGTGTGCTGGGTTCCGGGCAAGACCTAGGTTTACTCTCGATTTTTAAAGGTTTATGCGGTGACAAGCCGGCTATGAGTTTTCCTGTCGTGATTTCAACCTGATTCGTATCGATTTAAAGCCCGCGATAGGTTCTCGGCTTATTTGACTTGTGTGATATGAAGTGCTAGACCAAAATTTCGGAATTTTTATTGCGCGCTTTTATCCTTGTGTCGGATGTTAGAGAATCATTCTTTAAGGAACGATTGAGTTGCGTTTGTTTAAGACGGCTAATGTGCTCGTCGGGGCCAATCGACGATCGGGGTATAAGTTTTGATGTTTTGTTATCGCGTTTGGATGGTCGTTCGTATAATCATGAATCTAACTTTGACGACGTCTCGTCGTTATTTTCAGAGATTATACTTTCGTGTTTCGATTTTCTGGAATACTTGCGTAATTTTCTCGACTTTTATCAAACGATAAGATGAGAATGTCCTGCGATTTTTATCTTGAAGAGTAAAAAGATGTATATTGTAAAAAAAATTATTATGTTTAAAATAACTCGATTACAAAGGTGCATTGGAAATTTTAAAAGGTGGGAGTATACGAGTATACGTACCCATTCCCCCCCCCCCCTTTTTAGAGAGGGGGATAGCTGAACTTGTCTTTCGATGAGCTGCCTACGTACCTCTTTTGAAGATCAAGCCATCTCGTAGTTCTGATTGTGCCGCGAATGTGTCTTACTCGGCGATTAGTGACGCGTTGACCGCCTTAGTCGCAGGGTCGACGTCCTTGTCGGGATTTTTCTCTTCCCGTTGAGTTGCGATGTCGTCGTCGGAACTGAATTGGGTTCAGATTTCCGAGTTTGCTTCTGTGGAAGATGTCGCCGCGTCTTTCGTCGGAGAATCATCGGCAGGAGGCTGAGTGCGCTTTCGTTTTACCATGGAGGTTGTCGTGATCTGTCTTAACTTATGTTCCACCAAGAAGCAAAGCCGTGACTGTTTTTGACAACCCCATATAGCTGCAATTCCAGTTCTCGTTGGGAATTTGACGCCCAGGTGATACGTTGAGGGAACGGCCTTCATGGCGTTTAGCCACGGAGTTCCCATGATCATGTTGTAGACAGCCGGGCTGTCTACCACTGCGAAGTCAACTATTTTCGTGACATCTTTTGCCATGACGGTAGCTGGACGAATCCTAGAGTCATGGACGTTTGTCCGGAGAAACCCGTCAATGGCTTAGGCACAGGGGTAATTTCTCCGAGCTCGATGTTCATTCTTTTGAGGGTGTCGTGGAAGATCACGTTGACTGTTCTTCCGGTATCGATGAGTACTCTCGCGACCTCAAGATCCCTTATCACGAGATCTATTACGAGGGGGTCGCAGTGAGGCTGATCGATTCCGCTGGCTTCTTCTTCCATAAATGACACCGAATTGTCCTGACCATCTCGGGGAGGAGACCATGTGGGATACTTCGCACTTGACTCGGCTTTCCGTTGGTAGGCTTTGATGGCCGAGACCGAGTCCTTGCAGTACTGCGATCCCCCGATGATCATGTTCACCCTTCTGCGGTTGTTATCGTTCCCCTTGTCGTCCGATCTCCTTCCGCGTTTATCTCCTACCTGATTTCTTGGAGAGGAGTTTCCGCGGGAGGGTTTTTATCGGGTCTCGGTGGACGATCGGTGTCGAGGATGAGATCCTTGACGCTGGTTACTCCAGAGAGTTCTCCAGCAAGCAGCTTCGCGGCCAGTCTCGCCCCCAGGACTTTACAGTTGGTCGTGGAGTGGCCCCTGGTCTGATGGAACTCGCAGTAGACATTTTCGTCGTAATTCTGGTTGCAAGTCCACGTGATCCCCAAAGTTTTGCCCTGCTCCGAATTGATCGCGTAGTTGTGTGCGCCTTGGAGCTCTTCTCCCTCGTGGTGGACGTACTTGTCGTTACGAGAGGTCTTCTTTTTCGATTTTGGATCTGCATCTTTCGAAGAATTCCTCGTCGGCTTATGTTTCTGCGACAGGACTTTCGTTTCTTCTTCGATCATTATGTTGTCCGAGGCTTTGTGGAGAGCGTCTTGGATCGGGCGAGGTTTTTCGAGTGTTATCCACTTTCTGAACTTCAACTTGTACCAGAGCGTCTTCCTAAGTGCGTCTACGGCAACTTTGTCGCTGATTCCGCTGACCCTTGACTTGATCAGTTTGAACCGACCCATGAACTCTCGGAGGGGCTCGTCCTCTCTCTGGGACAGACTCCAGAGGTCGACATCGGAATTTTCTATATCTATGAACATAGAGTACTGTTTGAGAAATTCCGATGCCAGCTGGCGGAAGCTTCCGATGCGAGCTGGCGGAAGCTTCCAATGGAGTTTCACTTTAAGCGAGCGAACCACTCGAGCGCCGCTCCCTCCAGATTCTCGACGAAAAGACAGCAATAGCCTGCGTCTCTTTCGTCTTCTTTGAATCTAGCCCTTCCCATAGTGATATGGACTGCCTGGGGATGCGCTTTAGGATCGGTCGTACCGTTGTAAATCGGTACTTTGAGCTTCCCTGGATTAGACACCTTGGTGTTGGAGATGTGTGCGGTGAAAGGCGTCTTACGAGCTCCCTCGAGTAATCTGTCGATTTCTGGGGCAGCACTCGTGGCGTGATGGATCTGCGATTTCACAGCCCTTACTTCCGCAGCGGTTTTGGTGATGTAATCGCGGAGATCGCAAATATCCGGATTCTCCTCAGCGGCTTTTCGAGCTTGTCGGCGTTTGCTGCGAGTAATCTCTGTTTGCTTTTCAGCCAGCTCCTCCTGTTCGACCCAGTAGAGGTTTTCCTCTTCTTCCGTCATGGGTTTGTCGAACGGGGAATCTTCCCGAGCCGATCGGCTCCTGGTTCTTCTTGGATGGACGTCGGCGTCTTCTTCGGAGTCTTCGCTGGGCTCCAAGTCGATGTGCTCGACTTCATCCACCTCAGTGTCTTTTTCGGACGGCAGAGGATTTTTCAAGTTGCTTTTCTCGACAGGGGATGTTTCGCTAGGGTTTTGTTCAGAGGGTAGTTCATGCAAAGTTCCAGGCCTATCAAGTGGGGTTGCGAACTCGAGCCTCCTTCCGCGGAGCTTCGTAGCTCCATGAGGGAGGACTGCGCGGGTCCTTGCCGTTAGGGTTTTGAACCTGTTTGATGAAGGTTCCCACGAGTTTATCCTGCTCTTCCGACCTCCTTTCGTAGGCAGAGAGCATCTTTTTGAACTCGTCGAGCGTCGCGGCGTTAGCAGGTGCGTTGGCCGCGGATACATCCGCTGTTGGAGTGTTCAGAGCGTCCTTGTTTACTCCGTTGAGAGGAGTTTGCAAGTCCATCGTGTCGTCAATTGTCATGTCTGGTTGAGCGTTTGGTGGCTATGAGTAAGATTGATCCGTACCCCCCCCCCCTTCCTTCTAGGGCCAAACTGTGGGAACCGAAATTCGCACCGTCAATATATCGTATAAATAAGGAAAGTAGGAGAACCCTAATTTTCCTGAGGTCCCGGATATCTGAGAAACCACACGCCAAGCAATCAGAACACGAAATAAAACGAGAATAATAATAAGAAATCGTAAAAAGAACAAAGAAAGATCTTATTTTCGAATTCGCGTTTGAGCGTAACAACAAGGTAAGATGATTCGGCTACGAGAGCTGTCGGCGAGATTCCTAGTCTAATACCCGAAGACGGCTAAACCTAATTGAATCGCAGCTCGAATAAAAAAACGGAAAAATGCCTAAATTGCTCTAAGTGCTAAGTTTGCTGTGTAAAAGTTCTCTCTCTCTCCCCCTTCTATGCTTCTCGTCTTGAACTCCTTATATACTCCCTTCTAGGTCGGTTTACGCCTTCCTCTTTTGCCCTTAAGCCGTCATAGTCCAAAAAATAGAGATATTCCATTTTTCCGATCTTCATGGTTATCTGCGGAAACTTTCCATTTATCCGCGGAATTTGAAGTTTATCTCACCAAGCATAACGTCATAGCGTTTATGGAATTTTAAGAAATCGTAAGTGCAAGTTTTAGTACTCCTTGGACCGTCTTTTGATTCGTGACGTTTATTACGGTTTCTTTGATAAAGATAATTTCCGCGGTTTTTATCGTAAAACCAGACCAAGGATTCCATTTGATTGGAAATCAAGAAATGGTTAAGCCGTGGTTTGCGGAAGGTTGTAATGAGGATAGTCAAGACCGCATAGTTTTACGTCGTATCGTCATTTTGGAAGACTTTGGACGCTACGGAAGGACCGGAATGCATGCATGTTTGGTCGCTATAGCGACCGAGCTCTGTTCGGAGCTCGGTCGCTATAGCGACCGAACTTGACTCGTAGCTCGGCCGTTATAGGGACCGAGTTTTGTTTCGTGATTCGATCGCTATAGCAACCGAGCTCTTGTTTTGTGACTCGGTCGCTATCGTGACTGAGTTTGCGTCGTGGACTGAAAAATTTGTTGCAAGAACCCATCGTCCAAGCATCCGAGACTGTCGCAATGATACGATGCTTGAGATGTTGTTTACGGACGTTTGGACCAATGATTGCATTGTGTCGTTGTTTTAAGAAATCGTTGTTTGAATTCTTTAAAACAAGATTTTACCGCAAGTTCTTCGTATAAGTTTCCTTTCTCGAAAAAGTAAAAATCTTATGTTAATTTTTACGGACATTTGGATGTCAACTTTGTCATATCCGATTTCGACCCCAAAAAAAGCAGTAGATTGAAGTTTAGGGTTGATGTCGATTGATATTGATGCTGTCATGTCGATCGATGTTGGACGTTTGTGTGCTGCATTAGGGTTGTTGAGGTGATTGCTGATCATTCTTGCTTCTTGAAGAATAGGTTGTATGTCTTTGGCTGCGTGTATCTCCTCTGCTTCTTTCTGGTGAGAAATCCTTCTTGGTGAGAAATCCTTCTTGGTGGACGGCTACTTTTATAGTAGTGGGTTGCCCTACTTTGGAATGAGAAATTTCCATTTTTTGTTCCAAAGTCGGTTTGACCTCTGTCGATCGATGTGCAAGATTGCGTGTCGATCGACGCCACTATGCGTGCTGCCTGATGAGACTCTTCATCGATCGGTGCGGAGAAGGCTCTGTCGACCGATCGTGAATGTTCCAAGGGTCTATTTTCCTCTAGGATAGCATGTATCTCTGTTTCTCTTTCTTCCTCATAGTCTTCATCATATTGCTCATCAATAGGTGGAATGGCTGTGTCCACTGCGAAGCTCTCGTGAAAGCCACCGTCTGCCCAACTTCCAATTGAATATTCTTCTGGACTGCTGTTGGGTTGAAAGGTGAAGTTAGGATAGCATTGTTATGGCAATTGTAGGTTGTCTTGTGAAGGTTCACTGTCGATCGACGTGCATGATATGATGTCGGTCGTTTGGCTGTCGTCTCCGTCGATCGATGGCACAGTGATGGTGCCGATCGACGCAGAATACTCTGTCTCATACTCGTCTTCACAATGGCATGCTCCAATGAACTTCTGATCATCAATCTCCACAAGGTTGGCCTGTCTCTTGACAATTCTGACTGGGTCATAGTAGGTGGCAGGATCAATCAGTGTTAGACACAATCTGTTTGATTTCATGTCGCATACAGCTCCAACTGTAGCTAAGAAGGCTCTTCCAAGCAAGAGGAAAGAGTTCCAATTTAGCTTTATGTCCAGGACATGAAAGTATACTGGGATAAGGGCATAACCAATCTGCACTTCAAGGTCTCTGATTATACCTCCTGAGTTCCTTTGTGTACAATCCACAAAGACGAAAGAATCTGATGAAGGCTCCACTTTCAGACCTAGTTGGTCTACCATAACCTTTGGTAGAATGCTGACTGATGCTCCTGTGTCGCAGAGTGCATTGGGAAATTCAATACCTTTAAGACAGCATAGTATTGCAAACTTCCATGGATCATCTTTCTTCTCCAGTGTGATCCTTTGTTTCATCTTGTCTCTGATGTGATGAAACATAGTACTAATGTCGTTCTCAGTTGTTCTTGTCTCTCTGAAGAACATCCACAACCTGGGTGTGTAGTAAACCTCCTCAAAAGGTTTGTCTATTGGAATCCTGAGAACTCTCTTAATGAAACCATCCATCTCCTTCTCATTAGCTTCCCTCTTCAGATGTTTAGGAATCTTCTCCTTTCTCCTCCTCAAATTTCTCCCTTCAGAAGACTTGTCAACTTCCATAGGATCTGATGTAGTGTCTGAAGGTTTGCTTGTAGGTTCTGATGGGTTTTCTGATGATGTAGGTGGTGGTTTGAGTGCATTGATTCGGGTTGGGTCATTGGTAGGTAACTGCACTCGATAGGTTAAAGGTGCTCGTCGATCGATGCTTGTAGATGAGTGTCGATCGTTGGTGCCATCCTGGTGTCGATCGGCGGCTGGCTCATGCTGGCGGTCGATACTACAGTAGAATGGGGTGGGTGGGTGAGGATGTTGTTCCGTGAATTTTTCGTGAGTCAGTATACGTACTGCACTGCAAGATGCACTGGACTCGGTGGTCGACGTCGATCGGTGTTGGTTATGGTCTGTCGGTCGACCCGTAGTGTCCCATGTCGATCGGTGTGTATCATGCGGTATCGATCGTCACCACTGAGATCCGCCGAAACTCATGGAGCTTTCCACTTCGAAATCTCCTTCCTGCAGCTTCTCATGCTTCACCACTTGCCAGAAATCATCATCTATGATGGCATTGACGTGGTGCTTCATGTTTTCCTCTCCTACCTCTCTTCTTTTAGAGGCTTCTCCAATCTGTACAATCTGCATCTCAAGTTTTCGCACTTGAGTCCCCAAAGTATCTATCTTGGAATTCAGATTGGTGTAGACAGAATCAATCTTTCCATTGAAATCCATAGTGTGCTTCTGCTGGCCTTCAAGAACCTGATCAATCATTGCTTCAATTCTGCTCTCCTGGGTCTGTGGTGGTGGATTCTGATAAGATGAATTCTCATAGTTTCTGATGTTGCTGTAAGGCTTCTGGTACTGTGAACTCTGGTTGTAATTGTTTCTCTGACCTTGGCCATAGAAGTTCCTGTTTCCACTCTAGTTTCCAAACCTCTGAAATCCAGCTCCTCCAATGTAGTTCACATCTTCTTCTATTTCTTCTTCAGCTGAGCAAATTTTCCTCTTAAGAAGTTCTTGCACCTTATCCAACTTCGTTTGTACTTCATCCATCTGGCTCTCCTCAAGTCAGTGTTCTTGGTGCTGTTACTCTTAGCCAAATTCTCTATCAGTCTTTTAGCCTCTCTTGGATTTCTTGTGTTGAAGTTTCCCTCACTAGCTGTATTAAGAGCCATCTGATACCTCAAGGAAAGACCTTTATAGAAAGTCCTCAGCAGTTGCACTTCATTGAATCCATGGTGTGGACAGTCGCGCTGGAAATCTTTGATTCTATGCCAGGCATCTCTGAAAGATTCTCCAGTTTCCTGAGTGAATGTAGAGATTTTGCTCCTCCAGTCTTCTGTGCGTGTCTAATCGAAAAAGTGACACAAGAATGCGTTCTTGATGTCATCCCAGATTGTAAGAGAACCTGGTGGTAGCTGTCTAAGCCACTGCATAGCTTCTCCACCAATGTGTATTTAAAAAGCTTGCAGAGTAGGTAATCCATAGGGACTCCTTCTATACGGACTTCAGCTATAAGATCCTTGAACCTCTCCATATGGTCCATAGGATGCTCGTTTTGCAGACCAGCAAAAGGTATCTGGGATACGAGTGAGTAGTATTGGGGCTTCAGCTCAAAGTTACGCTTCTGAATCTCTGGAATATGAATCGCTGATCTGTTGGCGTAGTATTCATCTGGGCGGTTGTAGTCAGCTAACGTCTTCAGTTGATCAGCCTCTTCAGTATCTGGCTCAGGAATGACATTCCCCTGAGCATCTAGCTTCTGACCTGTTTCATTACGAAGATGACCATCCTGGTTATACAGGTTTCCATTCTCATCTGGTTTGAGAATCACAATCGCAACCATATTTCGCGGTTCCGTGTCGATCGGTGTACGAGGTGTAGTGTCGATCGACTGTGATATGCGAGAATCAGTCGACGCGGAAGCTTGAGCGTCGATGATGCTGAGCGTATGTCCTTGCAGATTGAACATTCCAGACTAGCAGGATCCTCTGAGAATAGCAGTTGCTTATCCTTGTTGCTTCTGGTACTGCTGGGCATGCACTTGAAAAGACAAGAAAAAGTTTGTATCAGCAAAATAAAAATAAAAACCTAAAATTAATAAGACTAAATCTAATGGCGATCAAAGCTCCCCGGCGACAGCGCCAAATTTGATACAGTGTCAAATTACCCTAAAGACTGACCAATTACTCTCTCAAATAAGAGGTTCAGATGTATTACTTAGGGATCGAATCCACAAGGAGCTAGGGAACCAATTAAATTTAATCAGACTATTAATTCTAGGTAGTTGCAGCTTTAAATGTGAAATAGCAATAAAATCCTAATTGAGCAAGGCAGTTGCTCTTCTATCAGAGAATGAAGCGGTGGAGACTTTAATTAAACAAGCGCTAGACTTAGGGTTTCTATTCAGGAATCAGAGATTATAATGCTATAGATGCTTGACAGATGCTTGCATGATAAAATAGAGCTCAATCGCTTAACAACAGTGATGTGTCACTGGTTAATTAACTAGATCTTGGATCTCAACCGTCGTATGTTGATCACAAGAAAGTGTCGATCGATGATCCTTTAGAGATATCGATCGATACACCTTTCGCAACGTCGATCGATTGTCCAGTTGGGATATCGATTGACGGCTTCTAGCTAAGCCTTGGAACGAGTTGATAATACCCACTAATCTTCCTAGATCGACTCTCGTTTTCTTCTAGCAATCTTAGCTCAATAGGTTAGCTCAGGACAATACTTTAAGGATGCTTAAATCTACCAAACTCCTAAGATCAATATTCTAGTTAGCTAATCTAGAATAAAGATTTAAGAACAACCTAGTTGATGAATATCACAACTAGCAATCTATAGTTGGGGCTAATCCCTTCAACCTATTTGAACCCTAAATCTAACAAGTAGATTACTCAGACATAGCCAAGTAACACATAGCACAAGCAAAGTAAAGAGAAAGCATAAATAGATAGAATAAAATCAATGGAGTTCCAATCACAAATCTCTTTGGATCTTCTCTCCAACTCTCAATATCTCTCTCTTTGCTGTGAAAAGTATGAATACAATAAAGCTATCTCTCTTTCCTAAACACTTTGGCAGAGTATTTAGTATCAGGTTAAAACTCGTCAGGGGTAATTCCGTAATTTGGTGAAGTCTTGGGCTTCAAGTCGGCTGGGCCAAATGTGGTCTTCGTGTGGCTTCATGTATGTCGACGGTGCAAGGTGCATGTCGATCGACGGTGAGTGCTCCGTGTCAACCTCAAGGCTTGGTCGATGTCCATCTCGGGTGTCATCTTCAATTATCTCCAAAATGCTCCAAAATCATCACTTTACTCCAAAACACTCCTGAACCTATAAATCACTTGAAAGACTCTAAAACATAATAGTTATTAAGCTTAAAACATATATATACCATGGCTGAAAATGGGTAAAATCCATGGTATATCACCATGTTCAAACAAATCTTAGAAGCTCAAGAGAGAGGAGTTCAAGAACATCAATGCAAAGATTAATGGGACCTGTTATGACCTCAACACCAAGTACATGCAACTTGCCTCTCATCTCAAAGCTTTGGAGAGTCAGGTTGCCTCTATGACTTCATCTTCCAAGAGCCCAATGGGATCTCTACCATAAAACCAGAGAAGAATCCCAAGGAGTCTTGCAATGTTTTCCTCTCTACTAGTTATTCAGAAATTGAGATGAGTGCTCATGAGAAAGAAGAGGATGAGATTGAAATGTTTGGAACTGAGTTTGGGGAAGTTGAGAGATTTGTTGTGGCCACAGCTGAAGTACATATTCTGAAGGATGCTGCCAAGAAGGCTGAAGTAAAGAGTCCGCAGAAAGCTGAGCCTAGAGCTGAGACACCAGCTGAGCAGACAACATGCTGAAAGAGGTGAAGCAGGAAGACACTTAGTTTGAGCTATCACCCTATGATAAGCTTTCTTTTCCCCAAAGTGTTCTCACCAAAGCTCAGAAGAAGGTGATCTCAAAGTTCAGGAAAGATCTTAGTGATGCTGGAGTCAAGCTTCCAGAGATCTCAGGTATGCGTGAAGCTCATGTCCAGATGATGCTCATCAAGGACATTCTAGACCACCAAGCTGAAGTGGCTGAGCTTTTTGACATCTCCATTCTGAAGATTGATCCACCAATCCCTCCAAAGTCCCTCCCTAAGCTTGAGTCTCAAGGAAAGTTCACATTGTCTTGCTCACTTGGTAAGATAACTATGGATGATGCTCTTGTTGATAGTGGTGCAAGTGTGAATGTGATTTCCATGGATATGGTGAAGAGTCTTGGTATTGAAAGCATGGAACCAGACACTTCTTCTCACACCTTTGGGGACTCTTCTTCTACAACCCCAATTGGTATCATCAAGGATTTCTCCTTGAAGATTGGATCATGCACCATACCTATTGATCTCACTGTTTTGAAGATGGCAACTGAGCAGAGAGTTCCTTTGATCCTTGGCACTCCTTTCCTCACAACAGTTGGAGCTTGCATTGACTTTCCCAATAAGAAGGTCACCCTCATGCATGTGAACAAATCTGTCTCCTATCCTCTCCAATCTCCCTTGGATGTTGACTATTGTGGGACAATCACTTGTGTAGATCAAGCTGTTAAGAAGCCACAAGTTGAAGTGGTTGTTTGTAAGAAAGAAGGTCTTGGTGGAGAGTCTTATAAATAGTTGTGTAGTGAGCACTTGGAAAGTGCTAAAAGAGTGGGGATGAGTGGAGCCTCAAAGGCCACTCATGGCAAGAAGAAGATGGTGAAAGAACCTCATCCTCCACCTCTTGATATGCTCCCACACACTCTTACTCTCCATCCTAAGAAGCTCAAGGATGGTGTCATTGAGTACAAGATCAAGCATAAGGGCAGGTCCACACCATTCTCTAGTGCTAGAGCCATCATCACTCCTCAGCTCCAAGATGACCCAATCAAGCTTCAAGAGCTTCTCTCCCAGGTCCTCACCATCACACTTGAAGGTGGGAAGGATCCTCCTTCTCACTAGTTCAAGAGAAAAGGTAGTCAAGCTAGTGACTCAAAACAAGCTCACTTGGGAGGAAATCTCATGGTTATCCTTGTACATAGCTTTGCAATTTCAATTTTTCTTTAAGTTTTTAATAAAAGTGATTGAGGTTTTCAGGTTGAGCCTAGCACTAGAGGAGAGAAGAAAGGTGGTGAAGCACCTGAGCCTTATGATTGCCATGTAGCAGGCTCCTCTAGTTGCTATGAACCAAGCCAACTCCTAGTCCTGACACTAAGCGCCCAACACTCCTTATGTGGTATCACTCCAACCCTTCTTGTATATAAATTTGCTTTTGTCTTGTTGGGATATCTTCTTCTCTCTTACTCACACAGAGACTGTGTGATTTAAGTGTGGGGGAGGTACCAAGTATTTGATCATGTTTGCTTCGTGATTGAGAGTCTCATGCATTGCATTGTACATTCATATATGCATAGAAAAAACCAAAAAAAATTTAAAAATTTTGAATCATGTAGTTGCATCACTTGCATCTTTAAGATTGAGTCTAGAGCATATAGGTTGCATTCACTTGCACATGGAGCATTGCCTTGTAAACAACACTTGTTTGCACTGAATTTGACACCCTAGTTAAACATATCAAGTAGCTTAAGCATCTTTTGAAAGGCTTGCATGCTTTGGGCCTTGAAAACTCTTCTTGAAACTTGCTTGCTTGCTTGATATTGGCATTGTTCTTGAAGCCATCTCCAGCCTGAACTTAGACTTTAATGACCTTAATTTCTCTTGCATATGGGCATTTGCATACTTGATCATGGATCTCATACACATTTGGGTTATCTTTCCCCATTATACAACTCTTTGTTAACCCAAATGGCACTTCCATACCCTTGAACCCTAGAATTCTTTGAAGCCTACATTGATTTGCATGAGTGAGGCCTCTTCTAATAGTTGTCATGTGCAAAATCTTGAGAATATTGGCAGCGACATGGATTTTTTCTCATCTCTTACTAGCATAGGGTCCTCATTTGAGCTAGCTTCTAGGATGGTGAGTGGGGTCTTTGTTCCTTAAAGGTTTATATCTTGGGTTTGGGATGTGAAAATGTTGAGATTGATGAACAAAAGAATGTATTGAGAAAGAAAAACCCCAGGGACCTAGAATTGAAGGATAAGAAGCTCTTGATTGATGTTTTTGACCTTCCCCCTTCATATAAAAAAAAATAGAAAAAGAAAGATTCAATAAGATAGTGGGGAAGGGAAAACAAAAAGTGTTAGATCTTAGAAGTGTGAAAAGTGAATAAGAGGTCCTTAGAGGTTGAATCTTAAAGAAAGAAAGTTTTTCATTGGGTGAGTGGTGTGAGTGTTTTTCATTTTGGGGTATGGGATTGAATAAAAGGGGTGTAGAACTTGTAATCACTTAGGAATGGGTAGAATGATGAGGATGCTCCTAGTCTTAGATAAATTTTGCATAATGATCAAGTTCCTTGATTTTTGAGTGATTGCCACCTTGAAATGATGCATTGAAACCCTCTTTTTCATCCATAATAGACCATTTGATCACCTAGCCAAATGATTGAGATCTTGTGCCCATTTGTGAGAACTCACCTTGAGTGTGTGTGTGTGTGAATCAATGTGAGATTTGGTTAAGAGAACATATTGGTTGATAGGCATTGCATCTTGTGTAGAGGCATCAGAGTAATTGATAGGCCTTGTGAAGCTAGAGCATAATAAGAGAGTTTTGCTCATGCTATTTGCTATGTTTCTTTAGGATGTCAAGTTGAGTGCTTTGAGTGTTTCTTTTGGCTTTGCTTCCATCTCAATGTCTCTCCTCCTTGTGTTTTGAAAAGATTACTTGAGGACAAGTAAAGGACTAGTGTGGGGGAGTTGATATCTTGCATATTTATATGTTTTTAGCTATCATATCTTGTGCATTTTGATCATGTAGATTAGGAATTAGGCATCTCTAGGTCCATATTGCATTCATAAGTCTTTATCAGGTGTTGGAGTGTGCTATGGAGTTTATTTGGGGGTGTTTGGGAGCTTTGTGCTCCAAAAAAAGATGAAGAATGGAGTTTGGCCAAGGTCAGGACAAGCCAAACCATGATCAAGACCATACCTCGGGCGGATGGCACGGCTACCTCGGTGCTTGGAAGAGATCAGGACGGCCAGGACACGAGACCAACGGCCGGGACGCGAGATGGATCAGAGACACTTACCTTCGGACGAGGAACGGGCCGGACGGATCTGCGCGGGCCAGACATGCGAGGGCTGGACAGGCCGAACCACCCTGAGCGTTTTTGCACCCTCTCTTCCTATTGGTCGAAGCCTATATGATTCCAAGGACTTTTTAGTAATCTTTAGTGATGTTTTTAGGTTTTCTAAACCTTGTATAAATACTCTTGTATCCCAAAGTTGGGACTTAACTTCTTTTCTCTCAAGAACACTTTTAGATCTTGAATAAAGTTTGGTTCTTGAATCCTTCTTCATCTATTTCTTTTGTGTTTACTAGATTATCTTCATCTCTAATCATGTTTAGCCTTGAATCATCCATGGTTTTAAGGTTATCCATGTCTATTAGTGAGTAGATCTATCTAGGATTCATGGGCTTGGGAGACTAAGGGTGATTAGGTGTAGATCTAAGATGTTCTAGGGTAGATCTTTCTTGATCCTTGCTTGTAGAGTGTTCTATTGTTATTTTGGAGTTGGCCTCTTCAAAATAGAGTCATAGGCATTTCATGCTCGGAAGGTGTTCGATGAAATGCCTGAACCAACTCTTCAATGTTTTAACATCCTTTACATAAGGGATTAGTTGTTAAAGGTGTTGAGATAGCTAATGGACTTATTCTTATTGATTGCTTTCATATTATTCAACCTAAGGGATTAGATGCTTGAGATATGTTAGTGAATGAGCATTCATCTAGAGATAGAGCTTGCTTAGGATTGTGTCTAGGCTTAAGGTGTTAGATTGATTGAAAATTTGCCATTTTAGATTGAAGCTTGATCACCCAAAGTCAATTCCCTTGTCCCAAGAATCCTCTTGGCTCATATTGAAAAGAAAGTTCATCTTTTATTGCAATTCTAGTATTGCCTTAGTTTATAATCATCTCATCTCACTTTATGGTTGTACTTAGATTAAGCATGAACTTGCATTTCCTTTGCATTAGAATCACTTAGAATTGGATTGACATCTTGTATACTACAACATTTGATTGGATCCTTGAAAATTCCTTCATCAGATAACTAGAAACTTGATCATAGAATAACTGTGAGACATGAGAGTGTAATCAACATCTGAATTGAATCCTTGCGGTCTAAATAATATTTCGCAGCGAGAGTTGGTTTGGAGATTTAGTAAACAAATCAAATTGAAAATTATTGCTTGTTCAATTCATTGAATTTGCAACGAGAGTTTGTATATGATTAGAGTTAGGCATCTGATAGTTATCGCAATGAGAGTTGGGTAACTTACTATTGAATTGGAGTTCTAGGACACAAACTCTTACTCACAAACAAAACAAAGTGAATCCCACATCTCTTTTTTCTTCGTCTTCTTCATCTCAAGTTCTCAACCATTTTTTGTAAAATGAAATCTGTTTTCTCAATTTTTTTTAAAGAAAAATTTAATCAGTTATAATCCCTTTCTTATTAATGGAGAAACATTTTGAAAAAGTAACCTTTAAAGTGTAAACTATTTACAAGCATGCCATGCTGATGTATCAATTCCGAATTCACTCTCATCCCCTTTTGTTATTTCCCCATACTTTCCTAGAGTATTTACAAAAAATGCCACCGTCAGACCAATCTTATAAATGTCGTTATATAGCATGTTCTCATTAATATTACATTTTTTCCCGTAGCTTTTACCATATGTAAAAGTAAAAATACTTCTTTTATTCACCTATGTCAAATTAATAGATTTTATGATGTATATGTACAACGATGCATTAAGATCCTACTAAAATATCAAAGAATTCCTTTGCGTTTATGCTGTTTGTATTTACGAACTATTTAAAAGTAAAACCACTTATTTTATTCACCTATGTCATAGAAATATATTTTATGATGTATATGTACAAGTTCTAAGTTCTTTTCTTAAGTTCTAATCTCTTTAATTTTCTTACCAAACTACCATACTGATTCGTTTTCATCAAACCTATAACGCTGTATTTTTTTACAATATGGTAGTTTGAGGAATACCCGATGCCATATTGAAATTGCTCCTTCACAAAAGAAATAAATACAATTTTCTTGATCCCAAGCTTTCTAGGGATGGTCAAGTAAGTTTAACCATAATGCTAAACCATAATTTTTAAACCATCATGAAATGAGATTGTGATTAATTCTAATGAAAGTTATATTTCTATTAAGGATAACTTACATATAATTACACCAATTTCGAAATTTTCGAATTTTTACTGTATTAAGCATATATGGCAACGTCATTTGATGTTCATACCTAAATTGGAATAAAATTACGAAATCTATGCACACTAAAAGACGTTGACCGTGCGTCTATTAATGACAATATTATTCTGTTATGGCACTAATTATATAAGTAGATTTTTAGGCTATACTGCTTTATAAATGAGTCCACCAATATGAATCCCTTATTATAATTTAAATGTATGTACTATAACGTCTGTAAGGGGATCGATCATAAATGTATACAAGTTTCATAATCCATTTCTAAATGTCCTTAATTTACGTATCACAATAAGTATACAATTTATGGCCACTAATTTGTGTTCACCAAGCACATTAGTGGTAGCAATAAATCTTTGAATATTTTAGTAAAATAAAGCAGTTTACCTATATTTATAGAAAATTTATACAACCATAGGATCGTAATCTTGCCTTGCAAATGAAGAATATTTGACCGTATATAATTAATCATGCAAGAGGGTATATTGCATTGATTTGTGATACGTCATAATCATTAATAATGGGAGAAGTAGTATAGGATAATTTCAGTCAAAACCGATTTGAATGCCGAAATTGGATTATTTTACACCGCAATGATTTATAAACTTAATGTTGTATATATACATTTCTTTATATAAACTTACGCATTAATAGGCTAGGAGCTGGTTCTTCTATATAGACGAATCAATGCTCCTTCTACATTCCACACAAACATAAACTCTTAGATCTGCATACAATTTAATTTTTCGTAAATTTAAAAATGGTTGGTATTGATTTTGTTGGTGATTTAAAGTCTTTCCCGTCTATGTGGAAAATAAAGGTTAAAGTGATCTGTATGTGGAAACAATACTATTGTGCGGTGGAAGAGACAATTTCTTTTGGTTTTGTTCTATTCCAAAGTAAGTAATTTCCTTTCGTTTGGTGTAAAAATTGAACTATTTTATTAGTTGAATTATATGACCTTTCTCATGATATCTCTAACTTTCATGATATAGGGAGACAAGATCAATGCCACCGGGAAGTAAGCTTTGGTCAGCCAATTTGAACCTTTCATCATACAAGATCTTTCAAAACTGATTGTTAATTTTTAAACACCCATACCGAATTGTGTTCCCACAACTCCGGTGAGGGTTTGCCAGTGAACTTAATGGGTTAAACCCCAGTCAGTTATCGACCTTTCATGGATGAAAATCTCAACCCAGACTACTTGGTTGGTGTGTACTCTAAATTTTATGCTATTTGCCCTTATAGTCAATCATATACTAATCATATCAACATTAGTAACTCTATGGTGATTGGGATGATCAAACCGATCTCCTATTGCAACTATTACTCTTTTGCCAACTTCAGTAACGTACTTTTTTGGTTTAGCACATCCAAACTTCTTTATAGGTATGTTGGGTTATTCTTTCTAATTTTACTCAGTAGGGTTTTCTCAATTATTCTTTTTTTTTTGTAAACAGGAACCATAATTATCTAAGCGTTTGTCAAACTTTTCACATATCGAGAAGATCTCAATGGCGCTTTGGTTGGAGTTGGAGATATTGATGAATATGAACAAGACAACCTAAAACTGTGAGATAATACTTCAGCGATTATGCTTTAAGAATGTAAACTTTTGCAACATGAACCCTAAGCCTCTTTCAATTTTTTTTTTTTTGATGTAGATAATAATTATGTGTTAATTATTATTTCTACACGAGATAATGGCCGTTTTCTTCCAATATATTATTTACAGAAGGTACGTTTTTTATCCTAGATGTTCAATGGGATTTTTAATTTACTTAGACAAAAAACGAAGTGATAGTATGGACTTTTTAATTCTAATACTAATATGTAACCTAAGTGATAAACATTTATTTTTTCAATATACATAAAATAAACAAAACTAAGACCAAAATATGGTTTTATACAATTTTGGTGAACCAACAATCTTTTTTGGTACAGTGTAATAATTCATGCGATTCATGGTCAATTTTCATATTTTATAATATCAATAAGTTACCAATGATATGCAATAAAAATTATGTATTAACTTGATTATTATGTATTAATCTCATCCCGTGCAAAGCACGGGTCTTAACCTAGTCTCTATTATTATATCTATCTTTTGAGATATGCCAAGATATATTTCTAATGGTGTAAAAGTCATGTACACAATGATGTCAATGGCGGAGATTGATTGAAGCTTCAACCATGGTGTCTTTGCCTCTTCCTCTCCGTGCTCAACTTCTTCGTCCAAGATGCCGTAGATGTGAGGTCTCGTCCACCGGTGGTCATTGCTCTTCGTGGTGTCTCGTCAACATTGGCTTCTCCACCTCTCAAGCCCATGCCCTCTCCATCTCCAAATCGTGTTCTCTGCTCCGTCGTAGCTGACTCCCTGTTGTCAACAACGAAATTTGGCGAGAAGTGCAATCTGCAACATCAATGGAGGAGTATCACCTTTTTCACTTTTGGTCCTCTAATTTTCTGTTTCGTTCATAATATGCCTCCAATACTTTTAATGTTTCAATCTGGCCTTTTCGTGTGATGGTCCGTCAGCTTTTGATTCTTTTCATTCTGGCCCTATAGTATTAAATTTGTATATTAGTCCCCAATTTTATCCCCGAACTTTTTAATTGTTCACTCCAAACCTTGCAATATGCAAAATGAACCCAATAGTGTACCATATACACCTAATATACAATCAAAATGATTAAAATATTTAAAATGAGATGCTTAAAGTCACTAAAAACATAAAATGTCATATATGTACACATGAGTAGTTTTTGTATGACACATCGATGTACATGAGGATATTCTAGTATCTAATATCTATGTACACATGAATAGTTTTTTTATATATGCATGTTCTACGATTTTTAACCATAAGAAACAAAGGTAACACATACTAGTACACATAATCTCTGTTCACATGTTCCCATTGCACATATATACACATACATGTATGACCAATCGTAAATCGTAAATTTTAATTATAATCTCTATCTAATTTTTATAATTATGAATATTCTTTATTCATTTATTTCAACTTCAAATGATAACATTTTGTTATTTTTTCGGATAGTGTGCCACTGCAACCGTAAATGTGTACACCCTTCCATGTACGCCTTTCCATGTACGCCCGATAGTGTGCCACTACCACTGAAGTTAATTTACATATATATATATATATATATATATATATATATATATATATATATGGTTACCAAACCACACAACTCAATGTCGTGTTCTACTCGTACATCGCTTTAAAACTATATACATATACACATGTATTCTACTTGTACATCAAAATTATATCTTAACCTTGTATTCTTCTTGTACATCACTTCAATAATATACACATGTACACAAGTAAATATGTACACATATACACAAGTAAACATGTACATATATACACAAGTAAACA
Source organism: Brassica juncea (assembly GCA_018703725.1). Taxonomy (NCBI): domain Eukaryota; kingdom Viridiplantae; phylum Streptophyta; class Magnoliopsida; order Brassicales; family Brassicaceae; genus Brassica; species Brassica juncea. Next base: position 16,422,405 of record CM031941.1, on the reverse strand, counting down.
TGTACACATGAAAACAAGTAAACATGTACACATATAATCTTTGTACACATGTATACATTTATATATGCACACATGTTCACATACATGACCAATAATAAATCTTGATTACCATGACAAACATTTCAAAATTTTGAAGAAAAAATCAAAAAGGATGTTATATTATTTACTAATAAAAAAATTGTGTTTATAACAACAAATATTTTGCAAAAAAAAAAATCATGTCATATTATTTAGGAACATGGTGATATTTTATTGATTCTTAATATCTATTTAGTTCATTTAACTCAATTATGTGTGTAGTTATGTGTTTTATTGCTTTTTCATACATATTTGCATATTGTGGGGGTTGGACTGCAGAATCTAAAAGTTTGGGCTGACTGAAATTGAGGAGAAATATGCAAATTTACAGATTTGGTACCAAATTGAGAAGAATACAAAAGTACAAGGACCTAGGTTGCAAAAACGCAAAAGATGGACAAAACGCGTCGGCTTCAGAGGTGTGGATGCGACGGAACGGCGGCAGCAGCAAAGATGAAACGGAGGACGACGCTGTGTAGAGCTTTGAAACGAGGCTTGCTGCAGAGATGTGCTGGTCTGACAAAGATCTCGTCGGGCTTCAGAGATGTGCGGTTCCGTAGGAGATCTCGTCGGACTTGTTCTGGGCGTCATATGCTAATGGTGTGCAGAAAGTTACATTTATCAATTTATGTCGAGTAGTCTCACAACTTCAATAGTTTTACATCTCTTATTCAGACTGTAGTTATCGAAGGTTTGAGGAAGAAGATCAAGAATATTGATTTTGTGATTATTGAAAAATGTAAATGGAAGAATGGCTGAGATTAAAAATTGTTCTTTTTCTTTTAAAATAATTTAAAAGTGCAAAATGAAAGAGGGAAAGTGACGGCAGAAAAGTAACGGTTGGTTAAGTTTTAGTTGAGGGTAAAAACATAATCAACCATTAAAAACTACCTCAAGAGCTGAAACTTCCCTATAATGCAATAAAAACTTGGAAACTGCCCTGCAGTGTAAAAAACTGAAAAAACAATGACAACATGATCAACACACTATATGTCTTGGTGAGAGAAGCAAAAAGACCTGATCATATAATTACAAATGATTAGTTGTGTTGCATACATGAGCTAAACTTTGAATCGTTAGATTTTTAGGATGAAGGGTCATATATCCGGGATATGGTAGTAACATATCTCAGCGACAAGCTACCATATGAGAAGAATCCCTCATATTCATGATTTCAGCCAGAATGGGATGGGTATGCTTAATTAAACATTTTATGGAATTTAGATCATGGGATGGGTATGCTTCATTAAACATTTTATGGAATTTTGATCATGTAATAAAGGAAATCAAGAAAATTTTATATGACATAAGAAGAAAGACTGAGCGACCAATATATATCATGATCAAGCTGAATGGTTCACGAGTGTTTGTAGTCTCCTTCCCCTTCAAATGTGATATAAAAACTTGCATGAGTGTAAAATCCAGAAATGACACATTACACATGCATATTAGGACTACAACTTTGAACCAGTAGATCACAAGATTAAAATGGCTAATACTTTATAGATAACAACGAGAGGACATTGGAACTGGACAAATGGGTCAGAAAGAGAGAGAGTAAAGAGAGAGATTATGTTCTTAAGATATGATACAATATTGTGTAGTGAGATTGGAACAGCCTTTATCTGAGCTCATCTACTACCCTCAGCTACTTTATAGATCCGTTTCCTATTGTAAGTTAAAAATGGTATAAAAATATTCAATTCCAAAGGACTAGCGCTGCACCATCCGGATAAGCGGGTTAGATCAAGTGGTCCTTGCGTGTCCAAAAAACTTATGGTAGATTAAAATTGATTTGAAGAAAAGATCATCAATTTCCGCACAAAGAAAATGTTGAATTGAACACTCATTTAGACATATGATTATTTCGACAATGATAACCAATTTAACACCTCTAATTTATTGTTTGGACTCTGCAAATAGCCTTATTTAATCATGTATCTGTTTGAGTTTGATCATACCCCTGTTCGTTCCTCAAACGCCAGAGTCTGCGGCAATGGCGATTAATAACACGCACGAGAGAAAAATAATGATGCATCGTTGTTATATGATTGTCGTCGGTAACTGCCGCTGGTGGCTTTTTCACCATTTTTATGGTCGCTGTAAATTACGCACATGTGTTGTGCCGCTGCGTTCAGTTTTTGCATCTGTAAATTCAGAATTTTGATTTGAAGCTGACATGTGTCACACAAGATCCCTATTATATTTTTTGATCGCTTGTCATTGACGCTGGCGTTCAGTAAACGAACAGCGCTCATATCTAAATAGGGTCTTATTTTGAATTTAGACTATCAATGTCTAGAAAAAAATAAGTCTATATAAACGTGTACAACCCTCTGACACAACTAAACTAAACCAACTATAAACAAAAGATCATAATTTTCCTTTTTGTCAAACAACAAAGATTCTACAATTATAACCATGCGTATAAGGTGTGCCATCACCAGAGAAGAGTTGAACAAATTGGTTCCGTTACGTTACATATAGCTTTTTTCTTTTTTTTTTTTAAATGGAAAATAATTTATTAATTAAACCCCAAAAAGGGGATCTGAGTGAGTACATCGAGACGGAAAAGAAATTCCGGGGAGCCGTAGTTCCGGCGGTTCTAGGTTACATATAGTTTTTATACATAACATGCACCTTTACATTTGGTCTAAGTGCCTGGGAAAGAGCTAGGTGTGGTGCTTGATACGATGATGAATGCACAAACAACAGAAAGAGAGAAAACAGAGACCCAAGTATTCTCTGTATACATCTCCATCGCGTCTGTTAACGACAACCTCGTCCTGTTCTCTGCCCAGTTCCTTAGTCTGTCCGCTTCAGCTGCATATAACGCCCGTCCCTGCAAACATAAGACACATTTTTCGCGTAAGCGCGCAGGCTAAACTGTTAGAAGGATTTGCCGAGACCTGTCACTTACTTGGTCGTCAAACCACCGGCCTCTCCTGAGCCACGAAGTGACAATGGCTAGCAATATCCTAGGAGGAGTTAGGTAATTTACTGATTTTCCTGAACCTTTCACAACACGCATTCGTGGTACTAGCGTTCTAGCTACCGTCTCGGGAAGCTCGCAGATTATGTTAAACATCTGCTTGTTTTTTATACTCGAACCACTGCCAAATAAAACGTTGAATAATTTAATTTACCAAGAAAAAAAAAAGATTTGGTGTCGAAGCAAGTGGATACCTGAGAAGAAGTTCGGTAAGAACCATGCCCGGGGAAGCAGTGTGCAAGCCAACTTTTGTCTTTTGGGATTCTTTCACAACAGAGCCATGAAATTGCCTAAGTCCACATTTTGTTGACCCATATCTGCAATCATGCTCGAATCCATTAAGTAAAGATGAGCACCATTGAATCGAATGATTTAGGATGACTTACACAGCAGTGAGAGGAGTGCTAGAGCCTCCAGAACCAGCACCATCCATGTTAAAGATGTGTCCACCATTGTCCTGTTTACTCATCACCTCCATCGCCCCTCGTGTGCATAGAATCGATCCAATCAAGTTTGTGGACACAATCTGCAAACATTTCAGATAATTAGACCAATAAACTTCACTCCCCCCATTGCTCAAGCCATAGGTTAAAACTTTTATAAAGGATTCTTTACCTGCTTGATATCTTCTTCCGTGAAATCAAGCAACGGTCTGAAGCCTTTGTTAGTACCAGCATTGTTGATCTGTCCAAAGAACAAAGTCAGTAATGAAAACTATGATATTAAAGGGAAATTGTTTTAAAGAAATGAAATAATGTTTTTCTTTACCCATATGTTAATGGAACCAAGCTCTTCTACAGCGAATTTCGACAACTTCTCAACATCCTCTGGTTTATAAACATCACAAGCAATACCAACCACTTTAGCATAACCGAGTTTCTTTCTATCTGATTCACTAGCTTTACTCATAATCTCTTTGAGGTTTTGCTGAAGCTCTTTCACAGTCATATCAACAGATTCAGAACTGATTTTCACAAAAAGAAAACAAAACAAAGCGTAAGACTCCATTTAGTAAAAGAAACTAATACATATTATCACATATGAAGCTACAACCTGCGAGATGTAACGATGACTCTGTCTCCAGAGAGAAGAAACTCTCTAGCAAGTGCTTTCCCTAGTCCCCTCGTGCTAAAACATATCGTCAAAACACACATTAGCATAATTGAAAAAAAAAACAAAAAATCAATTTAGAATGTACAGAAAACAAACAAATTACCTCCCGGTTATAACAACATTGCGTGGACCGGCTCGGTAATGATCTTCCAGAACCATGTTAGCACCAGTCATGGTTCCAATGATAACTCCACCGAGCCAGCTATACCAAACCAATGAATTCATCGAGCTATCTCCACCTTTTCATTACAATACACACACAACTTGAGTCGGAACAAACTAAAGCTTTCAAACAATGTTTTAAATCACTAACACTAACCTGACAATTGAAATCCAATCAAGAGAATAGCTCCAGTGCTCGTCATCGTCACAATGTATCTAGCAATTTGAACAGCAATCTGCAAACAGATAACCAACCATAAATACCAAATACACATATTCATAACATAAACCATATCAATTCAGGTTAAGCTTGAAACGGAAGGGTCAGACTCTTTAAGACTTACCTTAGAGAAAACCATCTCTAAATTTTGAACTTTCTGATTATACTCATCCTTAGATAAGAACAGCCCCAACTTACTGACACCAGATTTAAGAGAATCCAACAACCCGTTTCCCTCTTTCTCACGCTTTCTCCGTCTCTCAACCTTTTTCTTCTCTAAATCACTCTCACACCGATGCACACAAACCCTATTGTTACGCTCTCTACAACTCAATCTTGACCCGACCCGTTGATGATCCATGAATCCGAGACGGTGATCCAAACATCGTGGGTAGACTTGAAGCTTCGTCAAAGTCACCATGGCTAAATCACAGAGGGAGTGATAAGCTTTGAAATATCATGCAAAAATATCTTACAAGAGAAGAGGCAGATAGAAGAAAGATATTTATTTTTCTTGTGGCAACACAAAAAAGATTAGATATTTTGATAATGGTATTTGTCCAAGGCGTTTATAAATAGAGATCGGAGAAGGAAAGGGATGAGGACGGGAGGTGGTAGAAAGAAAGAAGGAAGCGTAAGTGTGATGACCACACGTTACAGTAACCTCATCTTATTTGCCCAATAACGACACGTGTCACTTGTGTTTTTTTCCTTGTCGCTTAACATGCTCGGGATATTTTTCTTTTAATTGGGAGCGAGATCGATTCGGTAAAGTGGGAGAAAATGATGATATTATCAATTAATGGTGGGTTTTAATTAAAAAAGACCAATGTGTTTAGCTTGTGACATTGACAATTCCGTAAAAAGTCTTTTTTTCCTTCACCAAACTTGTTGGGTTTTTCGGACTTAAACAAAGTTTTTTTTTTCAAATGTTCGGTTTAATTTCCAGTTTGGTAAGAAATGAAACCAAAATTTGATTCGGATTGCAGTTTGGCCATGCTTTGTCTTTATTTGGATAATAGATCAGATCACTACTTTTTAGGATAATTAATTTAAGAGTAAACTAGACCTTGACCCGCCCGACCGGGCGGGTATTTATTTTATTTTTTATTTATTTTTGCTTATACCAATGATGCATTTGTAATAGTTAGTTTTATTACATTGAGTTTTTTTTGCATTTTTATTAACAATCAAATGTGTCACGAATATTTAGTATTATATAAAGAATACGGAAAATAAATAAAAAGATAGATAATGATACATTATATATGAAATATATTATTCAATTTCGGTAATTTCAAATATGTCGAAATAAATAATATGAAATATATTATTCAATTTCGATAATTTCAAATATGTCGAAATAAATAACTATGAGTTAGTAAGATAAATGAAATAGATAAATAAAGTATAGATTTTGTAACATCAATTCATTTATTCAGATTTTATGGATATACAATATATTAAAATGTTGATTTAAGATTTGTAAAGAATTAATAAAAGTGAATTATATAACAAATAGTTATTTTAGGAAATTATTAAATCGTCATATTAATGCTAAAATTATTTTAGGAAATATTAGGAAACTATTTTAATAATAAAGATAAAATTGAAATTGATTTAATTAGAGAAGGGAAGTTAAATTTTATTTTAAGACAACACATTAATGAAACTGAAAAAGACAAGCATTAAAATAGGAAATTTAATTAATAGTCTTAGTGGCATGCCATTGTAAATAAGTTGAAAAACTAAGGGGTATTTTTAAAGTGTACTTCTGAATTAATAAAATAGATTATTCAATTTCGATAATTTCAAATATGTCGAAATAAATAACTATGAGTTAGTAAGATAAATGAAATAGATAAATAAAGTATAGATTTTGTAACATCAATTCATCTATTCAGATTTTATGGATATATAATATATTAAAATGTTGATTTAAGATTTGTAAAGAATTAATAAAAGTGAATTATATAACAAATAGTTATTTTAGGAAATTATTAAATCGTCATATTAATGCTAAAATTATTTTAGGAAATATTAGGAAACTATTTTAATAATAAAGATAAAATTGAAATTGATTTAATTAGAGAAGGGAAGTTAAATTTTATTTTAAGACAACACATTAATGGAACTGAAAAAGACAAGCATTAAAATAGGAAATTTAATTAATAGTCTTAGTGGCATGCCATTGTAAATAAGTTGAAAAACTAAGGGGTATTTTTAAAGTGTACTTCTGAATTAATAAAATAGATTGTAGGGTTCGTATTCCGCAGAACTAAGATACAATAATCCAAAACCTGACTGATTTAAACCGTCTGGTTATATAATACTCGAAAGAGTTAGCCAAAATTAAATGGATTAACTCTAAGTGGAAGAAGAATCAGATTGATATATGATCAGATCAGATTGGAAGACCCATGATTGGAACAAAGCTATTATGACTACAACTATTTTTGAGTGAAACAAAGCTGGGTCAGTCGGTCTTACGCTCAGATTATGGTCAAGTAGTTCAATTTGTGAATTTAGAAAGTGTCCGGACGACTAATCAAACAATGCAGAATTGTGGGACAACATTAATTGGTCGGGTATCAGACAAAACAGTTGAGAGTGTTGGCTGAACTGAGATGAGCTGATTCAGATATGGATAGTCGGATTCAGACAAGGATGGTCCAATTCAGACAGAGCAGTTGGACTTGTCGGTTGGGACAGTCTGCCTTAATCTTAAGTTTTGACTAAGTAAATTTGCTGGAACATTTATTGACCAGATTTGGAGAAACTCGTGCAAACAAAGCATTTGACCATGGGGTAACGGTTTCTACTTTTTAGACGAAAGAAAAATTACAAGAACGGTTACTAGGATGCTTTTGTGGGTCTAAGCTGCTCAACTTCTCATATGTTCTTCCTTCCCTTTTTCTCCATTTTTCTTCACAAAAATATGGGTAAGAACCATAGAGAAACTGAGAGAGAAAAACCGTTGATCAAACGGAGTAATCAGAGATTTGGTTAGATCGATCATGTCCGAGTGAAGTACGATCGCCTCTTGGGGGATTTCGACTAAGGAACATTTGAGATTTCGAGATATCTGATAAACAAGTGCACTAGGTGTCATAACGACCAATACATACGACTATAAGAAAAAGGTTGTACGATTGTAGCCTTATCTGTAGAATGATAATCCTGAATGATAGGAGATTATTCTGAACTCTTTGATTTTCTTAATTTATTGTACTGCTCTTACTTGGATTGAGTAATCGGTTCATTCCATTGATGTGCATGCGGCTTTATACGTTTCAGTTATAGTACCTTACGGCAGCTTGTTGGTAGTTTTGGATTTGTATGAATGCCTGATCCCGTCGTTCGTTAATGAGGTCGAGATCGTCTAGGAGAATCTTATTATTTAGTTCTTCTCATTCCAGTAGTAACCTTCGTCTTACTCCAGGAAATTTGAGTTCTGCGTGAATTACGCATTCTGATCCATAAACAAGGGTGTAGGGAGCTTCCCCTGTTGCTGTCGGGGAGTCATTAGGTGAGACCAAAGGACCCCCTCAAGTTCTTCGGCCTTACGCCCCTTTTTAGCGTATATGCACTTTTTAAGCCCTTCTATGATCTATTTATAGCCTCAATCTGTCCGTTTACTTGCAAATATCGGGGTGTTGATTTGGTTAGGTGTCGATTTTGTTTATAGCCTCAACCTGTCCAATTCCTTTTTAGCATCGCGAATTTTAATAATAGGTGGTAAGTCGATGGAACAAATCTCATGGAGTTTATCAATGTAATTCCCATGATTACGTTGTATGATGTAGGATGATCATAGACAGAGAATTCTACGATTTTTGTTATATCATTAGCTTTAACTGAGAGGTTAATTGTACCAAGGGTCTTAATGGTTTCCCCCGAGAATCCCAATAATGGGCTTGGATTTTCTATGATTTTAAAAAGGTCGTCGATTTCCATTCTATCGACGGTACTTTTGAAGATAATATCAGTCGAGCTTCTAGTTTCGACTAACACTCTTGCGACGTTAAGATTTTGAATCATAAACTCGATGACGAGGATGTCATCGTGGGATTGGGCTCGATTGGCCGTTGCCATATCTTCAAACGAGATGATGTTGTCATCTCTTTTTTCTGACATCTTTCTTGATTAAGCGTTCAATGATTTTGAGTAAGAGAATCCGCCCCGCCGCCTAATTCAAGGGCCTAGATGTCGTAACCGAAATTCATACCGTCAAAAATTATGATGGGAAAAAGCGTAGCTTTCTTTAAAGGTTCGGATTCTCTGCATAACCACGGAAACACGAAAAAAGAGAAAGACATAAAAAGATAGTAAAGTTGCATAGAGGCATTTTATTGATTATGGCAAGAACAATGCAATACGAAATTACACCGGGGAGATTGCATGGAAATCCGTTAAAAGGGAGAAACAATAGAACAAAGCGAAAAATGTCTGAGCTTGCTAGTCTAACCACCTAAATAATACGTTCTCTAAAGCTGACAGGAGTCTCTCAGCACTTTCGTTTTTGGATCCCGTTCTTGAATGCCCTAAGTCTTGTTTATATAGTCTCTCAAAGTCGGTCATGTTGCCTTTTTCGCGGATTCATATCTTCCTTTTCTCCGATTTTTCCTTATCCGTCCAGATTCGAGTCTATCCTTTTCGAAAATCTCCAATTATCTCATTTTCTTCCTTATTCTTCTCTTAGTAAACCATAATTTGTGATTGGGCTACCTTTAACTTTAAGTCATAAGGGGGTCATTTTTGACACTTTTTACGATTTACGCGTTTTTGTTACGATTCTATTCTTGGAAAACCCATCAATTTTCTCGAGAAAACAATGTGTTTCTTGTTTACTACGTAAAATCTCAATGGCGACTCTGAGAAACAAAGAACATATCAGACCGAATTCAAACTAGAACATGATGAATGGAGGAATGGGTGATGAGGTAAGGCGATGAAACTCGGTGATGAGTCAGGCCATGAGGCACAATGATGAGGATAGAGGAGGAGCTCAAGGGCAATGAGCTCAGCGATGAGGTCTGGCGATGAGCTCATGCGATGAGGACAGTGAGGGAGCTTGAGGTCGATGAGATCAGGTGATGAGGTCGGGCAATGAGCTCAGACGATGACTGGAGAGAGGGAGCTCGAGGACAATGAGCTAAAAGTGATGAGGTCGGTCGATGAGCTTAGACGATGAGCTCGGTCAATGAGCTCAAGAGATGAGAAGAGAGAGGGAGTTCGAGGGCGATAAGGTAAGGCAATGTGAACTGGTGATGGGGCAAGGCAATGAGGCAGGGCGATATGGTCCAGCGATGAAGCCATCTTCTACCCTTTTCTCGTATTTTCCTTTTTCCTTTAATGTTTTTGCCTATTCTCACCTTGCCTTCGAAGCTCTTCCGATGAGTTTTCTATGAAATTTTTGTGGGAACCGAAATTTGAATGTCAATTTTTTTAGGGAAGAATGCGTAGCTTTCCTTGAGGTCAGGATTCTCTACCATAGCAAACTACAAGTGATCAAAAAGATGCAGAAAATAAAGATATACAACAAAAAAGTTATAAAGTAGATATTTATTTCAAACTTCCGTATGAGCGTTCCCGAGACAAAACATACATGAAGTTCATCTTTGTCGGCTTTTCTTCCCGATGCTATGATTCAAATCAATTTTTGAATGCACATAATTTTGGTTAATCTTAAATTTCTCGATCTTAGCTCAGCTTTTTCAACTTTTTTATATACGTTTTCCATCGCTCAAAATTCTTTTTTAAAAAATATTTTAAATATAAAGGTATAGATTATTTTTTTTGTTAGGTTTAAGTTTAAAGATAAATTTAAATTATTTACACATACCTTAATCAGCTTTTAATTTCAAAACAAATAGATTTGAACTAATTGAGATTTTAACAAATAAAGGTATTCAGCCAAAAAAAATATTAAAGGTAATATATATGTATCGGTATAATTCATTTTTGTAGACCAGCAAATTATAAGCAAACTAATACCATAACTGGAGTTGGACGGACCCAAAAAAAATACAGGCGCTCCTTTCTCTCTCTCCTTATCCTCTGAAGACAACGCTCCTCCATCCAGATATTCTCCGACATTGATCGGTGCTTCCCAGCGCGTCCGGCCATCGGACGCCTCCCTTTCTCCTCCTCAGTTTTCGTCTTTGCTTCCCGACCTCTCCACTGCTTCCATTGCCTTGTTCCGGTCTCTTGCCAGGTGTGTTTCTGCTGCTCTCTGATCCTGCGCGCGAGGTTATCGTGGGTGATGGAGACAAAGCTTGTTCTTGAGTCCTAACGCCGTGGCTAGAGGTGGTTTTGGTCGGTGGAGTCGAGTTTTTAGCGGCTGAGAGATAGATTGCGTTTCCCATTTTAAATCCTCTCTCACGTCATGTTCGCTCGCGGTGGTGTATTGGAGCGTTGTCTGGTGGGTTGTGGTGTATCTGCTGCTCTTGACTGGCGTGGCGTGTGGCTCTTTCATTTCGAATCGGGAACTCTTGCGGGTCGTAGGAGTTCATCTCCTTCTTGATGGATTCAAAGGTAGCTCTGGCGGTGATTCACTATGGAGCCGAGTCAAGGTCGGGTATGCAGGCTGCGTTGATGGTACTTGGCCGCTCTGGCTCGTGACAACGTGCTGAGAAGATGCCTACCCAGTCGTCTATGGCTGGTTCAAGCCCTCCTCGAGGCATATCGTGTCTTTCCAATAGCATTTCGGCATCACCAAATCGAACTCTCCAATGGTTTGCGGCCGCATTCTCAATCTGGAGTCTTGGTGCTAGTGTTTATTTCTCTGTTTTCACTGTTGACACAAGTGATTTTTTGTCGAGCACTGTCACCGTTTCTTCGGTTCTCGAAGACGGCAAAAGGCGTCCCGGTGTGTTCAGTTGCCATCCCAGTGCTGGTGAAGGGTCTTGAATCCTCATTGGTAGCATAGCTGACTTATTTGTGCAGGTCTTTAGCGCCTTCTCAGTTTCGGTGTGTTGTTAGGAGGACAGGCCCTCTTTCTATAGGTTAATGGCAGCAGTAGCAGGCAGTTGCTTGGGTTGGGAGGTGGCTTCAGACGCTGTGTGGCGTTGTGTACAATTCTGGGCTTTGGTGGCGATTGCAAAGCTCTAGGTATGTATCCAAAGCCCTCCCCTATTAGTCGTCTGACACTTCATTATTAGAAATGGTTATAAGCACAGTGGAGTTCATTGGAAGCCAGCTACTCTGGAAATGACACAAGAAGTCCCGGCATCCTCGGTAACGAGGATAACCTCACCTTCAAGTGGTTTAGTTGATGGTTGAGAATGGTAACCAATTCTAGAGAATTTCGAAAGACGGATTAGTGGAATGTGCGGAGTTTAGTGGGTGAGCGAAACTAGCTTTGTTATGAGATTGATTTTAGAAATTTTGTTCGAAACCTGTTTGTAACAAATTCCCATTTTAACGGATTGAATCAATATATAATTATTAAAAAGAAAAAAAAAAGAAAAAAAAATTACCATAACTGAACATATGTTTGACCAAAAAATTACTCAACAGATGAAATAATTCACAAATATAACGAAGGTTACGTGTTCAGTTTTGACCCTATCTGATAAGCTTAAGAACCCGTCTTAGATATATTGGTGTGTACTTTTAGAGCTACTAGTTGCATAGCCCCCGCGCAGGCACGGGGCCGGTGATATTGTTGATGTATCGGGTAATTTTGTGTATGTGATTTTATCCATTGATTATGCTCTTGAATATTTACCGAATATTGTTTGATGATCATACCAAGAATAGTAAGGAATGAGACAATGAATTTTGAGTTTGAAACATGAAATTATTATTTATTATTACCTTGTTTTGGTTCATAAATTACTTTCCCGACACATTGGGCAACTTATATTTGTACGTAGCCAATGATTAATGCAAAGACAATGAAATTTATGACCGCAGGCGAGTGTCGAAATATTGGTTACATTGGTATAATTCTCAAATCAGATGGTGCATATATGGTTTTCCTCTTCGGTTGTCGGGTTACTTCTAGGTCCATGATGATTAGATCAACGTCAAGTCTTGCGGTTGCATTTAGATTGTAGTCTCTAATGGCGAGAGTAACTTGAAGATGTTGGGATATAATATTATGGTTTCCCTCATTAAATTCATCACATATTGGTTAGTCTCCTCAGTAAGGAATGTAGAGTCGGGATGATGAATGTCATGATATGATAACATGAAATCTAATGATTCAGCGACTGAGTCATTGTAATAACCTTGATTGTCAAAAATTGATGGTACCTGGAAATCGATGACCGATTGTTATGTGTTTGGTCTTTGTATATAGACCTGGAGTAATTGTCTAGGATTTGCTCCTGTTGATGTTGTTTGGTGTGAGAGTCGATGGGTAAGAAGTGAATTGTTATTCATGTTTGTGTTTGGTTGTGAAAGCTTATCACATTGTAGATATGTTTATAGATTGTTAGGAATTGATGTTATTTTTGCCCATTTATTTTTACGTTTGTTTATATAGTGTATTTATTATGATGTTGAATATTGAAATTAATGTTTTAGTATTTAATTACGGTGATTTATTGAATTCTTCTTGTTATGAAGACTAATTTTCTCTTTGTTTGTTATGATATTTAAAATGGTCAAACAAGAAGAATTGTAAATCTTCCATAAAAATATTAATATTTTTTATTTTCATAAAATGTTGACCTTCACAATGGCTTAATGTATAGCTTTACTTTCAAATTTATCGAAGAAATATCTTGAATACAAAATGAGGATTCTATTCATATTGTTATATAAATATTTATTTTAGTGGTTTATTTGAGCTATGGAGTTTTTTTTTGTTGTCTTTCTAATTATTTGAACTGTTGATCATAAAATTGAAACTGTTTCCCTAATGTTTTATTGTAAAGTTTAGTAATCGTGGGTTTAAAACGTTGGGCTCAAATTACAATGGGCCTTTTCCGAACTGTTATATTGGAAAACATAAAAGTATGATCTTTATTGTTTATTCCGTCTTCGGGAGAGCTTCACATCTGCGATTATTTTCCTAATATGCATAAGTGTGTGAGTTTGGAGGGCGTAAGCGCGGGGTTATGAACAGAGTTTCATCTCAATATTTGCTAGAGTTATTGTAGTGTGAGTTTTGCGTTTTCGGTCGATCATTGTTTTTCAAGTTTTTTTATTGTTAAAGGGTTAGAGTTATGATGATGAACTGTATAGGCATTGTTCTCCCTTTATGAAGGACTAAACTTTGTTAGTAATGTGATAGATATAGTTTGTAGTGTTGCTTACTGTGTCACTGAGAATTATTGTTTGTTTGTCTTTTTTATTTGTTTATTATACTGTTGAGAGTACATAAATTAAATTAAAGTTGTTGAGAGTAACTTTGTTTCTGGATTTTTTCTCCAGATTAATTGTGTACATTGTATGTATTAAGTAATAATTTTTATTATATTTATTATGTTTGTTATAATTTTTTATTTTATTTATAAACTTGTTGCTTTTACAGAAACTTTAAAACAAATACATGAAGACTTGTATAAATAACTATAAAATGAGTGATAATTTTGAGTGTTTGGACCTTAAAGGATTTTCAACAAATTTATGTATTTCTCATAAGAAGACAATAGCATTGGTATTTTGACATTGAACATGTAAGCTATTTTCACAAGACAAGAGGAGTGAGCAGGTGGAGATGTTGTTGTCGCATTTGTGTCTGTCTGGATTTTCTCTTGTATCTCTTGGTGTGCATGTGTTTGTTTCTCTTTAATTTGATGGGTAATATGTAAACAAAAATCGTTGTCTGTTATATTTATAAGAGTTCATAATTTACTCAGCTTTTTTCGTTTAGGTGATTTCCCTGATCTTGGTTGTCTTCTTTGTCTTCTTCATAAGCATCTGCGAAAGTATGTTTATAATTTGTTAAATAACTGGTTGTGTAGTTTTTGCTCAAAAAAAACTGGTTGTGTAGTTTGTATTTGTTTACCTGACTCGATTGTATGTCGTTGAGTTTTAGTTAATGTGCTTGGTTTGGTATATTTGGTTTAAAGTTATTTGTAAAATTAGACAAATAAGGTGATCATTAATGATTCGTCATTTTTTTGGACTCTAGTTTTTGGATTCTAGTTTTTGTTGTTTTGATTATTTGGGTTGTCGTGGTTTCTTTTAAGCTGTAAAATAAAGGTTTGTGTGAAATTAGTTTGATAAGTAAGGGAGATAAATAGACGACCACAGATCTTGGGTAGGAAATATTTCTAATCATTGACGTTAGTACAATATAGACAGTAATTGTGTGTTGATTTTTTCTGACTGGTCATAGAAGATACGGATAATGACTCGAGTTGTTTCTTTTGTGAGGTCCAAGCTCTGGACAGAACGGATTTGCCCAACCACATGTGAGTTTAAATATCATTTATAATATCGAAACATAATATAAACCCGTATGTAATATGATAATATACATGGAAGTTTGAGGTTTGTGTTTGCAATCATTTGGAGATTGTCGAACAGCCTAATCATGACTGGAGATTGATCTCAGGAGCACTCGTGATGACTTCATCAATAATGGTTGATGCAATGAGGAATTGATGATCAGTTATTTTGTACATATTTGAGCACCTAGCAATTTCAAAACGATCGATTTTCACGAACTGGCTTTCAAAGATGGCATGTAATGATTAGCACATCCGGCGGGAATAAATCCATGAATCACAAAATCTGCAAATAATATTATTCAACAAAAAATCAGGAAATCAATTGAAAACAATTTATGTTAAATAAATGTGATAGATCAAATATTAACTTACCATAAACTCTCTGTCTTTCTTAAATTTCAAGGAATCCCAAAAGCAGAGGAGGCCAACGACAATGCTCTGATTACTACGACCAATAAGGAGAAACTCGAAGGTTGAGTGACAGACGCCGGTGACGCTGGTTTGAGAAACTGGAGAGGCGGAGAGAGACATTTTCTAGAAGATGGTTAAAGCTAAGAAGAATAAATGATTTATGTGGAGATGCAAATTGGGTTCATCAAAGATGAGAATATATATATATATATATATATATATATATATAGGGTTTATAGAGGGGCTACAAAACAGAAATATTTATGATCAAGCGATTTAAGATGGGGAGATGAATAGTTCACCGGTAAAAAAAATTACGAACAGACAAACAGCGCAACTCTATAACTCAGTCTGATACAATGATGAAAAGAATTCTAACTCATGTTAAACAACGACGATTTACAATATGAGAAAACTATAATTGTTGCAAACTTAAGCTATTTCTTAATATAACGTGATGAAACTTTTTAAAAATTAATCCCATAATACATTTGTAGGCGCGCCCTTAGAGAAAGCCCAAGAAATAATGACTTCCAACCTTCATAAATATATATTAGTTTCGACCATCAATGTACAAATTATTGATTAGTTCAGTGGTATAAATGGTGGATGTTGTATCTTAATAATCTGGGTTCAAATCATGGATTGACATTTTTTAACACTTTTTAAAAGTGGGCCCCACAAAAACGCTGACGTGTCGGCCTCAGGAGTAACTCAACTGCCCCATTATATTATAGATTGTCATATTATAAAATATAACCAAGCATATATAATTATTAATTAAATGTAATTTGTATCGTGAGACGATTTGAGAAAAAGAAATCTTAGCTTCTAATCAATCAACCTTGTACATGCTTATATATATCCAACTAATTCAAATTTTAACTTAATTTTTAATGTCAATCTAAATTATTTAATTAGTTTCAAATATTAAATGAATCAGAAGATATAATCTAATTTTTACTACAACACAACATAGATAATGGTTTGGTTCTTGCAAATGTTTTTATTTATTCTATTAGCATACCACACATGTAAAAAAAATATTAACATTATAATAACCTAATAAAATTTTATTAATATTTTAAAATAATATAAAATATAAATTTAAAAATTAAACCATAATTTTCAATTATCAATGAAACTTATGAAATCAAACTCCTATTCATCAAAGTCTTAATTGCATTTTATATGAATTCTTTCTTCATCGGAGTCCATAGTAACACATATTAACAAAATCTAAAATAATTAAAAACATACTTCTATTTAACTAAAATTTTCTAAATTAAAAGTAATAAAATATATATTTCTAGTAAAAGCTAAATTTTTTTTAATTATAACGTCAAGAAATTGTATTCTTTGGAGTCATATGTTTTTATTGGTAAGATGATTCGGTGACATAAATGAGAAGAAAATTTCTTTTTAAAAACAATAAATAAAAAAATATTAAACGATTTAATATTATTAAAGTAAACATAAGATAGACAATTAAAGTTATAAAATCATTGCTAAAATTTGATAGTAATCATTAATAATAATTATCTCTGAATATAATGAAAAGATTTATTAAATAATCACTAACTTTTTTTTAAAAACTAACAATTCAAAAGTTAATTATTAA
Organism: Brassica juncea; assembly: GCA_018703725.1. Classification (NCBI taxonomy): domain Eukaryota; kingdom Viridiplantae; phylum Streptophyta; class Magnoliopsida; order Brassicales; family Brassicaceae; genus Brassica; species Brassica juncea. The sequence continues at coordinate 16,405,396 of CM031941.1, read as the reverse complement.
AACTAATAACTCAACCTAAATCATGGAATATGACAAATAAGCTTCTAAAAATAATAAAACAGAATAAATAAGTAAAATAATCTAAAATCAGGAAAACATTACACATAAGTGAAACTGAAATTACCACCTAAAATTATTTAAAATAGAGATAAATAAAATTACCAATTAAAATAATTAAAAACATGACATATAAACAACCTAAATTATGGCGAATATGACAAATAAGCACAACTAAAATTATTAAAAATATAACAAATTAAAAGTTACCTAAAATTATGGAAAATGACAAATAAGCAATAAACAATGACAAATCATCAAAATTACCTAAAATTATGGAGAAGCTGACAAGTAAACAAAATCACTTCATAAATAATAGTATAGATCGCTAGATGTCGACAAAAAAAAAGCAACCACTAGAGTATGTGTGTCTCTTCAAACCGTCGATGAATGACTGTACAAAAAGAAAAAAAAGCAAAAACCTAATTATAGATTCAAATGTTTACAAACGTAGTTAATTGTAACAAAATTTTTACATATATTTATGTATCCCATGATTGTTTATATTCATCGTTCTGAGAATGTATCGTCTGATTCATTAGCTAAAATAACAAAATTCTTTCATAGAGAATTGTATTATATTAGTTGTTCCGTTCCGGTCTGTTTCTTCAGACCACCTCAATTTTGAGGAATAGAATATCTGTTCGAGGGATATATATATATAGAACAAGATAATATATCATAAACTTCAATGAAAACTAAAGTAAAACTATTCAATAAAATTTAATGTCCAGGAAAGCTTCCCACCTCCACAACATCACCACCACCACCCACTAACATTAAACATTGAGAACATTCATAAAATTTAAGACATACACAATAACATAAAGCTGAATTCCTAATATATATAAAGACTCAACCTAACTCTTCCTATTTTCCATTCAACTGATTAAGCAAAAAGAATATTTGAACTAAAGATTTTATTACTTCAGCTTCGATAACCATACTAGATTTTGACCCGCGCTTTAAAAGCGCGGGATTATTTTTATTTAACAATTTTTAATAGAAATTTTAATTCCAAAAAATTATATATATATATATATATATAAAAATTTAAGGTGCGTTAAATTTTTCGGATTTGAAAAAAAATTAGGGTTGAACATTTTACCCGATACATGAACTCGAACCCGAACCCGAACCCGGTCGAAAAAATCCAAACCAAAATAAAAAATACCCGAACGGGTATTGAGTTAGAAGAGATTGGATATCCGAATCCGAACGGATTTTCAAAAATAACATAACATATATATATATATATATATATATATTAACCATATTTCTTGTTTACTTCTCTTATTTTATTCCAAATATTTATATTAATGTTGTACATGGCTCAAAATCATATAATATACTTATAGTTGCGGATAAAGTGATATGCTATTCATTTAAAATGCATCTTAAGCTTTTTTTTGTCTCATGTACTAACAAAAGTTGTATTCAAATTCTCAAAACAAAAACTAAATTAATGTTTTTCTATTTTTAAAATTTTGTTGCCAAACTTATTAATTGTTCAACCTATTAAAAATTAAAGATCAGCTAAGTTAACTGTAAAATTAAGTATAAGAAACATGAGTGATTGAAGAATTTGATTTTTTTTTTTTCAAAATCTATAATATCTGAACCTGATCCGAAATAACTCGAACCCAAAAACTAAAAATATCCAAACGGATTAAAGTATTTGAAAATCCAAAATATCCTATCCGAATACAAACATATACACGAACGCCCAGACCTAAAAATCATTATGGCCCATGCCATATACTATTTTAATTAAGATAATTAAAATTTAGATGAGAAATATTTTATTAAAATTATAATTTTAATTTTTTGCAACTTTCTAGTTTTTACGATCTTAAATTTATGAATAAAATATGCAATTTTGTTTTGTGATGTATACTGTTTATCTTTGTGGAAAATAATTTTAAATATAATTGCAGATCTGTATTTATAGGTTTTAACCCGTAAGACTGAAACAATTGCAATATTTTTAAAGAATATATATAAATTTGATACTATTAAATTAATTTATATTTTCAATATTATAAAACTGAATATGATGATATAATTTTCACATCTTTTTCACTGCTCTATTTTATAACAATTTATAATAAATTTGATTTAATATGTTATTTAACCTATTTCTATTTGATTAATATTTTATATATTTAATAGAATAATTATAAAATATGTATTCATATTTTCATGTTTTGTCGATGACTTATGAAAATTTAAACCGAGAGATTCTGCTTGTCTTGCTATGGCAGTGAAATGATTATATTATAAAATGCAAATCTGCATGCATATTTTAAGTGTTCTAAATTATTTGTAACATAATGACGTGTTTAATCGTATTAATTTTGTATATTTTTTATAACATGAATTTTGGAGATGAGTTTTTTTTTTAAATGAGATATTTTTATTCATAGAAAAATAATTTGAAAATGTTATTATAGTTTTTACTTCTATAAATTAAAGCTTATAATTTTAAGAAACCATTAAATTTATAATATATTAGTCTTACTGTTTCATTAAAATATATTTTCTTATATCATTATTATTGATTAACTAATATATACTAATGTCAATCTATATATTATATACTATTTAAACTTTTTTGATTTAATGAGAATAAATTGCTTATAATGTATTTTAATAATTTGGGCTTGGATCAAATAATAATCTTATGAGTAATGGGTCAGTGAAATGTTATCTAGTAATTTTGTTTTTCTTCTCAACCCATTGGTAAAGGTTTGTCAAATTGATTAACAATATAATCAACTGGTGGCCTAGGCATTCTTGTAATGTAGGCCAATTAGTTTAGGTTGTTATACAATTTACAGATTCAATTAATTCTAGGCCATAAAATCTTTCAAAATGTAAAGTCTCGAAATTTTTATGTAAATCACATTTCTGAAGTTAATGCATTTTCATAATCATATCTCATAAATTTAAATTTTGTTAACAAACTATTTGAACATGGAAAATCCAAAAAAAAACATTTTTTTTTTGTTAAAACAGAAAGTTTATAATTTTTTAATAGTGGATGTTAGATAAGTTTCCGAAACTGGTGGGGTAAATTGGTTGCTATGAAATATGAATATTATTAACACGGTTACTATATATCTGTTATAAATATTCCCCCGGGTATTAGAAAAAACAGCAATATAGTTTGTTAGAATAAAAAGGATTAAGTAAAAAATAAAGATAAATAAAAACATAGTCTAAAAATATTCCAATGACAGAATCTTGTAAATATGGTTGAAATCCAAGGTGGTCTCAAAAAAGGCACTTTGGTTTTAATAGTATTGATTGAAATATGGGAATTTGCCAAAACTAACATACAACTTGATTTTAACTCCAAAATTATACCCAAACTTGAATCAAATGCAAAACTAACTTAAAAGCCTTATGAAATTACAGCCCAGCCCCTTGTGACCAAACAAAAAAAGAGAAGCAATTTTATGAATATAACCACAGTAAGTCGTCTGAGATGTTGGAATTCGTCTGGACGACTGAATTGTAAGTCGTCTGGACGACTGAATTGTAAGTCGTCTGGAACCAGTTTATCTTAAAAATAATTTATAAATTTTGTTAAAATATTTTGATGAGTAAAAAATTAAAATCATGTAATTATAAACAGTTTTAAGTGATAAAAATTAAGATATGATAAAATTGATTTGTTTTCAACATAGATGAGTGGATGTAGTGAATCATGATATTCTTTGGTTTAGGGGTTTGGCAAACATATGTTGTAGTATTGTATGTATTCTTAGGGTTAGATTTTGAAAAACTGAAATGTTTTTTTCAAAAATTAAATTTTACCTCTATGTGTTTATTTCTGTGTATAGTAAACACTTTTCAAGTTTAATTTAATTTTATGAAGTGTTTAATTAGATAATTAAGTTTAGGGGTTATGTTTAGGGTTCAAACGATTTATATTTCAGTCGTCTGGTGAATAATTTAAACCAGACGACTTACAAGTAAGTCGTCCTAATATTCCCGCCTAAAATTTAAGAAATTTTATTTTCCCGCTTAAATAATTTAAACCAGACTATTTACTTGTAAGTCTTCTGGATGACTTATATTTCAGTCGTCTGGTGAATAATTTAAACCAGACAACTTACAAGTAAGTCGTCCTAATATTCCCGCCTAAAATTTAAGAAATTTTATTTTCCCGCTTAAATAATTTAAACCAGACTACTTACTTGTAGGTCATTAAGTCGTCCTAATAATTCCCGCCTAAAATTTAAGAAAATTTTATTTTCCCGCTTAAATAATTTAAACCAGACGACTTACAAATAAGTCATCCAGACGACTTACAAATAAGTCGTCTGAATTGAAAATATTTAACCTAATTGGATTTTTTGTCTCCCTATATATAGAAAAATTTACACATTCTCTCTCCTCCTCTCAAATGTCTGCAACAAAAATGTAATGTTTATCTTTCTAGAACTCTCCAACCTCTCTATAATCTCTTTGAACTTATAAACACCAAACTTTATAACAATCTATTATTTTTGACTCTATGAACCATAAAAAATATAGAATCAAAATCTTGGGTTTTTTAGCTCAATGTGGAGAGAAAGTGAGAGAGATGTTGTGTTTAGCTCATAAGAATGGAGAAAGAAGAAGAGTAAATCGATTTTGGAAGCATTAAGAGCTTCAAATTGGTTGTTCATAGTGGTTAGGGTATTGATAACAATGACAATCTTGTAATTACTTGAAGATTATGAGAGTGACAGAGTAAAAATGTCATTTTCGAAAAAAAAAGAAAAAAAATTTGATAGCATTTTCGTGAATTATATGAACTTGTGGGGTGAATAAAGCAAAATCAATTTCCAAAAAAATAGAGGTTAGTTTTGAGTTTGACTTCAAGTTATAGGTCAAATCTGCAAAAAGCCCTTGAAATATTTAGCTTATTTACAGAAAACATCAAAATGTACATAAAACCAGATGTATATATATATAGAGGTGGACCATGATCTAATTTCTCCATCCAAAAATCTTTGACCTAACTCTTGTTTCTAACTCTCATATGTCACAATGAAAGAGTTAGGAATCTTACATAAATGCACTGCACTGCTACCTCTCCTTTTATAATAAAGGTAATCCAGACTTGCCAAATCGATACCCAAAGCTCTCACTAACAATGTTGGGGACGAGAAAATGGTAAATTTTTTTGTTGAACAATATCGTCAGCAATCTTCTTAGCATCAATGGCTGCACCAAGCAATCCAAGCCTTGTGAAACCAACTGCATACAGTCCTCTTTCGCCTTTCCATCCATTAGGAAAAGATTGTCGCGGGAATCCATCTTTCTCAAAAAACATGTCCATACCCTATAAGAGAAAAAATCAAATTCAGAACAAGTTAATTCAACTGTTGAAAATTTCAGTAAGTTGCGATATCTCAACGTCAGAGAATTAAGAATAATGAAGATGTGGACGCATCATCGCACACGGAACATGGTACACACCTTTAGCCACATGGGTACATTGCTTTTGTAACCCGTAGCGAGTACAATGGCATCGAAGTTATCCACGCTCCCATCAAAAAACTCTGCCGAATGTTGCATTACCCGTTTCAACTCCGGGTACACCTAAAAATCAAATACATATATAGAAAAAAAAATTTCACTATACCATAATCTCACCCTTTTTTTCTGGTAATCAATATGAATTGCAAATAAAACTTAACTAATGTACCTTGATGTGTCCACTTCGGATTTTGGCGAGAGTGCCAACGTCCAAAACAGGAGTCTTTCCGCATTTGATCTTTCGTTCAAGAGGACCTAGTTTTGGCCGAATAAGTCCCAATCGATCCGTATCCCCAAGAACCAGTCGAGACATACTTAACAAGAACCGGTCTACTACTTGCACTGGAAACCACTTTAGCAGGCTCGTGGATATTCCGAAAGTCGATATACCAAGCATTTCTTGAGGTAATACGTGCACCTGCAGCGTTAGTCAATAACACAATTAGTTGACAGCCCGCAAATGGAAACCTTATTAATCAACATCATCCTCTTACTGAGAATTTAGGGCATGAGTACTTTCTTGAAAAGTGTAAGAATAAAAGAATAACATATGCTTGCTAATCTTGGTAACCAAGAGGTCATTAAAAGTTAGTGTTTAAGCCCAATATAGTAACTATTAAAGTACCGAGGGCATATGGAGGATACTATACTAAAATGACATCAGACTTTTGTGACATATACCAAAGAGAAAAGTTTGTTGTTATTCTTACCGAGTCACGAACCACAAGACAAGGATGAGCATTGAAGTTACAAAGATCTAAACATACTTCCATGCCGGAGTTTCCACATCCCACGACCAAAACCTTCTTCTTTCCAAACATTTCGCCGCTCTTATAAGAGCTTGTGTGGAGGATTGGGCCACCAAAACTAACTATTCCATCAATCTCCGGAATCACCTCTTCCGCATTCTCCCCTGTCGCCACAACAAGCCACCGAGAAATATACTCCGATGTCTCCTCATTCTTTCTTCCGGCAGTCCTCACCCTCCATAAACCGAACTGTCTATCGAACTTCGCCTCTTCCACTGTTTGGTTAAAAACAGGTTTTAAGCCAAAGTGTTCGGTATAGGATTCAAGGTATTCTACGAACTGCTGCTTTGTAGGGTATGTAGGGTAGCGTGAAGGGAAAGGCATTAAAGGAAGCTCACAAAATTGTTTTGGGAGATGCAGCCGGAGACGTTCATATGTTTTGAGTTGCCATAGTGAGGCTATGCAATTAGAACGTTCTAGAATTAAACTAGACATGTCTCTAGACTTCAGACACGCCGCCACTGCAAGTCCAGACGGTCCAGAACCAACAATGATTGGCCCAGGGATCCATAAACACCTTGATTCCTCCATAAAAGGATCATGGACTCTCTTGCCTAGTGTTTCTGTTAAAAACTCCATAAAAGAGAGAGAAAACAAAGAAGATAGAGAAACAGATCTGAAGATGCGCAAGAAGATGCAAGAAGTGAAGTTGAAGACTGATTTTGCAATAGGTTTGTTAACCTCTTTTCTGACTCGTGGATAATTATGTCCCGAGAACCAGGGAAAAAAAGAGAATGAGTTTTACTGATCTTATCTACAGAAACAATTAAGAAATAAATAATATAGAAATAGATAAGAAAATTGGATATTCCCTTCAGATTAGGGGAGATCGAAGGGTGAAGATTTTGTAATCTTCGTTTTAATAAATTTCTCAAGAATTGAGTTTTCAAATTAAGAAAAGAAGAGGTTTGCGGTTCTGAAAGAAACATTTGGGGGAGACCAAGTAACTCTATATATGAGTTGAAAAGAGAGTGATATATACATATGACACAATGAACTAGAGATATATACATATGTCTATTTGTATATATAGGTTGATAGGAGGTTTTTTTTTTTTCTTAACATCAAACGGCCATTCTATTACTCAAACTAGAGGTGGTCTGGGTAACCAGACCGGAATAAAACAACCAATAAAAAAGAGATCTCTATGAAACGATCTTGCAGTTCTAGCTAAAGAGTCCGATATCCGATTTTGATCCCGTGGATCATAAGTGAGTTTGAAGTCTGGAAAGCATATCTTCAGAGTTTCTATCCTCTCCAGCTCTGTTGCAAACCTTGGCCAAGCATGAGACTCCTTCGCCATCGCAATCAGATCCTTGCAGTCTGTTCCAAAACTCTGGCATGTCGAGTGTTGGAGCATGCTCTCCATCGCCCACCTCAATGCTTCTAGTTCATAATGAAGAGCAGATTCCTTTCGAATGTAATTTCGCGTCCCCATTATTTGAACCTTCCCGAGCCTATCTATTCAAACCCAACCGCTTCCACTGAATCGTGCCGTATCTATCCATGATCCATCCACCAAACATATATTCCTCAAGCTTAAGACTTGAGGTTCCACTATACCCGGATCGCGCGGGACCGACGGGGTCCTTTCGTTTGCTTTGAACCAGGCCTGGCATTCACTCTCTGCATACCAAACTAGCTCCATTGGGTCTCTGTCAATCCCTCTAAATAGCTTATCATTCCTTGCCTTCCAAATATACCAAATTATCCAAGGATAAGGATCCCTGTCTAATTCAGGCTCAACAATATCGTTCTTCCTCCAGAAAAGATAATCCATATTTGCGTACAGACTAGGCCGTGGAAAAATATCTGGGCTCTTTGAAGTTTTTGACAGATACCATGCTTGTAAAGCTGGCGGGCATTCAAAGAGATCGTGTGTTACTGACTCATCTTCTTCTCCACATCGTGGGCAATAGTTATCACATCTCATATTCCGACGTATGAGGTTTCTCGTAACTGCTACTTGACCTGTTATCAACTCCCATATAAGATGACATATCTTTTGAGGCGCCTTTATCTTCCAAGCGAAGGCTTGTAGCTTTGTTATGCTAGGCTCCAAAAGCTATCTTTCTTCGTCCTCCCTTAATAAGTTTCGAGCCACCCAATATCCTGATTTAACAGTATATTGTCCATTCTTTGTGTAGTCCCAACATAATGTATCTCATCTATGAGAGGTGCTAGTTGCCAGGCTCCTAATTAGGGGTATGTCTTCAGGTGCTATGTAACTCTCCAGTAATCCAACATCCCATTCCTTCGATACACCGTTGATAAGATCGCTTACTCTCATGTTGGGGTGTAAGACTGGAAATGTAGGTCGGGCTGGCCTAGCTGGTATTGTTGGGATCCAAGGGTCTTCCCACACCTTAATTTCAAATCCAGAATGAACTTTTTGCCTAATTCCCAGAAGCAAGAGCTTCATAGCTGCTGAAATGCTGGTCCACACATATGATAGACTGTTTGTTATGGTTGTCCGCAAAGGCGAACTCAGCTTCAAATATCTCCCTCTCAATACCCGAGCGACCAAAGAGTCAGGATATTGAACTAGTCTCCAAAGTTGTTTTGCTAATAAAGCCAAATTAAATTCATGAATCATGCGGAAACCAATTCCTTCTTCCTCCCTTGGTACACATAACTTTTCCCATTTTTCCCAATGTATCCCTCGCTTTGGTGGGTTTGAACTCCACCAGAATTGTGCAATGGCACTTGCAAGTTTTTCACATATCTCTAATGGAAGCAGGAAGGTAGACATAACATAAGTCGGTAAAGCGAGCAAGATGAATTTTATCAGAACCTCTTTCCCTCTTTTCGATAACCACCTCCCCGTCCATCCGTTGACTCGATGCGATAATCTGTCGTTTAGGAAGGCAAACAGCTTACACTTAGAGTCACTGATATCTTCTGGTATCCCAAGATAGGTAGGTACCCATTCCCCCTTCATTTTGAATTTCCAGAGTATCTTTTATCTGTTGCCTAACAGTTGCGCTGATTCTTTTACCAAAGAGTAAAAAAGACTTATCAAAATTAATACATTGACCAGAAGCTTTGCCGTATTTCCTGACTACATTCATTACTTCTTCACACTCACGGGGCTCCGCCTTACAGAAGAAAAGGCTATCATCAGCAAAGAGGAGATGAGATACCGAGGGACACGCGCGGGTAACACGCATTCCCGTTATCTTCCCTTGGTTCTCTGCATGATTAAGAAGGCTAACGAGCGCTTCCGTGCATAGAATAAAAATGAATGGAGAAAAAGGATCTCCTTGGCGCAGACCTCTCTCCGGTACAATATTTCCCCTTGGTTGACCATTCATAAGTACTTTATATTTTACCGAAGTGATACATCTCATGATCCAGATAATCCAGGTTTCTGAGAATCCCATCTTTCGCATAACAGCTTCAATAAATGACCACTCCATCCTGTCATACGCCTTGCTCATATCCGTCTTGATGGCCATCCTCTTGTTGCGTCCACTTGGCTTAGTTCGCAGGGCATGAAACATCTCCTGAGCTATCATAATATTATCAGATATTTGTCTTCCAGCAACAAAAGCTGACTGGGTCTCTGAGATCCTATCTGGTAACACTTTCTTTAACCTCTGGCATAAGACCTTAGAGATTATCTTATAGCTAACATTGCACAAGCTAATAGGCTGAAATTGTGTCATCACATTAGGGCGAGTAGTTTTGGGAATTAGGCAAATGTTGGTATCATTCAGTCCGTTTGGCATTGTCCCATCTATAAGGAATTGATTAACCATATGAGTTAGGTCATCCTTAACAATATCCCATAACTTTTGATAAAAAAGTGCAGTCATGCCATCAGGCCCTGGAGCCTTTTCTGGATGCATAGCAAAAAGAGCTAATTTAACCTCCCATTCAGTGACCGGAGCAGTGAGATCATTATTTATCGTTTCTGTAATTGTTGTGGATACCTCCGATAGCGTCTCAGCTATCTCTTCCGGATTTGATGATTCAAATATTTGTCGGAAGTAACCAGTAGCAATTGCTACCAGTCCCTCTCCGTCCTCCACTACATTTCCATCCTCATATAGGAGTTGAGTAATCCTATTCCTTGCTCTCCTTTGCCTCGTCAGCGCATGGAAAAATTTTGTATTTCTATCTCCCTCTCTCAACCAGAAGATTCTGCTCTTTTGTTTCCAGAACATTTCTTCTGCCTTAAGAGCATCAGAAAGTTCCTTCAAAGCTTCTGGTATTTCCTCTGATGTCGCGTCATCATTCAAATATAAACTTTCCACCTTATTTTTGAGTTCCTCTACCAGCAAATCCGAATTATAATTATGTTGTCTCCTCCACTGGCTCAATGCCTTACGGCAACTTGAAATATGCTCCATAATATTTTCATTTGGTGGGAGATCTGGAGAGTCCCATCCCTCAAGAATGATCTGTCTCAGTTCCTCACTATCCAGCCATCGCTTAACAAATTTGAAATTCTTTGTTTTTCTTGGTGGCTTCGTGAGAATTTCTGCCAGAATCGGACGATGATCCGATCCCCATAACCTCAAATATTTTACCGATGTATTGAGGAAATCTTTCATGCCAGTTTTCATTTCCAATAGCTCTGTCAAGACGACATCTAATAGTTGCTCCTCTTGCTCTCTTCCCAACCCAAGATAACTTATCCCCAGTAAAAGGAAACTCCAGCATACCACAATCACTGAGCATTTGCCTAAAAGGTAAAAATGAGCTTTCAGTTCGTTGTCGACCTCCAGTTTTCTCAGTGTGATCCTTTATTTCATTGAAATCACCTATCATGAACCAGGGTCCATTTCTTGTTGTTGAGAACCGCGTAAGACGTTCCCATACTTGTTCTCTTCGTTCTTTTACAGGGTCTCCATAAACAAACGTCATAAAGACTTTTATTCCATCAATGACTGCCTCAATATCAATCATTCTGTGATTCGAAAATAAAACATTAACTTGAAAACCATCCAAATAAAGAAGAGCTAAACCTCCGCTGAGACCAAGTGGCTCAACGGTAACCAAATGATCAAATCCTAAATCGGCCTTGCAACAGCAACCTACAATTCTTCGTTTCAGAAAGGAACACTAGTCCTGGGCGATGCTTCTGACACATCTCCGTAAGGCGTCGAACTGTGAGGTCAGTCCCTATCCCTCGACAGTTCCAACTGAGCGTCCTCATGGATAACGTCTAGAGGAGTTTTTGGACCCCTCCAAACCATTTCTCTTACTGGTATTGCCTCGTGAACTCTTCCCAACTCCCAAACGATTGCTTTCAGGCCGATAAGTATCCTTAGAAGATGATCTATGCAAAATTGGAGATCCTCGACGAAGAAACTCCGCCTTCTTAATCGGTAGACCCAAAGGAAGTCTATGTCTTTTCTTACTCTTATGCGTAGAAGTTGACTTAGATCTCTCCACATCCATATTCACGACCCCAGCATCTCCTCCGGAAACCTTCGTACCCCCCTTTTCCATATCCAGCAGCTCCTCTCCAAGAAGATCATCGTCCTGTTCCATATCCTCCACCGTAGCTTCACGATCTCCCTAATTTATTTTACTTGGACCAATGATCTCCATGTCTTCTAAAGCCGCAATGACATGAGCATCCTACGGTACCACTTCATCCATAGGAGAATATGTTAGAAGGTGAGGAGAAGCTTTGTGGCGTTTTGTAACATTGTCATCAGGGATCTGACAAAGAGGCGATACAATTTTACTTGCAATCCTCTTCCCACTGCTCTTTTGCGTCTGATGATCTCCACTGACCGAAGGATACCGAGAAACTTCAATATTATTCATTGCACGAGAGCTATGATCATAAGACTCACCACTTCTTTGCTGAACATCAACACTCTTCTCCGTTTTATCCTTGATCCTCCATGACTTTTCATGCTTTCTATCATAAGGAACATACCGGTTGGACTGTCTTGAGTGAGCCGTAGAGCTCTTCTTCACCTTACCTCCTTGCGTCCACTTGTTATTATGGTTATCATACCGTCGGTGAGCCATCCTTGCATCCGTCATAAAGCCACCATCGGAGCGACCTTCACTTTCAAACCCATATCGCTCTCTTGCAAAGCCAACCTTATCAGAACTTAGACTTTCCTTTCCAACTTGATGCTTCAGATTACGTGACCAAGCATTACGATTTACCTCCTCCGAAGGAAGTTGAACCCTGGCAAAGACCCCAGTTCGTTCTCTCTGATCTTGCATCTCTTTTTGAGGACAATACTCCTTCTCATGAGTAACCATTCCACAAGTTTTACAGTGTTTAAAGAGCTTCTCGTAGTGGATTTGGATTGATGCTTCATCCCTTTCTGGTGACACTATTCTCCTAGTGAACGTAAGAGGCTTCCTGGTATCAACTTCTATCAACATACGCCCAGCTTCAAGCTCAACCGTATCAATATGTCCAAGCCGACTACCAATGTCCTCTAGATTCCTGATTGTCCACAGGTGAAGCGGTATTCCTGTTATCTCCACCCAGAAAGGGATAACCCATGGATAGTCATCGTGTACCACCGGCTCCCAACGGACAAGGACAAACATGAAGAAGTTGAAATGAAATGGACCTTGACGCAAAACATATTTGAGATCCTCTTCGTTGGAAAAGTTCAAAAGAAACTATCCATTACCAAGATCATTAGCCGTGATCTTATCTTGCATCCCCCATCTCTCCGGCATAGACTGGATCAACTTCTCCACCGTTTGTTTCTTAGGTTTTAGGATCTTCCCAATCAACGCCAGCCGGTATTCTCGAATGGTAGGAGCATCACCTTGATCCGTTAACTGAATGGGTTCGTCCACATTCTCATAACATATGCCTTTTCCTTTAATGTTGGCCATATGAGCCGAACGAGCCTGGTTCATCTTTATTATGAGATTACTTAAGATTCACGCCACTGAAAATTTACCGATCTGATGAGAAGAAAGATATCGCAAGGCCACTAAATAGTGTCAGGAGATCCGAATATCCCCAATATCGAAACCGAAACGATCGGATAATGCAGTGAACCTGATGGGATCAGATCGATATTAAAGAGATATCAGAGATCTGTGTAGAAGATCTTGGTTTGTTATCACTCCCGATACTTATCCGTTAAAAGATTTGCTCGACAAACAAATAATCTCACGCCAACGAGCTAGAGATTACGCGGAGATCACGATCCCAAAGAAGATCATGATCTAGAATCGCCTAGGGTTCATAGCCGCCCGAAGACTTTTTCAGTTGATAGGAGATTAGTGGTATGGGGATGTTACGTTTAATTTTATTTTAACTTCTACTTTCTACGGATTGTTATGCCATTATAGGTAGTTGCATTTGATAACGAACCATTAACGATTATACTTTTCTTTCCTTTTTAGGTATCTCACTTTTTTTTTTTAATAAAAAATTTCATTTTATTTATAAGGCCATTACAAAAACTGGGTGCAAAAGTCCAAAAACACCCAGACTAGGGACAGGACTACACTCTAATAGAAAAAAAGAAACCTACCTGCAAAGCGTCATGAATCAAAGAAAGACAGTCAAGTTGCAAGAACAGTGACCTGTCCTGCAGGAATTACCTGCTGACGAGCCAGTGGGTCCAGTCTGAGTCTAATACAGCAGTGCTTGGTATATGAGCCTAACAATCAAAGTTATGTTCTTATCTCTGGATGGAGTTGTGAGCCATCTCAACACTGCTTCAAAATCCCGAGGAGCAGCTAAATTCATCCGAGAAAGAAAATGGGAACAGACCTGGGTATTGAAGGAGCAGTCGAAGAACAAATGCTGTCTACTTTTGATATGGCCAGTGCACAAAACACAGTTCGAAGGAACCGTCAGACCCCATCTAATAAGTCTGTCTCTGGTGACCATCCTATCTCGTGCAGCAATCCACGATATGAAGGCATGCTTTGGGATTCTACCATGAAACCACACCACTTTATGCCAAAAAACTTCAATTGGGAAAGGATGTAATGCTCTCCACGTCTCACTCGTAGAGAAAACTCTAGTACCACGCCCAACCTCCGGATACCACACATACTTATCATCCACTTCAGAATTAATCACCTCCTGAGCATTTGGTAAGCAGGCCTTTAGCAAAGTAATTACCGGATTTCTGCTCCTGCTACGGTCTAACCACCACCCTTCACTAGTTAGCGCATCAGCCACCACAGTGTTTATACTCAGGCCTGTAACTTGAGGACCTCTCTCCCCCACCAGATCAATAAGAGGACCCAAGGAAGTCCAATTATCCTGCCAAAAACTCGCTGTGATGCCTGACCCCACTTCACAAACAACCAGAGGCCTTGCAATGGGTCTCAGCTTGCAAATAGCACGCCAAATCCAACTGCCTCTACTCGATGGATACAAAACCCAAAAATTCTCCTGACCAATTAAATTCCTTCTCACCCACGAAACCCACAAAGATCCTCCGGCTGTGAAGATAAGCCAAATCAACTTCAGACCGAGAACTGTATTCCAATCTGCTAAACGCTGTAGACCCAAACCACCAGCTTCTTTAGTACAAACGGACTCCTAGGCAATCTTAGCTCTCCTAGCAGAGTTTAGCGCCCCATTCCAAAGAAAGGCCCCACACATCCTCTCCAAGATACTTATACATTCCGTGGGAATGATAAACATGGAGGCCCAAAATGAGATAGTGGGGTAAATTACCGCTTGGATCAACTGAAATCTCCCGGCAAAGGACAAGTTCTTAACTGTCCAGGAGTTGAATCTAGCTGCAATTTTATCCAGAAGAGGCTTAAAGTCTGATATTGTCATCTTTTTTGGGGAGAGAGGAACTCCCAAACAACGCAAAGGGAGAGACCCCTGCGCAATCCCCATATCATTAGCCAAACTTCGGCATCTACTAGCGCTTCCACCATCCAAGAGCAGCTTTGATTCTGTCTGTTAATTTTCAGCCCCAAAATCAGTCTGAATTCTTCTAGAATTTGTAGAATTCCTCTAAGCGACTCCGCAAAACCGTCAAAGAAGATCAGCACATCGTCAGCAAAACTTAAATGTGTAATCAGAGGAGTGATACACTAAAACTAGACTTTTTCCTACTGTCAAGTTAACAGTTGTAATTGAAGTATTTAAGGTTCAATCCAGAGGACCAGTTCACACTTTATTCTATTTGTTCTCAACTTAGCTAAAACTAAAGGTTGCAATTGATTTGTTGGTAACAAGCGATTTAAATAAAAGATTGCAAGAAGATAAATTCAAAATTAAAAGAGAGGCTGATCTAGGGTTATGATTCAAGTGAAACGATCGCAACCAAACAACTATTCAGGCTCGATTAAGAACAAGCCTAGAGCTCAGAACTCAAGGTTAGAACAACACACTGTCGTGTAGTTGCTCCTTTCACCGATCAGCCTCAGCGCCTAAGATGTCGCTTGGTCTGAGAGCTGATGGTGAACCTTAGCGAACAAGTCTGATCTGCTCACAATGCACCCTAACATCTAATTTCGCATGGCTAGGGATGTAATGCTCAAACATGCAAGATCTAGCAACCTATTACACTTTTGATGCACAGGTTTAGCCTAAGATCATATGCTAACTGATTAGAGTAACATAAGCATTAAACTCTGCCTGAATGAAGGCGGCCTAGGCAATAACCTATTTGTGTTTAGTCACGATCTACACTCTAGCACCCTAGATCAACTTCAACGACTACTCAGACATGGAACAAGAAAACCGTGACATATGAACTGAATAATACTGCATATAAATCTCAAGAGAAACAGAAAGGTTCAGGATGATCTTCTTGGTGAGAAGAGGAGCCGTCTCCCTTACAATAGCAAATCGCCAAAATACAAGTCTAGGGTTTCTTGCCAAAAACTAGCGTAGAAAAAAATAAAGATAGATAGGGGGCGTATGGAGGAGCCATCGACTTCTCAGAGAGGGAAGGTGATTAGGGCAAATCTTCAAAGATATGGAAATTTTCATAAATGTTGGGAACAGTCCGCCTGGTTGCGGAGCATGATTACTCTGTGGGATCAACCGTCTGACTGCTCCATTTGGTTGTTCCGCGGGGAAAACTCCAACTCTTGCACCTTTCTTCATGCACCTTCCTTTAGCTCTTTAGCCAACTCCAGACCTGAATTGACTCTCAAAGGACTAGACTAACTCGATAAAACATTAAAAACTGGTTAGAAAACACATATACAATGGTGTCAAAACACCATATATCAATTCCCCTAGACTTAGATCCTTGTTTGTCCTCAAATAATGGCAAGTATCAAGCACAGGGAGAAAGGTTTGAAAGTGTGGAAGTCGCTTATTCTCAACAACCATACCTTAACCACGAATCTCTGAACCATACAAGCAGTAGACTAGAACCACACACTCTTATCGGAACCCTGATATCTTGCATATTTACATGTTTTTAGACTTCATATCTTGTGCACATTTTGACCATGTAGATTAGGAATTAGGCATCTTTAGGGTCCATATAGCATTCATAAGTCTATATCAGGTGTTGGAGTGCACTATGGAGTTATTTGAGGTGTTTGGGAGCTTTGTGATCAAAAAGGGGGTTAAGAATGGAGTTTGGCCGAGTTTGGACAAGCCAGACCTTACCTTGGACGAGAGATGACCCGGGGTGCACCACTCGGGATAGAGGACCCACGTGGCATGGACGGCCTGGACGATAGAAGAGGACGGCCGTGGGTTGGACAGCTCGGGACGGAGCACCCGCGCGGCCTGGTCTTGAAGTGGGACATAGGACGGCCGTGGGTTGGACAGCTCGGGACGGAGCATCCGCGCGGCCTGGATGGCCTGGACACACGAACGGACGCGGCTTGGAGGCTGCGGGTCAGGCTACCCGGGCGGACTGGTCGGGATGAAGAGAGATGGTCGACACGGGTAGCCTCCACGCGGGTTGGACGAGCTGCTCCTTACCCGGGTCGCGGCCAGCTTCTTCCTTTTGCTGGTTTCTCATTGGTCTAAACTTAAGTGACTCCAAGGGCTTTTTAGACTTTTCTCTTGATGTTTTTAGGGCTTTCAAGCCTCATATAAATACCCTTGTTATCCCCAAAGTGGGATTCTTCTTGGATTATCTCTTTTTCTCTTTAGAAACTCATAAACCTCTTTTGAGAAAGATTGGTCTTTGAATATATTTTCATCTTTTAATCTTGTGTTCTTGAGTGTTTATTGATTTCTAATCATGTTTAACTTTGAATCATCCATGTTTTTTTGGTTAATCATGTCTATTAGTGAGTATTCTACTTTTGGATTCATGGGTTAGGGAGATTAAGGGTGATTAAGTGTAGATCTATGGTGTTTTAGTGTAGATCCTTCTTGATCCTTGCTTGTAGAGTGTTCATAATGCTATTTTGGAGTTGGCCTCTCCAGGATAGAGTTTTAGGCATTTCATGCCCGGAAGGTGTTTGATGAAATGCCTGAACCAACTCTCCAATGCTTTTAAAATTCTTTACCGAAGAGATTTGTTATTAAAGGTGTTAGGATAGCTAATAGACTTGTTGTTAATGATTGCTTTAATAATATTCAACCAAATGGATTTGATGCTTGAGTTATTTTAGAAAATGAACATTCATCTTGGGAAAGAGTTTGTTTAGGATTCTGTCTAGGCTTAAGGTTGATAGATTGATTGAAAAGCTGCCACCTTTAGATTGAAACTTGATCACCCAAGGTCAATATCCTTATCCCATGAGTTCTCTCATCTCACTTGAAAAAAGTCTTTTATTGCATTTCTAGCTTAGTTCTTAGTTCAAAATCATCTCACTTAATGGTTGCACTTAGCTTAAGCATGGTCTTTTATTCCATTTGCATTGGAATCACTTAGGATTGGTTCGACAATCTCTTATACTACAACATTTGATTTGTACCCTTGAAAAGTCTAAACATCAAATTGATGCCGTTGCCAAGTTCTAAGTTGATTTTGACATTGGGATTTAGTCACTTGGTTGAGACTAAATCATTTTTCTTTTATTGTGTTATTGATTCTTCTTCTTCCTCTCCCTTTGCATTTCAGGTGCATGATCACAAGAAGCAGATGTGCATCACACCTGGTTCCCACTGTTGAAGAGATTGCTGCACTTGAGAGGGATATAACAAGAAAGAGAAGAGAAGAAGAGCAACATGGTCACTTCTAGAGGTTGGGGTTTGATATGGAGAACCTGCCTCAAGATGGTTCTGCCCCACGGGGGCAATGGTCCAGGAGCTGACAACCTTAGACCACATCGCCAACTACAACATCCACAACGCCAAGCTCGTGCCATTGGGACCTATGACCAACCTCACATCCATGGTTATAGGCGAGATATCAGGCCACCAGCTGTGGAGAACAACAACTTTGAAATCAAGTCAGGGCTGCTCCACGTGAAAGAGAACAAAAAGTTTCATGGCCTTGCTGTGGAGGATCCACTTGATCACTTGGACAAGTTTGAAAGCTATTGTAGCTTGTCCAGGACAAATGGAGTCTCTGAAGATGCTTTCAAGCTGAGGTTGTTTCCCTTCTCTTTGGGAGGCAAGGCACACCAGTGGGAGAAGGCTCTTTCAAGTAACTCTATCACTACTTGGAATGAGTGCAAGAAGGCTTTCCTAGACAAGTTCTTCTCTACCTCCAGGACAGCCAAGATCAGGAATGAAATCTCTGGGTTTCAGCAGAAGAATCTGGAAGGCTTTAGTGAAGCATGGGAGAGGTTCAAGGGCTACTGGTCTTAATGCCCAGACCATGGATTCACCAAGGAGAGCCTGCTTAGTACCTTCTATCGGGGTGCTCTTCCACACTGCAGGAACAAACTTGATACTGCTAGCAATGGTTTCATTTTGGGAAGAACTGAGCAGGATGCAGAAGAGCTGGTGGAGAACATGGCTAAGAGTGATTCAGTCTACAGTGAGGAGCATGATAGAAGGAATAGAGGAACTGATGGAGATGATCAGCACACAAGGAAAGAGATGAAGTCTCTCCAAGAGAATCTGGACATGCTTATTTCAAAGAAGGTTAAGCAAGAGCAGATGAACTCCGTTGGGGACCAGAAACAAGAGCAGCCTGCAGGGATCAATGAGGTTGATGGTTTAGAAGGCCAAGAGGAGATGTGCTTCATCAATGCTAATGGCACATGGTACAGGAAAGAGCCTAACTTTCAGTACCAAAACAACTACCAGCAAAGGCCCTTCTACAACAACCAACAAGGAGGTTACCAAGCTGAGCAGAACTACCCTCTTGGTTTCACCAACCAAGGCAACCATCTCCTCAGGCTCAAGGAAGCTCTTCTCAAGTCCAAGCTCCAGACTCAAGTGTGGAATTAATGTTCAAGCAACTACTAGAAGCTCAAGTTAGAAATGCTAAGAACATTGGAGATGAGTTGAAGTATATCCACACAAAGATTGATGGCCACTACAATGAATTAAGCAACAGGATCAGAGCTTTGGAGACTCAGTTTGAATCTATACCTTCAACCTCCAAGAGTCCAATGGGATCTCTACCAGGAAAACCAGAAAAGAATCCCAAGGAGTCTTGCAATATTGTCATTTCTACCACTTATTCAAGGATTGAGCTGAGTGATCATGAGAAAGAGGTGGATGAGATTGAAAGACTCTTGTATTGAACAGAGATTGATGCCAAGGCTGAATCAGGGATTGTGGTTGAAGCTGAAAAGAAGATTGAAGCTCAGATAGTGGACAGGGCTGAACACAAGATTCTGGAGAGAGTTCAGGTACAAGCTGAAAGGAAGGTTGAAGCAACGAATCTGCAGAGAGCTGAGCCTAGGGCGGAGAAACCTGTTGATAGGAGAGCTGACCAGAAGCTGAAAGAGGTGAAACAGGAAGAAACTGAGGTTGAGATATAACCCTATGATAAGCTCCCATTTCCCCAAAGAGTCCTCACCAAAGCTCAAAAGAAGGTGATCTCAAAGTTCAGGAAAGATCTTAGTGATGTTGGGGTAAGGCTTCGAGAGATCTCAGGTATACGTGAAGCTCATGTCCAAATGATGCTCATCAAGGACATTCTAGACCACCAAGCAGAGGTAGCAGAGCTTTTGGACATATCCATTTTGAAGAGTGATCCACCAGTCACACCAAAGTCTCTCCAAAAGCTAGAATTCCAAGGGAAGTTCACATTGTCTTGCTCCCTTGGTAAGTTCACTCTAGATGATGCCTTGGTTGATTCTGGTGCAAGTGTGAATGTGATCTCAATGTAAATGGTGAAGAGTCTTGGTATTGAGAGCATAGAGCCAGATACCTCTTCTCTCACGTTTGGGGATTCTACTTCTACAACCCCAATTTGTATCACCAAGGACTTCCCTTTGAAGATTGGATCCTGCACCATACTATTGACCTCACTGTCTTGATGATGGCAACTGAGAAGAGAGTTTCATTGATCCTTGGCACTCCATTTCTCACAACAGTTGGAGTTTGCATTGATTTTCCAAACAAGAAGGTCACACTCCTAAATGTGAACAAGGCTGTCTCTTACCCAATTCAGTCTCCAATGGATGTTGAGTATATGGAACAATCACTTGTGGAAAACAATCTATTGAGAAGACCCAAGCTGAAGTGGTTTTTTGTGAGGAAGAAGGTCTTGCTGGAGAGTCTTCTCAAGAGCTATGTGTTGAGCACTTGGAAAGTGCTAAAAGGGAGGGGGTGAGTGGAGCCTCAAAGGCACTCATGGAAAGAAGAAAATGCTGAAAGAACCTCACCCTCCACCTCTTGGTCTGCTCCCACACACTCTCAATCTCCATCCAATGAAGCTCAAGGATGGTGCCATTGAGTACAAGATCAAGTGTAAGGGAAAGTCCACGCCATTCTCAAGTGCAAGGGCCATCATCACTCCTCAGCTCCAAGATGACCCCATCAAGCTTCAAGAGCTTCTCTCCCAGGTCCTCACCATCACTCTTGAAGGTGGGAAGGATCATCCTTCTCTCTAGTCCAAGAGCAAAGGTAGTCAAGCTAGTGACTCAAAACAAGCTCACTTGGGAGGAAGTCCCACAGTTATCACTGTACATAGTCTTGCTATTTCATTTCTTTAAGTTTTAAATAAGTGTGGTTGAGGTTTCCAGGTTAAGCCTAGCACTAGAGGAGAGAAGAAAGGCGGTGAAGCACCTGAGCCTTATGATTGACACCATGTAGCAGCCTCCTCTAGTTGCTATGAATCAAGCCAGCTCCTAGCCACAGACACTAAACACCACACTCAAGTCTCCTCTTGAGGTATCACTCCAACTCTTCTTGTATATACCATTGCTTTTACCTTGTTTCGGTATCTCCTTCTCTCTTACTCACACAGAGACGTGTGATTTAAGTTTGGGGGAGGTACCAGGTATTTGATCATTTTTGCTTTTTTGATTTTGAGTCTCATGCATTGCATAGGTCATACATATATGCATAGAAAAACCAAAAAATTGAAAATTTTGAAAAGCACAAAAAGAATCATGTAGCTGAATCACTTGCATTCTTATGTTTGAGTCTAGAGCATATAGGTTGCATTCACTTGCATATGGAGCAGCTGTTGAAATTTCCTTGTAAAGAACACTTGTTTGCACTGAAATTGGCACCCTAGCTAAACATATCAAGTAGCTTAGGCATCTCTTGAAAGGCTTGCATGCTTTGAGCCTTGAAAACTCTTCTTGAAACTCATTGATTGCTGAAACTCACTCTTTGATGCCAACTAAAATCTTATTTGAACTGAATAAACTTAATGCTTCTTGCTTATGGTCCTTTGTGTGCTGAGTCATGGCTATACACACTTGAGTTGTCTCTCCTATTTTGCCAATCTTTTTGACAAACTCAAGTGGTAGTCCATTCCCTTAAACCATTCCCTCCTTTCAAGCCATCATTGATTGTTGAGTGAGGCCTGTTTGGAAAGCTTTACATGTGCATAATGTTGAGAGTATTGGGAACGACAATGCCTAGTCTCCATTTTCGCTAGATTAGACACTCATATTGTCTAGCTTCTAGGATGGAGGTGAGTGTTGTAAAGTTTGATCCTGGGATTGTGAAAAGGTTATGAAAGAAAAGAATAGACTCTTAGAACTAAAAGTGATCAGTTTTTATGGGATAAGTAAAAGAAACTTCTAGCTCATGTTGTAAAGAAAGTCTTGGCCCCCAAAATAAAAATAAAAAAGGAGAAAAGAAAGAATAGGAGACAGATTGAACACATTGCATTATCCAAGTTCTCCACACCTGATGGAAGCCGAAGCTTTTGAGGACATGGTCGAAAAAATACCACTCGATTCTATCGTATGCCTTGCTCATATCGGTCTTGATGGCCATAGTGAAATATTTCTTGGCTTTGGACGTCCGTAGATAATGAAGCACCTCGTGTGTGATTAGGACATTGTCCGAGATAGCCCTTCCTGCCACAAATGCCGATTGCTGAGGAGAGATCAGAGACGGTAACAGTAGCTTCAGATGCTTGGTGAACAGTTTGGCGATGATCTTATAGTGTGTAGAGCAGAGGGTGATTGGCCTATAATCCGCCACTTTTTTGGCTCCTTTTGCCTTCATAATCAGCCGGACATGTGTTTCATTGAATCTCGCTACACACGTCATCTCCTATAATGTCCCAGAAGCTCTGGTAAAAACCTGCCGAAAAGCCATCCGGACCAGGTGCTTTGTCCATATGAATTGAGAACACAGCAGTCCTAATTTCGGTGTTCGTCGGCCTAGCAATAAGGGCGCTGTTCATCTCCTCCGAGATTAAAGGAGTGATTACTTCAGAGATGAAGCTAAGGTCGCCACGCGGTGAGGAGGTGAATACCTTACAGTAGAAGTCAGCGAAAGCCTGTGAAATCTTCTCGTCACCATAGACAGCTTCCCCTGCTTCGTTCTCGATCACTGACATCTTGTTCATCGCGTTTCTTCCCCTGGTTACCGCATGAAAGAAACCAGTATTACGATCGCAATTCTGGAGCCATTGGATACGGCTACGTTGTCTCCAAAAGCTTTCTTCCTCCGCATATGCTTCGGTGAGGGTAGCTGAGAGGCGAGCGATCAGGTCTGAATCAGATGGGGCTGCAGATAAAGCCGTATCCAGTGCAACTTGAGTAGAGAGGATGAGCTGCTTGCTATTTAGGTTTTGCTCCTTTGTCCAAGTGATGATGGCTTGTCGAGTGCGGCAGATTTTCGAGAGTACCGAATCTACATCCTCTGATGTCCAGCTATTTTCTACCACCAATTTGATCTCCGGTTTGTCAACCAGTCTCCAATCCAAGCGGAACGTACCTCGTCTTTTCCTTCTGGATCGATCAAAAAAGACTATTAGGGGCCGGTGGTTGGATCCTTCGAATCTAAGGTATTTGCAGTGAGCCGCCGAAAAAAGCCTCAGACCAGGAGCAATTCGACATTGCTCTATCAAGCCTAGAATGGATCAGGTGGTTGTACCGGATGTCCCTCCACGATAAGGAGTTCCCCGTAAATAGGACGTCCCAAAGTCCAGCCTGTGTGACAAAACTCCTGAAAGCTACAAAAGACCCTTCCCATCTGGGTGGTCCTCTCTCCTTCTCGGAATGATCAAGTAATTCATTGTAGTCACCAGAGATCAACCAAGCTTCATCTCGATGTTGAGCTATAAGCATAAGTTTCTCCCAAAAAGCTGCTCGATCTTCCATACTAGATGATCCATAAACAAAGGACACAAAGCAAGAAGACCCTTCATAGGTAATAAATGTATCAATGATATTGGGGGATGAGTCCAAGATATCCACTGTTACATTATCATTCCAAGAAAGAAAAAGTCCTCCACTTAATCCCACAGGGGGTACAGTAAAATGATTTGTAAGATCAGATTTGGCGAACAGTTTTAAAACCGCTTCATCTTGATTCTTGGTCTCCATTAGAAACACTATATTTGGGGAGAACTTACGTCGGATCTCCCTCAGACGACGAACTGTAGGGCTGCTTCCGGTGCCCTGACAGTTCCAGCACAAAGTAGCTAAGGAACAGAGCTTTTGGCGGTCCGAAAACAAGCCTTAGCTCTAGTAATCGCTGGAATGATTGTCGTGGACGAGGGAGCATTAGCACTTCCAACTGTCCGTCCAATTGCTGCTGTTTGCTGAGAGGAAGAGCCCCTCCGCTTTGGGGAGTTCTGCATCTTAGTTACTCTGCGTTTCTGAGTGTTGACTCCAATGAGAGGGGTACGCGCCACCCGTTTCCTGGTAGATGATTTTTTACGCTTCCCAGCAGCCTTACTAGCAGCTCTCATGGTCGCCAAGGTGATAGAGTCTTGATCTTGTGCTTCAGCAGGAACTGGTTCCTCCAGGTTTAGGGATGTGCCTTGAATCGAAGTGTTTCCTAGCCTCTCAAAGACATGTCTGCGGTCCTTTCTGAGAGATCGAATGTGCGACACCTGAGGGAGAGATAACCGAGACTGTATCGGAGCTCTGGAACTAGATGGGATTGAGTTTCCTTCAACTGGTTCGTTTGGAAAAGTCTCTTCCAAATAGTGGATCTCCACATTTTGAAGTCTACCTGAATCCAATATCGAAGCTCCACACTGGATTATTTGTTCCTTATCAACAGGTATGGAGAGTCGGCCCAGCGCTGAGCCACGGTCTCGGGGTGAAAGTACCGTTGTATTCTGCACTGGTGGTGGCTCAACCATTGCCTCTCTTTCGGGTCTAGGCGAAGGCGTGTGAGAGACTTGAGAATGCAGAAGCCTATTTTCCAGAGATTGGGGTGTCTTCTGGACCCAAGTACCCTTATTAATCCCTCTCGACGTGGAGTCTATGCTTTTTTCACGATTAGTATGGTAAGAGTTATGCTCCCTAGACAGGTGGGAGTCCTCGAGACGAGTATCATACAGCCTGCTAGCCAGTGATCTTCTCTCTGGAGCACGATGAGGTGGTGCGTAGCTTAGGGGCCCCTGAGCGCTCCGTACGGTATGTGGAGGAGTTCTTAGGGAACGGGAAGAGGCAGGTTGAGAGGGTTCCCAATAGCGACCTCTAGGAGTACTGTCCCTTCGATCACCTACACTGCGGCGATTCCAGTAATCTCTTTCTCCACGACGATCATCACGTTTCCTTCTAGCATCCTCAAGGCGGTCCAGGCTTCTTGTTTGACTAATTGTGCCTTGGTCAGCATGATGATCGCGAGGGGGAGCTCGGTTAAGGCAATCGCTGTTCTCGTGGGACAGGAGGTGGCAGTTGAAGCAATGATTCTCCAACCTCTCGTACTCGAGTTCCACTTTCTTTATATATCCCGAAGGCAAACTGATATCAAGGTGCATCTCTAATGGTTTCAGTCCATTTATGAGAACCCTGGCCCTTCCATGGTCAACACCACGCGTCTCCACTACTCCAAGCTCTTCACCAATTGTATTTAGAGTAGGTTCATTCCAGAAGTGGAGTGGGAGATCGTGAACTCTGATCCATAACGGGATCATTGCCGAGAAGTCATCTGAAACAATAGGATCCCTTTTTTGAAGAGTAATCATCCACTTTTTGAAGTGGTAGGGAGCTTTTCGAAAAATAGATTGGAGATTGTTCTGTTTCAGAACGAAACTGGAAGAGGTGAGGGCCCAAGTCTCTTCCTGTTATCACACCCACAGTTGACCAGTGTTTAGTGAAAAAGTCTACTAGGGCTCTTGTCTTCTGGACTGTAGGGTTGGTAACTCTACCAATGAGGGTGAGTTTATTCTCCTCGATGAGCTTAGTGTTGTCGGAGCTTGGAATGACCACAGGAGGCCTACGGGGAGGCTTCAGAGAGTTTGCAGCCCACTTCTCCTTAGCAGCTCTTGAGTATATGTGAGACATACTTGCAGTAGAGGGAGGTTGAAAATGCCAATGCGAAAGATCCAACTCAGAAACAGTAAGTAACCTCACACGGAGGAAAGTCTTAGTTCACAAGGAAATTAAGAGGGAGCACAAGGCTGAGAATAGTACTGAACGAGACAGGAACTGTTGATGTAGAAACCAGAAGAGACCTCAAGCGGAGGTAAGCTTAGCAAGGAGGTAAGGAATCCTAGCTACAGAAAGCCATAGTCTCATTAGCCAGAGGAACCCAATCGTTTACTCCAACAAGATACATACTGTGTGGAGTGACAGATGCTGGATAGTGAAGGAGGTTCCGGAAGAGATGAGGCAGCGGACCCTCCGACGGCATCGGGGGCTGAACCCGGTGAAAGAGCACCAGAGAGCGGAGAGCGGTTTCAGATTTGAAAAGTTGCAGAAAGAGGAGGGAAAACAAGGTGGTTCCCTTTTCTTACCTAACCAAATGATTTGGACCAATTGACAATTTGCAAGAATTCACTTATGATTTTACTTAATGAATGTGAGAGTTGGCTGATTTGTAGTTTGAGAATTCATGATGTTGAGTGTAGAGTCATAAGAGTATTGATAGGCGTTGAGAAGCTAGAGCATAACAAGAGAGTTTTGCTCATGCTATTTGCTATGTTTCTTTAGGATGTCAAGTTGAGTGCTATGAGTGTTTCTTTTGGCTAAGCTCCCATCTTTATATCTCTCCTTCTTGTGTTTTGAAAAGTTTACTTGAGGACAAGTAAAGGACTAGTGTGGGGGAGTTGATATCTTGCATATATACATGTTTTTAGCCTTCATATCTTGTGTATTTTGATCATGTAGATTAGGAATTAGGCATCTTTAGGGTCCATATAGCATTCATAAGTCTATATCAGGTGTTGGAGTATACTATGGAGTTATTTGAGGTGTTTGGGAGCTTTGTGATCCAAAAGGGGGAGAAGAATTGAGTTTGGCCGAGTTTGGACAAGCCAGACCTTACCATGGATGAGAGATGACCCGGGGTGCACCACTCGGGATAGAGGACCCGTGCGGCGTGGACGGTAGAAGAGGACGGCTGCGGGTTGGACAGCTCTGGACAGAGCACCCGCGCAGCCTGGACGACTTGGACGCATGAACGGACGCGGCTTGGAGGCCGCGGGTCAGCCTACCCGCACGGGCTGGTCAGGACGAAGAGATATGGTTGAAGCGGGTAGCCTCCACGCGGGTTGGACGAGCTGCTCCTTACCCGGGTCGCGGCCAGCTTCTTCCTTTTGCTGGTTTCTCATTGGTCGAAGCTTGAGTTACTCCAAGGGCTTTTTAGACGTTTCTCTTGATGTTTTTAGAGATTTCAAGCCTCATATAGATACTCTTGTTATCCCCAAAGTGGGATTATTCTTGGATTATCTCTTTTTCTCTCTAAAATTCATAAACCTCTTTGGAGAAAGATTGGTCTTTGAATCTATTTTCATCTTTTAATCTTGTTTTCTTGAGTGTTTATTGCTTTCTAATCATGTTTAACCTTGAATCATCCATGGTTTTTTGGTTAATCATGTCTATTAGTGAGTAGTCTACTTTTGGATTCATGGGTTAGGGAGATTAATGGTGATTAAGTGTAGATCTATGGTTTTTTAGCGTAGATCCTTCTTGATCCTTGCTTGTAGAGTGTTCATAATGCTATTTTGGAGTTGGACTCTCCAAGATAGAGCTTTAGGCATTTCATGCCCGAAAGGTGTTTGATGAAATGCCTGAACCAACTCTCCAATGCTTTTAACATTTTTTACCAAAAAGATTTGTTGTTAAAGGTGTTAGGATAGCTAATAGACTTGTTGTTAATGATTGCTTTAATAATATTCAACCAAAGGATTTGATGCTTGAGTTATTTTAGCAAATGAACATTCATCTTGGGAAAAAGTTTGTTTAGGATTCTGTCTAGGCTTAAGGTTGATAGATTGATTGAAAAGCTGCCACCTTTAGATTGAAACTTGATCACCCAAGGTCAATTCCTTTATCCCATGAGTTCTCTCATCTCACTTGAAAGAAAGCCTAATATTTTATTGCATTTCTAGCTTAGTTCTTAGTTCAAAATCATCTCACTTAATGGTTGCACTTAGTTTAAGCATGGTCTTGTATTCCCTTTGCATTAAAATCACTTAGGATTGGTTCGACAATCTCTTATACTACAACATTTGATTTGTACCCTTGAAAAGTCTAATCATCAAACCCCACTGTTCGCTGTTCGAAGTTTGGCTCCATACTCTACATCTCAAACCTGAAAAGGCACACTATCGAGACAGAAATCCCTACGTTCATTTTAGAGTGGTTTGAACCTCTCATCACAGGTACTATTCAGGGTAGACGGGTTAGGTATGGAACATGCTAATTTAATGGTGGGATTAAAGAGTGTTTAGGGGCTACCAATTTTGTAGTGGATGCAGGATATCGTGAAAAATAGCAAGAGAGGACGGATCCATTGATGTCCACAGCTCTTACTCGTTTTGCTGACCTTGGAGCGACCGCTCCGACTACGACTGCTCCCTATTCGCTGGTACCATATCTTCTGTTCTACCTCCCAGTGGTTCATACTTCCTCCGTTCTTTCTTTCGCATCATAGTCCACATACTACCCCACTAGAATGCTCATGAACAGGGTCGTTGTGAAGAAAGACGGTATGTCAAGAAAGTAGAAGCAGTTGCGATCGATCAGATCAGAGAGCAACTATTCCTAAATTTTGTACAGCAGAATCTTCTTCCTCGTCTAGCCCGAACTGAATTGTCATGTAGGAGCGACAACAATCCTCTTTCTCCATCAATGATTTCATAAAAGAAAGAAAAAGAATGTACATAGATTTTTTTTTGAACTGAATAATACAGAGTTACAGAAAATGAGATCAACGATGAAGGTGTCACGGAGAAGGAGGCAATATGCAATTGAAAATTACCACTGGTGGCTCTACTTGCTCGACCCTGTTCCCATCTTTGTTGTGGTGATGACTGCTCGGGAGCAATTGCTCCAGCTTCCAACTGACTGTTCTCCTTGTTCTGAATGAGAATATGCAGCAGTACGAGTAAGAGGTTGTGTCGATCCTTTCCTCTCCGACCTTTTGCACATATCTGCATATATGAAACTGAAAAACAGAATGCATGAAGGTGGAACAAAGGCTTAGGTAAAAGGTGGGAACTAGCTAAAGATGAGCTAGCCACTCAGGAACAGCCAGATTGGTGAAAATAGAGAGAAGTCCTGAGTGTGGTTCTCGTTTCCCTGATCTAGTGCCCATAACAATAGCAATTGCAGTCAATATTAGGTTCAAGTTAGGTGTAGTTAAGTTTACCCAGTGAGATAAGTCAGGGTGTTCCAGGTCCAAGTGTGGGTCTTTCATCACTGCTAAGGTCACTGAATAAGAAAGTTAAAGCACGAGGTGGTTAAAGATCATCATAAAATAAAGTCCTAATTCCCACAAGAGTTTTAACTGACTCGATCCTAAAACCTGACTTGATAAAAATTGAAAAACAAAAGGACTGACTCTAACAAGAAAAACCAAAGGAAACACAACGGAGATTAGTAGCACACAATCGCCTCCCCCAGACTTACTTCACACCATCCCTGGTTGTGAAATAAATCGAGGAAGTCTTAAAACAAACTAAATAAAAGAAAGCAAAGCGAGAATATTAAATTGTTTGGATGGATAAAACAATGGAATAAGGAATTGAGGAGGATCAGTCTGACTCCCCGCTCCTAGATCGATCAGCTGATCTCCTGTTCCGCGGTAGTCGCTCTCCTCCTGCCGATGATCCAGCCGGCTACTTCCCTGGGCTTTGAGTTTTCTCCAATGCCTGCTCCAGCTAGGCTGTTCTATCTTGCTGACCCTTGAAACAACCGTCGGTGATTACCTTGAGTATTCTCTTCATGAGGCTGTTGTTCTTGCGCTGGGAATCAATCATCCAGCCGCGGTATGTCTCGTCATCGAACCCATCCTCGATGTCCTCCAGATCATACATGGTGTCTGGCGTGACGTCCTCCACGTCCTCCATATCATTATCGTCCGCTGGAACAAGGCGTGGATCCTCACATAAGCATTCCGGTTCTGGAAGGAACCGGATGTTCTCAAATTTGTCTAAGCGAGTAATGTCCGGATGAGGGAGTTTGCAGTAGAGGTGGTTGCCATCCTTGTCTTGGAACATGTAGGTGCTCTCGTCGCGGAGGATGTGGCATTTGATTAGGTATGGGACGTCAATGTATGCCGGCTCAGCATGGAACTCGTAAACGGTGAGATCGATCTCGAAGTGTCGGAACAAAGGAGTGAGCAGACTACCACACCGATCCTTCTTTTGTGAACCCCTCATCAACAGGCCTTTCTTTGCGGCGAACATCTCTGTGAGCAGGTAGCCTGGGTTCATGAGAACCTTCGTGACAGGAATACCTGTGCGTGCTGCTCGTATCTGACCCTCCAGTTCTGGGTACAACATCTGGAGTTCCCCGTTTGTGACCTTGGAGGTCTGATCCTTTGCAAACAGTAGGTTTCTCAGCACCTTGGCAACGATTCACAATGTAGGGTTGCGGATGTTAGACTGGTTTGCGGAGCGTGGCTTGAAGTCTCCAGACGCGATCAGATCTCAGAAAGTTTTTGCAGGTGCAAACCCCTTCACAAGTGACACCTCCCTCGGATCATTAGCGATGTCGTAGATCTCATTGAACTTGGTGAGCGGGAGAGAGCAGTACTTTCCAGCAGCCATGAAGCGGAAATGGGTGTTGTCGAAGGTTGGATTGAACTCATCTTCATGGTAGATCTGTGCAGTTGCGAGTGCTTGGCGAACCAATTCCAGAACAAGGATCTGTGTCTT
Organism: Brassica juncea; assembly: GCA_018703725.1. Taxonomy (NCBI): domain Eukaryota; kingdom Viridiplantae; phylum Streptophyta; class Magnoliopsida; order Brassicales; family Brassicaceae; genus Brassica; species Brassica juncea. The sequence continues at coordinate 16,374,492 of CM031941.1, read as the reverse complement.
GCAGCAGAGCTCCAGAATCCCGATGGCGTTAAGCATGCTGTATACATCTCCGTCAAGCCCAAACTGAGAGAAGATCGACGAATGCACGAAACATGTCGGCTGGATGTTGATCTTAAGGAGAGCGTTGTAAGCTTTCGTCTTTTCCTTGTCCCAACATTCGACATTGAGGTCAAATAGGTTTGGGTCCTCGATGTCAATGGCTACTCCTTCCTGCTCGCGAGGTCATGGGGTGCTTGCATCGGCTGCTTTTGATGTTCTCACCGCGATACGCTTCGAGCGAGCCATCTGCAAAGTAGAACAACCAAACAACGATCAGTACAGTTCTTGGGTTGCCATAGGAAAGATGGAACCATAGCCAATCTCAATTTAATTGTGTCTATTCGATTCTAAACAACCCAAAATCAGATATAAAGTCAACTCAAAGCCGCATCAATTCCAATTCACAAACATTAGACTCTCGTTTTCAAACATGTAACTGTGAGCACAAAAAGATGAGTAATCGAGAATCTCAATTCCAGAGCATTAGACAAATCAATCGGAGACAACACGTAAGCGCATAACATCACAAAATCAAACAGGTAAGAACATCATCAATCGGAACTAGGCGATTCATATTCTCTCATATTCGGTTCCTTATTAAAGCTAGCAACCTAGGATGGATCGATTCGAGGCTTATGGTAACTAGAATCGATCGAGTGGAGCGTGAGGAATAGAGAGGAGAATAGCCCACAAATTGCGGTTTGCATGCGCGATTGTGGAAAAGATCTGATGTGCTTACCTTGTTCGATTGAGGGTAATATCTGCGAAAACAAGCAAAGCTCGAAAATCCAAGGTGATTAGAACCAAAAACTGTGAACAACACTTGAGAATTGAAAAAGTTTGGTTTTAGGGTTCTATCGCTAAAGGAGGAGGTTTTCGGCGAGAAGAGGGTTAAGTGGGAAAGTGGTGTTGATCGGCCTTAAAAGGCAAACCCTAACCGCTTCCCCTTCTATTTTTATTTATTTTTGGTCCGAAAACTTACCTGGGGGAGCAGCTATTCTCCAGCGAGAACAGTCAACGGACTGCTACTTCGGGAAATTCCGGGTCTTTTCTTTCCTGAAACACAAATTAAAAACAAACTACAAAAGGGTAAAAGAGAGAAGTTATTTACACTTACCAGTGGGTTGCCTCCCACCAAGCGCTTGGTTTAAGTCACTAGCTTGACTTTGGTTGGTCGATCAGGCTGTGGAGGGATCGCCTAAGGGAATTTCTTCACCTTCTGCGATTTTTGTCTCAGCGAGGTAGGGCTTGAGACGCTGACCATTCACAACGAATTCTCCTCCCCTTTTGTCCAGCAACACAACTGCTCAGCATGGTCGGACTTCTTAAATGGTAAATGGTCCGGACCATCTCGACTTCAGTTTACCAGGTGATATACCATGGATTTGATCCATTTTCACCCATAGTATATTGGTGTTTTACTATATAATTATTATGTTTTCTAGCCTATTAGGTATGTTTTCAGTTTCAGGAGTGTTTTAGAGTAAAGTGATGATTTTGGAGCATTTTAGAGTGAGTACAAGAGATTTCATCCGAGCTGACCATCAAACAAGACCAGAGGTCGACATTCATAGACAATAATCGATCAATGCACATCTTGTGCCAGCTATCGATATCGAGAGCGCGAAAAGCCTGATTTCGTTCCAGGCGACTTATAGCCCAAGACTTCACCAAATTACAAGATTACCCCTGACAAGTTTTTAACTTAATAGATAAATACTTGCCTAGGTGTTAGGAGGCAAGAGAGCTTTATTGTATTCTTATTTTCACAACAAAAGTTTAAAGAGATTTTGAGAGTAGGAGAGAAGATACATAGAGATTTGTGATTGGAACTCCATTACTATTATTATCTATACTATAAAGTTTTCTTACCTTGCTTGTGTTATGAATTGCTTAGCCATGTCTGAGTAGTTCCATTGTTAGATTTAGGGTTTAAATAGGTTAAAGGGATTAGCCCCAACTATAGATTGCTAAGTTGTGGTATTCATCAATAGGTTGTTCTTAATGCTTGTTCTAGAATTGCTAACTAGAATATTGAACCCTAGGAATTTGTATGTTTGAGCACTCTTGAATAATACAGTTTTGACATATCTATTGAGCTAAGATTGCTAGAGTAAGGTGATTTGCTGATCTAGGAAGCTTAGTGAGCATCATTCAACCCATGCGTAAAGCTTAACTGGAAGCTTGTGGATCGATATCCGTACTGGACAATCGATCGACAGCGTGAAAGGTGTATCGATCGATATCTCTCAAAGATCATCGATCAACACTGCTGGTGATCGAACATTCTTGTTCTGGTCATTAGATTTAGTTAACATACTCATCCAAAAATTGCAAAGCTGATTGACTTGTTGTTAAATAAAGTAGTTGAGCTCTAATATATCATGCATGCAACTGTTAGGCATCTATAGAATTATAATCTCTGAATACCTGAATAGAAACCCTAAGTCTAGCGTTTTCCAAATAAAGTTTCAACCCAATCATCTTGTTAGTCGAGCAACTACCTTGCTCACATAAGATTATTTACATTGCTTTAAACCATAAAAACCACAATTCACCTAGAATTGATTCTCTGATTAGATTTAATTGGTTCCCTAGCTCTTTGGATTCGATCCCTAAGTATTACAACTGAACCTTTTATTTGAGAGAGTAACTCACTCCTTAGGGTAATTTGAGTGAGATCAAATTTGGCGCCGTTGCCGGGGAGCTTTGATCGTCATTAGATTTAATCTGATTGATTCTAGGTTTTCTTTTTCTTTACCCCCTTTCTGATACAAAATTTTTCTTGTCTTTTCAGGTGCATACCCAGGAAAAGTACCAGAAGCAATAAGGACAAACAACTGCTATTCTCAGAAGATCCTGCTCACTTGGAACGCTCGTTCTGCAAAGAATTACGTTCCACATCGATCGACACAACAGCTTTCACGTCGACCGATTCTCGCATCCAACAGTCTACCGACACTCAACCGTCGACCGACTCGCATCGCTCGACATCCATCGACACTACACCTTGTTCATCGATCGATACTCAGTCGTGAAGCATGGTTGCGATTGTTATTCTCAGACAGGATGAGAATGGAAACCTGTATGACCAGGATGGTCATCTGCGTAATGCAACAGGTCAGAAACTAGATGCGCAGGGGAATGTAATCCCTGAGCCCGATACTGATGCTACAGGAGCTGTTCGACCTGTAGATGAGGCTGATCGAACAAGATCACTGGCTGACTACAACCGTCCAGACGAGTACTATGCCAACAGATCAGCCATTCGCCTTCCAGAGATTCAGAAGCCAAATTTCGAGCTGAAGCCACAGTACTACACACTCATGTTGCAGATACCCTACTGTGGGTTACCACACGAGCATCCTATGGACTATCTTGAGAGGTTCAAGGAACTTATTGCTTCTGTCCGCATAGATGGAGTCCCTGAGGACTACTTACTCTGCAAGCTCTTCAAATACTCTCTGATTGGAGAAGCTTCGCATTGGCTTAAGTAGCTACCCACATGATCTCTTACATCCTGGGCCTCTATCAAGAACGCTTTCTTGCGTAACTTATTTGATGAGGCACACGCTGAAAACTTGAGGAGCAAAAGTGCTACATTCGCGCAGAAGACTGGAGAGTCTTTCAAGGACGCATGGATCAGATTCAAGTTCTTCCAGAGAGACTGTACACACCACGGATTCAATGAAGTGCAACTACTTAGCACTTTGTTCAGAGGTATCGCCTTGAGGTATCAGATGGCTTTTGATACAGCTAGCGAGGGAAACTTCAACACCAGGAATCCAGAAAAGACTGTGAGACTTATAGAGAATCTAGCTAACAGTAGCAGCACCAAGAACACTGACTTTGAGAGAAATGGGTCTGTTGCATCCCTTGGGAAGGATCAGATGGAAGAAGTTAGAGCAAAGTTGGATGTTGTTCATGAGGTTCTCAGGAAGCAGGTCTGCTCAGTTGAAGAAGAAGAAGCTGTATACACAGAAGGAGAAGAAGATGTGAACTACATTGGAGGTACTGGATTTCAGAGGTCTGGGAACCAGGGTGGAAACAGGAACTTCTATGGCAATGGTCAGAGGAGTAACTACAACCAGAGTTCACAGTTTCAGAAACCCTACAACAATAACAACAGAAACTATGGGAATTCAGCTTACCAGAATCCACCACCAAAGACTCAGGAGAGCAAGATTGAGACTACGCTTGATCAAGTTCTTGAAGGACAGCAGAAGCTAACAGTGGATTTTAATGGGAAGATTGATTCTGTCTACACCAATCTGAACACAAGGATTGAGAATCTAGGCACTCAGGTTAGGAAGCTTGAGATGCAGGTTGTTCAGACTGGAGAAGCTGTTAAGAGGCAGGAAGCCTTGACTAGAGAGGAAGGAGATGAAACAATGAAGCACCACGTCAATGCCATTATAGAAAATGATTTCTGGCAGGTGGTGAAGCATGAGAAGCTTGAAGAAGGAGACTTGGATATAGAGAGTTCCATGAGTTTCGGCAGATCACACTGGTATCGACCGATATCGGAGCATAAACATTGATCGACACACTACGATACGGATCGATCGACAGACCTCTATCAACATCAATCGATGTCACCTGCCGAGTTGACTGCAAATTGCAGTGCAGTATGAATTATGACTCATGAAGAGTTCGCAGAGCGACATCGACACCCACCCTCCCCTTTCTACGTCAACATCAATCGACAGCCCGAGCCAGCCAACGATCGACAGAGAGAGCCCAACATCGATCGACAGAGAGAGTCCAACATCAATCGACGAGCACCTCTCACATACCGAGTGCAGTTACCACCCATTGATAAATCCCGAATCAATGCACTCAGACCACCACATAATCTATCAGCTAACCCGCCAGAGACTACAAGCAAGCCTTCAGACACTACACCAGAGCCTATGCAAGTTGATAAGGTCACTGAAGGGAGAAAGTTGAGGAAAAAGAAGGAGAAGATTCCTAAAGACCTGAAGAGGGAAGGTAATGAGAAGGAGATGGATGGTTTCACTAAGAGAGTCCTCAGAATCCCATTGGAGAAACCTTTCGAGGAGGTTTATTTCACACACAGATTGTGGATGTTCTTCAGAGAGACAAATGATACTGAGGAGGACATTAGGAGAATGTTTCATCATTTCAGAGAAAGGATGGAGCAGAGGATCACATTAAGAAGAAGAGTGATCATGGGAAGTTTACAATACCATGTCTAGTGAAAAATATTGAATTTCCCTATGCACTTTGTGACATAGGAGCATCAGTCAGCATCCTACAAGTTATGGCACACCACCTGGGTCTGAAAGTAGAGTCTTCTTCAGAATCTTTCACCTTTATGGACCATTCTCAGACGAACTCAGGAGGTATCATCAGAGTCCTTGAGGTGCATATTGGTAATGCCCTTGTCCGAGTAGATTTTCATGTCCTGGATATCAAGCTAAACTGGAACTCTTCCCTTCTACTTGAAAGAGCATTCTTGGCTATAGTAGGAGATGTATGTGACATGAACACCAACAAATTATGCCTGACACTTATAGATCTAGACATCCACTATGACCCAGTCAGAGTCGTTAAACAACACGTCAACCTCGTGGAGATTGGAGAAGATCTTGGCTATATTGCAGCATGCCATTGTGGAGCAGAGTATGAGACATAGTACTCGGCATCGATTGGCATCATCTTTGAGTCATCGATCGATTCCTGTGAGTCAACACCGACCGATAATCAACATCCCACGTCGATCGACATGGAGCATCCAGTTGACCACTATGCTTTGCCAGATCATTGCTATCCAGATTTTGCTTTTCAACCCAACATCAGACAAGATGACTATTCAATAGGCAGTTGGGCAGACAGTGGATTTCATGAGAATTTTGCAGTGGATACTGCAATACTTTCAACCAATGATGATACTAAAGAGGAGTATGATGAGGACTATTGGATGGAACGAGCTACATAGATTTCCCTTGAAGTAGATCAATTTCCAAGCCATACCTTCATGTTAACACATTCGCCATCGATCGACAGAGGCCACTCAACATCGATCGATTCCCACTCTCATCCAGCAAAACATTCACATGCATCGACTGATACCATTACTGGTACATCGATCGATTTTGGGGCAACTGACCTTGAGAAGGAAAAAGAAAAATTTCCAATTCAAAGTAGGGCATCTGATTGCTATAAAAGGAGTTTTGCACCCAATAAGTTTTCTCAAACCACAAAAGTAGGCAAGATGCAAGCACACTTACACCCAACCAAGAGCATTATAGGAACCTGCAAGAGAAGCAATCAATTCAACAACAATAGTCCAGCAGACAGACATCAACCGTCGATCGATGCATCATCCACACCATCGATCGATTTTCAACCTTTACCTCAATCTCAATTTTACACTAAGAAACGTATCGAGTATGGATATCTAATGCCTGATGAGTTTGGTATTTTCAAGGACCCAGATGGTCATGCAAGAGCTATGGATGGAGGGATTCTACACATCTACAAGGATGACATAGCAGACATCCTTCAGGTGGCCAATGGATCAGAAAACATGTTTATGCAGCAACGCAGCAATCCAGACAACATAACTGAGGATCCAGATAAACATCCTACAGCTAATGCAGCAGATTCTTACTTCCACCAATCCTACTGACCGGTTACTCAGCCATCGATCGACGCCGATGTTCCAACATCGCTCGACACGGAAACACCTACATCGCTCGACGGGGCACATCCAGTATCGACCGATAGACGCCTTGAGTTTGGACTACTAGCTTATGATCAGTATGGAGCCAGAAAACTCAGATGGGAACAGAAGGATGAGTATGGAGTCTACAGAGATGAGTTTGGATATGCAAGAGGAGTATCTGCTGAGATTATCCCTGTCACCAAATGATGAGGACCTCAAGTCAGTAGATGGACCACCAGCTCATGAGATCAACTATACAAGCTACATTGGAGCAAGCAGCGACATAGGTGCATTCAAAGAAGGATATCTTTGCAACCATGAGAAGTTTGACCGTGAAACCACTTGCTATAGATTCTCAACTCAACTAGAGCACACGGAGAATTTGTTTCATACCAAAAGGAGTAATGGTCTAGGAGATAGACCATTTACAAGTCCGGCGACCTACACTGCATCCGAACTGGTTCTATTTAAGGAAAGTAATTCTTTGCTTAAGGAGGGTGCAACTCAAATTCACGTATGGAGACAAGGAGATCATTCATTACATCTAAGACCACTTGGAGAGTTGTTACCATGCACTAAACCTCACTGGATCAGTCAGATTCTTCACCATCTCAACTTGCCATTTTTGGAGCCAATTTGCTTTAATTCCAAACGGCTCTATTCCTTCAGTTTTGCAAATCATTTGGCAATTTGTTACATCAACCAGAAGCTCCCAAAGACTCCTAGAATCTTCCCAAAGTTTTCCAGAAACAAGCATCTCAACACATTTCCCATTTTGGCTGAGATTCTCTCTTTAAGGCCTAACGGCTAGTTTCTTAATTTCAGCATGTTTTCTCATTTTCCTTAGCTTGCTAAATCATTGTACTGAGCCTATATAAGCTCATTAGTCATTGTATGGCACGAATATTTTACATAAAATCTAATAAACTTCTTAGTTTCTTTTCTCCAAAGTCTTTGTGTCTTTGTGTGAATTTGGTCATTAAGTCTTGTATGGAATCCCTAGGCTCTTTGATTGACGATTGAGGCTTCTTGTGGATTCAAGTGTTCTCCTTCGTGGTTAATTGTGGAATCAGTCAACAAACTGTTCTATCCAGTATCCTCATCAAACCTTCCATCCAGCCGGTTTTAAGGTCTATTAGATCGATTGTACAAACCACCCCTATTGTTGGATCGACCATCACTTTGGTCCAAGAGTTTTGTGAGCCTTTGTCAGCCTAGGCTTGTTTCATTTTTGGTATCAGAGCTGAAGTTCCTTCAGCATCAGGTTGCATCTATCCTATCTCTTTTACTTGCAATAGTTTCTTTGTTTCACTTTTTTTCATTCATAAATCGAAAACCATAAAAAATCGTTTTGTTCATTTTTTCATTTGGTTCTGTTTGCATAATATATAAAAAACCCCCCATAAAAAGTGTGTTTTTCATTAGTTCTTCATTCCTGTCGAGTTTAGTTGCTGCTAGATCTTTACTTTCATTCAAAAAAATCATAAAAAGTGTTAGTATTAAGTGCATATCCGAACTTGCCATTTTTTAATCCACTTTCAAAATCTTTCCAAAAGCATTTTTTTTTTGCAAATCTTCTTTCCCATTTTGTTTTATTTCGAGCAAGTAAAAACCAAAAAGATATTTTAGAAGTTTTATTTATTCCTTTTGAAGGTTTATATAAAAAAAAAGAATCTGAAATTTTCCATTTTTTTGTTTAGTTTCTAAATTTCTTTTTCTCCTTTAACTTTTCTTTGTTACACGTTTCTCTTTAAGATTTGGTACTGAGTAATTTTTCTTGTCTTCTTGCGAGGCAATATCCTAAAGCTTTGCCACCATGGAGAGTGAAGAGGAAGCTGAAGAATACAACACTTCAGAAGTAGATTGGGGAGAGGAAGCTGATCCAAATTGTTGGAATGATGGAGATGATCATACTGATGGTCTTTGGTGTGCGAACTCTGTTCCAGAGTATGTTCTAAATGATGAACCAGAATACCAGGAGGTGGAACCAGAACCAATGGACCAATACTCGACTTGTTATGGTCCCAAATCCCAGTGCATCTATGAGGATAGTTCTGATCGGGAATTCTATGTTCAAGCCGCTCCAAGGAGAATGAAAACAACCATTACTGCACCAGCAAGATCTTACCATGGAGATCGATCAAGCCATGTTTAAAACAAACCAGCGAACCACAACGGTAATCAGCTTATTAGGCAGACCCGCTTGGATACATCAACTATGCAATTTTCAGGTCATAAGGAAGGACCAAGTGCATACCTAAGGTGGGAGGACGACATGGAACAATGGTTTCAGACTTGGAGAATTCCAGGGAAGTTAAAGCCATCTTATGCAAGAGATACCCTTGTTGGAGAAGCATACAAATGGTGGGATCAAGTAGATGCTGATCGGATCTATTACATTGAAGCACCTTTTACTTGGACAGAATTGAAGAAGCTCATGTATGTGAAGTTTGTGGAAAGAGCACAACACACTCAGAAGGTTTCTACAAAGAGAGTAGTACAACCCCAAGTCTTGCAGCCGTCAAACCAGAGGCAAAGCTCTAAACCAGTGCCTATACCTCAAGTCAAACAAAAACAAGGTGAGCACTATAAATCTTTAAAACCACCTGAGGTTATTTGTTATAGGTGTCAAGGCCAGGGTCATCTTGCAAAATTCTGACCCACAAAACGATCTGTGAAGATAGCACTACATGAAGCAAAATAAGCTAACTTGGAGGTAAGTGATTCTTTTACTAGCTTGGATAATTCCTTTGCTAGAATAGATAAAAAGTTTGATGATCTTATCAAATTGATTAAAGCTGGATCTAATTCTGTTTCTAGTAATTCCATGACTGTCTCAACACACTTATCTAGTGCCCAAAAGGTTGAAAATATATCAGGTACTAACATGGAAGTCAAGGAACAAGAACCCAACCTTGCTGCTCAAGCAATTCCAACACTTAATGTGATTAATCCTACTCGTCACAATAGTAGTATGATGCGCTTGTACTCTGCCAAGAGTGTTGATGAAGGTCTAGGTAAGAAGGAAAAACGTCCAGATGCTCAACAACATGAGAAGTATGAGCAATCTACCCTAGAAACTTCTACACCAGCTGATCATGTTTTAAAGGTAACAAATACCAAAGCTGAGTTAATGCAAGATAACCAAGTAAGTGAAGCTCTAAATCTTGCTCAATACTCTGTTTTTGAATCTTCCACTTCAAGTATGAAACACTTGCTCTTACCCATAAGTGTTGATTCATGTATAGGTACCTTGGGAGATTGCAAAGGCCAAGGAGAAGTATCATCTAGCCTGAGCTCAGATCAATCCAGACACCAAGATGCTCCTGAGCTAGCTTTGCTTAGACCAGCCACGGTCAAGCTTACTGATAGAGAAGGTGTGTCTCAAGTTACTGATCTCAAGCCTTAGATGACACCAAGTATCACAATTGGTACTCTAGTAAGTAGAAACTATGAACTTGTTCATTATTGGAATAATTTCTTAGATAATCATAGTTTTATATATTCTGTTTTTAATGGTTCCAGTTCTAGTTTATTGCACTTGATATTTTCTTTAAGTGCCAATGAAGAAACAGGAACACTAGGAGTATACAAGAATCAAGAACAACATAGAGAAGATGTGGTAAAAATTGCTACAAAATCAGATCAACCCAATGTAAGTAATAACTTGATCCAATCTGTTTATCATGACTCAAAGTACGTGATAACACACTTAGTATGCCCAGTAGAGCTTGGGAAAGGTATAGGTACAATGGAGAAGCATCCAGAAGCAAACCCGCAACCTTACACCCAAGGAGTAGTCAATGGTGAAACCAATAGTGAAATAGGAGATTTCAGTAAGGAGACTACGTTCCTGACAAGGGAAATCATAGACCGACCATGGAGAGGGGTCATAGCTCCCCTACTGATCATAGAAGAACCACCAGATGGACAATGCATCACAAAACCGTCCATATACCAAGGTAAGACCCTAGCCTCCCAAAACAGAATGAAACCTAACTTGCTCTCTCTTGGTGCAGGTAAATTGGTTTTGAGAACAAAACCTTTTGAAGAGGGAGGGAATGATGAGGACCTCAAGTCAGTAGATGGACCACCAGCTCATGAGATCAACTATACAAGCTACATTGGAGCCAGCAGCGACATAAGTGCATTCAAAGAAGGATATCTTTGCAACCATGAGAAGTTTGACCGTGAAACCACTTGCTATAGATTCTTAACTCAACTAGAGCACACGGCTAATTGGTTTCAAACCAAAAGGAGTAATGGTCTAGGAGATATAACATTTACAAGTCCGGCGACCTACACTGCATCCGAACTGGTTCTATTTAAGGAAAGTAATTCTTTGCTTAAGGAGGGTGCAACTCAAATTCACGTGTGGAAACCAGGAGATCATTCATTATATCTAAGACTACTTGGAGAATTGTTACCATGCACTAAACCTCACTGGATCAGTCAGATTCTTAATCATCTCAACTTGCCATTTTTGGAGCCAATTTGCTTTAATTCCAAACGGCTCTATTCCTTCAGTCTTGCAAATCATTTGGCGATTTGTTACATCAACCAGAACCTCCCAAAGCCTCCTAGAATCTTCCCAAAGTTGTCCAGATACAAGCATCTCAACACATTTCCCATTTTGGCTGAGATTCTCTCTTTAAGGCCTAACAGCTAGTTTCTTAATTCCAGCATGTTTTCTCATTTTACTTAGCTTTCTAAATCATTGTACTGAGCCTATATAAGCTCATTAGTTATCTCATTGTATGGCACAAATCTTTTACCTAAAATCTAATAAACTTCTTAGTTTCTTTTCTCCAAAGTCTTTGTGTCTTTTTGTCAATTTGGTCAATAAATCTTGTGTGGAATCACTAGGCTCTTTGATTGGCGATTGAGGCTTCTTGTGGATTCAAGTGTTCTCCTTCGTGGTTGATTGTGGAATCAGTCAACAAACTGTTCTATCCATTATCCTCATCAAACCTTCCATCCAGCCGGTTTTAAGGTCGATTAGATCGATTGTACAAACCACCCCTCTTGTTGGATCAACCATCACTTTTGTCCAAGAGTTTTGTGAGCCTTTGTCAGCCTAGGCTTGTATCACCAAAGCAGACATCAGAAAAATTCTGGAGAGAGAATCTATGTTTGTTCAGAGCTACATATGTCTTCCAGAACATGCCGCTTCATTCATAGAGACCAGGCTAGCACCAGAGATCTACACCAAAGATGAGATTAATGAATTGGTAACTGGTATTTGTGGAGCTCAAGAGAAGTTAGGAGAATAACTTCAGACACTGGTGGATGATACCTATCAACCTTTGGACAGAGGTTACAATGAGCTTTACAGAAGCATGGCAGAGATGAGGATTGGGATTGACAGTATGAAGAAACAACTTGCGGAGGAGGCTACGCCATCAACATCGATCGACGCCAACTAAGCAACATTGATCGATGTCCAGCCGCCCACATCCAACAATCCCTCACAAGCGGAGAATTCAGTAAAAAAGGAGGATGAATGGTAGATAGCATACATCAACACGAAGATTAATGACGTCTACAGCCCTCTCAACAACAACATCGACTGGTTAAACAAAAGAATTAATCTCCTACAGCAAGATTTGGAAGAATTTCGCCACAAGGATAAGTGTCAACATCAGCAAGCAACATCGATCGATATCTGTACCACCACATCGATCGACAGCAAGTTAGCATCAGTAGAAGATAGGTTGCAATCCTATGAAGATATGCACGATCGTTTCACTTCACCTATCATGCGATACTTGGACAGCTTATCTAAGAAGATGATCAAAGTACAGATTGACGTTGGCACAATTAAAGATCAACTTGGCTCTCAAGAAGAAGGATCAACATCGATCGATATGTCTCAAGCTGCATCGATCGACGCCAAGAAACCGCCAGCACAGATTTCTTATCCAGCAGCAGAGGTTGATCAGATCACATCCAAGGTCTACACAACTATGAATACCATGGAAGACAGACTTGACAAGAGGTGTGATGATATCTACTTTCCATTCGACAACAGGATCAATGGATTGGATTTCCAGGCAGAGTGGCTACAGAAAGAAGTCAAGGCCATTCAAAAGCAACTCGCATGTCGTCATGAAAAATCAGCATCGATCGACAGGAAGACAACAAAATCGATCGACAGGGCTACACCAGCAACGATCACTTTACCATCTGTGGCATCGATCGGTACCGCGTCTACATCAGACCAAGGCAATCTGATACATGACAAGTTAGAGTCAATGCAAGAGGAACTGAAGGAGCTATCAACATACGCCTATGATAAGATAGGATGTCATCAATGCAGCATTGAAGCTCTTCAACATAGTCTATGGAGCATCACAAATTCAACACTAAAGATGGATCAAAGATGGACCATAAGTGATGAGGCCACAAGAAGTTTCATTGCAGCTTGGTTCAGAATGAGCAGAGATAATGTGGATGCTTGTTTTCCAACAAGTAGCTGTTTTTCCTTCAACTAGCTCAAACACTCCCAAAGTCAAGCTAAATGACTATAACAAAGCGCTGATTGGGAGGCAACCCACTATAAGGTATTTTAATTTAGTTTTCTTAATTAGTAGTATTTATTTTCGTATTTGTTTTTGCAGCTTTTTCAAGATCCAAGTAGAATGATGACCAATACATCGACCAATGAGGAGTAGTCGAAATCGATCAACATACCATCACCTGCGACGATCGATGCCTAGTTATGCACATCGATCGATATTCACTCCGGTCAGGTTTATCTTTCTTACTTGTTAAATTGAGTACTTCTGATTTATTTTCCACCATAACTCCGACTGTTTTACACTGGGACAGTGTAAGTTAAGTCTGGGGGGAGGTTTACTGATTTTATCTATTCTGATTCTTATTAAAATTACTTTTCAAAAGTTTTTATTGAGTTCTAAGAAGGGGACAATGAACTTATTGATTTATACTTGATGATCTAACCACTCTTTAGCACCATTCTTGACTTACTGATTGCAGATAGTACTAAAGATGTTAAAGTGGATCAACCTGTCAACTATTCACACTTGCTTAGACTATTTGAAGGAACCAAAGCTGACCTCCAACCCTAAACTTGACACAAACTGCTTGTTTTGGGGCTTGGTATACATGGGATCAAATTCTTCAGACAAGTCTAGAAGGTAAAGCCTTGTGTAGAATTATTTATCACCTTTTCTCTCTCTATTTTCGACCCTAGATAGTTTAGGTAGAAAATTTCTTACAAAAAAAAATTCGAAAAAGATAAGAAAAATAGGATTTTAGGTTTTAGCTAGGATGTGTTTCAAAAAAAAAAGGTTTTAGCTAGGTGGAATCTGAACATGACTTGGTGGCTACAACCATTAAGGCTTGCTTCATAAAGATTTCAACAAAAAGAATTCGAACGGGACTTGGAGGCGGCAATCTTCAAGGTTCGCTTCATAGAGAATTCTTGGATATAGGTCAAAAAGAAGTGAACAGGACTTGGTGGCAACCACCATTAAGTCTTGATTCATGGAAGTCTGTCCAATCTTGGTTAATGATCCTGCAAATAAAGCAGACTTTGACTAAAGAGAGAAATTCGTAGAGAGAAAAGATAGGAACTAACTTTTACCTGCAGCTCCAGATACTTGTCTGAAAGTCTTTGCATTCTATGATCGATACCCCGAAGGTAAAGCCTTCACTTTTATTTTTATGCTAAGAAATGAGGTTAGTAGAGGGGAATGTCAGATAGTATTTGCTAAGTTGTTGGATGAATGAATTTGGTTGCTAAGTTAGGATATTGCATAATGTGCTTTTGTGATTAGGACTTTTTAGATGTGGATTGCAATATTGGAGAGGTGATGATTTCAATGTTTTAAATCTGTGAGTCCCTGCTATTTTCAAACCTCTTGAGCACAAGCAAAAGGGTAAGTCTGGAGGAGTTGATATACCATGGATTTGACCCACTTTCACCCATGGTATATTGGTGTTTTACTATATAATTATTATGTATTCTAGCCTATTAGGTATGTTTTCAAGTTCAAGAGTGTTTTGGACTAAAGTGATGATTTTGGAGCATTTTAGAGTACAAATGAGATTTCATCCGAGCTAACCATCAAACCAGACCAGAGGTAGGCATTCAGAGAAAATAATCGTTCGCTGCACAATCCTGTGCTGTCGATCGATACAGAAGAGAAGACCCGAAAAATGAAGATTATAATGGATCGATGCACATCCTGTGCCATCGATCGATATCGAGCCGCGAAAAGCCTGATTTGGTTCCAGCCGACTTATAGCCCAAGACTTCACCAAATTACAACATTACCCTGACGAGTTTTTAACCTAATAGATAAATATTGCCTAGGTGTTAGGAGGCAAGAGAGCTTTAATTTATTCTTATTTTCACAGCAATAGTTTAGAGAGATTTTGAGAGTTGGAGAGAAGATCCAGAGAGATTTGTGATTTACTCCATTACTATTATTATCTATACTATGAAGTTTTCTTACCTTGCTTGTGTTATGAATTTCTTAGCCATGTCTGAGTAGTTCCATTGTTAGATTTAGGGTTTAAATAGGTTAAAGGGATTATTCCCAACTATAGATTGCTAAGTTGTGGTAATCATCAATAGGTTGTTCTTAATGCTTGTTTTAAAATTGCTAACTAGAATATTGAACCCTAGGAATTTGTATGTTTGAGCATTCTTGAATAATACTGTCCTGACCTATCTATTGAGCTAAGATTGCTAGAGTAAGGTGATTTTCTGATGTAGGAAGCTTAGTGAGCATCATTCAACCCGTGCGTAAAACTTAACGGGAAGCTCGTTGATCGATATCCCTACTGGACAATCGATCGACAGCGTGAAAGGTGTATCGATCGATATCTCTCTAAGATCATCGATCGGCACTGCTGGTGATCGAACATTCTTTTTCTGGTCATTAGATCTAGTTAATAGACTCGTCCAAAACTTACGAGAGCTGATTGACTTGTTGTTAAATAAAGTAGTTGAGCTCTAATATATCATGCATGCAACTATTAGGCATCTATATGTTTATAATCTCTGAATACCTGAATAGAAACCCTAAGTCTAGCATTTTCCAAATAAAGTTTCAACCCAATCATCTTGTTAGTCGAGCAACTACCTTGCTCACATAGGATTATTTACATTGCTTTAAAGCATAAAAACCACAATTCACCTAGAATTGATTATCTGATTAGATTTAAATGGTTCCCTAGCTCTTTGGATTAGATCCCTAAGTATTACAACTGAACCTCTTATTTGAGAGAGTAATTCACTCCTTAGGGTAATTTGAGTGAGATCACCAGGGAACAACTTCAACCTGGAGTTAAAGAGGAAGACTTGATCATTCGGTTCAAAGTTCGTGCTGATGATCCTCTTATCATGACATGCCTTGGTATTCTCTTTATATAGAGCTCTCGTAAGCTAGATGCCTGATCTCTTCCAGATCATGGATCTGAATGGAACCTCTCCTTAGCAGATTTGATGTCAAAATTGAGCATTTTGACAGCCCAGGCTGCCTTATGTTCCAGTTCCACAGGGAGATGGCACGCCTTGCCGTAGACCAGATGATAGGGAGTGGTCCCGAGTCGTGTTTTATAGGCTGTTCTGTAAGCCCACAGCGCATCATCTAATTTGAAAGACCAGTCCTTACGGGTTGTTCCGACTGTCTTCTGCAGAATGCTCTTGATCTCTCTATTAGATACCTCCACTTGGCCACTGGTCTGAGGGTGATATGCAGTTGCAACCTTATGCTTTACACTGTTTTTCTTCAGGAGGCCTTGGAAGACCTTGTTGATGAAATTGGTGCCTCCGTTGCTTATGACCACCCTAGGTACTCCGAACCTTGGGAAGATGATTCATTTGAACATCTTGGTCACAACACGCACATCATTGGTGGGGCCAGCGATTACTTCTACCCACTTTGAGACGTAGTCCACTGCAACTAGAATGTACTCGTTCTTGTATGAAGGTGGGAACGGTCCCATGAAATCTATTCCCCGACAATCGAACACCTCAATCTCAAGTATGAAGTTCTGAGGCATCTCGTTCCTTTTGCTGATGTTCCCTTGTCGCTGGCACGAGTTGCATTTAGAGATGAAAGCTTGGGTGTCACGGAACATGGTGGGCCACCAGAAACCGGCTTGTAAGATCTTAGAAACGGTTTTGAATGCTGCAAAGTGCCCAGCATAAGAGAAACCATGGCAGTGATAAAGAATCCCTAGAATCTCATCTTCTGGAACACATCGTCGGAACACTCCATCCTTGCAATGTCAATATAGGAATGGTTCTTCCCAGAAGTAGTGTCCCACGTCCCTCAGAAACTTCCTCTTCTCATTTCCAGTAAACTCAACGGGGTCTTTCTCAGCAGCCAAGAAATTTGCTATCTTGGCAAACCAAGGTAGCTTGGAGTATCTCTTTTTGATCGCAGAAATGCAGTGTTCTGGTTTTGCGGAACAGTCTGCAGTATGTGTATCCAGGCTGTTCCCGCTGTACAGACCAATCGCGTAAACATGCAACTCTGTGAGGCTGTCATCGAGAGCAGCCTCCTCGTTGATCTTCATCCTGGAAAGGTGTTATGTGACTCCATTCTCAATTCCATTCTTATCCTTGATCTCAAGATCAAATTCCTTGAGCAAAAGAATCCATCTTAATTAGTAGGCGCGGTTTGGCATCCTTCTTGGTCAGCATGTATCTCAAAACCGCGTGATCTGTGTGCACAATCACTTTAGGACCTACTAGGTAGGACCTAAACTTCTCAAAAGCATAGACTATGGCAAGAAACTCCTTCTTGTTCGTGGCATATCGGCACTGAGATTCATCCATTGTCCTGCTCGCATAGTAGATCAAGTGCAGCTTCTATCTTTTTGTTGTCCCATCACTGCTCCCACTGCAAAATCACTCGCATATGTCATGATCTCGAATGGAAGGTCCCAGTCTGGAGGTTGTACAATCGGGGCACTGATCATGGCTCCTTTAATCGTGTGTAAAGCAGCCAAGCAGTCGCTATCAAATTCGGACTTGGTGTCCTTGCAGAGCAGCCTAGTGAGTGGTCTCGCGATCTTTGAGAAATCCTTGATGAATCTCCTATAGAACCCTGCGTGTCCCAAGAAGCTTCTGATTCCCTTGACTGTGGTTGGTGGCTGGAAGCTCATCATCATCTTGATCTTTTCCTTGTCGACCTCAATCCCTTTCTCAGAAATCTTGTGCACAAGAACAATCTCATCTTTGACTATGAAGTGACACTTCTTCCAGTTCAGCACCAGGTCCTTCTCCTCGCATCGCTGCAACACCCTGCACAGATTTTTCAAACAGAAAGAAAAGGAGATTCCACAAACATTAAAGTCATCGATGAAAACCTCCATTATGTCCTTGATTAGATCAGTAAAAATTGCCATCATGCAACGTTGAAAGGTCGCAGGAGCATTGCACAACCCGAATGGCATTCTCATATAAGCAAAAGTGCCATATGGGCATGTGAAAGTCGTCTTCTCCTGATTGTATGTGGGAACCAAAATTCGCACTGTCAATATTTCATATAAATAAGGAAAGTAGGAAAACTCTAATTTCCCTGAGGTCCCGGATATCTGAGAAACCACACGCCAAGCAATCGGAACACGAGAATAACAACGATAAAAATAAGAAATCGAAAAAGGAGAGCAAAGTAGATCTTATTCCGAATCCGTGTATGAGCGTTATAACAAGGTAATAGCCTTGGCTCGAGAGCTGTCGGCGAGATTCCTAGTTCTAAAACCTTAGACTAAAACCCTAATTGAGTCGCAGCTCGATTAATGAAAACGGAAAATTGCCTAAATTGCTCTAAGTGCTAAGTTTGCTGTGAAAAAGTTCTCCCTCTATGCCTCTCGTCTTGAACTCCTTATATACTCCCTTCTAGGTCGGTTTACGCCTTCCTCTTTTTCCCTTAAGCCGTCATAGTCCAAAAAATGGAGATATTCCATTTTTTTGATCTTCATGATTATCTGCGGAAAATTTCCATTTATCCGCGGAATTTGATGTATACCAAGCATAACCGTCATAGCGTTTATGGGTTTTAAGAAATCGTAAGTGGGCCTTGAATCGAGTTTTAGGACTCTTTGGACCGTCTTTTGATTCGGGACGTTTATT
Organism: Brassica juncea; assembly: GCA_018703725.1. Taxonomy (NCBI): domain Eukaryota; kingdom Viridiplantae; phylum Streptophyta; class Magnoliopsida; order Brassicales; family Brassicaceae; genus Brassica; species Brassica juncea. The sequence goes on along the minus strand of CM031941.1, from coordinate 16,355,644 downwards.
ACGGTTTCTTTGATAAAGATAATTTCTGCGGTTTTTATCGTAAAACCAGACCAAGGATTCCATTTGATTGGAAATCAAGAAATGGTTAAGCCGTTGTTTGCAGAAGGTTGTAATGAGGATAGTCGAGACTGCATAGTTTTATGTCGTATCGTCATTTCGGAAGACTTCGGACGCTACGGAAAGACCGGGATGCATGCATGTTTGGTCGCTATAGCGACCGAGCTTGGCTTGAAGCTCGGTCGCTATAGCGACCGAGCTTGGCTCGAAGGTTGGTCGCTATAGCGAGCGAGTTTCGTTTCATGATTTGATCGCTATAGCAACCGAGCTCTTGTTTGTGACTCGGTCGCCATCGTGACCGAGTTTGCGCTGCGACTGAAAACTTTGTTGTGAGAACCCATCGTCCAAGCGTCCGAGACTGTCGCAATGATACGATGCTTGATGTTGTTTACGAACGTTTGGACCAACGATAGCATTGTGTCGTTGTTTTAAGAAATCACTATTTGAATTCTTTAAAACAAGATTTTATCGCAAGTTCTTCGTATAAGTTTTCTTTCTCGAGAACGTAAAAATCTTATGTTAGTTTTTACGGACATTTTGATGTCAACTTTGTCGTATCCGATTTCGACCCCAACAGTTAGCCCCCCAGTACACTAGAATCGTAGGTTGACGAGATTCTATCGTGCGGTTTGGCGGGTTTAGGCGAGTTTAGGCGAAGTTTTCATCCAAAAGTCCGTGGTAATTCCTGGAGCTTATAAAAGAGAAGGTAACTCATTTCATCGTTTTACTCACTCATCTTCACAAGAATTTCTTTTGAGAGAAGATTTCTTTTGATTCCTCTTCTCTCAAAATTTCAAAAGATGTTTAGAAGTGGGAAAAAATTTTCCAAGAAGAAAGTTTCTGAAAATCCTTCCCCTGAATGTAATCAGGATGATCTGAAATCTGAATTTTCGTTCCACCCCCCGGATGCAGCTGAGCGCGAAGCGTACTGGATAGCGTGCAGCAACCAAATCGACGGTCCTACCGAGGAATGTTTTCCTCTTTTGCGCATCTGAGATGTGGCAGGAGGCCTTCCGAGCAAGACTACCAGCACCTTTCTTGCGAAAGCCCGGGAGTACGCTCGGGTTCCGGATGCGGTGGAATTCCGAATTTCCAGGTGTGGGGAGAGAGCTGATAATCCCCCGGAGGGTTATTTTGCATGCTACGTGGCTGTATTGGTGCATTGTCGCCTCTGGTTTCGATCCCTGAGATTATTGTCCGCGTGCTGGATCGTTTCCAGGTCTCGTTTAGCCAGTTGAACCCTACCAGCTTCGAGATTCTCATTGGCCTCGTAATTTTAAGTTACGAGCATGGTCCATCTCTCATTACTGATCATTTCAAGGCGCTCGTAAGGGTGCAGTTCGTTCGGGAGTCGCGTTGCTGGCGAATAACCCCTCGTAGGATGATGTCCGTGATAAGAGGACCTGTCTCCAACTTCAACCAGTGGAAGGATTTTTTCTTTTTCGTCCGTCTCGATGCTGCGTCTGTGGAGGAGGAATTCATTCCGATGTTTCGAACAATCCCTAATCCTGCACCCTATATCAGTTTGGCACATCCGTGGCCTGCGGATATCATGGAGGTGAGGGATACCCTCAGGAGAGGTCATCATTGGTGGACCTTTTTTACTCGCAAGAGGGTTCGCAAGGCAATCAGATTGGCTCATCCTGAGTTTGGGACGGAAACGGACAGCGATTCCGAGCCCGTGGATCGTGTTCCAGAGCGTGTTCCGGCTAAGAAGTCGGACGATTGGTTCTCCAAGGACAAAGGCGTTGACATCGGAAACCTCGACTTTTCTGTCGACGAATTTGAAATTCCGGGATGGGACCCGAACCTCGCTTTTGGCGATGGAAGCGGCTTGAGTGATATGCCACTTCCTGATTTTGATAACTTTTTCGACGGTCTTCCCGCAAACCCCGGTCCTCCTCCGTTCTTGGAAGAGCCATATAGGCCTGAGATAGTCGCGGAGAGTTCTCGCGCGGTCAACAGGGTTAGTTCTTTTCCTCCTTAATTCTTCCACGAGTCATTCAAATGTATACTCGTTTTTTTAAGAATAACGAATTTTCTCGAATTTCGTAGGCGATGAACAAGCTTGGTTCAGCATTAGTGGAGAGCCTCCGAGAAATGAGGATTTGGCGTTTCAAGGCGGAAAAGCATGCGAAGGACTTTGCGCGGCTCCAGACGGAGACCATGGAGCGAGATTTGAAGGTAGCCGCCGATCGTGCCACCGAGATCCGTCGAGCGAGAAGACAAGCCCAAAGGGAGATCGTTGCCGAGATGAATAACCGTGCAATGCAGTTTAGAGACGAATACAAAAATCTCAGGGCGGCCGATGACTTAACGGGCGATTTTCGCAAGTGTCGCGGCTCAGTTGGTACTCTCTTGAGAACGCGGGAAGGCAACTACGTTTATGAAGATGAGCTGAAACTCTTGAAGGAAGGCATGAAGGATTGTGCTCATGCCGAGTCGCTTGTTCCTCCGATCGAAGGGAGGATTTGGGGACTTTGGGATCCAATCCCGGTTTCTCCCGATACGGTGGAGGTCGCGACCGAGGCGGATGGAGGCGAGGACGAGGTGAGCTATCCAGCGGGCGAGGTTTGAACTTCGCCGTCAGAGGATTTTGTCCTCTATTGATTTAAGTTGGTGTTTATCGGGAAAATAATTCCCCTTTATCTTTTGTGTTTCTCGGCCAAGTGTGGCCTTTTTATTTTTATCCGGCCGAGTGCGGCCATATGACTTTGTTCTGGCCAGTATGGCCTGTTTGTAATATTGGGACTGGCCGTTGGTGACTTTGAATCCCAGCTGCGGGGCGGTTTATATATATAACGTGTTTGTTAATAGTTTTCGTTTGTTTGGGATAAATCCAAGTTGTCGTCTCGTACTTATCTCCAATGAGACGTTCGATCTGTTGTTTCCTTTTAAGGTCCGTCGCAAGACTTGAGGTGATTGGAACGCTGAGATATGGAATGGAGAGACATGTTTTAAGATCTTGTATCATTTTTAGATATCATGTCTTTGAGATGTTAGAGATCAGTGTGCTAGGGTTAGGGCAAGACCTAGGTTTACTCTCGATTTTTAAAGGTTTATGCGGTGACAAGCCGGCAATGAGTTTTTCTGTTGTGATTTCAACCTGATTCGTAACAATTTAAAGTCCGCGATAGGTTCTCGGCTTATTTGACTTGTATGATACGAATCGAGCATCTCTCCAGAGACAATTTTTAAGCCAACTGGAAGTGCTAGACCAAAATTTCGGGATTTTTATTGCGCGCTTTTATCCTTGTGTCGGATGTTAGAGAATCATTCTTTAAGGAACGATTGAGTTGCGTTTGTTTAAGACGGCTAATGTGCTCGTCGGGGCCAATCGACGAGCAGGGTATAAGTTTTGATGTTTTGTTATCGCGTTTGGATGGTGGTTCGTATAATCCTGAATCTAACTTTGACGACGTCTCGTCGTTATTTTCCGAGATTATATTTTCGTGTTTCGATTTTCTGGAATACTTGCGTAATTTTCTTGACTTTTATCAAACGATAAGATGAGAATGTCCTGCGTTTGTAAATTTTTTTATTGTGTTCAAAATAACTCGATTACAAAGGTGCATCGGAAGTTTTAAAAGGTGGGAGAATACGAGTATACGTACCCACTCCCCCCCCCTTTTTAGAGAGGGGGATAACTGAACTCGTCTTTCGATGAGGTACCTACGTACCTCTTTTGAGGATCAAGCCATCTCGTAGTTCTGATTGTGCCACGAATGTGTCTTACTCGGCGGTTAGTGGTGCGTCGACCGCCTTAGTCGCAGGGTCGACGTCCTTGTCGGGTTTTTTCTCTTCCCGTTGAATTGTGATGTCGTCGTCGGAACCGAATTGGTTTCCGATTTTCGAGTTTGCTTCTGCGGAAGATGTCGCCGCGTCTTTCGTCGGAGAATCTTCGGCAGAAGGCTGAGTGCGCTTGCGTTTTACCATGGAGGTTGTCGTGATCAGTCTTAACTTATGTTCCGCCAAGAAGCAAAGTCGCGACTGTTTTTGACAACCCAAGATAGCTGCAATTCCAGTTCTCGTTGGGAATTTGACGCCCAGGTGATACGTTGAGGGAACAGCCTTCATGGCGTTTAGCCACGGAGTTCCCATGATCGCGTTGTAGACAGCCGGGCTGTCTACCACTGCGAAGTCAATTATTTTCGTGACATCTTTTGCCATGACGGGTAGCTGGATGGATTCTAGAGTCATGGACGTTTGTCCGGAGAAACCCGTGAATGGCTTAGGCACAGGGGTGATTTCTCCGAGCTCAATGTTCATTCTTTTGAGGTTGTCGCGGAAGATCACGTTGACTGTGCTTCCGGTATCGATGAGTATTCTCGCGACCTCAAGATCCCTTATCACGAGATCTATGACGAGGGGGTCGCAGTGAGGCTGATCGATTCCGCTGGCTTCTTCCTCCGTGAATGTCACCACATTGTCCTGACCATCTCGGGGAGGAGACCATGTGGGATACTTCGCACTTGACTCGGCTTTCCGTTGGTAGGCTTTGATGGCCAAGATCGAGTCCTTTCAGTACTGTGATCCCCCGATGATCATGTTCACCCTTCTGCGGTTGTTATCGTTTCCCTTGTCGTCCGATCTCCTTCCGCGTTTATCTCCTGCCTTATTTCTTGGAGAGGAGTTTTCCGCGGGAGGGTTTTTATCGGGTCTTGGTGGACGATCGGTATCGAGGATGAGATCCTTGACGCTGGTTACTCCAGAGAGTTCTCCAGCAAGCAGCTTCGCGGCCAGTCTCGCCCCTAGGGCTTTACAGTTGGTTGTGGAGTGGCCCCTGGTCTGATGGAACTCGCAGCAGACGTTTTTGTCGTAATTTGGGTTGCCAGTCCACGTGTTCCCCGAAGTTTTTCCCTGCTCTGAATTGATCGCGTAGTTGTGTGCGCCTTGGAGATCTTCTCCCTCGTGGTGGACGTACTTGTTGTTACGAGAGGTCTTCTTTTTCGGTTTCGGATCTGCATCTTTGCAAGAATTCCTTGTCGGCTTATTTCTGCGACAGGACTTTTGTTTCTTCTTCGATCATTATGTAGTCCGAGGATTTATGGAGAGCGTCTTGGATCGTGCTAGGTTTTTCGAGTGTTATCCACTTTCTGAACTTTGACTTGTACCAGAGCGTCTTCCTAAGCGCGTCTACGACAACTTTGTCAGTGATTCCGCTGACCCTTGACATGATCAGTTTGAACCGACCCATGAACTCTCGGAGGGGCTCGTCCTCTCTCTGGGACAGACTCCAGAGGTCGACATCGGAAGTTTCTCTATCTATGAACATTGAGTTCTGTTTGAGAAATTCTGATGCGAGCTGGCGGAAACTTCCGATGGAGTTTTGCTTTAAGCGAGCGAACCACTCGAGCGCTGCTCCCTCCAGATTCTCGACGTACAAACGGCAATAGCCTGCGTCTCTTTCGTCTTCTTTGAATCTAGCCCTTTCCATAGTGATATGGAATGCCTGGAGATGCGATTTAGGATCGGTCGTACCGTTGTAAATCGGTACTTTGAGCTTCCCTGGATTAGACACCTTGGTGTCGGAGATGCGTGCGGTGAAAGGCGTCTTACGAGCTCCCTCGAGTAATCTGTCAATTTCTGGGGAAGCACTCGTGGCGTGATGGATCTGCGATTTCACAGCCCTTACTTCCGCAGCAATTTTGGTGATGTAATCGCGGAGATCGCGAATATCCGGATTCTCCTCAGCGGCTTTCTGAGCTTGTCGGCGTTTGCTGCAAGTAATCTCGGTTTGCTTTTCAGCCAGCTCCTCCTGTTCGACCCAGTAGAGGTTTTCCTCTTCTTCCGTCATGGGTTTGTCGAACGGGGAATCTTCCCGAGCCGATCGGCACCTGGTTCTTCTTGGATGGACGTCGGCGTCTTCCTCGGAGTCTTTGCTGGGCTCCAAGTCAATGTGCTCGACTTCATCCACCTCGGTGTCCTTTTCGGACGGCAGAGGATTTTTCTAGTTGCTTTTCTCGACAGGGGATGTTTCGCTAGGGTTTTGTCTGGAGGGACGTTCCTGCGAAGTTCCAGGCCTATCAAGTGGGGTTGCGAACTCGAGCCTCCTTCCGCGGAGCTTCGTAGCTCCACGAGGGAGGACTGCGCGGGTCCTTGCCGTTAGGAATTGAACCTGTTTTGTCAAGGTTCCCACGAGTTTATCCTGCTCTTCCGACCTCTTTTCGTAGGCAGAGAGCATTTTTTGAACTCGTCGAGCGTCGCGTCGTTAGCAGGTGCGTTGGCCGCGGATACATCAGCCTCTAGAGTGTTCAGAGCGTCCTTGTTTACTCCGCTGAGAGGAGTCTGCAAGTCCGTCGCATCGTCAATTGTCATGTCTGGTTGAGCATTTGCTGGCAATGAGTAAGATTGATCCGTACCCCCCCTCCTTCTAGCGCCAAACTGTGGGAACCAAAATTTGCACCGTCAATATTTTGTATAAATAAGGAAAGTAGGAAAACCCTAATTTCCCTGAGGTCTCGGATATCTGAGAAACCACACGCCAAGCAATCAGAACACGAGAATAACAACGATAAAAATAAGAAATCGAAATAGGAGAGCAAAGTAGATCTTATTCCAAATCAATGTAGGAACGTTAGAACAAGGTAATAGCCTTGGCTCGAGAGCTGTCGGCGAGATTCCTAGTTCTAAAACCTTAGACTAAAACCCTAATTGAGTCGCAGCTCGATTAATGAAAATGGAAAATTGCCTAAATTGCTCTAAGTGCTAAGTTTGCTGTGAAAAAGTTCTCCCTCTATGCCTCTCGTCTTGAACTCTTTATATACTCCCTTCTAGGTCGGTTTACGCCTTCCTCTTTTGCCCTTAAGCCGTCATAGTCCAAAAAATGGAGATATTCCATTTTTCCGATCTTTATGATTATCTGCGGAAACTTTCCATTTATCCGCGGAATTTGATGTTTACCAAGCATAATCGTCATAGCGTTTATGGGTTTTAAGAAATCGTAAGTGGGCCTCGAATCGAGTTTTAGGACTCTTTGGACCGTCTTTTGATTCGGGACTTTTATTACGGTTTCTTTGATAAAGATAATTTCCGCAGTTTTTATAGTAAAACCAGACCAAGGATTCCATTTGATTGGAAATCAAGAAATGGTTAAGCCGTAGTTTGCAGAAGGTTGTAATGAGGATAGTCGAGACTGCATAGTTTTATGTCATATCGTCATTTCGGAAGACTTCGGACGCTACGGAAAGACCGGGATGCATGCATGTTTGGTCGCTATAGCGACCGAGCTTGGCTCGAATCTCGGTCGCTATAGCGACCAAGCTTCGCTCGAGGCTCAGTCGCTATAGCGACCGAGCTCTGTTCGGAGCTCGGTTGCTATAGCGACCGAGCTTGGCTCGAAGGTTGGTCGCTATAGCGACCGAGCTTGGCTCGAAGGTCGGTCGCTATAGCGACCGAGCTTGGCGCGAAGGTCGGTCGCTATAGCGACCGAGTTTCATTTCATGATTTGATTTCTTTAGCAACCGAGCTCTTGTTTGTGACTCGGTCGCCATCGTGACCAAGTTTGCGCCGCGGACTGAAAACTTTGTTGTGAGAACCCATCGTCCAAGCGTCTGAGACTGTCGCAATGATACGATGCTTGAGATGTTGTTTACGGACGTTTTGACCAATGATAGCATTGTGTCGTTGTTTTAAGAAATCGCTGTTTGAATTCTTTAAAACAAGATTTTATCGCAAGTTCTTCGTATAAGTTTTCTTTCTCGAGAACGTAAAAATCTTATGTTAATTTTTACGGACATTTGGATGTCAACTTTGTCGTATCCGATTTCGACCCCAACATTGTCTGGGTGGATGTGAATCTGGAAGAAACCTGAATAACCATCTAAGAAACAGTAATATGGGTGGTTAGCCAATCTTTCAAGCATTTGATCAATAAAAGGAAGTGGAAAATGATCCTTGCGAGTAGCAGCATTTAGTTTACGAAAATCAATGCACATTCGATGTCCAGTTACAGCTCTGGTAGGGATCAATTCGTTCTTTTCATTTATGATAACAGTGATTCCTCCCTTTTTAGGAACTACATGAACAAGGCTAACCCATTTGCTATCAGAGATGGCATAGATTACACCAGCCTCTAGAAGTTTCATTATCTCTTTCTTGACAGCATTTTTTAGATTCGTGTTTAACCTCCTCTGATATTCTACAGAAGTCATCGATTCATCTTCTAGATGTATTCTATGCATGCACAAGTCAGGTTAGATGCCAGGAATGTCAGCTGGAGAATACCATAATGCTTTACGATATTTTCTTAGCTCACACAAAAGCTTAGCAGTTTCAACATTGTTCAGCTCAGAGTTCACTATAGCAAGATAGGTGGAATTTGGCCCTAGAAACACGTAACTGAGCCTTGCTGGGAGGGATTTGAGTTCTACCTTTGGAGCCTTCAGCTCGCTCCATGGGTTGTCTAGCTGACTATTCGTCGCAGTTGCTCGTTTGGGAACAGCTGTTCCGGCTGGACTGCTCTGCTTGCCCTCGTCCTTCTCCCCTAGAGTTAGATAGGCGACTAGCTTCTCCATAATTTTGGCGGTGTTAAGCATCTTGTTGTAACCATCTGCATCCACGCTCATGATGTTGTGCTCAGTCTCAGCTCAGGTCAAGGCTAGTTCGAGTGGCTCATCAGTTAGAATTTCCTCAATCATTCCCTCCTGAGGGAACAGTGCCTGATCGTCCTCTTCAACCGAGTAAGTCTGTCCATCTATCATCGGTTTCTTCAACAACTTGTTCATTTCGAACTTCATTGCAATGTCACCGAGATGTAGGTCAATCCTTCCTTGCCGAACATCAATAATTTCACTAGCTGTGCATAGGAAAGGACATCCCAGAATAAGTGGATCTCTTGGTTCTCCGCCAACTGCTAAAACAACAAATTCGGCTGGAACAAGGGTGTTGCCGACTCTGACATGGAGATCTTCTAGAATACCTACCGCTCACTTAACTGACCAGTCTGCAAACACCAGGGAGATTCTTGTTGCCTTAAAGTTTGTGAATCCCAGTCGTTTTGCCACAAAGTAGAGCATGAGATTCACACTAGAACCCAAATCGCAGAGAGAACAGGCGAACACTGTCTTCCCAATCTGTACCGAGAGAACAAATCTCCCTGGATCCCCCAACTTCTTGATTGACTTGTTCTGAAGCACTGCACTGCACTCTTTCGATACCAACATGATCTCGCTAACTCCAGATATCTTTCCTGAGATCAAGCTTTTCATCAAACTGCCCATAGAAGGCATCATCTGGATCGCATCAATCAGGGGTAACTTGATAGTTAGTTCCTCCAACATCTTCTTACACTTCATCTCCTCACGATCCTTCCAATATTTCCTTGTTTGAACAGGATATGGAACCTTAAGGGGGTATTCACGCACAGGAACAGGCTCGACCGGTGTAGCGGCAGGTGCTGGATCAGTCTCAGAAGGGGGTTCCGTTTCGTCATCCAGAGAGGAGCAGCTTCTGTTTGCGGTTGCTCGCCTTCCTTCTGTTTGCCTTTTTCTGCTGTTGTTAGCTTCTAAGGAGCAGCATCTGGTAAACTCCTTCCACTCCTCAATTGCACTGCATTACCCTCCTTGGGATTCTTATCGGTCTTTCCAGGGAGAGTGCATTACTGCCTCTTGACGTTCTCAGCAGTCTGAGCAATCTGAATGTCCATCTGTCTTATGTGGCTCGCAAAGTTGTCATACTTGGTAGTCAGGTCATTCAACATATGGTTCATTCTGGTGTTTATGTCTGTCGTGACATGGTTCAACAATTTCCCTTGGATTTGTTGGCCCTGGAGCAGCTGCTGCAGCATCGTCGTCAGACTCTGTGTCTCATCCTGCGGAGCAATCGTAGAAGCAGGAGCAGCTTGTTGATTGGTCTGCTGTTTCTGGTTCTGGATTTGGTTGTTCTGCTCTTGGCTTAGAACAAAGGTTCGAGGTTGGTAGCTCTTCTGATATCCCGCGTGTCCTTGACTGCTCTGCGCATTATTGATGATAGAACTTTTCTAAGGTTCTAATCAAATGATGTAGTATAAAAGATTGTCGAACCAGTCCTAAGTGACAATGAAACAGAGGGAATGCAAGCCTATGCTCAATCTAAATGCAATCATTAGAGAGGATGATGATTAAACTAAAACAATAAGCAAAATGCAACAAAAGGTAAAACTTTCTTTCTTATGAGGAGAGTGAGACCCATGGATATAAAGACTCGATATCAAATGATTAAGCTTCAATCCAAGGTGCTAACTTTTCAATCAATCTAATCCTTATGCCTAAACAACAAAACTAAGCAAGCTCTATCTCTAGATGGATGCTCTTTTGCAATGATCACCCAAGTACACCAAATCTCTTTGGCTGTAATGATCAAAGCAAACAAGGAGAATGAATCTAATAGCAATCCTAGCTTCTTTGACAACTAATCTCTTAGGCAAAGCAAGCTAAAAGCATAGATGAGTTGGTTCAGGCATTTCATAGAACACCTTTCGGGCATGAAATGCCTATAGCTCTATGTTTGAGAGGCCAACTCAAATATAGCTTTATAAACACCAAATCTATGCAAGGAAATGATAGATCTAACACTAGACACCTTGGACCTAACTTAATCACTCTCTATCACCCTAACCCATGGATCTTAGAAGGATCTACTCACTAATCCACATGCTTAATCTTAAACCCATGAGAGATTCAAGCTTAAACATATAGGGAAAGAAAGGATATGAAATCAAACAATCAAGAGCACAAAGACAAGATGAGATTATGAATCAAGATGAAACTTTACTCAAGAGAGGTTTATGTGTTCTTAGATAGAAAATGAGATAAGTCCCACATTAGGGATAACAAGGGTACTTATAGTTAGGCTTAAAAGCCCTAGAAACATAGATTAAGATTACTAAAAAGCCCTTAAGCTAAATGGGTCTAAACCAATAGGAAAGAGGCACAAAACTCGGTCAGGGTAGCAGGAACACCATCCAACCCGGTCTAGGTTACCCGGCCGTCCAAGCTGGCCGCGCTCTTTGCTCCGTCAGGGTTCACTTCGTCCGTCTCTCCCCGGTCGCCTCACCCCGGTCACCAGTACCTTCTTCACGACCGGGTAGTCCTAGCCGGACAGGCCACCCCGGTCGTCCTCAGCTTGGAAGTGTCTTGATCGCCCGTCCGGATGCATGTACCCGGACGCATCTCCCCGGCCGTCCAGCAGTCTTCATCGTCCGGGTGCTCCTACCCGGACGTGCTTCCCCGGACGTCTCTCGGCTCGGACGTGCATTGTTCTTCCGTCCGGGTGTACGTACCCGGACATGTCTCCCCAGCCGTCCAGCAGTCTTCATCGTCTGGGTGCTCCTACCCGGACGTGCTTCCCCGGACGTCTCTCGGCTCGGACGCGCATTGTTCTTCCGTCCGGGTGTACGTACCCGGACATGTCTCCCCGGACGTCCTGATCCGTCTTATGGTCCGGCTGCTCGAGTCTGCACGCGGCATCCCGGTCATCCGTACGAGCTGGTCCGTCCTGATCCGTCCGGGTGCGTGTAGCCGGTCAAGGCTACCAGGTCTGACCCTCTTCTCTTGGTTTTACTTCTCTTCTTATAGCCATTCTTGATTCTTCACTTCTTTTTGGGTCATAAGGTCTCCAAACACCTCAAATCTCACCAAAACATACTCCAACACCTGATAGGGACAAATGAATGCAAAATGATCCTAGACAAGCCTAAACTTAAGCCTATGACTAAAGGAATGCAATAAAAAGATGGCTAAATACATGAAAATATGCAAGACATCAATTATCAACTAGTCTATCTTGCTTGGGCCAAAAGAGTTGGGAATTTTTCCTCACATTAGGGTTCAGGTGGTAGTTACCATCCTTGCCCATTCACATAGCTGACCTCCATCTGATCTTTGGCTAGTTTATCTGCTTCCGATGTAGTGTCCACGGCTGCCTTATCTTGAGGGGATTCCTCCATGATGAAGACCTGGTTTTGGTTGTTCTTGATCAGCTGATCAACTTTGGCGGTTAGCTCATCAATTTTATGATTGTCGATGCTGTTAACCTTTGGGGTGCGATCGCTCTCCCGGTTGTTATCTGCTGAGCTTGATGCCATGTTTTCGATCAGTTCGAAAGCACCTCGCGTTGATTGGGTCATGAAATCTCCCTTACTGGCCGAGTTGAGGGCGTTTCTGTATTCCCATCCCACTCCATCATAGAACACTCCAAGGAGATAGTCATCTTCATAGCCATGGTGTGGGCATTCTCTGCGGTAGACGTTGAATCGCTCCCATGCATCACAAAATGGCTCGTCCACTAACTGTTTAAAGGTGGCTGAGGAATGCAGAACGGACTTGCTCCCATGGAGTGACCCAGTTGGCAGAGAGTCTAACCAGCGAGCAGCCTTCCCATCGAGAGAGAAAGGGAACAATGTGCACTTAATGTAGTCTGGTGGTACTCCGTTTGCTCTAGTGAATCCGCACACCTTCTCAAAGTTTTCGATGTGGTCCATTGGAATTTCCGCAGGAAAGCCATTGAATATCTTCCTCTGTACCAAGCTGATCAAAAATGGCTTTATTTCAAAATCTTGCCTAGTATAGGTTGGAGGGTTGATAGCGGAGCGTGTTGCAGGCAGGCTACACAGAAAATTTCTCTGCCTGATTGGAACAACTTCTTCCTGCTGGTTAACAGTGTTTTGGGCTGCTTGTTCAGCAGCAGCTTGTTGCTGAGCTTGAATGGTCTGTTGCATCTGCTGTTACATTAGCGCCATTGCCGCAGTGAGATCATCCTGATTGCCATGATCACCCATTGTTGTGTCGGTAGGCCTTTGTTGTCTGTTCTGTCTTTCTAACCTTGCAAGCTGTTCATTGGTGAGTGAATGTAAGTTTCCTTGTGCGTTTCTTCGAGTATGTCTACTGGTCATGCACCTGGGACATTAACTGCAACGAATAGAGTAAAGAAAGTTAGATTTTATAGACTAAGTAAATCACTGAGAAATAAAGGTAAATTTCTGGTCCCCGTCGCAATGACGCCAAAACTTGATACACTAAAACTAGACCTTTTCCTACTGTCAAGTTAACAGTTGTAATTGAAATATTCCAGAGGACCAGTTAACACTTTATTCTATTAGTTCTCAACTTAGCTAAAACTAAAGGTTGCAATTGATTTGTTGGTAACAAGCGATTTAAATAAAAGATTGCAAGAAGATGAATTCAAAATGAAAAGAGAGGCTGATTTAGGGTTATGATTCAAGTGAAACGATCGTAACCAAACAACTATTCAGGCTTAATTAAGAACAAGCCTAGAGCTCAGGATTCAAGGTTAGAAAAACACACTGCCGTGTAGTTGCTCCTTTCACCGATCAGCCTCAGTGCCTAAGATGTCGCTTGGTCTGAGAGCTGATGGTGAACCTTAGCGAACAAGTTTGATCTGCTCACAGTGCACCCTAACATCTACTTTCGCATGGCTGGGGATGTAATGCTCAAACATACAAGATCTAGCAACCTATTACACTTTTGATGCATAGGTTTAGTCTAAGATCATATGCTAAGTGATCATATTAACATAAGCATTAAACTCTGCCTGAATGAAGGCGATCTAAGCAATAACCTATTTGTGCTTAGTCACGATCTACACTTTAGCACCCTAGATCAACTTCAACGACTACTCAGACATGGAACAAAAAACCGATACATATGAACTGAATAATACTGCATATAAATCTCAAGAGAAACAGAAAGGGTTCAGGATGATCTTCTTGGTGAGAAGAGGAGCCGTCTCCCTTACAATAGCAAATCGCCAAAATACAAGTCTAGAGTTTCTTGCCAAAAACTAGCCTATAAAAAGATAAAGATAGATAGGGGGCGCTTTTATATGGAGGCGCCATCGACTTCTCAGAGAGGGGAGGTGATTAGGGAAAATCATCAAAAGATATGGAAATTTCCATAAATGTCGGGAACAGTCCGCCTGGTTGCTCTGCATGATTTCTCATGTGGGATCTGTTAGAGAAAAATACTCAGGTATCATTTTCCTCCAGGCTCCACGCAGGACTTAGACCTCCGGGTCCTCGCTATAGAGTACCCCGGGTCCTCATTGAAAGAAACTCAGGAACTCAGGAACTACGCCTTCCCCCCGGAAAATGGAAAACTTTCGACAAAGAGAACCTTCCATATTTCCAAATATGGAAGAACTCCTCTTATTCAGATCGACTAAAACCGACCAAAGGACGAATATATAAAGGTGAAACAAAACCCTAAAGCGAGGGATCGACCAATTTGGCACTTCAAAACTTAGAGATTAGACTTAGACGGCTAGGATTAGAATTCTTATGCCATCCCATGTAATTCTAGCTCTTGGATCTAATAAAAACATCTCTTCAAGTTTATTTCTATCGATTTCTCGGTCATCTTTCCAAGCACATACAAAATCTTTACCTTGTCCTCCATTCCGTAGTAATCAAAAAGGACTTACACGAAAATCCCCTAACAGTTTGGCGCTAGAGGGAGGGGAGTAATCCAAACTACGTAACGATGGCGGTGGGCAAGCGCGACGAACAATCTGAAGTTACCCAAAGAAAGGGCGAGTCTCCGAGGCAGCCTGGCGATCTACTGGATCCAGCTCTCTACACGGTGAGCCTTAGAAAGCGCGGCCTCAAAACCAAGATCATGTATCCATCATCACGCGAGGAAGACGAAGCCGTTCAAGCTCGCAACAAAGAAGATAATGACTCAGATCCCCGGACCAATCAGGAAGCATCAGACACGATGGTAGCAGCAAGGTCCTCCGCGGTCTACCCGGGGCAGGATCAAGCCATCAATGTCATATCTGGTGGCTCGGAAGCATATGGTATATACTCGGCAGCCGCGCGGAGAGGCACCCATGATATTCTTCGTATCTGGAGGCGATCCAGTCGGAGCGTCCACCCCCAAGCACTGACGAGATAGCTTCACAGACAAGGAACAAGAGCAGGTACTGGCTCCCCATCATGACGCCTTGGTCGTATCACTCACCATAGCAAACTGTCTGGTAAGAAGGATCCTGGTGGATAATGGGAGTTTCGGCTACATCGTCTTACAAGCCGCCTATCAAGAGCTAGGATTGGACGAGCATGCCCTCATATGGAGAGTGATCCCACTCATTGGGTTCAGAGGAGAAGTTAAGCATACTTCAGGAGAGATAACCTTACCTGTCTACACTGAGGGGATCAGTGTGCTAACCAAGTTCCTGGTCCTCGATTGTTCTTCTTCGTACAACGTGATTCTAGGACGACCCTGGATCCATGATATGAGGGCCGTCCCCTCAACGCTCCATCAGATAATCAAGTTCCCAACACCCTGGGGCATAAAATTGATCAGAGGAGACCAGGTGAACTCCCACTCGTGCTACGAGATCACCCTGAAGACTAAGGGTCCATCACAGCTGATCAAGGAGGCTCCAGCCCAAACATTCTGAAGAACCGGAGGTCGAGGATTTGGACGACGTGCCTCTGATCGAAGGAGAGCATGCTAAATGCCTCAAGATCGGTTCCAAGTTGGAGGAGGGGCTGAGAAGAAGATTGGTAGATTTCCTCAGATCTAACTCCGACTGCTTCGCCTGGTCCCATACCGACATGCCAGGAATTGATCCGGAAGTTATCATGCACAAGCTACAGGTGGATCCCTCGTACCAACCGGTCAGACAAAAGAGAAGGAAGTTCGCTCCCGAAAGGGATGCGATAATAAACGAGGAAATCAAGTACCTGATCGATGCAGGGTTCATCCAAGAAGTACAATATCCCGAATGGCTAGCTAATGTGGTAGTAGTGAAAAAGAAGAATGGAAAGTGACGAGTCTTCATAGACTTCACGGATTTGAAAAAGTCCTGCCCAAAGGATCCCTTTCCCTTGCCTCACATCGACAAACTCGTCGACGCCACATCAGGACATCAGCTCATGAGCTTTATGGATGCATTCTCTGGCTACAATCAGATTCTCATGCTACCCCGAGGATCAGGAGAAAACCTCATTTATGACATCAATGGGGATTTATTGTTATAAGGTCATGCCTTTTGGCCTAAAGAACGCTGGATCCACCTACCAAAGGTTGGTAAACACAATGTTTGCAGATCAGATCGGACAAACGATGGAGGTGTACATCTACAACATGCTGGTCAAATTTCTGAATGCTGAGGACCACGTCTCGCACCTACAGCAAGCCTTCTCTACTCTCTGGAAGTACCATAAGAAGCTTGATATACCATGGATTTTACCCATTTTTACCCATGGTATATAAGTGTTTTTACTACTATTATCTATGTTTTGGAGTCTTTTAGGTATGTTTTCAGGTTCATAAGCATTTTGGAGAAAAGTGATGTTTTAGGTGCCTTTTTGGAGCTTAAAGAAGAGTTCACCCGTGATCAAGACCAGAGGTCGACACCAAGAGTTACACATCGATCGATGCACACTCTGTGCTGTCGATCAGCACACATTAGCCGAAGGACGATACATTGAGACCATAATCGATCGATGTACACCCTGTGCTATCGATCGATACTGAGGCGGCAGAAACACAAGTTGGACCTGGCCGAACTTGAAGCCCAAGACATCACATTTTACAAGATTGCCCCTGACAAGTTTTTTAACCTAACGAACTCATATTTATATGTGCCTAAGTGTTTTGGCAGAAATACAAGTTTTTAATAGTTTTAAGTCTTTATAAGTTTTTAGAGGGTTTTACCTCCATCTTCTTCTACTCATTTCTTTTACTGTTTTCATTACTTTGCAAGTCCTCAATAAAGTTCTATTCAGTTCTTTATTTGTTCTTCTTAACAAAGGTTATAGGATTCTAGATCTAGAGGAGAGATCCAAAGAGATTTGTGAGGACCTAAGTGTTCACCCTCTAATAGATCTATGAATTCCTATTATTACCTTGTTGCTATGAACTACTTAGCCATGTCTGAGTAGATTCATTTGTTAGATTTAGGGTTTAAATAGGATATGAGGGATTAGCCGCAGCCTATATCTGCTATAGTTGTGATATTTATTGTTAGGATTGTTCACTAATGCTTTTCTAGCTTAGCTACCTAGAACATGAACTTGGATTGCATTGTTCATTACATGCAACTCCTGATAACATCCTAAACATGCTATGACCCTCTCGAGATATGCGAAAGCTGATCTAAGATCATGGTGAGCATTGTATCAACTCGCGCATAAAGCTTGCTTGGAGCCGTATCGATTGATACTCCTATAGAGTAATCGATCGACATAGCTAGAGGTGTATCGGTCGATATTCCTATCGAAACATCGATCGATACCATCGGCAGAGTAGCCAACCGCAACACCATTTTGCATCTAAGTAATAGATGGTCCAAATAATGCGAGAGCTGATGGATTCATTTAAATAGTGTTGAGCTCTGACATATCATGCAAGCAACTTGTTAGCATTTATAGTATTTATAATCCTCAATTCCTGAATACCTACCCTGAATCTAACTACTTTTCTTTATTGCTTTAAAACCAAATCCTTTCAACTGAGTAATCTTACCATTACTCAGCAAACCTGCAATTTACTTTAAATCATTTTCAACCTAGCATAGTCCCTAAGATTGCATCTTATTTGTACACTAGCTCTCTGTGGATTTGATCCATAAGTACTACAACTTAACCTCTTATTTGAGAGAGTAAAGTCACTCCTTATGGTAATTTGAGCGATATCAAATTTGGCGCTGTTGCCAGAGAGTTTTGAAACAATAGGATCTAATCTGACTAGGTCTAGGTTATTATTATTTTTTTTTATTTGTTTTCTGACACAAAATTTTTTCTTGTCTTTTCAGGTACATGCCCAGCAGTACCAGAAGCAACAAGGAATCTCAACTTTTGTTCTCAGAAGACCCTGTTAGCTTGGAACGTTCAATCGGCAAGGAAATCCGTTCCGCATCGATCGACACCATTAACTGCCTGTCGACCGATACCGACGCTCCCCTGCTGACCGAGACACCGTCTTCGTCGACCGATACTCGCATCTTCCTGTCGACCGACACTACTTCACCGTCGACCGACACCTTTCATCCGACATCGATCGATACACCTATTTGTATATCGATCGATACTGTTCCGCGAGTCATGGTTGCGCCTATTATTCTCATCTCGTATGAGAATGGAGACTTGCGTGACAAAGAAGGTCACCTTCGTAATGAAGTAGGTCAGAAACTCAATGCTCAGAATGAAGTAATCCCTGAGCCAGAAACTGCACCTCAGGAGCTGTTCAACCTGTAGGAGAAGCTGCTCGAACACTAGCTGACTACAACCGTCCAGATCAGTTCTACACCAACAGATCAGCCATTCCTCCCCCTGCTATTCAGAGAGGCGATTTCGAGCTCAAGCCGCAGTACTACACCCTTGTGGGACAGACACCCTACTGTGGGCTGTCCAATGAGCATCCCATGGACCATCTGGAGAGGTTCGAGGATCTCATATCTGCTATCAAAGCCAATGGAGTCTCTGTGGACTACCTTCTCTCTAAGCTCTTCAAACACTCTTTATCTGGAGAAGCTTTACAGTGGCTTAAGCAGCTACCACCAGGATCTCTTACATCCTGGAGCGACATCAAAAATGCATTCTTGCGTAACTTCTTTGATGATGCGTGCGCTGAAGACTTAAGGAGGAAAATTGCCACATTCAACCAGGAGCCTGGAGAGTCATTCAAGGATACCTGGATCAGATTCAAGTCTTACTAGCAAGATTGTCCACACCATGGATTCAACAAGGTGCAACTGCTTTGCACTTTCTTCAGAGGCATCACACTGAAATATCAGATGGCTCTGGACACTGCGAGTGACGGAAACTTCACCACAAGGAATCCTGAAGATGCTGTGAAGCTAATAGACAACCTAGCATCCAGCAACAGCACGAAGAACATTGTAAGAGCAAGATCTGCAGCGTTCCTTGGAAAGGAACAGATAAATGAGGTACAAGCTACACTTGACAATGTTCAGAAGCTGCTAAACAAGCAAATCTGCTCAGTGGAGGATGTAGAAGCTGATAAAGAAGATGATTACATAGAAGCAGAAGTCAACTGGATCAGTGGAACTGGATTTCAGAGATCTGGAAACCAAGGAAACAGAAACTTCGCAGGACAGAGAGGCAACTTCAATAGCAGCAACCCCAACAACAACAGGAGCTATGGAAACTCATCTTACATAAAGCCACCCACACCAACCCCAGAAGGAAAGCTAGAAGACATGCTCAGCAAAGTTCTTGAAAGCCAGCAGCAGTTAGAGGTGAACTTCATTGGAAAGATCAACACTGTCTACACCACTTTGAACACAAAGCTTGATGCTTTGAGTACTCATGTGAAAAAACTAGAGACTCAGGTGATTCAGACAGGAGAAGCTGTTAAGAAGCAGGAAGCTTTAGGAAAAGGGACTAGAGAAGAAGCAACAGGCCACAACGTCAATGCTATCATAGAAGATGATTTTTGGAGAGTGGTTAAGCAAGAGAAGCTGCAAGAGGGAGACTTCCAGATCGAAAGTTCCATGAGTATTGGCGGCAACCACTGGAATCGACCGATGTCCGGACATGAACATCGATCAATGTACGCTAACACCAATCGATCGATGGACTCAGACAAGCATCGACCGATGGATCTTGAAGAATCCACTCACGAGTGCAACGCCGTGAAGATACTTACTCACGAGGAGTTCGCAGCAAAGCACTCACATCCGCCCAGCCCTTACAACATCGACCGACAGGACAGACGTCCCATCGATCGACCGAAGGATAATGAAATCGATCGACACACTCCAGAACCTGTCGATCGATATTCAGTTATCACACGCCGAGTGCAACTTCCCAAGATAGATGTTGCACGACTTAATGCACTCCGGGAGCAGTCTAAGCCTCCCAGAAACCCACCAACCGCCATAATGAAGAAGCCCACGGATATCATTGATCCAATGGAGATGGAAAAAGAAAAAGATGGCAGAATTCTCAGAAAAAGGAAAGAGAAGGTTCCTAAACACCTTAAAAGAGGAGTTAATGAGAAGGAGTTGGCAAGTTTCAGAAAGAGAGTTTTAAGAATACCTACAGAGAAACCCTTTGAAGAAGCCTACTTTTCACACAGATTGTGGATGTTTATCAGAGAAACTAAGAAGACAGAAGAAGACATCAAGAGGATGTTCAACCAAGTCAGAGAAAGTACGAAGAAGAGGATCAAACTTGAGAAGAAGGGTGATCCAGGGAAGTTTGTTGTTCCTTTCTCACGTGCCCTATGTGACACAGGATCTGGAGTTAGCAGACCATCTAGGTCTGAAGATAGAGCCTATTGAAGAATCGTTCATCCTTGTGGATTGTTCTCGGCAGAACTCTGGAGGAATTGTGAGAAACCTTGAGGTTACCATAGGAGAAGCCCCAATTCCAGTATACTTCCATCTCTTGGACGTCAAGGTAACCCTACCTACTTCTTTGCTACTTGGAAGAGCCTTCCTAGTCACAGTTGGAGGAGTTTGCAACCTTCAGACAAACAAACTGTGCCTAACCCTGATCAATCCTACGGTCTACTATGATCCAGTACGAGTCATCAAGGTCCCTAAGAAGATCCAAGACGGCTCAGACCTTGTAGCTGTTTGCTATTGTGTAGATGAATACGATTCACAAGACGCATATGAGACAGAGACCGCAGAATCGATCGATAGCAGCACCGTCTCATCGATCCACTCTAGTGAGCTGACATCGATCGACAGACTTACATGGTCATCGATCGATTCACTATTCAATCAGATCGAGGAGGAGTTTCCAGATGGTGATTTCGAAGTAAACGAGTGGGAGAACGACTACTACATCCCACCACATGTTGCAAATACTACTCACATTGAGGAGTATATTAATGATTACGAGGAGGAGAGAGCTATAGAGTGTCATAACCTTCCAGAAGATTTGATCGACTTCTCCACCACAACCTCAGAATCACGACATCGATCGACAGGGCCTTCTCCCCATCGATCGATAATACTTGCCTCGCATCATTCGACAACATAGTCGACAACAAGCGAGACGGAGATTACTCAATCGGGAGCTGGGCAAGCGATTACCAGTACGAGAGCTTTGCGGTCGAGACCGCCACGCCAACATACATCACCCAATCCGAGGAAGTCTCATCGATCGACACGGCACCAACACAATCGACCGATAGGCCTGAACAACCATCGACCGATTCCATACCTGTGCCATCGACCGATGCATACATCAAACCATCCCAGGTAACAAATTCAAATGTACTTGATTTCGGTAATCTAATCCCGGATGAGTTTGGTATTTTCAGGGATTCACAAGGTTTTGCACGCTTAATGGATGGACGAACACTCCACATATCCAGAAAGGACATTGCAGACGTCCTACAGTTAGCCAACGGATCCCAAAACCTATTCCAGCAGCAACGCTATGGACCAGACCAGCATCATCAGCACCAGGAGGCAGACACAACAACCGAGCCACAAGAAGCTGAGGATAATCATCTCAACACGAAGGACCCAGATTTTCAACGGAAATCGATCGATACTTAGTGTATGATATCGATCGATAGGTGTCCTGAATTCGGAAAGAGAGCCTTTCGATATGGAGTTCGAAAATTCTTTTGGGAGCAGAGAGATGAGTATGGGGTCTACAGAGACGAGAAAGGGTTTTCTAGAGGAATAGATGGTGACGTCATCAGAGTTTCTTAAGACGACATCAAGAAACTGCTTCAAAGAACTTCAATGGATGAGCGCTCTTACATCTGTCTACCAGAGCACGCTAGTTCATTTACAAGAAGAGAATTGGTGCAAGAAATCTACACCAAAGACGAGATCAACGAGATGTTCACTGGCCTACTTAGAGAATGCAAATGGGAAAAGCTCTCCATGGAAAAGAGTTTAGATAAGGCCACAGACAAGCTTCTCAGTGAGATGAATTGGATGTTGAGTGCAGACCAGTCATTACTCAAGAAGGTTCAATGTCTTGAGCTGGAACTTGAAGATCTTCGCAACGCACAGAACCATGGCCAGAGAAGTTCAATATCGATCGACGGAGTAACAGCCACATCGATCAATACGAAGCCTGCACCATCGACCACCTACTCAAAACATGAGGTCGATGAGTCTCTTGGAGATATCTGGAAGGAACTGAAGAAAGCAGAAGCTCGTCTCAGCAGCAAACTCACCAAGACCTGTGAACCTATCTTTCACAACCTAGGAGATCTAAGCATCTACACCGAAGAAATGAAAAGATCTATCCGCCTTATCAATGAGGCACATGCAGATATGAACCCCGCGGCACCTTGCAATCCTTTTGGAGGATTGACTCGTCTGAAAGCAGCTGAGAGGAAACTTGCTGATATACACTTCTTAGTAGACAAAGAAGTGGAGGAACTTGCACTACGCATGGATACTATGCAGCAGGAGGCTGAGAAGTTCCAACGTCAACTCGATTATCAGGCTGCATCAATCACATCGAATGATGAGCTCAACCTTACGTTGATCGATAGGTGATTGACTGAAATCGACGGCCAGATGAAGCTCTTTGCCGAGAAGCTTCACGAGAATCTGCAGAAGCAAAAATCGACCGATGAACAACATGTTGCATCGATCGATATAAAGACTTCAGAAATCTGCACCAGAGCTGATTTGGATAAGTTAGCTGATGAATTCTACACGGCAATCACAAGCGTGGATGATTCACAAGACAGACGTCTAGAGCAGACGTATTTCCCGCTAATCAACGAGGTTGGCAGCATGGAATCTAGCACAGAAGGGATGCAGAAAAATATCAAAGCCATTCAGAGACAGCTTGTGAGAAGACCTGCACCCTTAGCATCGATCGACAGAAGAACCAGCGCATCGATCGACGGACCTCAACAGCCATCGACCGACATTTCAACAAAGAAATCGATCGATACCATCTCCATCCACGACAAAATGATCCAACACCTTGATTCACTGCAAGCGGAGCTTAGTGATCTTTCAGAACATGCCTACGAGAAATTAGGATGGCACGAGCTCAGCATTAAAGGACATGAAGAAAGGATTAAAAGGATCAATGATGAGGTTATTGAGATTAAGAAGAAACGAACCAGAGAATATGAAGCCACAAGAAGCCTATTTGACGCATGGTTCGGTGAGAAGAAGGATACAGAGGATACTTGTTTCCCAACAAGTACCTGGATTTCATCTCAGTAGATCATTCCATCCAAAGTCAAGCTAGATGACTATAATCAAAGCGCTGAGTGGGAGGCAACCTACTGTTAGGTAATTTTTCATTTAGTTTTTATCTTTAGGATTTTATTGTTCGTATTTTTTTTCTTTGCAGTTACGATTAGACGATTACCACTGAAATCGCCCGACATAACACAGTCGATATCGATCGACATGAACCAAACAAAAGCGATCGACGAAGGCGACTCACCATCGATCGATACGCATCACGGTCAGGTATATCGCTCTAACTTTTTCGATATCAGCGTATTTTATTATTGCCTATGCCTTCACTGGACTGGTTATACACTGGGGACAGTGTATGATTTAAGTCTGGGGGGATGATTACTGATGCTGTTTACCTTTTGATTTCATCTAAAAATGTTTTCAAAATGGTTTTTATTGAGTCAAGAAAGGGATAATGATAATTTAAATTTTCACTTTTTATCTAACCAATCTTTTAGGCACAATTCTTAGATTTGTTGATGCAGAATGTACTATAGATGCTAAAGTTGATCACCTATCAGCTATGACAACGCTTTTATTGATTGTCTGGAGGAACCAAAGCTGATTTCCAACCTAACCTGACATTATTTGTTTGTCTTGGGGCTTGGTATACATGGGATCGGATGCTTCAAACAAGTCTGGAAGGTAAAGCCTTATGTAGATAGTTTTATCACCCTCTCTCTCTTATTTTCGAATTTAGATTTAATTTTATTCAGTTCTCTAAAAAAAAAAAAATCTGAAAATAAGGTTAAATATATGTTCTAGGACTAGTTAGTTATTACTTAGCAAGGAATTCGAACAGGGCTTGGCGGTTACCCCCCTCAAGACTTGATTCATAAGAGTTCTATAGGTAAAAGGTTCGAACAGGGCTTGGTGGTTATCCCCTTCAAGAATTGCTTCGCAATGAATCCTAGGATATAGGTCAAAAAGAAGTGAAGAGGACTTGGTGGCTGCAACCATTAAGGCTTGATTCATGGAAGCCTGTCCAATCTTGATCAATGTCTTGCAAATGAAAGCAGACTTGACTAGGAGAGAAATAATAGAGAGAGAGGATAGGAACTAATTTTTACCTGCAGGTCCAGATACTTGTTTGAGCAACTTTGCATCCTGTGATCGACACTTCCAAGGTAAAGCCTGCACTTTTATTTTTATGAACAGAAATGAAATCAGTAGAGGGGTTAGTCAGACATGATTGCTAAGTTGTTGGCTAGATGATCAAGGTTGTTTGATTAGGATATTGCATAATGTGCTTCTGTGATTGACTGATTCTTAGATGTGGTTTGCAACAAAGTAGAGGTTATGATTCTAAGTTTGAATTTGATTTAGTCCCTGCTTTTCAAAACCTCTTTCATAAAGACTGCCTATGTGTTTGCTTGAGGACAAGCAAAAGGTTAAGTCTGGGGGAGTTGATATACCATGGATTTTACCCGTTTTTACCCATGGTATATAAGTGTTTTTACTACTATTATCTATGTTTTGGAGTCTTTTAGGTATGTTTTCAGGTTCAGAAGCATTTTTGAGAAAAGTGATGTTTTAGGTGCCTTTTTGGAGCTTAAAGAAGAGTTCACCCGTGATCAAGATTAGAGGTCGACACCAAGAGTTACACATCGATCAATGCACACTCTGTGCTATCGATCGACACACATTAGCCGAAGGACGATACATCGAGACCATAATCGATCGATTTACACCCTGTACTATCGATCGATACTGAGGCGGCAGAAACACAAGTTGGACCTGGCCGAACTTGAAGCCCAAGACATCACATTTTACAAGATTGCCCCTGACGAGTTTTTTAACCTAATGAACTCATATTTATATGTGCCTAAGTGTTTTGGCAGAAATACAAGTTTTTAATAGTTTAAAGTCTTTATAAGTTTTTAGAGGGTTTTACCTCCATCTTCTTCTATTCATTTCTTTTACTGTTTTCATTACTTTGCAAGTTCTCAATAAAGTTCTATTCAGTTCTTTATTTGTTCTTCTTAACAAAGGTTATAGGATTCTAGATCTAGAGGAGAGATCCAAAGAGATTTGTGAATGGGACCTAAGTGTTCACCCTCTAATAGATCTACGAATTCCTATTATTACCTTATTGCTATGAACTACTTAGCCATGTCTGAGTAGATTCATTTGTTAGATTTAGGGTTTAAATAGGATATGAGGGATTAGCCCCAGCCTATATCTGCTATAGTTGTGATATTTATTGTTAGGATTGTTCACTAATGCTTTTCTAGCTTAGCTACCTAGAACATGAACTTGGATTGCATTGTTCATTACATGCAACTCCTGATAACATCCTAAACATGTTATGACCCTCTTGAGATATGCGAAAGCGGATCTAAGATCATGGTGAGCATTGTATCAATTCGCGCATAAAGCTTGCTTAGAGCCGTATCGATCGATACTCCTATAGAGTAATCGATCGACGTAGCTAGAGGTGTATCGGTCGATATTCCTATCGAAACATCGATCGATACCATCTGCAGAGTAGCCGACCCCAACACCATTTAGCATCTAAGTAATAGATGGTCTAAATAATGCGAGAGCTGATGGATTCATTTAAAAACATACGGCCAGCGGTAAAGAACTCCTTAATTGCTTCAATCGAGTCTTTCCCAACAACCTCCCAGGATTCCCAAAAGAACTATGCCGATAGGCCGTCAGGACACAGTGCTTTGTTTTTGGGCATCGCAAACATTGTAGCCTTGATAGACTCCTCTGATGGAATTGCAACAAGCTGATCCAAAACTTCTTGAGGGCATCTATATGACAGAAGACTTCCCAGCTCCTCTATCGAGATATCCTGTATCGAAATATCAACAGAACCCAACAGGTTTTGGAAATACACAACCACCATATCTTTTATCAGGGACATATTAAAAACGCGATTACCCCCTCCATCCATAAGATAAATTATGCAGTTTCTCATCTGATGAGCCAACACTGCCTTGTGAAAGAACTTAGTGTTTGCATCTCCACAATCCAGCCAACGAATTCTAGCCTTCCTACTGTAAAATATCTCTTCTGCTGACTCAAAGAACTGCCACTTCTTGCGAGCCACAAATTCTTGGCGAAAAAGAGAATCAGAAGGAGAGGTAAGCAATTGGAGCTGGATTGTCTTTAAAGAGTCAAGAGCTTCGCTTGCTCTTTGCTGAAGATTACCAAACCGTTCTCTGTTTAGTCTTCTGCAGGTTGCTTTTGCTTTCTTCAGCCTCTGACCCAAGGAGAAAAACTTCGATCCCACTGGAATACTCTCCTCCCATGACTTCAACATCTCGGCTAGAAAGTTAGGATGTGAATAAATAAAAGAAAAATACTTGAAGCTACATTTCCTTGATTGAGGCAGCGAGTAGAAAGTCACAACAGCAGGGGAATGATCAGAATCCCCAGGCACTTCAAACACACTTACAGCCTCCGGATAACTGTCTCTTCACTTCTCATTACACAAAAATCTATCCAACTTTCTGAGGATTGGCTCCTCCGGGCGTCTGTTAGACCAAGAGAAGAAAGTACCCCCGATATCCAAATCTGATAAATCACTATCCTCCAAGGCTAGCTGAAACTCCTCCATACCTCTTACCGGTAGATCATATGGTATTAAGAAGAAATGTTCTGGTGCAGTCAAGATTTGGATAAAATCTCCAAGAACCACCAAAGGAGAATTTGCCACCAGAGAGTTACTAGAAATTGTAACTAGATCTCTCCACAGAAAACGTCTCTCTACTTCAGTATTACGAGCATAAACAAAAGCGACTGTACAACTAGTGCCTGAAGCAGGATCCATAACTCCGCATAAGATTAATTGATCCGTCTTCAGGTACACCACCACTGATAAATTCGGTCTCCGCAGAAGCCATAATCTGCCTCCTGCAGCTTCCGAGTAATTATTCTCAAACTTCTATCCAGAAGAAACAGCTCCCAACACACTAAGAAAATTTTCCTCCTGTACATGGGTTTCCAACAGAGCACCAACCGACGAACCCAAATACTGAAGCCAAGACATCACTACCCTCTGACGACCAGAACCATTTATTCCTCTAATATTCCAACTAAATATCTTCATATGTACAAATTGAAAGGGAGAAAGGAGCAAATCAATGCATCTTACCCGGGGAGTTCCCCGTAGTAAGATACTTTGAAGATTTACGAGGGGAGCCCACTGCTCCCGCAGCTTTCCAAAGTTCCATCTGCCGCAGAGCCCTCCTATAATGCTTGGAGAGTGTTGGGGTCAAAATCGGTCACGACGGAATCGATGCCCGAAAATCCTCCGAAAACCCAAATCTCGGTCAAAACTTAAAAAACGAATAACCGAACCGGATCACCCGACGAGCACGGGTCTACTCGCCGGCGAGCATGAATGTAGCACGGGTCAGCTCGCCCGGCGAACACAGGACAGCTCGCCCGGCAAGTACGGTTCAGCTCGCCGGCGAGCTTGACCATAGCAGGGGTGAGCTCGCCCAGTGAGCACGGGCCAACTCGCCGGCGAGCTCGCCCGTGACAAGGGTGAGCTCGCCCGGCAAGCGCGGGCCAACTCGCCGGCGAGCTCGACCGAGACAAGGGCTCGCCCAGCTAGCACGATTAACCTTTCGAAGATTATTTCTGAACCCGGTCTTATCCCGTGACCATGCGTCTTCGTCCGAAGTTTCCGTAACTCAATCCTCAGGTCCACGGATATAACATCGACGTTCCGTCTAGAAATATCTTCAAAAACTTTCGGGAAATTGGGAAGGTTAGGTCTCTCAAACGGTTTCCCACTCTTTGTGATAGGACGGGTTACGATTAATTCAATGTCAACCATCTCGGCGGTACGAAGAGACGAGGTTCCGTTAGAAGGATCGTATCTATGCTAACGGACACTTCACGAGTAAAAATGCTTAAATCTCATTACGGCCCAAAGAGGGGCCGAATTGCGGACGACGGCCCACTTACGATCCTAAAAGACTTGAGCCCAAAGATTAGGATGACGGTTTATCTCGTTCGCGGGAAGAGATAAACGTTAAATTTCCGCGAAGATAAATGTTAAGTTTCCGAAAATAATTATGAAGGAAATATGGAAAAGCCCGACTTGCGACAAATCCGGTCCGAAAAGAGAGGCAAACCGACCTAGAGGAAGTATATAAGGAGATCTTGAGGCGAGGAGCAGGAGAGAGCTTTCTCAGAGCAAACTTTGCACTTAGAGAAAATTAGGCAATTTTCCGTTTTTACTATCGAGCTGCGACTCAACTAGGTTAGAACTTAGGTTGCTAGACTAGCGAGCTTGCCGACATCTCTCGTAGCCAAGGCTCTCACCTGTTGTTCACGCTCAAACGCGGATTCGGAAATAAGATCCTTTTGCTCTTTTTTCTTTTCGATTTTCTACCATAATATTTTCGTCATATTGATTGTGTTGTGTGTGGCCCAGCAGATAGCCGTGACCTTTAGGGAAAACTAGGTTTACTTGGTTTTCCTCCGATCAACTGAAACTCGACGGTGTGAATTTCGGTACCCACAGTTTGGCGCTAGAAGGAGGGGAGAACGGATCTATCTTTCACGCAACCACGCACGCTCAGTAAGATATGACTATGGACACAGATAAAGACAAACAGGTGCTCGACGGGCCTCCCATCGACCCCAGTGTCAATCTAACTCCAGCTGGAAACATGTCGACGGTAACTACTGACGCCGCGGTATTAGCCCAGATGAAAGAACTGTTCGCCTCTGCTCAGAAAAAGTCGGACGAACAGGATAAACTCGTTGCCTCTCTCGCAAAACAGGTGGAGACCTTAACTGCGAAGGCTATGAGTAAAATCCCGCGCGGCACTACCTGGACCCGTGGCGGCAGAAGACTCAACTTCGAGACTCCAAACGACCAGGCCGCACGGGCGGACAGAACTTCCTCGGGTAAAAACCCTAGCGAAGCGGCCCCGTCCGATGCACAGCCGGTCGTCGAGAAACTTCCACCTCCTTCCGAGAGCGACGAAGGAGCCGACATTGAACGCATCAATCTGAACATAAGCGACCAGTCCGATGGCTCGGACGAAGATGCGGATATCCACCCAAGAAGAACGCGAAGCCAGTCCGCTCGGCAGAATGCGTCTCTCGAAAAAACCATGACGGAGGAAGAAGAAAACCTCTATTGGGTGGAACAGGAGGAGCTGGCTGGAAAAACAAGCCAGAATCCACCGGAGCCAGCGTCGGCAGACTCGAAGGGCATCTGGGAGTCCCAGTGAGATCCACGACCTCCGCGAGTACATTGCAAAAACCGCGGCAGAAGTCAAAGCGGTGAAATCACAGATTCACCACGCAACGAGCGCTGCGCCCGGAATTGACAGACTACTCGAGGAAGCACGCAAGACTCCTTTCACCGCCCGGATCACAGAAACCCGTATCTCGCACCCAGGGAAGATAAAAATTCCCGTCTACGATGGCACCTCTGACCCGAAGGCACATCTGCAATCGTTCCAGATCGCGATGGGAAGATGCAAACTCAATGAACGCGAAAAAGACGCCGGCTACTGCCTCCTCTTCGTCGAAAACCTCAAAGGAGCTGCGCTCAAATGGTTTTCTCGCCTAAAGCGAAACTCTATTGGAAGCTTTCGCCAACTCGCTTCAGAGTTCCTCAAACAGTACTCCATGTTCATGGACAAGGAGACCTCGGACGTCGATCTCTGGAGTCTATCTCAAAAGGAGGACGAGCCACTCCGCGATTTCATGAACAGATTCAAGCTAGTAATGGCAAGGGTCTCTGGAATCAGCGACAAAGTAGCAGTCGACGCTCTGCGGAAAACTCTCTGGTATCGATCTAAACTCCGACAGTGGATATCTCTCGAAAACCGAGAACGATCCAGGACGCTCTGCACAAGGCAACAGACTTCATCATAATGGAGGAAGAGATGAAAATCCTCTCCCAGAAACACAACCCGCAGAAAACGTCCGCAAAAAGGAAGAGTTCTCGTAACGATAAGTACATCCACCACGAAAGGGAAGATCTCCAAGGCGAGCACAATTACGCCATCAATTCCGAACAAGGGAATACCTCCAGGAACACTTGGACCAGGAACCATTTCAAGGATAACTCCTACTGCGATTTCCACCAGACCAGAGGGCATTCTACTACGAACTGCAAAGTTCTCGGCGCGAGGCTCGCCACGAAACTCCTCGCCGGCGAACTCTTGAAGGTTACGAGCATAAAAGATCTTATCTTGGATTCCGATCGGCCTCCCAAAACTGACAAAGATTCTCCCGAAAGGGACGCATGCGAAAATCAGTCGGGCGAGAAATGCGGAAGAAGACAAGACAACCAAGGAAACAACAGTAACCGTCGAAGGGTCAATATGATCATCGGAGGATCGCAAATCTATCACTATTCGGTCTCTTCGATCAAGGCTTACGGACGAAAGGCTGAGAGAAGCTCTAACTGGGAAAATTGGTCCCCGACCAATGACATACCGAACGAGACGATCACCTTCGAAGAACATGAAACCATCGGCATCGACAAACCACACTGTGGCCCGCTAGTCATCGATTTGGTGATTCAAGACCTCAAAGTCGCCAGGAAACACGGTCAATGTCATCTACCGCGATACGCTTCGAAGAATGAGTATCGAACTCGGGGAAGTCGTCCCGGAACCAAAACCTCTCACAGGTTTCTCGGGTACGATGTCAATGACCCTCGGATTCATCAAACTTCCCGTGATGGAAAAAGATGTGACAAAAATTGTCGACTTCATGGTAGTCGACACTCCTGCCATCTATTACGTCATCATGGGAACCCCATGGATCAATGCCATGAAAGCAGTACCATCGACTTACCATCTCGGCATCAAATTCCCAATCCCGAGGGGAACATCAGTAATCTGGGGATGCCAAAAATAGTCGAGGCTCTGCTACTTGGCCGAACATAAACTTCGGCTAACTCAGAACACCCCAGCGGTCAACCCGAAGAAATCGAAGAAAACTCAGGACTCCTACCAGAGCTCCACAAAAAGCAATACGGAACCACCGGATCAGGCAACGACTCGGGATGACAGCATCGTCCCCGAATCCATCACCTCACCAGCGGACGACCCTACTTCGGAAACGATCGTCGACCCAGCTTCGGCCCCAGTAGCTGAAGCGACGAAGGCGACCCCCTCCAGCGAGTAGGAACACCCGCGGAAACTAGCAGAACTACGAGATGGCTTGATCCTCGAAAGAGGTACGTAGGCAGCTTGTCCTATTGACAAGTTCAGCTATCCCCCTCTCCAAAGGGGGGGGGGGGGGGGGGGGGGGGGGGAGTGGGTACGTATACTCATATACTCCCATAAATTTTGAAATATCCGTGCTTGTACTCGAAATTTTCAAAACTTTTTAATAAAATTTCTTTTTCCGATCTCACGAATCACTCGCAATAAGCCTCTTCACCGTCCAAACAATCCTTGGACGAAAAACAGTTCCTGTTTTAAACAACCACGGTCAAGCAAGACATTAAATGCACACGTCTTCTCCAAAAAGAGAGAAGATAGAAACCACCTTGTAAAAAGATATATCTTTCGGGAAAAGCGAGACGTCGCAAACAATCCGCGAAAGATCTTATCTAAGCTCACAGTCCATCTGGACTTTAAAAATGATGATCGTCGATTGGCCCCGACGAACATACCTGAAAAATATTCTCCAAAAGAGAACTCGTAGTCAAGCCTTTCATAAAAGTAAAGGTTCTCTTCCATCCGGCAAGGATATCATAGCGCGCTATACAAAAAATCCGAAATTTTGGTCAGCACTCCAGACGGACTCTGGAAGATGCTCGGTTCTTCCCATACAAGTCGTATAAGCCGGCATCAAGCCGCGGACTTTAAAACGGAAAGAACCAGGTAGAAATCGCCAACAGGCAAAACGAAAGCCGATTAGTCATCGCATAGCCTTAGTGCCGAAAGTAAACCTAGGTCTTGCCCTAAATCCAGTCCTACTGGTCAACAAACATCACTAGACATGGTACGAAAAATGTCTAGTCGCCCACGTCTATAACGCTCAAACAAAAATGTCGTAGAAACTCAAAAGCATTCGCGAATGTTTTTATCTCGAAAACAGCCAGCAGACAAGCGACAAAATACGAGTCCAGATACGAAGTGACTACTCGCATCTCAACCTCGATACAGACAGAGGAATAAACTAAAAACGTTCGCTATATACTAGGATCCGCAAAACGGCTGGGATTCAAATGCCACCAACGACCAGCCCCACAAATAAAGTCAAATGACCCAGTAAGGCCATAGCACACTCATATAAACGGCCACACTTGGCCTAAAAACTCAGCGATACAAATAAAATATAAGGGAAATCTATCCCAACAATCCTCAATAGTCCAAATCTAGATACCCAGACATCGGAATGCCAAACGAGTTCGCGGGCTGATCGAGCTCTCCCTCTCCATCCGCAAATCCGGCACCTTCATCGCCAACACTGGCTCCCGCTTCCGCCGTGTCCTCCGAGACCTCGATGGGATCCCAAAGCTGTCAGACCCTTCCTTCGATCGGAGGAACCAGGGATTCAGCATGGGCGCACCCGTCCATAAGGCCCGACATCTCAGCGACCTCGGCAGGAAAGGAGAACTTTTGGTTCTGCGACTTGTAGAGGGTGGCAACCGAGCCACGACACTCGCAAAAATCGCCTACGAAGTCCTGAGCATCCTTAAAGCTCTCAAATTCGGTGGCAAACAAAGCGGCCCTCCGTTTCATCTCTGCAACAATCCTTAAGTGTTCACTTACCAAATCTGCTAATGAGGAAGTAGTCCTAGGCAAACCAACTACCAACACAAGTTCTGACTTTGCTGATGAACAGAGAAATGAAATCCCTGTTCAATCTTATTCAACTTCCTCTGAAGATGAGGAACCAGAATTGATTTTGCAAGACTACTTAGACCCCATGAAGACCTATTCCAATAGGTCTGCCATCAAAGTACCAGAAGTTGATACCAGAAAATCAAAACTTTACCTTGATTTTATTCTTCTGGTACGAAATAAACCCTTCCGTGGATCTGCTTTGGAGCATCCCCACGAGCACATCGAATATCTAGAAGATCTAGTCTCTGATGACTACAATCGCTGTAAACTTTTTTATTTTTCCCTTGAGGGAAAAGCCAGAAAGTGGTTGAATCAAATTCCAGCAGGCTCTCTAACTTGCTGGGAGGAAATCAGAAACGCTTTCATAAATCAATTTTTCGATGACGCTCGCTATTGAGATGTACGAGAAAAGTTATCTTACTTTTCTCAAGGTCCACATGAATCGTTTAAAAACGCTTGGATCAGATTTGAAGGCTATCAACGTGATTGCATTCACCATGGTTACTCAGAACCGCAGCTCCTAAATTTCTTTTACGGAGGCGTCAGCCTTCGTTACCAAATCACGCTGGATACCGCAAGTGAAGGAAACTTTAGCACTAGGAATCCTAGTAAAGCAAAGCGTTTGATCAGAAATATAGCTTTGGGAAAATCCTATGAGATCAGTGATAGGGAAAATAGAGCCACGTCCAGGGACATTCTCCAATTAGCTGAAATCAGGCAGTCATTAGACTCTCTGCACTCAATCATGAGGGAAAATAAACTTAGACAAACTCTTCCAAGTGAGGATAGTTGTTCAGAAAGATAACTATTTTCTGTGAAAAAGAGTATGTCTCAAGTTTACAACCCGGACGAAGATAGTTTCACCCAAAACTATGATGCCCTAACCAGATCCCATCAAAGAAAAACTGACTCCAGGATAACTCAAGCTTTCACGGGAAATCAGAAAATAGAAAGCGACATGGACGCCAAACTAAACGTTATTCATCGTGAGCTATTTAAGAAATTAGATTCTCTAAGTAAACAAGTCAAACGATTAGAACGTAATGTCGCCAAAAACGCAATCGCTATCAAGAGGGAAGCAGGACGTCTTCCTGGGCGAACTGATATGAACCCAAGACGTCAAGTTAGTGCTGTACTCTTGAGAAGTGGAAAGCAACTTGTTCCGAAAGTTAAGGAAAAATCCTCTTCAGAAAATTTTTCTGGAGAAGAGATCAAACCCACCCCTAACCATGTGCTATTCCATGCCAGTAGAGCGGAGCCTTCACCAAACAAAAGCAAAGAAAAAAATAGTCAAAGCACCGAAGAGGTTGTGATTGACATTCCGGACGATGAGGAAGATTCGGAGGATGAGGTTAATATCGACCGATATGATGAAAACAATATCGATCGACACCAATCCCCTAAGCCGAAAAGTGACTCAGCACCAGCTGGACCTACTATCGAAAGGGTTTATAACCCGATTCCACCTTT
Source organism: Brassica juncea (assembly GCA_018703725.1). Classification (NCBI taxonomy): domain Eukaryota; kingdom Viridiplantae; phylum Streptophyta; class Magnoliopsida; order Brassicales; family Brassicaceae; genus Brassica; species Brassica juncea. Next base: position 16,321,163 of record CM031941.1, on the reverse strand, counting down.
TTTCTCCACGAAAGTCCGATCCTAAGCGTGAATTGGACAGAGAAGTCTGTAAGAAAGCAATCGAAAGGATCAGAGTTGAGATGCCATTAAGTGATGCTGTCAAAATTTCGCCAACGTTAAAGACATGGTAACTAAAGGTTTTCACGTCAGAGAACGTAGTATCATGATGATTTCCGAGGAAGTCAGTGCTATAATTCAAGGCGAAATTCCGATCAAGCAACCCGACCCTGTTAGTTTCGTTCTTAGTTGCACCATCCCAGATAAACAATTTCCAAGAGCCCTCTGCGATCTCGGGTCTAGCGTGAATTTGATGCCGCACTCTGTTGCAACATCCCTCGGATATGCGGAGTTTACTCCAGCAAATATCCAACTAGTTCTCGCTGATCCATCTGTCCGAGTCCCAGACGGAGCACTTGAGGATGTGCCAGTAATCATTAATGGCTGCACAGTACCAACGGACTTCGTTGTACTTCACTACAAGAACGAACCCAGAGACCCCATTATCTTGGGAAGACAATTTCTTGCAACCGCAAATGCGATAATTGACGTCAAAGAAGGACGCATCTGCCTGAACATTGGAAACATTCCAATGAGATTCGACATGGAAAAAGTAATGACGCACCCTTTGATAGATAGATCATCCTCCTATGTCGATGATATCGACGAGCTTACCCAAAAATCTTTTGAAGATTCATTCCTTGAAAGCCAGATCGAGGACGTGCTCATGGTTGCTCAGGGAGAAGTTTTCAGCATAGATAACCATACGGAGGATTATGCACATTTAATGGACGCAAGAAATGACGATGCCATCAATGATGAAGATGATTCCGAGATAAATATCGATCGATATTTGCAAAACGCTGTCGATCGACAACCATTCTCGAGAGACGATCTAAGCAAGGAAAATGCACCAAATGTGGAATTGAAACCACTTCCTGCTGGACTCGAATATGCCTACCTTTTTGACAACACTTATCTCGTTATCGTTAATGCAAACCTTACGAACAGTGACCTCGCTTTATTGCTGAATAAACTGCGAAAACACAGGAAAGCAATCGGATACTCTCTTGAAGATATCCCAGGAATTTCCCCCGACCTGTGTATGCATCGGATTCATCTTGAAGATGAATCAAAATCATCAATAGAACATCAGAGGCGACTCAATCCCAACCTGAAAGAAGTTGTTAAAAAGGAGATCATCAAACTTCTCGATGCCGGTGTAATCTATCCAATCTCAGATAGCAATTGGGTGAGCCCAGTTCACGTGGTGCCTAAGAAAGGAGGCATCACTGTGGTCAAGAACGACAAAGACGAACTTATTCCAAAAAGAACTGTAACTGGAAACCGTATGTGAATCGACTACAAGAAACTAAACTCCGCAACGCGGAAAGACCATTTTCCTTTACCTTCCATCGATCAAATGTTGGAAAGACTAGCCAATCATCAATACTATTGTTTTCTCGACGGATATTTTATTTCCAAATTCCAATTCATCCGGATGACCAAGAAAAGACAACCTTCACATGCCCTTACAGAACATTTGCTTACCGTCGGATGCCATTTGGCCTGTGTAACGCCCCTGCTACTTTCCAACGCTGCATGATGTCTATCTTCACTGATATGATAGAAGATTTTATGGAAGTTTTTATGGATGATTTTTCAGTCTATGGATGTGATTTCAAAAGTTGTCTCGATAACCTCTGTAAAGTTCTAGCCAGATGCGAGGAAAAGAACCTTGTTCTAAATTGGGAAAAATGCTATTTTATGGTTAATAATGGAATTGTTCTTGGACACAAAGTATCTGCTGCTGGAATTGAAGTAGATCGAGCAAAGATAGAAGTAATGACTGGTTTACCTCCACCAACTAACGTAAAGGACATAAGGAGTTTTCTTGCGCATGCTGGATTTTATCGAAGGTTTATAGAAGATTTCAGCAAAATTGCCAGACCTCTGACAACACTCCTCTGCAAGGATGTTAAATTCGAATTTACTTCAGAATGTCAGCAGGCCTTTGATAAAATCAAAAAGGCTTTGATAACTGCCCCTGTCGTGCAAGCAGCCGATTGGAGTCTTCCTTTCGAAATTATGTGCGATGCAAGTGATTTCGCAGTAGGAGCAGTGTTAGGGCAGCGTAAAGATAAAAAACTTCATGTTATTTACTACGCGAGCCGAAATTATGGCACAACGGAAAAGGAATTATGGCACAACGGAAAAGGAATTACTTGCTGTCGTGTACGCTTTCGAGAAATTCTGAAACTACCTTGTTGGCTCAAAAGTCATTGTTCACACCGATCACGCAGCAATAAAATACCTTATGCAAAAGAAAGATGCCAAACCACGACTTATCCGATGGATCCTTCTACTCCTAGAATTTGACATGGAAATCAAGGACAAAAGAGGAGTAGATAACAGCTGATCACCTTTCACGGATAAAAGTCAATGACAACATTCCTATTGATGATTTCTTGCCAGCCGAAGGTGTATACCTGGCAGAATCTACATTCGTTGGTCAGATAAATCTTGCATCTGAATCCATATCGGTCGATGAACCAAGTAATGAGGTGATCGATATAATCGAACCAATGTCGATCGATGACACGAACGATAAATCGATCGACTCTACAGATGGCATGTCGATCGATGAATCAACCGCTCAATCGATCGAAAACAAGACAGACGCACTGACCAATTGTGAAAACGGCCTTGACCTGGATAAAGTCTCATTCAAGATATCCTTTAATGTGACTGTCACCGTAGCCGACAGTATCAACACTGATCCGCACACTCCTGATAGATGCCAAAACTCCGATCAGGAAATGCACGCTGTTGAAAGGAAGTTCAGAGACAGACCCTGGTATGCTGACATAGTGAACTATTTAGCTGCTGACGTCGAACCAGAAGGACTCAAAAATTATGACTGAAGGAAGTTCTTCAGAGAAGTCAGGCGATACCACTGGGATGAACCGTATCTCTACAAGCAATGTGCTGGTGGAATTTACAGACTCTGTGTTGCAGCCGCTGAAGTGCCGGACATCATATTCCACTGCCATGGACCATCTTACCCCGGACATTTCGCAACTTTCAAAACAGTATCTAAAATCCTTCAGGCCGGATTTTGGTGGCCTACTATGTTCCGCGATGTTCACGCCTATATAATAAAATGTGATAGGTGTCAACGAAGAGGAAAAATCAGCAAAAGACATGAAATGAAACAGAAGTTCATTCTCGAAATCGAAGTCTTTGACTGTTGGGGGATAGATTTTATGGGCCCTTTCCCTTCCTCGTATGGGAACAGATACATTTTAGTTGCTGTTGATTATGTTTCAAAATGGGTTGAAGCTATAGCCACTCCTACAAATGATGCTTCTGTTGTTGTCAAACTCTTCAAAAGCATTATTTTCCCTAGATTTGGAGTTCCTCGAGTAGTAATAAGCGATGGGGGTACCCATTTTATCAACAAAGTTTTCGAAAATCTACTCAGGAAAAATGGAGTTCACCACAGAGTTGCCACACCCTACCATCCACAGACGAGTGGGCAGGTAGAAGTTTCTAACAAACAAATCAAAGAGATTCTGGAGAAAACCGTTGGGATCACCAGAAGAGATTGGTCACGGAAGCTGGACAATGCACTTTGGACATACAGAACTGCATTTAAAACTCCACTAGGAACAACTCCTTTCCATCTACTTTACGGAAAAGCTTGTCACTTACCCGTTGAATTAGAGCATAAAGCAGCATGGACAACAAAATTGCTAAATTTCGACATCAAGACTGCTGCTGAAAGGAGACTCATACAACTAAACGAACTAGATGAAATCAGACATCTAGCTTATGAGAGTTCAAAGTTGTATAAAGAGCGCACGAAAGCTTACCATGACAAGAAGATCGTCTCCCGGCACTTTGCCGCCAACGATTAAGTTCTATTATATAACTCTCGGCTAACTTTGTTTCCCGGAAAACTCCGTTCTCGCTGGTCATGACCTTTCACAGTTACGGTAGCTAGACCAAACGGAGCCATCACCCTTATGAACGATAAAGGAGAAGAATTTACGGTGAACGGGCAACGAGTGAAGCATTACTGGGCTAAACCGCCGAATGTCAAACCTTTACGGTTGGGCATCCCTGAATCTGATTAAAGAGATTTTTCAGTCAAGCTAATGACTAAAAATAAAGCGCTTAGTGGGAGGCAACCCACTTTTGCATTTAAGTCTCCATTTTTATTTTTCAAATTTTTATTTTACTTTCATTTTCAAAAAAAAAAAAAAAGAAGATAAGGAACTGCCTTAAAATCGATCGATACGCACATAGGTATATCGATCGATTAGGGTCTATCGAGGCCGCGGGTCATTAACCCTGATTTCCGCCTTTTCTCCCCCTCATTTCGCATTCCTCTCCCAAAAAAAAAAACCCGATTTTTCTCTCTAGAAACCAAGCCGATTTTCGCCGTTTCTCGCCTCAATCTCTTCGTTTTTCACTTCTCTAACTCATTTGTTCATCTTCTCACCGATTCTTCAAGGTATGAACCTGAAATCCTCTAATTTTTGGATTTTGTTTGACTAGGTTTTGACATGAACAAAATCTTTCGATTAGGCTTGGATTTGGTCGATTTAGGTTGCTAGTATGATGAAATAGGTCCCTGGACTGTTCGTTTCGCATTTGTTGTTCGTGGAATTGCGATTTGGGATGAATCTCGTGTTGCAGGTCAGCGATGTCGTGTCGATCGACACGGTTGTTGTCGAATCGATCGATGTCGACGCTAAGGAATCGATGTCAGATACGACAATCGATCGACATAGTGACACCAAAATCGATCGACTTCTCTTCTAGAGAATCGATCGATATCGGAACCATCATTTGCATTTGCTAATGGATGATTATTTTTTGTTTGCAGATGAGTTCACGGAGGGATAGCCGACGCGAGAGGAGGACTAAGAGGAGGCTCGATATCCCGAGCACCTCCAGGGCACCACCCACACCACCATCTTTTTCGACGCCATCATCATCATCACACTCACCACCCCGACAGCCCGACGAGCGCTCTCCATGGCCTAGGAACCCTTCCAAGGCCATACAGACGGTGGAGTCTTACCCCGACCCGAGGATAGTTGTCCGTTCCACCGCTTGCACCCACCGTCGGCGCACGGAGACCTGGGACGACTACGACAGCCTGTTCTACAACGCATGGCTGCACGTTGACATTGCTCCCACCCGTTTCAACGACGAGGCTACCGTCCGGCAGCTTTGTCTCTGGCATGACTTGTGGGACATGATCAGTCAGCTTGGGTTCGGCACCATGGCCACACGCCCCTACAACCTCTACCCGTCTCTGGTCCGACAGTTCCTCGCCACAGCCGACCTCACCTACACCACCACCACTGGCCGCGTCGCGAGCGACGGAGTTCTCTCGTTCTTCGCCAGAGGTGTCAGATACCTGATCACAGTTGCTGAGATCTGCGAGATCTACGGGTTCGATCCTTCGAAAGCCGCTATGGGTGTCCTTGAGTTTCCGATGATCGGTGACTTCTGGAGGATCATTGGCACAGGCCACTGGAGCACGGCTGTCACTCAGACTGATATCCGTCATCCCACCTTGCGCTACTTCATCAGGGCCTTTGCCAGCACTCTACTGTGCAAGATGGAGCCCAACAAGGTGAGGATTGACGAGCTCACACTGCTGTTCACTGCGATTGACAGAGTTGTCGACCTGCAGGACCTGGACCCAGACCGCGACATGCCAATGCCCAACCTGGGATCCCTCTTCGCTCAGCACCTGGTGTCGCTGAAGATGAAGCCCTTCAAGGGCACTGGCAGGAAGAAGGAGAGGATCGGGAGCCTGCTTACACCAATCTTCCAGCACCTCGGCATCCGCTTGACTGGAGAGCCAGCCCGCACCTCCCGCGCCTACCTGGACTTGGCGCATCTGTCTTCAGCCCAGTGGCTGAAGGACGGCCTGCTCTGGAGTTTCAGGAGAGGAGACCGCCTCCGTCTTCTGCAGCTGCCCTCCCGCCACATCACGGACTTCGACGAGGACATTGACAGCCTCCGGTTCCAGCCAGATGAGGCATTCCTCCGCAACCTCCAGGACGTGCCACGGAGAGTTCCAGGAGAGCGCAGAGCACCAGCTACGCAGGGCCAGCCAGAGGCACAAGTGCACGACTTCCCCATCATGCCAGACATCCCGATGCGCGACCATGGGGACTTTCAGAGGTTCGTCGCAGACGCTCTTCAGGCCATCTGGTCCAGAGTGTCTCGCTGTAGGTGCATGAGCAGGAGGAGCGTGAGAGCCCATGATCCAGCATCCCCAGGTCCATCACACCAGTACCGTCGTGACTCGTCATCAGACGATGAGGATGCAGCAGAGGACTCCGACTAGTCCTCATATTTCTATCCCTTATTCCCAGACACTTTTATTTTTATTCCTATTTTCATTTTTATTTCGGATTTTTAGGATTTATTACTCTAGACTATCTATTTTTATGACTTATTATCTATTTGCTTGTGTTTGGATTGTCTAACAGAACTAACAAATGACAGATCAGACGGGTTAGACACCAACAGATGAATTGATGACCTTCTGTCTAACAGCTATCGATCGATAGGCTAGACATGGTATCGATCGATACAAGTAATAATAGGTACGTTTACTTAGTCATTAACTATCTAATTTTCTTTTTCTTTTTCACCACACTTAGACTAAATAACACTGGGGACAGTGTTGTTTAAGTCTGGGGGGGGGGTTGTTACTAACATTTTTTAAGTCTCTATTTCTTAAAAGCATTTTTCATTTTCTTTTCAAATCTGTCTTAAAGCTTTCTTTATTTTTCAAAAAACAAAAAAAAAGAAGAGAATTTATCATGCACCAAATGGAGACAATGACTTCTACTTATTTTCTAACCACTCTTTAGCATCATTCTTAGATTTGTTAACTGCATAATGTACTATAGATGCTAAAGTGGATCACCGGTCGCTATGACAATACTTTTCATGATCATCTGAAAGAACCAAAGCTGATTTCCAACCTAACCTGACATTCTCTGCTTGTCTTGGGGCTCGGTATACATGGGATCGGATGCTTCGAACAAGTCTGGATGGTAAAGCCTTGTGTAGATAGTTTGATCACCCTCTCTCTCTCATTTTCGAAATTAGATTTAATTTTGATAAGTTAAAAAAAAATTATCTTGAATTTATGTTCTAGGATTAGTTAGTTATTAACTAGGAAGGAATTCGAACAGGGCTTCGCGGTTACCCCCCTCAAGACTTGATTCATAAGAATTCTATAGGTAAAGGATTCGAACAGGACTTGGTGGTTACCCCCTTCAAGACTTGCTTCGCAATGAATCTTAGGATATAGGTCAAAAAGAAGTGAACATGACTTGGTGGCTGCAACCATTAAGGCTTGATTCATGGAAGCCTGTCCAATCTCAGTTGATGATCTGCAAACAAAAAGCAGACAAGACTAAGAGAGAAAAAGTAGAGAGAGAGGATAGGAACTAACTTTTACCTACAGATCCGGATACTTGTCTAAGCAACCTTGAATCCTGTGATCGATACTCCCAAGGTAAAGCCCGGACTTTTATCTTTATGCACAGAAATGAAATCAGTACAAGGGTTAGTCAGGCAGGATTGCTAAGTTGTTGGCTAGATGAACTTGGTTGCTAACCTAGGATATGGTATAATGTGCTTCTCAATTTAATAGATTTTGATGTGGCTTGCAACAAAGTTGAGGTGATAATTTTGAGTTAGAGGTTGTTTAAGTCTCACTATTTGGAATCCTCTTCTGGACCTATGTCCTTAAATTTGCTTGAGGACAAGCAAAATGATAATTCTGGGGGAATTGATAAGTCATGGATTTTACCGACTTTCAACCATGATTTTTATATGTTTTTGGAAACAAAAGGACACTTTTGGTGTCTTTTATGAGCTTTTACAGGTTCAGGTACTCTTTGGTGAAATATGACCATTTTGGAGCAGAAATGGATACTTTAAGGAGGGTTGTAATGGAACGCTAACTTGAGCTAAATCGACCGATGCTCACCATGATACATCGACCGACGAGACACTATATTCATCGATCGATAGAAGATTGTGACATCGATCGATATGAAAGGCCTCCAAGAATTAATGACGAGTTTAATGAGCTAGACATCTCATTAGGGTTTCACTTATACCAAATGAGTCTCTGACCACCTGTTAGGCTATATTAATAGGGTTTTGTATTATTTTAGAGGCAAGACTTGCCTAGAGAACTTTTAGACCTAATTTTGAGAGAAGCTTCTTGCTACCTTGGAGAGAGAGCTTAGGAATGGAGAGATAGATCCAAGCTGCATACAGAGAAGATCTTGAAGTCCCTTATTTTTCTCTAATCCTTTACTATTTTTCTTATTATTCTATTTAAAAGTATTATTCAAACCATCATGATTTTGTCTTCCATGAATATGTTTGAGTAGTTTCTCTTGTTAGATTTAGGCTTCTCATTAAGGCTAAACATGCATTGCAATTGATTTAAAGCTAGAATGTTTAAAATATAGTTCTTCATTCTAGTTGTTCTTAATGCTAAGTATAGGATTTATCACCCTTATCTTAGATCTTAGGATTAATTTGGATAAGTGAAAACTTGGCAAATCCCTGAAACCCAAAGCTGGTATGTTCCAACTTACCTAGGGTGCACGAAAGTAGCCTCTTTGTAAGATTGGAGAACCAATTCAAATCCGATCTTAAAGCTCACTAGAAACGATATCGATCGATAGAGCAATCAGCTTGTCGAGCGATACCGCGAAAGGTGTATCGATCGATATTCATATAGAATAATCGATCGACACTTTCTTATACTCATCGAACGATAGTTGATGACTTAAGATCTAGTTGAAGATAATCAATCATTGATTTAACCTTAAGGTTTGAGTTCAGAACTATGAATACTAAAAACCCTAGATATCCTGCATGCTAGTTACACCTGAGAAATAGCCTAAATCTAGCTTTCTTTCCTCTTGCTTAAAACCTAAACCATTCAATCAAGCAATTACTTGCTTACCCCTTTATTTACTGCTTTAAACTTGTTTGTCTAGCTTTATTTCAAAGACTAAACAATCTATTGTGTAATCCTAGAGTCTCTGTGGATTCGATCCCTAAGTACTACAACTGAACCTCTTATTTGAGAGAGTAAAGTCACTCCTTGTTGGGGTCAAAAACGGTTATCTCGAAATCTACGGCTAAAGATCCTTCCAAACTCAAAGATTTCCCGCACGGACGACTAACGGGGGAAAGATCGAACAACGGAAAGACGGCCTGTCGACCGGCGGCGTGCGTCACGCGAGCCGGCCTGGCGCCGGCGGTACCCCGGCCTGGCGCCGGCGGCACCCCGGCCTGGCGCCAGCGGCACGCGTCACGCGGCCCGGCCTGGCACCGGCGGCACGCGTCACGCGGGCCGGCCTGGCGTCGGCGGCACCCCGGCCTGGTGCCGGCGGCACGCGTTCCGCAAGCCGGCGCCAGGCCGGGGTGCCGCCGGCGCCACCCCAGCCTGGCGCCGGCGGCACGCGTTCCGCAAGCCGGCCTGGCGCTGGCGGCACCACGGCCTGGCGCCGGTCGACGGCCCTCGTCCTGGTCTCGGTCCCATCATGCTCGGTCTGATCCCATCTTGGCTTGTTTGATCGATCCTCGTGAGTTTGGTACGATCACGGCTATGGAATGAACATCTTTCGATTCGGTTGTAATCGTCCTCGATGTTTTACGAGAAAAACTAGAAGGATTGGATTTCTCGTAGAAGATATCGTATAAAACAAAGATAGATTAACTTGAACATTGATCCTTTAAGCTATACGGTTTATTTTACGAGAAAAATAGTCTTTCCGAGAAATCGTATAAAACGTTCAACGACTTAAGACAAGTCCACGGACTTACTTACGATTTTAAGAATTCAGGCCCAATCAGGCTATGACGGTTTATTCGATTTCTCGAACGTCGGATAAACATCAAGCCACCGAAAAATATCGGAAAACTCGAGGATAATTACGAAGACCGACGAAAATGGAATATTTCTTGAAGAGATAAGCTTGGGCCCAAAGGCGAGGTCCATCATCCTAAGGCAAACCGACCTTGGAATGGATATATAAGGAGAGCAAGAGCAGAAGAGGAGGGGATCCGAAAATTAGACTTAGAGCATCCTGCTAGCTTAGAAGAACTAGGGTTTAGGTGGTTAGACTAGCGGAGCAAGGCTTCGGACGTTTGGCTGCCTGCGACTCTACCTTTTTCTTTAATCGCAAATCTCTCTGTCTTTCGGAGAATCCTTGTACTCGTATCTTTCATCTAATAAAAAGCCTTCGGGCAAATATTACAATTCCCATCTTTGTCTTCTGTTTACTTTATCGATTTCGTGTGGCAACGCAGAGAATCCGGACCTTCAAGGAAAGTCGGGTTTACTTGGCTTTCCTCCGCGATCTTATTTATCGGAAATTGACGGTGTGAATTTCGGTTCCCACACTCCTTAGGGAAATTTGAGTGATATCATATATATATATATATCGAGATTCAGATCAAAGTCCAAAGGATAAACCTCGTTGATTAAACGAGAACCTTCAGCGACTACTTTCCTCCTTGACTCTTCGTTCAGCGACTCATGAGTAGTAAAACCAGGAGGGAGGTCAGCAAAAAAGTCGCTAGGAAGGGGAACCTCGTTGGCTCCGCTCTTTTCCCCTGGAGTGAAACTAGGTTTCCATCCTAGCAGCAGAGGATCTCCCGAGACAGTCTCGGAGGCAACTCCTTTTCCTTTCCGAGACCTGTTTCTCCGCCTCTGAGCGGGCAATACATCAACAACCGGTTCTGCGTCATACGGAACGTCAAGGGGTTGGGAGACGGCTCGAGATCGATGAAGCTCCTTCGCACTTCGAATCCGTTCAACGGTAAAGGAATTCCAGAAGAATGGTCTGCTGCGGAGAAGATCTCGCTTGGCAAAAAGATCGGCAGGAGTTGGCGGAAGGATCCTGTTCGCTGCAAGATTAAAAAAAATCAAAATCAATAAACCATCGTCACATGAAAAAACGTCACTAGTCGTATTACCGCGTTTGAAGTTCCACTCCCGACGCAATATGTGGAGATAGCTCTCCTCGACGGATTCCCCATCTATTCGAACAAAGAAAAAGCGCTCGAACCATGTCTTGGGGTGCGAAGTGTGCCCCTGAATTATAGCCATGTTTTTCTTTTGTGCCATGCGGAACGAGCCGTCAATTCCCGTTGGTCTCGTAGCCCAAAGGCCCTCGAAGTTGCGAGGGTTAAGGTCCATCCCTAACTCGTAACTCGCGATCAACACTCCAATCCAATACTGTAAGGCCAGAACGTTCAGCTGGCTGATCGAAGCTCGAAGCGGTGAAGCGCGCGAACAATGGTGCTGGGGATCGGGAACCACATGCGGAAATACGACAGAAAGGCTTCATAGCAAGTGAATAAACCTTCCGGAGGATTCCTCACGCTCTCATCGCCACTCGGAATCCGAAACACGACTTCACTTGGGACCTGGTAAAAATTCCGAAGAGTCGCAAGGTAGCGGGGAGAAACCATGCTCGGCGTGAGGGGTGCATTCGGCGACCTCACAGACCTCTTAAGGATTGAAATATCTTGCAGAGAAGGGAGTCAGCCGCAAAGAACTTTGTAGTACGCATCCTTTGCGTCTTCATCGACTCCAAACTCTTCCTTCAGAATGATCACCTCATTAGCAGAAGAGTCGTCCGAAGAAGAATGTGAGGAAGATTGCCTGTTTGAAGATCCTTTGCTTGAAGACATTTTCTTTAAAGCAAGGAGAGAAAGAAAAGAGAGATGCCTATCTTAGAGGTAAGTTCTAGTGAGGAGTAAGTTTAGAATGATTAAAAACTTACTCCACCTATATAAGCAATAAAAGAGATTTACTATATACTATCGGCTTTCGGCAAACGATTACGTCTTTACACCTTCCCCAAAAGCTATACAGCGAGCTAGGACCTGTTTCCAAAACTCCACGGAACCTAGCTAGCTGTGGGGCTAACTGTTGGGGTCAAAATCGGTCACGACGGAATCGATGCCCGAAAATCCTCGGAAAAACCAAATCTCGGTCAAAACTTCAAAAACGAATAACCGAAACGGATCACCTGACGAGCACGGGTCTACTCGCCGGCGAGCATGACCGTAGCACGGGTCAGCTCGCCCGGAGAACACGGGACAGCTCGCCCGGCAAGTACGGGTCAGCTCGCCGGCGAGCTCGACGGCGAGCTCGACCATAGCAGGGGTGAGCTCGCCCGGCGAGCACGGGCCAACTCACCGGCGATCTCTCCCGTGACAAGGGTGAGCTCGCCGGGCGAGCGCGGGCCAACTCGCCGGCGAGCTCGACCGAGACAAGGGCGAGCTCGCCCGGCGATCGCGGGCCAGTACGCCGGCGAAGCCAACCGAAAAGGCGAGCTCGACCGAGACGAGGGTGAGCTCGCCCGGCGAGCGCGGGCCAGCTCGCCGGCGAGCTCGACCGAGACGAGGGTGAGCTCGCCCGGCGAGCGCGGGCCAGCTCGCCAGCAAGCTCGACCGAACCAAGGGCGAGCTCGCCCGGTGAGCACGGGACAGCTCGCCGGCGAGCTCGACCGAGACAAGGGCGAGCTGGACCGAGATAAGGGTGAGCTCGCCCCGCGAGCGCGGGCCAGCTAGCCGGTGAGCTCGACCGAGACAAGGGAGAGCTCGCCCGGCGAGCGCGGGCCAGCTCGCTGGCGAGCTCGACCACGGCACGGGCCAACTCGCCGGCGAGCTCGACCATGACATGGGTCAGCTCGCCCGGCGAGCACACCCCCGTCATGGGTCAGCTCGCCAGGTGAGCTCGGCCAAGGCACAGGAGAGCTTTCCCAGCGAGCACGATCAACCTTTCGACGATTATTTCTGAACCCGGTCTTATCCCGTGACCATGCGTCTTCGTCCGAAGTTTCCGTAACTCAATCCTCAGGTCCACGGATATAACATCGACGCTCCGTCTAGAAATATCTTCAAAAACTTTCGGGAAATTGGGAAGGTTAGGTCTCTCAAACGGTTTCCCACTCTTCGTGATAGGACGGGTTACGATTAATTCAATGTCAACCATCTCGGCTGTACGAAGAGACGAGGTTCCGTTAGAAGGATCGTACCTATGCTAACGGACACTTCACGAGTAAAAGCGCTTAAATCTCATTACGGCCCAAAGAGGGGCCGAATTGCGGACGACGACCCACTTACGATCCTAAGAGACTTGAGCCCAAAGATTAGGATGACGATTTATCTCGTTCGCGGATAGAGACAAATGTTAAATTTCCGCGAAGATAAATGTTAAGTTTCCGAAGATAATTATGAAGGAAATATTGAAAAGCCCGACTTGCGACAAATCCGGCCCGAAAAGAGAGGCAAACCGACCTAGAGGAAGTATATAAGGAGAGCTTGAGGCGATGAGCAGGAGAGAGCTTTCTCATAGCAAACTTAGCACTTAGAGCAAATTAGGCAATTTTCCGTTTTTACTATCGAGCTGAGACTCAACTAGGTTAGAACTTAGGTTTCTAGACTAGCGAACTTGCCGACAGCTCTCGTATCCAAGGCTCTCACCTGTTGTTCATGCTCAAACGCGGATTCGAAAATAAGATCCTTTTGCTCTTTTTCTTTTCGATTTTCTACCTTAATATTATCGTCATATTGATTGTGTTGTGTGTGGCCCAGCAGATAGCCGTGACCTTTAGGGGAAACTAGGTTTACTTGGTTTTTCTCTGATCAAATGAAACTCGACGGTGTGAATTTTGGTTCCCACAGAGTGTTTTGTAAACCAGATTGGGTCCAGCTCTTCACTTTTTCCTGAGACTTCCTGACCAGTTCCCTTCCCATCATCACGATGATTCTGTGCAACTTCACAAATTTTCCTTCTTCTAACTGACCAACCGATTATAGAGCCTTCACTATAGCTATTCCTTCTGACGGTTTCCTACTCTGCTGAGAAATTGGGGCAATCTCCTTATCTTGGGATAGTACCTCCACCGCTTCACTGACTTCCGGTGGAGAACTCAATGCCCTCTCTCTAGCTCTAGCTCTTTACCAGGCCCGTCTGCGAGACCTTGATCTTGCCCTACTCCTCGAAACCTCATTCTCAACTCCCAGATCACCTTTCTCTTCAACCGCACTCAGCTCAACCAAAGACATATCCTTACTCGCCTTCACAACACTGATCACATTTTCTCGCTTCTCCTTCTTCTGCGAGTGAGTCCTTCTAATAAGAGGTTTGTGACATTTGTTCATCAAATGCCGAACTTTCCACGATTAATACACTTGGGAGGAAGGCTTGGGTACTCAACATTAACTCTGACTGCATTTCCTTGAGTATATCTAACTTCCACAACTTTCGGAAGAGATTTTGAGAGGTCTATTTCCACTTTGACTTTTGTATCACCAAAGTGAAACAGGTCCAATCTCGATTTCTCAGAATGAAGAGGCTCACCAATGCCACTAGCAAAAACACTGATACCATCAAGCGAGTATAGTTGAGGTGGGACGTTTTTGAGGACTACCCACGTCAGAGCAAAAAGCAATTCCTGAGCAGCTAAGTTACCATCAGCAGTCCACGGATACACCGAAAAAGCGCATCGGTTGGCCTGCCAGTACTCCACTTGCAAAACCCATTCTCTAGTTTGCATCGAAGGGATGAAGATCAAAACACAAGTGTCGGACACCGTACGAACAGTAGTTTTCCTAAACTTCCCCCAAACCGGGTTCAAATCTGTGATAATCTTCTCTGCCGAGCGTCCGAGCGTCTACGACCATGAAAGTGAGCAACAACATGATCCTTCCAGTGTTCCGAAGTCTTTGGAAGCACTGATTACGGGGCTTGCACGACCGGAGTACCATCTTCTAGAAAGGACGGATTTGAGATCTTGCGAAGATTCCTCAACGAAGACTTGAACCTCGCCGCGAAGGAGGGAACCCTAGCAGCTGAAATCGACACTGGAATCGACGGAGACTGAAGTTTTATCTCCAAATCGTGATTTAAAAGCTGGCTATCGCGATCTGAGATTTTCACCGGACACGCCCCTCCTGGATTGACCGAGGAACTTGAAGCAGGAGAGGAGGCAAGATACGCCATGACTCAGAGAAACCGATTCAGATTACTTCTCGCTAGCAGGCGTGAGGCCAACCAACGGCGGAAAAGAACCGCAACCCTAAATCGCCTTAAATCGCCCTTTTTGCAGGGTATCTCACTTTAGAGTTTTTCTAAATTTTTCTAGGTATCTCACTTTAGAAAAAGGGAAGATTGCAAAACGACAATTCTTCAAGAAAAGAATGACGCAGCTAGATCATTGTAAACAAGATTAGTCGGTTAACATCTTTACGCTACAATGTCATACAAGTAGTCGGTTAAAATTTCATTATGAAGCTTTGCTTTTGGTTTTATTAGAGCATTTCTAAAATCATACTTTATTTTAAAGTTTGCAATATACTTCATATTTGAAATTTAAAGGTGTTCTCCGAAAGAAAAACTTCAAACTTATCTTCAAAAATTTTTGTATTTGATACAATGATATCCTTATATTTGTCATAATTAATTTAAAGTCATATTTTTTAAAAAAAATAACTCGATAATATATAAAAATAATACTGCAATATTAACAGGTGTTCTAAAATATGGTGTACAATCTCATATATACGGTGTATATACGCTATAGTAGTGCACTGTACTGTTTTTTGGTATACGGTAGAATAATACGATCGTTGTTTATACAGCGTTTATACGCCATATAAAACAGTGTTCATACACTGTATACCAAAAAATTAAGTAGAAAACACATTAAACGCTGTATAAACGTTGTTTTATACAACGTTTAATGCGTCTTCTACTTCAATTTTTTAAAAAAATTCTTCTAATTACATTTTTGATTCTTTTGACTTTATATATACCAGTTAGTTTATTTTTTTTTCTCAATATTCCATAAATAAAAATAATGTATGGTCTATTTAAGTATGCTTGCTATATATTTTATTGTTTACATATAACTTATGTAATTATTTTATTTATTACTATGATATTTATTTACAATATGTCTATATACATCTGTATATACATCAATGTGCTATACAGTAATTCACCGCCCGGCTAGCGTATAGCATATTTTAGAACACTGATATTAACTAATAAAATGTTACACTAAAATATCAAAATCTTACATAGAAATATATAATTGAATATTAAACTACAAGAAAAATACCACATTATTCCATAAAACTATTTTCGTAATGCTTCCATATATGATCAACTAATGCATTTCAAAGTAAAAAACGACTCTCTTTATTTTTAATTTACAGATTACGAACTAAAAATCGTTGAAATCGGATATCCTCTTTTTCCGTCATTTCAACTGTTGTTTCTGTCACTGATCTTGTATCTTTTATTGGCGCATTGATATCACATTCCTCCTCAATTACCATGTTATGCATTATAATGTATGCCGTCATCATATCATGTAATGCATTATAATGCATACCTCTTTCTTTGAGTAATGAGTTGATCCTGCTATGATAGCAAATTTGGATTGCATGACTCTAAATGCATGTTCAACATATTTTCAACATGCTTCTTGTTTTTCTGCTAGCCACCAATAAGAGGAATAAGAAATGTTTTGCAGAAGTGCTTATAGCAAATTGCAAAAAAGCATTTCAATATAAAACAATAATGTTTAAAAAATCCTTAAAAAAATCATCTGATAAAACCTTTTCCATTTCAATCCAGTTCAAGTGTTAGTTAAGAGGCGCTTAAGAGTTAAACTGTAAGAGCTCAGAATCCGAATTGATAATGAGATGTATATAAAATGATATATGGAAATATATGAAATAGAAAGACGATTTAACGAATGGCCATGGAGTTGAGACATGAAATCTCTTTCATTAACTCTTAAAATCGCTATGTTAGTGCAACATGACATATTGGAAAGAGATTCCAACGTTAAATCATTCATGCACCACCCGTGAATGATTTCTACTAACTACTAATACTAAGAAGCACTTTCGATTACAAACTTACTATGAGGGATTTCGGTTTTAAAAAAGTATTGAATGAATGAGGAGTAAACGAGTTATTTAACGAGAAGAAGAAGAGCTGATTTCTGTAAACGTTGCAGCACGTGCACACGTTAACGAAAATCACGGGAGTGAAACTTTGACTAACTTTCTCAGAAGGATCTTCCCTATGTTTACTCGTTATGATCTTTGGCGAATAGATAGACTAACGAACTACGCGCTGTTTAAATATAAAAATCATGTATTTTGGTTTGAAAATGGATCAAAAAATAAAACTAATTTGATTCAAAAAGAACCTTACTGGACTAAGACCCTTAAGAAAGATCCAAGACCTAAGCCCACGCAGAGCGAGCCAACCGAATATCGGCGGTGGTGGCGAATGGGGAGAGCCAAGCCCTAATTGAAGCCTTTGACCAATGTCTTGTGGGTTATAGCACATTTATACTACTCATATCTTTTGATTCTCCCTGATGTGGGACAAAAGACAAATGACAAGTTTTTCTCTTTTGATCATTTCTTTTTTTTTTTTGTCATCGACATTACAGACTCATATAGACTCTGTAAACCAAACTGGGTGCTCTGTATCCATCTGGACAGTAAAAGACGGTTGTTGCCTAACACTACGTGCTAGACTGTCCGCCCTTTTGTTATGCGTCCTTGATATATGAATAATCTCCGAGCTGTGAAAACTTCTCTTGAGGATCTTAATGTCTTCTAGATAACTTGCAAAAGCCAGCCATTCTTCTGGTTCCGAAACCATCTTTACCAATTGAGAACAATCCCTTGCAAATGTGACATGATAATTTTGTAGATTCCTCATACACTCAATTGCCCATATGAGAGCCTCTACCTCCGTGTGTAATGGTGACTGACTAGCTCTTGTAATCCCTTACCCCATTAAACCATCAAAGCCTTCTAGAGTACTATACCATCCTTGTCCAGAAAAGGTATCTTGTTCTTTCCATGAACCATCCGTAAAGCACAATCGGCCAGGTCTAATTGGTAAGTCTGCGTCAGCTGTTGCCAACGACTGTATATGTCTCTGAACTGCCGAGTTTTGAGCTTCAGCCCAAAGTAACGACTCCGTCTCAGCCAATTTGAGAGTATCCCTGGGATCCATATCCAAATTATTGAAGACTTTTTTATTTCTTCCTTTCCATATATACCATAATATCCATGCAAAATGATGATCTTCCATTGTCGGCTTCACTCTCCAGAACAAATGGTCCATATTTGTAAAGAGGGATTGCCCTGGAAATAAATCTGGGTTAGATGGGATCCTTGGGAGAGTCCAGACCTGGACTTCCGGTGGACATTCAAAGAAGACATGATTTATGGATTCTTCTGGTGCTCCACATCTGCCACATAGAGTGTCCCCTTGAAGACCTCTGGCTTTCAAGTTTTTCTTTACCGCTATACATCCTGACACCAATTTCCATAAGAAATGCTTCATTTTTGGTGGGCAACGTACTTTCCAGCAAAACGCCTTAAGGTCAATAACTGTTGGTCCATATTCTGTGGGAACTCTTTCTTTATCTTGTAAACTCGTTCCACTTGATATCCAGATTTAACCGTATATTTTCCATTATTTGTGAAATGCCAGCCATCACGATCAACTGTTTGTATCCTTTTTAACTGAATACTTTTGATAATCTTCACATCCTGGGGATCCATCCAATCCTGTAATGCCTGTAGATTCCATGTTCGCGAATGAACATTGATAAGAGAGTCCACCGTAAGGTCAGGTAAAAGAATATTTTTTTTTTGTTTGCTGGTCTCGGGTGATTGGTTGGGAGCCAAGGATCATTCCATATTGAAATAAATGATCCTGATCCTACCTTTTTGATTAGTCCTTTGCTAACCAGAAATCTGATCATTTCTACTTGGCCTTTTCATAACTTCACATTTAATTTAAATATGTTTTTGACATTTGAATATACCAGATTTTAGTGCTCGTTGCCAGCTTTCTAGTGAGTTATTAATCCAGTCACCAAGACCACCAGTTTGGCTGGAAAACCCAACCGAAAATTTCAAAAAAGTCAGCTTCTTGATTTATTCAAAAACAGAGTTCCAACATTAATCATTGGAACTTAAAGCAAGGCAAACAAATTTGATAAAAAGAAACAGAGAAACGAATGAACTAGATAGTCAAATGTGGCATCTATCAAATAAAAATCTACCAGATGAAATCTAAGAACCAATCAGAAATTTATCCAAAGAGAGAAGAAATGTTAGTCTGCATAAGCAACCAGCCGAGATAATGAAAAAAGGAGAAGAGTTAAAGTCTTCATCTTTGTCAATGGAGTTGAAAATCTTTGATAGGGTATGAGAAGTAACTGTAACTCTCGACAATGTGAAATATAGTTAAAAAACTAGGCGACGTGAGACTTTTGTGTGGATTTAACAGATTTCATGGCAAATTGGTAATTGCTTTAGCTTTTTTTTCGTAGAGGCTATGGAGTTTATTTTAGCCCTGCGGGTTCGGATAATTTGGTTTATTCGGATCGGGTATTTATCAATTTCGGTTTATTCGTTTCGTCCATAATTCTACCGAAGTGGACCAAAAAAATCGGTTGGGTTCGGTTTTAGGTTAATTTCGGTTTTTCATTTTATTTCCGAATTAACCGATTTTTTTTTTGTTTTGGTTAAATTTTAATATAATTTTCTAATAAAATCGGATAAATTCGGTTATTTTCGGTTATATACAATTATTTTGGGTAATTTAGTTTGATTTTTCAGTTTTTTTTGGATATTTTTGTTTTTATATTTTTCAAAAAAAAATTAAAAGCCCAACCGAACCAAACAAAAAACCAAACTAATTTTCAAAACCATTCTGAATTAAAAAAAAAATCAAAGACCATAACAATAACGAGAACTAAAAATTTTGGTTCGGTTCAGTTCGGTTTGATCGGTTCGATTTTAAACCACATGGCTAGTTTACTTGGTTGGAAGATTCGATGCGGTAATTTATAAAGAAATAAAAATAGAGGGAGTTGAAATGAAACAATCAATGAAAGGAATACTCCAATAATGAAAGAGTAAAAACATTATTAAATGATGGACAGAGTTGTGATAACGGCGAATTGTAGTTGATTCCAAACAATGATGACTAAGGAAAAGATCAACATAATTTTAAGTTTTCTGAAATGGGCTTCATATATGGGTCACGAAGAAGTAATATAGGCCCATAGGCGTAGCTAGATATATGTATTTGTTGACTTGAAATCGGTAATGCATTGGCAGAATAATAATCATCATTAGACGATAATGGCGTCTAAGCAAGAATACGGCATCCCTTATACACCTCTTCCATCATCATCACAGCCTTCTCAAACCGTCATCGTTCTAACTCCTTATCGCCGCCACCGTGGCCCTTCCGTCCTCAGCAACCTCCGCTGCTCTCTCCTATTCACCGCCGCAATCCTCCTCCTCTCCGCCGCCATTTACTTGCTCTACCCTTCCGATCCAGAAATCCATGTCTCTCGAATCCAGCTCAACCACATACGAGTCCTCGATTCGTTTAAACCCACGCTCGATCTCTCGTTTTCGCTCACGATCAAAGTCAGGAACCGAGACTTCTTCTCCCTCGATTACGATTCGCTTGTGGTTTCGATTGGGTATAGAGGGAGAGAGCTGGGGCTTGTGAAGTCTCGAGGTGGACACCTTCGTGCTCGTGATAGCTCTTATATTAATGCGACTCTTGAACTCGATGGTCTAGAGGTTGTTCACGATGTGATTTACTTGATCGGTGATTTGGCTAAAGGTGTTATCCCTTTTGATACGACCGCTCAGGTCAAAGGTGATCTTGGTTTTCTTCTCTTTCAAATCCCAATTCAGGTAGTGTTCTAATTCACTTAGAACATTTTTTGCTTGGCAAAGACCAATTTTGGAACTCTGATGCAGTTTTCGAACTTAGATTAAGTTTCTGTGTGCGCAAATTCACTATTTAAATTCTAATTTCAGAAGTATTTTGTTGTGTTGCTCTTCACTACGCTGTTTCCTAGACAGTCATTTGTTTTGTTTTGTGACTTGATTCAGGTTCTGTGAATGATGTCTTAACCTCTAGTATTGTCTGTTTTATCTCTTGTGCCTGATCTCTCCACTCTTCTACTTGATGGAGAGCCTTTTATGGTTTGTGTAGGGTGTTTCGTGTTGTTTTTTTGGTGAATGTTTAATGAAATTTAGATAATTAACTGACAGTGGGGTCGAAAACTTCATTTTTTACTGTCTAACCATCATTCAATTTTAAAACTACTGCCACTGTCTTCTGCCATAACCTATACGTTGCTGAGACTAACTTTGTCAAGAGTTCCTGATTTGTGATTTATAGGTAACTCTATTGTGTCAAAGTTAAGATTTAAACATCTGAGTGATGGGTAAAACTGTTTATCTTGCAGGGCAAAGTGTCATGCGAGGTTTTTGTTAATGTTAACAACCAAAAAATTTCACACCAAGATTGTCAGCGTAAGGTAATAAACCTGGTTTTTTTTTTGTTACTCGTGAGATCCTTTACTGGAATTTTATTAAACAATGTGTTTTAGTTACAGTGTGATATTAGTGTCTTCAAAGATATTGTCTTATGGTTAGAGGTAGAAATAGAGCATTCTAATAGTTTTACATCGACTATAAGTTTTTGTCCTTCTTCGTTGTAAATGGAATGAAGTTGGGGCTCTTTTGTTATGATTATCTCTTGTACAAGGTTTAATTACTTAGACCTTTGCATTTTATTTTTACCGTTTCAATTGATGTTTAAAATCTTAGGTTGTTGTCAATGCTAATCATATATCTCCGCTTCGGTTTTGTAATGCGCAGTGAAACAAAATCCTGAGCTGGTCCAAAGATAAGAGAGGAAAAGACCAGAGGCACATATGTTGAATATCTTTTGGTTTATGGGGAAATGATTTGTAAGATTTTTGTATAGATAAATACTACTGGATTACCATTTCTTATTTGTGTGATTTCGTACGTGGAGTATACTTTAACAAGATAGTAACAATTAGGTCAAAGAGTGTGACCACTTTGATTGGAGTGATTTGGGTTGTATAAACCAGAAGAGTCTTCTCTTCTCTAGTCCCATCTGTTGAGAGTCAATTTTCAAAAAATCCGTTCAAATTTCCTTCTATTTTTCCATCTGATAGATTTATACAATGTTCAAAAAATCGATAGGCTGTACCTAAGTGCTTTATAGGGGACCAGCGACTAGGTGGAATAGATGAGGTCTAGGTGTTAATGAATTATTGATTTATGTTATATATATTTAACATTTATATTTATATGAAATATATTAGTTTTTGAGTTTGATTATAAAATTATTGTAGTGAATTATCAAAATTAGATATACAAAACAAAAGAAATTAAACCCATTTGTTGATTTATACTAACATTATTACTTAATTTAGCATATTTAAATTAATTTAAAGTGATTTAAACTGACTTTAACCGAATTAGAATCATTTAAATCCATTTAAATTGTATAAAATAGTATAAATCAGATTTTAAGAAAAACGTTTCGGATGGGGCCGAGTTGCCATCTAGGCGGGTGATTTTAAGAACCTTGGATTGATATAATATCAACAACACCAACATAGTTTTACAGGATTACCATTCGAACATTATAGAACCATCTCAAAATTATGGGAAGCAACACATAAAAAAATAACTATCCTTCTTTAACAACAAGACAGCCAAACCCACATTCAACACACTTGATTCTAAAAAATCGTCTGCTCCTATCCAGTCATGACTCAACTAGACAGAGGGAGAGACTTCCTCACTCACTAAAAGCTGTCGTAACCAATTAGGCGCACCCAACACCACATATGATTGCGTAAACCCGCCCTAGCTGCACTTTGGGCAATGAAAAATGCTGCTCTATTAGTTGAACTGTCCTCCTTCACCAGTCTCCACCATTCCAATTTCCTTAATCTTCTTTTCATTTCCACATATTGGCATCTAAAGTTCGGCCAAGCTCTGCGTATAAGAATCACCTTCGTCAACGTAGTGTCATCCATAGCAATTATAACTCTATTAAGATGATGAAAACTTAAGCACTCTAAAGTCCATAGAAGACTTTGATACTTAGCTTCATCCAGAGACTGAACATTAGAAAATGCACGCCGACTATGCATGATCACTTTGCCAATATCGTTCCTCAAAACCCAAGAACCTCCGCTCCGCCGTGATTTCTTGTCCACATCAATCCCAATGTTACACTTCATTCATCCTGTCCTTTGTGGCTCCCAACACTTGCGAATTGTCTCATTGTTCTGTCTATCTTCTTCTTATATTTCTTTTTCATGTTTTGGCGCCATGCTCCAAAACTCAGCTTCCTCAGATATTTTTTTTCACCACATCCCATGCTACAAACGCTCTTCCTTCAAAGATAATACCATTTCTAGTCTTCCACAATTAACAAACTATCATGTTCCTCACATTCTCAGGTACACTATTATTCCTCATTAGCATCATCACAGAGTGAAAGTTGGAAAAGCGAGAAACTTTATCACAGCCATTCATCGGAGTTGGAACATTGGCTAGGGCCAAAACTTGCCTCGCGATTGAACATTCAAAGATTATGTGATTGATAGACTCACCCTAAAACCCACAGGCTTGACAGCATGGATCCATTCTGATGCCTTTCTTGCCCAAACTTGCCGCTTTCTTAGCATGTCGAGTATAAGATCCCCCATGTTTTGACACTGAGGATTTCAGAGACGCACTACTAGACTCATTGAATTCCTCTCAGTAGAATAAATGTAATGCCCGTCCCCTAAACCCTAGTCTTGTGCCCTAACTTGAACCATAAGAAATACCTGCATACACTGAAAAGGAAAAAGGGGAAAGGGGTGAATAACACACAGTTATTCAGTGAGGATGGTCATGTCTGCCCACATGACTCATAACACTACTAAATAACCTGTATGCAAAAATACTAGTCCTAGAACACTCATCACCCAACATATTAAACAATCAACAAATATATCATATTAATCATATCAATACACAACTTATTAATCATATAACATTTCTCATCTAATAACCATTTCCAATATTATTAATAACATAACACTTAGGCTGGCCGTCACCTCGAAAGGTCGTATGCCACCTTGGGCTTGTCAGCCGGTTTACGGGCTTTGACAGGATCGCCATGTCCTCGTCCTCAGTCCGACTTCACACAATTATATATACTTAACACTTTCATCACTTATCACTTAAACCATTATCAACCAATCATTAATATTATCATTACAAGTAATCATCACACATTAATCACAATCAAACACAACAAACTCCTAGGCTTAGCATTTAAGAATACAACTTGGCTAATAATATTAAGAATCCACAGATCACACCCTTACCTTTGCATTAAGGTTGAAAGTAGATCCTGAAAATAATGGTCAAAGCGGTTGAAACACTATTCTGTCGATCCGAACACTAAACAGGTAACCGTAAGTTGCTATAGATTCCTTGCAACAAGAGCTTTCCAGGGACACCTTACTTATGTCCTAACTCTCTCTGGTTCGCCGGGAAACATTCTCACAAAACCCGTACGTGAAACTGGCAAAACAGGTTTTAGACTTAGAATTTCTAAATACAGAAAACAGTGATTTTCCCCTAAATTGAAGATCGAATAACTTCCAGAGGTTACCTCATAACTGAGTTTTGTCGGTGTCTGTAGAAAGCAGGAAACGTTAACTTTCTAACAATATAAAGAACGTCACGTAACTCCTTCTGTATTAACGGGAAATCACTCCACAATATGTCTCTGTGAAACATAAAACCCAGATCTGAACAGATTGCAGAATAGAATGGTTTTTGTCCCAACTTAAAGGTTGAATAACAAACTGATATTACCTCGTAATTGAGATCCGAAAGTTTCTGTATCTTCCTTGCAACGTGATCTACCAATCCAAATTGAGTACTTTGCTTATCGCTTCCGTATCTGATCGGAATCATCTCTCAAAAACACCAACTTGGCACTGATATCACTTGAAGAACAGAGTGTTGCAGGCTGCGGATTCGGTTAATTTGGCAGGGCTTCGCCGTCAAATTTCTGTCCCCCTCATCACTAGGCCGTGGCTACAATATATAATTGAGAGAGCTTAGGGTTCAGATAATCCAAAATGACTAAAATACCCTTTCTTAGGGTTTTGGCTTAAAATGAGGGCTTTACGTTTTAGGTCTTAAAATATGCTGGGTTTGGGCTGTGACCATTCTCCCACACTTACAAAAAAGTTGTCCTCGAATTTCACGGAAGGCCTCGGTCTTGTTCGTAAAGAGCTCATGATAATCCAGCCACATCCGTTTTTTTCGACTACTAAGTCATTTTTCATACTCCATACTTCCAAACGAACTTGAACTTTCTAAATACTCTTTTCTTTCAACTTTGTTTCCTTAGGTGGATATAGAATAATCAGTTTACGTTATTTAACCAATTTGCACAATACTGAAATGCAAAACACATTGGAAAAATATGTCAGCTCCTTAGGTAAGTCCAATAGATTTACTAATCACCGATCCTTTCGGTTAAGACATACGAACCATGTACCATGGTCAGATTTTATTCCGCTTCCTTTAGCTTATTAGCTCCTTTAAACGTCCTCATTTTAAGGTACACTGCATTTCCAACTTCAAGCTCCAATTATATATTTCTTTCCTTTGTCCGCATAACTTTGTGGCGCTCATGAGTTTCTTTAAGCTTATCATGTATCAAAGCTACTTGATTTTAAGGGTCTTGAACAATCTCTGGTTCCAAATCTAGCCGCTCTCCCACTTTGGTCCAACATGACAGTGTAAAACATTGCTGCCATATCTATGTTTGAGTGGTGACTATTGTTGTATGCAATCTCTGACAATGATAAACTCTGTATTAACCTGGTGGGTATCCAAGCTATGCTTTTACCATTTAGAAAAATTGAACACTGAGCTACATAGTTGGTTGCATCCTTTCTCATCCCAGTTTAGTGATAGTACCTTTTTAAATCCTGATACAATTTATTACTTCCTGGATGTATCAAAAATCTTGATTGATGGGAATGAAGTAAGATCTCATCCCTTAGACCTTTATCCGCTGGCACACACGCGATTTTGGTATAAACTGTTCCATTACCTGTTGCACGATACAACAATCACCCAGTTTCCAAAACCTTCTGTAATTCTACATCACTTTTCTGTGCTTCTCTAACTCTCCATAACAAATCAGCTCGGTCTTTGACCTCTAGTCCAGTATTATCCTCTTCAACAGTTACCGCACACAAGCTTAAGGTAGCTAAAGTTGATGTCAGTTCTTGTACTTCTTTGATGATTCCTACATTGCTCCTCCTTCTACTTAAGGCGTCTACAACATGATTATCTTTTCTTGGGTGGTATGTTATATCCATGTCATAATCTGCCATTTTCTCAATCCATCTTCTTTTCCTTAGATTTAGATCACCTTAAGTGAACACATACTTCAGGCTCTTATGATCGGTAAATATCTAAACCTTTTCTCCATATAAGTAACAAAGCCATATATTCAAAACAAAAACCACTGCTGCAAGCTCCAGACCATGAGTAGGGTAGTTAACCTCATGCTTTCGTAGTTGTCTTGAGGCATAAGCGATTACCTTATCTTCTTGCATGAGCGCACATCCTAATTCCGTTCCTGATGCATCGGTGTAAACCACATATGGTTCTCCTATCCTTGACAGTACCATAACGGGTTTTGGTCAAATGCTCCTTCAGTTTCTTTAAGCTCTCCACACACTGCCCATACCATTCAAATTTTATTTCCTTTCCTCTGTTGCACTTCTAGGTGTATGTCAATTACTGACTGATGTTACCTTTCCAGGATCCACATCTACTCCCGAAACCACATAACCCAAGAGTCATATCTTCTTTGACAAAAACTACACTTGATCAACATAGAAAATAACTGTTATTCTCGTATTATTCATCACTATGCGTAGAGGCAACTTATGTTCCCCTTTAGTCCTTGAGTTAACCAGAATACCATTGATGAAAAATATTACACATTTATCAAAATACTTCAGAAACACATTTTTCATCGTTTTAATAAAAGTTGTTGGCTCATTAGTTACCTGAAACGACATAGTTACAAACTCATAGTGTCCATGACGAGTCCAGAAAGCCATCTTTCTAACATTCTCCTCCGCTAAATCTATCTTTGAAAACAAAGTTCTCCTTGAAGTTAGTCCAACATTTCTTCAACAAGTGGTACAGATTCTTGTTTTTAAGTATGACCTTATTCAGTCTCCGAGAATCAAGAAAGATCTAAAATTTCCAACATTTTTCTTCACAAGTAGAACAGGTGCTCCCATGGCGTACTAAATGGTCTGAGGAATCTTTGTCCGCCAAATCCTTTAATTTCTTTTTCAAAACTGCTGTCTCTGCGGGAGGTGAGCGATATGATTCTTTAGCAACCTCTGCCTCTATCTAAATGGTGAAAGTATCTCCCCTCATAGCTGGGACCCTTTTTAATGGCTTGAAAACGTCCCTGTATTCTGCTACAACTGGAATAATGTCCAACTCTATATATACTTCACTTCTCCCCATGGATATTCTGGCAAGGTAAACTTCATTTCTTTTTGCTAACAACTCTTCTGTTTGAATCATCAAGATGATAGTGACTTCACTATGACATTTAATTCCATGGTAACCTGACCTTCTTTCTAGTGTGCATAAGATTCGACACTTATTCCTAATAAATTTGATGAAATATCCGAATAAGAGAAAATAAATTTCTAACTTATTTAGAACATTTCAAGAATACTCTAACCCTTTCCCATTCTATTATGACCCTCCGAGTTAGAACCAGAGTGACCTTTAACCTAAGCTCTGATACCAAATTGTAATGTCCGTCCCCTAAACACTAGTCTTGTGCCCTAACTTGAACCATAAGAAACACCTGCA
This sequence comes from Brassica juncea, assembly GCA_018703725.1. Taxonomy (NCBI): domain Eukaryota; kingdom Viridiplantae; phylum Streptophyta; class Magnoliopsida; order Brassicales; family Brassicaceae; genus Brassica; species Brassica juncea. The sequence continues at coordinate 16,293,230 of CM031941.1, read as the reverse complement.
TACACTGAAAAGGAAAAGGGGGAAATGGGTGAATAACACACAGTTATTCAGTGAGGATGGTCATGTCTGCCCACATGACTCCTAACACTACTAAACAACATGTATGCAAAAATACTAGTCCTAGAACACTCATCACCCAGCATATTAAACAATCAACAAATATATCACATTAATCATATCAATACACAGCTTATTAATCATATAACATTTCTCATCTAATAACCATTTCCAATATTATTAATAACATAACACTTAGGCTGGCCGTCACCTTGAAAGTTCGTACGCCACCTTGGGCTCATCAGCCGGTTTACGGGCTTTGACGGGATTGTTATGTCCTCGTCTTCAGTCCTCAGTCCGACTTCACACAATTAGATATACTTAACACTTTCATCTCTTATCACTTAAACCATTATCAACCAATCATTAATATTATTATTACAAGTAATCATCACACATTAATCACAATCAAACACAACAAACTCCTAGGCCTAGCATTTAAGAATACAACTTGACTAATAATATTAAGAATCCACATATCATACCCTCACCTTTGCCATAAGGTTGAAAGTAGATACTTAAAATAATGGTCAAAGCGGTTGAAACACTATTCTGTCGATCTGAACACTAAACAGGTAACCATAAGTTGCTATAGATTCCTTGCAACAAGAGCTTTCCAGGAACACCTTACTTACGTCCTAACTCTCTCTAGTTCACCGGGAAACCTTCTCACAAAATCCGTACGTGAAACTGGCAAAACAGGTTTTAGACTTAGAATTTCTGAATACAGAAAAGAGTGATTTTCCCCCAAATTGAAGATCAAATAACTTCCGGAGGTTACCTCATAACTGAGTTTTGTCGGTGTCTGTAGAAAGCTGGGAACTTCAACTTTCTAACAATATAAAGAACGTCACGTAACTCCTTCTGTATTAACGGGAAATCACTCCACAATATGTCTCTGCGAAACATAAAACCCAGATCTGAATAGATTGCAGAATATAATGGTTTTTGCCCCAACTTGTAGGTTGAATAACTAACTGATATTACCTCGTAAAGTTTCTGTGTCTTCCTTGCAACGTGATCTATCAATCCAACTTGAGTACTTTGCTTATCGCTTCCGTATCTGATCGGAATCATCTCTCAAAAACACCAACCTGGCACTGATATCACTTGAAGAACAGAGTGTTGCAGGCTGCGGATTCGGTTAATTTGGCAGGGTTCAGATCATCCAAAATGACTAAAATACCCTTTCTTAGGGTTTTGGTTTAAAACGTGGGCTTTACGTTTTAGGTTTAAAACGTGGGCTTTACGTTTTAGGTTTAAAACGTGGGCTTTACGTTTTAGGTTTTAAAATATGCTGGGTTTGGGCTGTGACAATAAAACTCCGGACCATCGGATAGGACGAACGGTTCATCATCTTCCTCAATCGTCCTTTTCCCCAACGCTTTGTCAAGCTGCACAGACATCTCTGTTTCTAAACTCTCCAAACTCCTTCACAAATCTTCCTATTTCCTGCAAACCTCATGGAAATCACATGTCTCTGAGACACTGAAATTCTTCAATTGATCACTAACCCAGAACCGTTAAACAAGAAAAAACCCTAGAGTGTAGATAAGATCAGGATGAAAAGTCTTGGAAAACATAATAAATAAGATATTTTCGAGTGAGACTAGCTAAGAGGTTTATTTTTGCAAGAGGGGATAAAACTTAAAAGCCCAAAAGAGGGAGCCAGCTATCTTACGCCTATAGAGAAAACTTTTTTTTTTGTTCGTGCCCAACGTTGAAAAACTTATTCCTCAAATTATTATCCGTTCAAATTTCCTTTATAAATTGATTTATTTTTGATGCAAAAACTAAAATATTTACTAATTTATCCTTACTCTATAATCTAATATAATAAAACGGAACAACATACATTTTTTTCTTTCATTGTTTTTTTCCTTTTTTCTTCATTTCTCTCTTTTTTTCTGCGATTTTGTTTTTCAATCTGACTAAATTTCATTCTATGTGAAAAAAAATTTCTTCCTTCTTCTTTCTCCTTTTTTCTGCAAAGTATCGAATCTCTGACAACCTCTTTATAACCTGTTGTCCTCCATGGATACTGAACAAAACGTCCAATTTTCCATGTATACTGAGCAGAAGATATCAAAAGGGCAATGGCCCAACCTGATACTTAGCCTGGGAGACATCGTGTAAGGACTTTCTATCCCGGTTGCTGGGTTTATCGTTATCATTCGTTGTTCGAGGGAGACGTGTATTCTCCCTCAGAACCTCTTTGAATGCATCGCTCACATCACCGGAGCGGATCCTTTCGGATCCCCCAACTCCACCTTTGCTTCAAATCCTCTCGCATTCACGAGAACTCGTCCTCCTCTTAGTTGAGATTATAAGGCAGTCTATTGAAGTCAGTATTAAAACCAAGAAGTGAAAAGAGATGTGCATAATTGAAGGTTTATAAAGCCGAAGTTTCAAAAAACCAAGAGAAATTTCTCTTGAGAGAAAAGGATAAAATCCGCAAAATCCAGTTTTTTAAAGATCATGGAAGATTTGTAGTTATCTACGCGGAAGGAGAAGGATTTGAATAGATTTGGGAATGGCATGACCCTAAAAATGAGCGAGCTTATTAAAAGACTGGAATACAATTGTTGGATCCAAATCCCGTTAAGACAAACCATCTAGATAGGGCCATGAAAACAGAATGTGCCTGACCTATCACCACTCGTACCAAGTTGCTCCATGTAGATCAGGATACGACCTCGAGCTCGAAACAAAGCTACATGATCCAAAGCCCGAACGAGAACAAAGAAATTGGTCTTAGGGGGATATTCTTCTAACCAACAAGCCGAAGATTTCGGAGCCGGTAATAAACTGAGGAGCAGATAGCGGTAACAGAAAGATGGAAGCGTGGCTATAAAGAGGAGAGAAAAGAGGAAAATAACACATGTGAAACCCTAGACACTACACACTCGATCTCGACCTCGATCTCTCACTCTAGATAGTTTTTTCTTTGTTCTTAGTCATTGTTATTTGGCTCGTTGTAACCTTTGTATTTCAATCAATCTTTATTAATAAAATCCATTTTTATCAATTGTAATCTGATTATCATTATGTTTTGAGGATATCGTTGCTCAGGTTATTTTCTTCCCTAATCTTTACAACCAATTACTACCAAATATCTATTATGAGTTTTAGGATCCACACAGATCTAATTATCTTTGAATTTAATAGAATGAATTATTTACATTAAAATTGTATCTTAAAATCAAAATAATATTTTCTGTACTTTAAATTTATGTCAATTTTAAAACGGAAAGGTAATTTTCAAACTACAACAATTTAAAATGGACATTATAAATGAATCAAGTAACCATTATATTAAATATAATCATTTTCATCTACAAAATCATACGCTTCTAAGACATCAGATAAAAAAAGTAAAAAAAATATAGCTATATATATTTTAGTTTCAAGATAAGCTTTATTAAAATGAAATCGATATCAACACTTACTTGTTAGAAAGTGAACATCCAACAAGTAAAAAAAATTATAATAAAAACTGATCAGAAACCAAAAATATCCATTACCGTCATAAAGCTATGTCAAGTTTTAAACTTTTAATCATTCTTTTTGAATATGTGATTAACTGATATGAAACTTTGATCTTCATATCTTGCATTGGTTAACATATCTTGCATTGGTTAAGTATCCACACTATTTCAAAAATAATCACTACATATAGAAATTACTAGAGTGTTTTACTAAAAACATTAAACGAAAAATTAAAACAATAGGAGCACTGATTAGTTTCATTAAAGTTCACATATACCAACCAAAAGAAAAGTAAGTTCTATTATCTCAATGAATTCTACCAAAGAGGACATGTTATGTATGGGAACCAAATAAAAATCACAAATAGAAACCATAAACTTATTACTCATTTTTAATGTATTTGGCTACTTTTTAAGAGTTAAACAAATAATATGTTACTGAAATAAATATAATAGTTAAGAGTACTAATATTTCTTTTCAAAAAATTGTAGTTAATTAAAATGCATATGATAACTTCTTTTATATCTACACTTTACTAAAATATTAAATATAAATAAGGTAGACCCGCCCTACAGACGGGATATACTTTACTTGTTATCTAAGTTTTTATTCTTTGTATGATTTTATGGTTTATGTTTTAGATTTTCATTTGCAAGAGATATGTATAATAATGAATTTTTTCTTTCAAAACATTTTAGGTGATGAGAGATATTATATTCATTTTACTTAACGTTTGATGTTTTTTATTTTTCTAACTTGTTTTTTTTTATTTATTGTCAAATATATTCTATAATATTATATTATGTTAGTTATTATCTTTACTTTTTGTTATGTTTTTTTTTTATAATGAGAACACATTTATATATCATCTTCGCATATGTTTAACTAAAATTCTTTATTTTTTTTATTATTTATTAGTCTTGTTAGAAATTATAAGTTTATATTAGCATGACACGATTTTCATGATTGAATTGGTATATATTTTCCAAAATGTTTTCTCAACTTTTTATATATAGTAAGTAAATTTGAGGTTTTATTGTTGTGGTAAGGTTTAATACTCAAAACATTGATTATTTTATATTTTGTATATATCAAATGTACTTGTATTTTTTATTTATTTTACATATTTTATTTTAAAATTAATAATTTAAATAATTGAACATTAATATATAATTCACTATAATAGGAAATTATTTGTTTCAAAAAGAGAATCAAAACATAATATTAATTATCAATATTTAAATAAATATATGCTGAATATTATATATATTATTATATTTGAAGACTAAATAAACAATATTATCCCAATAACTTATTAGGTTTTCTAAAATAAAATTCACTTATTAAATTTAGAATAATTTTTAATAATGGCTTCATTATATATAATTAATTTATTGTATGGTTAGAGAAAGTTACTGTATTTTTATTAAATATTTTTGTCTGATTTATTAGACTATTATTTATCGAAAATATAATTTACTTTATACATATATATCATGTTAGAACATTTTTTCCTATAACTTTAGATTAACCTTGAATGCTATAATAAATTCTACGGTAAAAGTCTATTGGACTCGGAAAGTTATAACAACTGATAACTACATTTTGTAAATGCACAGTTTGCAAAATATGTTCTTAGCAAACACAACCAAGTGTATAGAATACTTTTAAGATATATATATATATATATATATATATATTTTTTTTTTTTTGTAAAATGTTAAGATTACTTTTAAGATTTTCATAACATTGGATTTGGCGGTTTGGGTAAAAAAAAAGTCTTTGCACCGTATTGGGAGACGTCTAGATTCATCAGACTTGATCAACCAAGATTCATGTCCAGGTGAAGACAATGTGTTGGATGTCTGATTCAGTGGCCATAGGTCCTCTATATTCTCCAGTTTAACTCTCACCTTTGCTCACTTCTTTGCCTTTGGCTAAAACCATCTCTCATCCCTATGTTCTATTTTCTGGTCATAGTGAGAACCATCTTGCTGGAAAAGAACACAATGAACTGTAAACATTATTCTTGCGTTGGTCGACAGTAAATAAAAACTCGAAGACAATACCTTCTCAAATTCTTGGCCTCACACAGACTCATCTTTCTCCTTAGTGATCTGTCTGAGTTGCTTTTCAAGCTCTCTAGCTTCCTCAGGGATATGCAAATAAAACCTCCATTCTGAATTAAACTCAAATAAATAGAAAATACATTTTCTGATAACGTGAGAAACATGCAACTATGAACCTGAGCATGGCTAAGTCGAACCAAAGATCCATCTTCATCAATAAAGTCGATCGCTTTGTCGGGAAGAAACAGATCATTATTCAATATGGAGAACAAATTGATTTGAGTAAATGCTACAACTTTGTCTATAAATCATGTGTTGGCAAGAGAATATATGACCTTAAAGCGTTTGAGACAAAACACATATGCTTACTCTCTTATCTGCCTACCAACCAAGTAGCGTACATGCATATGCTTACAATTTCCTGCTTTATGGTTTCAATTTTTTTTGACGTATTATAATGCATAAGGGTGCTAGCAAGAGTATTGTACGGTTTGTAGATTTTGAATAGACGGCCAAGCTTTGAGCATTAAACTAAAAAACAGGAAAATACCTTTATCAAGCAAACTTTCGAGTCCTCTCTCAAGTACCACATTAGATTCTACCTATTCATGAGCACTGCACCAAATCTAAGAAATAAAATATTAATCAGACCCAAATAATTAATCTAGAGCAAATTAAGAGACATATAATGCAATGTATTAGAGAAGACAAAAGAATTACCTTTAAAGTGACAGACAAATCGTGAGCTATATGCTTGCTATACAACTCCAAATGTCTGAATACTTCTATTTCACAACTGCTTGAACAACATTCTTTTAAAAGTTTGCAATCCAAGCCTACAAGGATAAGACAAAACCAACAGTTCCGTTTATAATTTTAGTTTGTCTCCAATCTGAGGTTTTAATTTAAAAGTATATGATGGAATTATAAGCAAAAACATTCCACTTGCCATAGCTGTTGACCCTGACCAAAAGATCTCATGTGATTAGCTTGGCTTTTCTTGATCAGATTCAGTTCACAATCTTATGACCCGTTGAAGAATTGCAGTCCTGGCCTGTAAGGATAAATAGAACACCAAAAAACATAAAGAATAACTAAAATTGATAAACAACAAAACTCAAGAAAATGATGAAATAACCAAAAAAAAAGAACAAACGAAGAAATCTAAAGAAACAAACGAAGAAGTCACCGTCAAGGGTTACTCGCCGCAAGAAACCTTCGGTGGCACAAAACCACCACCGAGAGTTGAGAAGAGGCTCGAGCTTCCAACTTCATGGAGAGATACAGGAACAGACAAGAAAACCTCCACCACAGGCATAGACTACCACCACAGAACCACTGAGGCATCTGACAAAGAGAGATCCAACCAAGACTACATCGGCAAGACATATAAGAGATATGAAGATAAGATGAGATCTAAGAGAAGAATACTCACACATATTTATACAAAACAAACACTGCCTTTAACACCCCCGGACCGTTCTAGACATAGGTCAACCCACCGGCCAACAATCAAACAAGAACATGACCGATGAACAAACAAACGCCAAGGGTTGGAGATGAAAGGCCAACCGGCCAGCCAACAATCAAACAAGAACATGACTGACCGTCCAACCCAACACTCTGATCCGGAAGCGCTATATGACGGGTTAGACCAGTTCGACCACTATTTCGTCCCGCTAAATCAAGGCATAAGGCTTTACAATCCGTACCAAGACCTAACGTTGTGTTAGACCGGACTAGTCAGTTATCAGAGTACTCATGATGCGCATAAAACAATTACTTTATTGATTTAAGAAATATTCATACATGGAATAATTCGAGACTGGGCCCGGCCTAATGCCAAATCGAGTCAACTAAACACTTATTGAAATACCTTTTACAAAAGGCATGAAAATCTACACCGGCGGTCTTAACGTCCAGCCCCAAGCTATCCGATCAACCTTACTAAAGCTACCTGCAAAAAGGATAACAAGAGTTGGGTGAGTAACCTAATGTCACTCAGTGAGCTGGCACCCACTACCCCAACCTAGAACTAACCCAGACAACCCAAAATAATATAACAAGCAATCTATCTTAAGCAAGCAATGAAAGCCAAGGCTAAACAAACCGTTACTACGTTAGACTTGGCCACCTGCCATAATCTAACTTCAAGTAACGGGAACCTGCATGAAAACAAGTTAACAACCAATCCCTAGTTAACCATATATACGTTTAAGTTCAATACTCATGTAGTGTTAGACACTTAGACTATACAAGTAACGTTAACTGGTCGACCAACAATCAGACAAGAACATGATCGGCCAATCAATGATACCGCATAGCTTTAATATCCAGCACCCTTCACAAGCAATCACTCAAACAATATAACGGCCAACTTCAGGTCTATAATAACCAAAGAGACACCAAGCCTAATCCGGTACCTAACCCGGAATTAGATCTCAATGTTAGAAACCTGCAAGCAAATCAATCAACCACAATCACAAGATACTAACTAACTACGACTATACTCTAACTATACACGATACTCTAACCCGGTAAATGGTGACTTTGTGTTCATCCTCTCTATCGGCAATATCCTATCTCCCTACCACAAAGGCCAGAAGAAGGAACTTTCAACCGACTGCGGCCCACAGTCATTCGGGTCACCGCGCGACAGCCCACAGTCCTTCGGATCACTGCCACATTACACCGTTGTGTAATCACTCAGCCCTAGGCCATGATCCCGTCTCTCTGAGTCTTCCCGATCCAGCGAATAAGGGATTTCCTTGAACCCGCTGAATACGAGGGTGAGGAAACACTAATCAATCCCTAATAAAAGCCTAGTATGGGCGGGTTACGCACATACTGTCGGTAACACACTCGACACACTATCCTAACAACACCAAAGAATCTACGACACTAACCACTAGTACGAGTAGTGCGGCCTATATGGCCTAAGAACACTAATACTACAAAACTAAACAACAATGATAATAATAATCAAATCAACCGCTTAGTCACTCCCTTACCAAGAGCTGACTAACCTCAATCAACAAGCATTAATTAAACAAGCAAGCATTAAACAATCTACTCAATCAAACCGTTACCAAGATAGTTAAGCCTCCTGCTATGAAACTATCCTTAAAGATAACGGGAACCTGCACTCAACCATATAAACACTCAAGAATAGAAAACATGATGCATCCTAGTCCTATTCCTAGTCAGGTTATTAACTCAGTCTTAATTCCTTATCATCTCAGCTTAACCAGTGCTAAGTTGAGTCCGGTTTAATAAAATAAACCTAAGGACTCTATCATGCAATAGTGAGATCATTCTAACCTATATGCAGACTCGATCTAACCTAAGTTCCAAGTGGAACTCAAACAAAACCAACTCACTAACCTATATATCCTAAATTCCAAATGGAATTCAAACAAACCAACTCACAGTGTTCTATGCCGATAAGCAGCTGGTTGATCGGAGAGAACTTGGCCAAACCCAACCTGGACGTCTTGAATGGACAGGACTGGACTGATCTTGACTTGTAGATAACCTCCCCTTAAACTGGTATGGACAGAATTTAACTCGAGCAGAACCTTCCCTTGCTGCTGGACGATTTATTCAAACTTTCGGCGGAGTATCGAACCGTGACCTCGACTGAACTGAACCCGTGGAACTGAACTAATCTTGGACAGCACCTCCACTTTATCATCAAAGAATATGAGTAGAGTGAACGGATTGATTTGGGCAGAGCTTCCGCATAACAATTGCAGAAATTCTTCGATTGGGCAGAAATCGCCTTCTCGGAGGATTATCGGTCTTCAGAAAAGACTACACTCTTAAAAAGAATTATTTATTTCTCTCTCCCTCTCTAGGCACGTCTTTGGAGTGTTTTTGGTGTGAGAATTATGAATGAAACTGAAGGGAGGCATGGGGTGTTTATAGATTTCATCGACCAGTAAGATCGAGCCATCCGAGCGACTGTGTGTCGTCCCACATGCTTCCGGTCGCATGCGTGGCGACACACGGGCGTCCACATGCCCTGATGCATGCTTTCTTTACATGCCAGAAGACACCACCACGTCCACATTTCTCTCAGCACGGATGGAGTGCATGCGTCGCGACACACCGCCCTCTGCGTGTCGATCAGCATGCCTCGGTTGCATGCGCGGCGGCACCTCGTGCTCCACATGTCTTTCAGCATGGCCAGGACTCATGAAAAGTGACAACTCTTCTCCTGCCTGGACAACCAGATGTCCATCAGCATGTCTGGATCACATGCACGGCGACACACGGTGCCCACATGTCGATGAGCATGCTTCGGTTGCAGATATGGCGACATCTCGTGCTTCTGCATGTCAGGCTGCATGTATTGCTTCCATGCGGGGTGACATGTCGTGATTCGGTTGACAGATAGGTTGCTGAACACTTGACACCACGTCCTGATCCCTTAGATCAAGCCACCTCGAGCTTCTCGGTTGATTCAACTGGTTTTGACCCTTCCGGTGATTTTTTTGACCTGCGATCAATCCAGAATAATTTTCCTCTCCCGTTCTGATGCGGTGAATATTTTTAATAAACTCCATAATATTTCTAAAGTTGAAGAAAAAATATTTCCCGAGCCTCCGGCTTCCTCGAACAATTCAGAATACCAAAATTAGCGATTTTAGCTAACATCGGGTTCCTCGACCACTTCATTCTTCGAAATTTCTCGATCGACCCTTCTTGCCCGCGGTTCGGCCACTATGTGATGCTTGACCAATCTTCTGTTTTTTCTGAACCATGTCAAGTTTTTCGTGATGGAAACTTAACATTACTCAAGATGTTTCGATCCCCAAAAGCTCGGCTCCAAATTACAACTTCTCGATCTCGACCATTTTACCCCTGTGGGCGGGTTATTACATTCCCCCCCCCCCCCTTAATAGAATTCGTCCTCGAATTCTGATGTGTGCAATTGCTCAGCTCCACAACATGCTCTCTCTGGATGAAGATTTCTCCTTGGATCACTTCGTCTCGTGGTCTCAATCACTTGATATGTTTCTTCGCCGGTTGTCTTTGATGTCTTCCTTTCGATTTCTTCGGGTCTCCATTCCTATTTCTGATTCTGAACTCGCTCTATCATGATACATGCTCAAAAATTTACCTTGTTCTTCAATCCTTTCTTTTCTCCACTTCTTGATTTCTCATGCTTGACACTATCTCAACTCTTCTCCATAACGCTTTACTTGTCTGCCCATGTCCCTTGTGTATACTCTCCAAGGTAGCCACAATCGTCTTCGTATATCTTCACTTGAACGATCACTGAGTCGTCCTCTTACTTTTACTCTGCCACAACACTCATTTCTCATGAAACGATCTTGTCCATCTGCGCCTCTGATTACTTCAACCATTTCCTCGATCTCTCCTTTCTCCGACACTGATGAAGTCTTTTCCCAATGAAGTCTTGTTCCCAAACGAAGTCTTGTTCTTCTCCATTTGTCCAGTCCATACCACTGTCCAGTCCTTCTGAACCTATCTTCATTCTTTCTCTTCGGCTTTGGGTTTTTGGCCTTGAACTCTCTTCACTTCAAGGTTTCCATCCTTAAAGTTCCTATCAACGAACCCACTTACTAGCTGCAACTAAAAGAACACTTCACAAGCAAGATAGTCAACAACTAACCCAACAAATATTAACAACAACCTAATCGCAATACTGGGACGATGATCCCTTAGTGCATTACGCAGACTTGATGCTTTCTGATGAGCCATCTACACAGCCGATGGAGCCAGCACACTATCAGCCGATGGAGCCAACATACTATCAGCCAATGGAGCCTGCACATTATCAGCCGATGGAGCCAGCCCATTATCAGCCTAGTTACGAGATCGGAAAGCCTTCTAGCTTTCCAGCGATGGAGACAGCTACAGCGGAGCTACCACACTATTCGACCGTTTACGATACTTGAGGACCCGAAGAAATCGAAAAGAGGATATCAATGGCAAACCGGCAAAGAAACATATCAAGTGAACGAGACCGCGAGACGAAGTGATCCAAGGAGAAAATCTTCAACCAGAGGGAGCATGTCGTGAAGCATAGCAGTTGCACACCTAAGAATTCGAGGACAAATTCTATTGAGGGGGGGGGGGGGGGGGGAGAATGTAATAACCCGCCCGTAGGGGTAAAATGGCCGAGATCGAGAAGTCGTAATTTGGAGCCGAGCTTTTGGGGATCGAAACATCTTGAGTAATATTAAGTTTCCATCACGAAAAACTTGACATGGTTCAGAGAAAACAGAAGATTGGTCGAGCATCAGCATAGTGGCCAAACCGCGGGCAAGAAGGGTCGATCGAAAAATTTCGAAGAACGAAGTAGTCGAAGAATTGATCGTGAAGGAACCTTAAGCTGCTCCACCCTGTTAGAGAAGGTGTTAGATTCATCAGACAGATGCTTTGGAAGAATAAAAATTTTGGAAGCACGACGTTTTAGAAGTACGACGTTTTTGAAGCCGACGTTTCTTCACCGCGAAGTTTTCCCGGAAAAAGATTTTGTATCATTAAAATATGATTTAAGAAGCCGGAAGCAGGACGGGAATATAAGCAGGACGGGAATCGAAGCTCGACGGGAAAACCTGAAATTGGCAAAAATCGCTAATTTAGGTATTATTGATTTTTTTGAGTAAGCCGGAGGCTCGGGAAATATTTTCTGTCAAGATCAGTAATATTTTGGAGTTTATTAAAATTATTTAGCTCATCGGAACGGGAGCGTAAAAATATTTGGGATTGATCGCGGGACAAAAATTCACTATCAACCAAAATAGCACAAATCAACCGAGAAGCTCGAGGTGGCTTGATTTAAGGGGTCAAGACGTGATGTCTATCCCCTAACCAGCTGAGTGTCAACTAAAGGAGGAGGTGTAGGCGTGCATGAACCATGCCCATGCTGCTTGACATGTCGTAGCAAGAGGTGCCTCCATACCTGCGATCTGCGCATGCGAACCGACACTCAGAGGCCCGTGTGTTGCAATGCATGCACTCCAGCCATGATGAGAGACATGTTGACGTGGTGGTGTCTCCTGGCATGTTAAGGAAGCATGCTGAGAGACATTTGGACGCCCGTGTGTCGCAACGCATGCAACCGGAAGCATGCGGGACGACACACAGGCGCTAGGGTGGTGCATCCTTACTGCTCGGTGTATTCTATATTTACCCAACCCCCCTGCTCGTTTTCATTCATCCATCACACAACAAAAGCACTTGAAAAAGAAGGCTAGAGAGAGAGAGAGAGAGAAGAAGTCGTTTTGAGAGTATAGTTCCTTCGGAAGACTGATATTTCTCCGAAAAGGCAAACTCTGCCCAATTGAAGAATTTCTGCAATCTCTAAGCAGAAGCTCTGTCCAAACCATTTTTCCAATCTCTTTCTTTTCCTTTGGTGACCAAGTAGAGGTGCTGCTCAGATTAGTTGAGATCATTCGAAGCTCTGAAGCCGATACGCTACCCGGGAGTCCGGATATAGTCCAGAAACTAGAGGAGGTTCTGTCCGAGTCATGATCAGTCCATACCAGTCCAATCAAGACGTTGACAATTGATTTTGGCTAAGCTCTCTCCAATCGAACGCTGCAAGAACACTGTGAGTTGGTTTGTTTGAGTTCCACTTGGAACTTAGGTTAGATTGAATCGCATATAGAGTAGAACTCACACTGCTGCATCTTAGAGTCCTTAGGGTTATTTATTTTATTTTCTGAACCGGACTCGGTTTAGCACGGGCTAGGCTGAGATATCAATGGAATTAAGACTTGAGTTAATAACCTGACTAGGAATAGGATGACTGGATGCATTTATTTATGAACCGATATATGTTGATAAATTATGACTTAGTTAAATTGACATAGGAGCTAGATGCATGTCTTGCGCCATCTATTTCTTGGTTGTTTAGTTGTGGATTAGAGATCTTAAGCCATATAGGACGATTTCCTAACTTGTGTTGTGTTAGTACAAGGGTCTTAGGCCATATCGGCCGGACTACTGGTACTGGTTGTTAGTGTCGCAGTCTTCGTAGTGTAGTTGAGTTTTGGTAAGGAGTCTAGTCTCTTAGGTTTGTCCTAGAGATAGTGTGTTGAGTTTGGCCGACAGTGTGTGCGTAACCCGCCCATACTAGGCTTGTTTAGGGGTTGACTAGTGTTTCCTCAACCTCGTATTCAGCGGGCTCAAAGAAACCCCTTATTTGCTGGATCGGGAAGACTCAGAGAGACGGGATGATGGCCTAGGGCTGAGTATTACACGACGGTGTAATGTGGCAGCGACCCGAAGGACTGTGGACTGTCGTGCGGTGACCCGAATGACTGTGGGCCGCGGTCGGTTGAAAGTTCATTCTTCTGGCCTTAGTGGTAGGGAGTTAGGATGTTGCCGATAGAGAGGATGAACATGAAATCACCAGGGCCCAAGTTAGAGTATTTATTTTATGTTGTGTCGTTTAGATTATTTATGTCAAGTGAGTCTTGTTAGTGTTAGCACCGAGACACGGTGTTGACTTAAATCGAGTCTTGATTGCTAGTTAGGGATCCGTTTTACTTGTTGGCCGTTTGGCCTAGGTTGTTAGTTTTAGATTAAGGTCGAGCATACCTTAGTCAGTGTAGTTTATGTTGTAGCCTTAGCTTAGATTTCTTGCTTAGGCTAGATTGCTTGTTTTTTTGGGTTGTCTGAGTTAGCTACTAGGTTTAGGTAGCCAACTCACTCAGTAACCTTCTGTTGCTCACCCAACTCTCGTTGTCCTTTTTGCAGGAGTTCAGGTTGTAGAAGATTGGACGCATAGGCCACGGGAGTAGATTTGCAGTGCATTTGTCTACGGTTTGATTCTTAAACATTTATGTTTCCGTTGCGTTTTGTTTCGGGTTTGGGATCCCTAAAAATATTGAAAATGATTCTTAAAAGTATTAGAATTTAACTTAAAAATTAACGTGTCCAAGATGATATTGGTATAGTCCGGACCAACAAAACGTTAGCTCTTGGTACGGGTTGAGAAGCCTTAGGCCTCGATCTAACGGAACCGTTAACTTCGGGTATAGGTTGCAAAGCCTTAAGCCTGGATTTAGCGGGACGTGTTAGGTGATGAATTGGTCCAAGTTGCAAAATAATTCTGTTACACTGATCGGTTCGTCCCTAGCCCGTCATGTAACGCTTCCGACCCATGGTGGAAAGTCGGGCCATCGATCGTGTTCTTGTTTGATTGTTGGCTGGTGGGTCGACCTATGCCTAGAACGGGTTGGGGGTGTTACAATGGCTCCAGACGCATGCGCGGGGGCACCTCGTGCTCCACATGTCTGGCTGCTTGACCAGGATGGCATGCATGAAGACACCACGTCCTCCACATGTCTGATCGCATGGACTGGTTTCATGTAGATCGACACCACAGCGCACACATGTCGATCAGCATGTTTCGGTTGCAGGTTGAGCGGCACCTTGTACTTCCGTGTGTCACTCAGCATGCTGTGATCTCCTGAGCTTCAACACCTCGTGCTTCCCTTGCCAGCTACCATGCCAGGCAGTTGACACCACCTCCTTATCTCATAGATCAAGCCACCTCGAGCTTCTCGGTCCATTCGACTGATTCCGGCCCTTCCGGTGAATTTTCGACCCGCGATCAATCCCGAATATTTTTCTACGCCCGTTCTGATGAGCTAAAGTTTTTTTTTAAACTCCAAAATAATTCTGACCTTGAGAGAAAATATTTCCCGAGCCTCCGGCTTCCTCGAAAAATCCCAAAATACTGAAATCAGGGTTTTTGTTTGATTTCGGGTTTTTCCGTTGTGCTTCGATTCCCGTCCTGTTTACTTCCCGTCCTTCTTAAATTCCCGTCCTGCTTCCGGATTCCAAAATCATATTTTTAATGATACACTAATTTTCCGGGAAAACTTCGCGGTGAAGAAACGTCGGGTTTCAAAAACGTCGTGCTTCTAAAACGTCCTGCTTCCAAAATTTTTATTCTTCCAAAACATCCGTCTTATCAATCTAAAACCTTCTCTAACAGGGTCGAGCAGCTTAAGGTTCCTTCACGATCAATTCTCGACCACTCTATTAATTTTTTTTTTTAAGGGTTCCTACATTCTCTCCCCCTTAACATAATTCGTCCTCGAATTCTAAGGTTTTGAGGGGCCTCCTTCTTCCATCACGACATCCTCTCAGAAAAACTCCAGGTGGTTGGCCTTAAATCTCTCTTCATCCTCTTAAGTGACATGAATCCTGTTTTGTCTACCCCAGAATACTTGAACTTCAGCAATCTCACGATTCTTCAGTTTCCGAACACACCATTCTCCAAGTCGGATTGGTCCTTATGGATATGTAAGGTTCGTCCTTAGCTCCTCAATTCTCTCGGGCTCAACAGCACTTGGATCTTGTATATGTTTCCGAAGAATGGAAACATGGAATACTGATAGCTTGCATATTTACATGTTTTTAGCATCCATATCTTATGCATTTTGATCATATAAGTTAGGCATTAGGCATATTTAAGTCCATTTTGCATTCATTTGTCCTTATCAGGTGTTGGAGTATGCTTTGGTGTGATTTGAGGTGTTTGGAAGCCTTATGGCCCCAAAAGAGATGAAGAATCAAGTTTGACCATGAAAAGAGAAGTCAAATCCATAATCATCTCCTTAAATGATTGCATTTAGATTAAGCATAGACTTGTATTCGCTTTGCTTTGTGGTCACTTAGAACTGGTTCGACAATCTTTTATACTACATCATTTGATTAGGACCCTAGAAAAGTCCTATCATCAAATTGGCGCCGTTGCCAAATTCTAAGTTGATTGTGACATTGGGATTTAGTCATTTGCTTGAGACTAAATCATTTTTCTTTTCTTGTGATATTGATTCTCCTTTTGCCTCTTCCTTTGATTTTCAGGTGTATGAACACAAGAAGCAGGGGTGTAACTAACCTGGTTCCCACTGTTGAAGAGATAGCTACACTTGAGAGGGAAATAGCAAGAAGGAGAAGAGAAGAAGAGCAACAGGCTCACATTCAGAGGTTGGGGTTTGAGATGGATGAACACCAGCATCAACCTCAAGACAGAGCTGCTCAAGATGGCAATGGTCCAAGAGCTGACAACATAAGACCACAGCGCCAGCCACAACAGCCACATCGCCAAGCTAGAGCCATTGGAGCCTATGATCAACCTCACATTCATGGTCATAGGTTGGGGATAAGAGCACCAGTTGTGGAGAACAAAAACTTTGAGATCAAATCAGGGCTGCTGCATTTGATTGAGAACAACAAGTTTCATGGCCTTGCTGTGGAGGATCCCCTTGATCACTTGGACACATTTGATAGCTACTGTAGATTGTCCAAGATTAATGGAGTCTCTGAAGATGCTTTCAAGCTGAGGTTGTTTCCCTTCTCTTTGGGAGACAAGGCACATCTATGGGAGAAGGCTCTTCTAAGTGACTCTATAACAACTTGGAATGAGTGCAAGAGGGCATTCCTAGAGAAATTCTTCTCTACCTCAAGAACAGCCAAAATAAGAAATGAGATCTCTAGCTTTCAGCAGAAGAACCTTGAGAGCTTTAGTGAAGCATGGGAGAGGTTCAAGGGCTATTGGTCTCAATGCCCACATCATGGCTTCACCAAGGAGAGTTTGCTTAGTACCTTCTACAGAGGTGCTCTTCCAGATTTCAGGAGCAGATTGGACACAGCCAGCAATGGGTTCTTCTTGGGCAGAACTGAGCAGGATGCTGAGGAGCTGGTGGAGAACATGGCCAGGAGTGACTCAGTCTACAGTGAGGAGCATGATAGGGCCAACAGAGGCACTAATGAAGATGATCAGCACACAAGGAAGGCCCTGAAATCTCTCCAAGAGAAGTTGGACAAGATTTTTGCAGAGAAGGCTAAGCAAGAGTAGATTAACTCCATTGGGAACCAGCAACAAAAACAACCTGCTAGGACTACTCAAGTTCGTGGTGTAGAAGGTTAAGAGGAGCTGTGCTTCATCAATGCTACTGGCACATGGTATAGGAAAGAACCCAACTTCCAATACCAAAACAACTACCAGCAAAGACCTTACTACAACAATCAACAAGGAGGTTACCAAGCCAACCAGCCTACTCAGCCCCAAGGAAGATCTTCTCAAGCTCAGGTTCCAAGTTTAAATATGGAGTCCATGTTCAAGCAAATCTTTGAAACTCAAGAAAGAAATGCTAAGAACATTGGTGATGAGTTCAAGAACATCCATGCCAAGATTGATGGAACCTATTCTGACTTCAACAACAAGTACATGCAACTTGCCTCTCATCTCAAACCTTTGGAGAGCCAGGTTGCTTCTATGTCTTCATCCTCCAAAAGCCCAATGGGATCTCTCAGAGAAAAATCCCAAGGAATCTTTCAATGTCATCCTCTCTACTATTTCTTCAAAGATTGATATGTGCACTCATGAGAAAGAGAAGGATGAGATTGAAATGTTTGGCACTGAGTTTGGGGATGTTGAGAGATTTGTTGTGGCCACAGCTGAAGCACATATTCTGAGGGATGCTGCCAAGAAGGCTGAGGTAAAGAGTTTGCAGCAAGCTGAGCCTAGAGCTGAGACACCACTTGTGCAAAGAGCAGCCAACAAGCTGAAAGAAGTGGAGCAGGAAGACACTGAGTTTGAGCTATCACCATATGATAAGCTCCCCTTTCCCAAAATAGTTCTCACCAAAGCTCAAAAGAAGGTGATCTCAAAGTTCAGGAAAGATCTTAGTGATGTTGGAGTCAAGCTTCCAGAGATAGCTGGTATGCGTGAAGCTCATGTCCAGATGATGCCCATCAAGGGCATTCTAGACCACCAGGCTGAAGTGGCTGAGCTTTTGGACATCTCCATTCTGAAGATTGATACACCAAACCCTCCAAAGTCCCTCCCTAAGCTTGAGTCTCATGGGAAGTTCACCTTGTCTTGCTCCCTTGGTAAACTAACTATGGATGATGCCCTTGTTGATAGTGGTGCTAGTGTGAATGTCATTTCCTTTGATATGGTGAAGAGTATTGGGATTGAAAGCATGGAACCAGACACTCCTCCTCTCACCTTTGGGGATTCTTCTTCTACAACCCCACTTTGCATAATCAAGGACTTCCCCTTGAAGATTGGTTCCTGTACCATACCTATTGACCTCACTATTTTGGAAATGGCATCTGAAGAGAGAGTCCCTTTGATCATAGGCACTCCTTTTCTCACAACATTTGGAGCTTGCATTGACTTTCCCAACAAGAAGGTCACCCTAATGCATGTCAACAAAGCTGTCTCCTATCCTCTCCAACCTCCATTGGAATCAGACTATTGTGGGACAATCACTTGTGATGCCCAAGCTGTGGAGAAGCCCCAAGATGAAGTGGTTGTTTGTCAAAAAGAAGGTCTTGATGGAGAGTCCTCTAAAGAGAAGTGTGGTGAGCACTTGGAAAGTGCTAAAAAGGAGGGGATGAGTGGAGCCTCAAAGGCCACTCATGGCAAGAAGAAGATGGTGAATGAGCCTCATCCTCCATCTCTTGATTTGCTCCCACACACCCTCACTCTCCATCCACAGCAGATCAAAGATGGTGTCATTGAGTACAAGATCAAGCACAAGGGCAGGTCCATACCATTCTCAAGTGCTAGAGCCATCATCACTCCTCAGCTCCAAGGTGACCAAATCAAGCTTCAAGAGCTTCTCTCTCAGGTCCTCACCATCACACTTGAAGGTGGGAAGGATCCTCCTTCTCACTAGCTCAAGAGACAAGGTAGTCAAGCTAAGTGACTCAAAACAAGCTCACTTGGGAGGAAGACCCATGGTTATCCTTGTACATAGCTTTGCAAATTTCATTTTCCTTTTAATTTTTCTTTAATAAAAGTGGTCAAGGTTTTCAGGTTGAGCCAAACACTAGAGGAAAGAAGAAAGGTGATTAACCACCTGAGCCCTATGATTGCCATGTAGCAGCCTCCTCTAGTTGTTATGAACCAAGCCAGATCCTAGCCCCGACACCAAACACCACACCCAAACACCCTTCTTAGGTATCACTCCAACCCTTCTAGTATTTACATTTGTTTTTGTCTTGATTGGGGTATCTCCTTCTCTCTTACTCACACAGAGACTGTGTGATTTAAGTGTGGGGGAGGTACCAAGTATTTGATCATGTTTGCTTTGTGATTTTGAGTCTCATGCATTGCATTGTACATTCATATTTGCATAGAAAATCCAAAAAAATTTAAATTTTTGAATCATGTAGATTGCATCACTTGCATCCTTAAGATTGAGTCTAGAGCATATAGGTTGCACTCATTTGCATATGGAGCATTGCCTTGTAAAGAACACTTGTTTGCACTGAATTTGGCACCCTAGTTAAGCATATCAAGTAGCTTAAGCATCTTTTGAAAAGCTTGCATGCTTTGAGCCTTGAAAACCCTTCTTGAAAATTGCTTGCTTGCTTGATATTGGCATTGTTCTTAAGACCAGCTCCATCCTGAACTTAGACTTGAATGAACTTAATTTCTCTTGCATATGGGCATTTGCATACTTGATCATGGATCTCATACGCATTTGGGTTATCTTTTCCCCATTGTACCACTCTTTGTTAACCCAAATGGCACTTCCATACCCTTGAACCCTATCCATTCTTTGAAGCCTACATTTATTTGCATGAGTGAGGCCTTTTCTGATAGTTTGTCATGTGCAAAATCTTGAGAGTATTGGGGGCGACATGGATTTGTTCTCATCTCTTGCTAGCATAGGGTCCTCATTTGAGCTAGCTTCTAGGATGGTGAGTGGGGTTTTTGTTCCTTAATGGTCTATATCTTGGGTTTTGATTGTAACAATGTTGAGATTGATGAACAAATGAGTATCATAAGAAAGAAGAACCCTAGGGATCTAAAATAAAAAGATAAGAAGCTCTTAATTGATGTTTTTGACCTTCCCCCTTCATGTATTAAAAAAAAAAAGAAAAGAAAAGAAAAGAAAAAGAAAAATAAAGATTCAATAAGATAGTGGGGAAGGAAAAACTTAAAGAGTTAGAGTTTAGAAAAGTGATTTGAGGTCCTTAGTGGTTGAATATAAAAAAAGAAAGTTGTTCATTGGGTGAGTGATGTGAGAATGTTTTCATTTTGGGTTATGGGATGAATAAAGGGGAGTAGATCTTGTAATCACTTAGGAATTGGGTAGAATGATGAGGATGGATCCATGTATGCATGAATTGCTCCTAGTCTTAGATAAATTTTGCTTTATGATCAAGCTCCTTGATCTTGAGTGATTGCCACCTTGAAATGATGCATTGAAACCTCATTATCATCCATATTAGACCATTTGATCACCTAGCCAAATGATTGAGATCATGTCCCCATTTGTGAGACTTCACCTTGTGTGTGTGTGTGTGAATCAATGTGAGGGCTGGTTAAGAGAACTTGTTAGTTGATAAGCATTGCATCTTGTGTAGAGGCATAAGAGTCATTGATGAGCCTTGTGAAGCTAGAGCATAATAAGAAGTTTTGCTCATGCTATTTGCTATGTTTCTTTAGGATGTCAAGTTGAGTGCTATGAGTGTTTCTTTTGGCTTTGCTTCCATCTCTATGTCTCTCCTCCTTGTGTTTTGAAAAGATTACTTGAGGACAAGTAAAGGTCTAGTGTGGGGGACTTGATAGCTTGCATATTTACATGTTTTTAGCATCCATATCTTATGCATTTTGATCATATAAGTTAGGCATTAGGCATGTTTAGGTCCATTTTGCATTCATTTGTCCTTATCAGGTGTTGGAGTATGCTTTGGTGTGATTTGAGGTGTTTGGAAGCCTTATGGTTCCAAAAGAGATGAAGAATCAAGTTTGACCATGAAAAGAGAAGTCAAATCCATAATCTGGTCAAGAAAAAGATAAGCATGGACAGAGGCCTTAGAGATGTTTCCTGCTTCTACGATTTTGTGGAGACATAGAAAATTGAGTTAGCT
Source organism: Brassica juncea (assembly GCA_018703725.1). NCBI lineage: Eukaryota > Viridiplantae > Streptophyta > Magnoliopsida > Brassicales > Brassicaceae > Brassica > Brassica juncea. The sequence goes on along the minus strand of CM031941.1, from coordinate 16,271,724 downwards.
TTCCAATGGAAGTGGTTTCAAGTCATTTGGACCTGTATTGGAAGAGTTATGATCAATTCACTTGAAGCATGTCAGGCCGGGATTCAAGCAGCCGGCCGGGAAAAGATCAGATGGATGGAAGTGGTCCGGTCCGGGATGACTGAGCCTGGGAGAGGCACCCGGTCGTTTGAGTGGTACTGGAGGAGACCAGACCGGGTAGATCAGTCCGGGAAGGGACACCCGGTCGTGAGAAGCCAGCAGGAGGGACGGCCGGAGATCATGGTCCGGCTTCATCAACCCGGACGATGAAGAGCATGCACTGGACCGGGGAGCACAGACCGGTTTGATGACCCCGGTCGGGAGAAGCAGCACACGAGCAGGAAGAGGCTAGCCGGGTAGAGATGTCCGGGTGCAAGCAGCCGGCCGGCTTGGACACGGCCAGAACTGGACGGCCGGGGTGGCCAGACCGGGTTGGACCATGCTGGTTCAACCCTGACCGAATTTCTCCTTCTTTTCCATTGGTTGAGACCAATTTGACTCAAGGACATTTTAGTAATTTGGTTTTATGTTTCTAGGGCTTTCAAGCCACTTATAAATACTCTTTTTATCCCTAGATTGGGACTTATGTTATTTTCTTTCTAAGAACACAAACCTTAGAGAAAGTTTTATATTTGATTCTTAATCTCATCTTGTGTTCTTGATTGTTTAATATCATCTCTTTTCTTTCTCTACATGTTTAAGCTTAAATCTCTCATGGGTTTAAGAGTAAGCATGTGGATTAGTGAGTAGATCCATTTAAGATCCATGGGTTAGGGTGATTGAGAGTGATTAAGTGTAGATCCAAGGTGCTTAGTGTTAGATCTATCCTTTCCTTGCATTGATTTGGTGTTTTCAATGCTATATTTGGGTTGGCCTCTCAAACATAGAGCCATAGGCATTTCATGCCCGGAAGGTGTTCTATGAAATGCCTGAACCAACTCATCTATGCTTTTAGCTTGCTTTGCCTAAGGGATTAGTTGTCAAAGAAGCTAGGATTGCTATTAGACTCATTCTTTATGCTTGCTTTGATCATTACAGCCAAAGGGATTTGGTGTACTTGGGTGATCATTGCAAAGGAGCATTCATCTAGGGATAGAGCTTGCTTAGTTTTGTTGTCTAGGCATAAGGAATTAGATTGATTGAAAAGTTGGCATCTTGGATTGAGCCTTAATCATTTGAAATCAAGTCCCTACACCCATGGATCTCATCTCCTCATAAAGAAAGAAAGCTTTATATTTTCTTTCATTTTAGATATTGCCTTAGTTTAATAATCATCTCCTTAAATGATTGCATTTAGATTAAGCATAGACTTGTATTCCCTTTGCTTTGTGGTCACTTAGAACTGGTTCGACAATCTTTTATACTACATCATTTGATTAGGACCCTAGAAAATTCCTATCATCAAATACCGGGTGTAGATGCATATCCTCAGGCAGATCCAATCGATAAGCTACCTCACCAACCTTTCCGATGATCTTGTACGGACCAATGAATCTGACTGCGAGATTCCCGACCTTGCCATCTGTCTTTCCCTTTCTGTGCTGTAACCTTCAAGTAGACCCAATCTCCTATCTCAAAAGTTACCTCTCTTCTCCACTGGTCGGCGTACTTCTTCTGACGGTCCTGAGCTTTCTTCATGTTGGTCTGGATCGTCTCCAGCTTAATCATAGTCTCTTGTGCAATAGGCGATCCAAACATTCTTTTTTCTCCCACTTCCATCCAACACAAAGGTGTTTTGCATGGCCTTCCATACAGCGCTTCATAAGGTGGCATTCCTATTCTCGCATGATGACTGTTGTTATACAAGAACTCGACCAACGGTAGATGCTTCTCCCAATTTACTGCCCAATCTAAAATACACATCCGAAGCATGTCCTCGATGGTCCGAATGGTTCTCTCTGTTTGGCCATCTGTTTCTGGATGGAACGCCGTGCTTTTGAACAGTTTAGTTCAGAAGGCTTCTTGTAGTCCTTCCCCAAATGCTGCCGTGAATCTAGGGTCACGATCTGAGACTATGTCTGAAGGTACACCATGTAACTTCACGATCTGGTTGATGTACATCTCGGCCAATACTTCAACTTTATCCGTGTCTCTCATAGGCAATAAGTGTGTGACCTTTGTTAACCTATCCACAATCACCCAGATTGAGTTGTTCGATCTACCTGGAGCAGTGGGTAATCCAGCGATGAAATCCACAGAAATAGAGTCCCATTTCCATTGAGGTATCGGAAGATTCTGCAACAATCCTCCTGGAACTTGATGCTTGACTTTAACTTGTGGACAAGTTGCACACTGTGCAACCCATTGCACTACTGATCTCTTCATCCCCGGTCAATGATAGTATCTTCTCACGTCTCGGTACATCTTTGAACTTCCAGGATGAATAATAAGCAAGGAATGGTGCGCAACCCTTAGTATCTCATCTCTCAGCCCTTGTCCATTAGGAACGGTTATCCTTCCAGATAGTACACTGCGATCTTCTTCTTGTATTCTTCTAGGCACTCCATGGCTTCAAAATTCTTTTCCATCATAGTTATCCACGTGTCCGCTTCAACAGGATCTGATCCTCCTTTGTATTTGTGGGATCCAATGTTCTTCATGGTAGATAATAACTTGGAAACTTCAGGAGTATGAGTATGTGTGGCCTGGTTACTTAACGCCTTGGTCATCACGTCATGTAAAAGCTTCAGGGTGTTTTCTGCTCCTTGATCTTGTGGTCTTTATGTTACACGGTTCTGATCTGGCCTTGAGTTTGATTCAGCGGATTGATCGCTGATGTCTCTGGGCACAAATACGACTTGGACTAATGCTTGACAAACTGTCTTCTCGGTTAACTCGGGTCCTGTTACCGCACACCGGGAACGATCTTGTTCTCTGAGGAGGACTCCTATCATGTCCAAACATCTCACTAACGCCATTGCCATTACCCTGGTCTAATCGTTAGCCCAATCCTCTTCCAGTCGAATCCCTAACCTCTCCCCAAATCCAATCTCGTTCATCATTACCTATCCCGCGATTAGCCATCTGCACCCAAATAAAAGGGTAAGTCCTAATCCTATATAACTAAACACGGGAAGTGGCTGGTTTCCTAAAGCATCTTTTTTCGACTCTTTTGACTCGATAAAATCATTGAAAGCACTTGTGTCACGCATGGACGAAACCATGCTCTGATACCACCTCTACCAGTGAGCATAATCTAAATTTAACACAACACAAGTTAGGAAATCGGCCTATATGGCTTAAGATCTCCTAACCAACACCACCCTGCACAATCACAAACTCAACCAAGCAAGTAATCAAGCATCCTAATATTTCTAAGGCAATTCTAATCCATAACTAAACAACCAAGAAATAGATGGCAGAAGACATGCATCTTGATCCTATGTCAATTTAACTAAGTCATAATTTATCAACATATATCGGTTCATAAATAAATGCATTCAGTCATCCTAGTCCTAGTCAAGTTATTAACTCAAGTCTTAATTCCATTTATATCTCAGCCTAGCCCGTGCTAAACTGAGTCCGGTTCAGAAAATAAAATTAATAACCCTAAGGACTCTAAGATGCAGCAGTGTGAGCATTCTACTCTATATGCGACTCGATCTAACCTAAGTTCAAAGTGGAACTCAAACAAACCAACTCACAGTGTTCTTGCAGCATGTCGATCGGAGAGATCTTAGCCAAAACCCATCGTCAACGTCTTGATTGGACTGGTATGCACTGATCAGGACTCGGACATAACCTCCTCTAGTTTCTGGACGATATCCGGACTTCCGGGTAGCGTATCCGCTTCAAAGCTTCGAATGATCTGAAAAAATCTGAGCAGCACCTCTACTTGGTAACCAAAGGAAAAGAAAGGCTTGGAAGAAATGGTTTCGACAGAGCTTCTGCTTAGAGATTGCAGAAATTCTTCGATTGGGCAGAGATTGCCTTCTCGGAGAAATATCGGTCTTCCGAAAGAACTATACTCTCAAAACGACTTCTTCTTTCACTCTCTCTCTCTAGCCACGTTTTACAAGTGATTTTGGTGTGTGATGGATGAATGAAAACGAGCAGGGGGATTGGGTATATATAGAATACACGGACCAGTAAGGGTGCACCACCCGAGCGCCTGTGTGTCGTCCCGCATGCTTCCGGTTGCATGGGTTGCGACACACGGGCATACAAATGTCTCTCAGCATGCTTCCTTAAAATTCCAGGAGACACTACCACGTCCACATGGCTCTCAGCATGGCTGGAGTGCATGCATTGCAACACACGGGCCTCTAGGTGTCGATTCGCATGAGCAGATCGCAGGTATGGAGGCACCTTGTTGTTGGGGTCAAAATCGGTCACGACGGAATTGATGCCCGAAAATCATTGGAAAAACCAAATCTCGGTCAAAACTTCAAAAACGAATAACCGAAACGGATCACCCGACGAACACGGGTCTACTCGCCGGCGAGTATGACTGTAGCACAGGTCAGCTCGCCCGGCGAACACGGGACAGCTCGCCCGGCAAGTACGAGTCAGCTCGCCGGCGAGCACGACCATCGCAGGGGTGAGCTCGCCCGGCGAGCACAGGCCAACTCGCCGGCGAGCTCGACCGAGACAAGGGTGAGCTCGCCCGGCGAGCGCGGGCCAGCTTGATGAAAGGACTTTTCTAAGGTCCTAATTAAATGATGTAGTATATAAGATTGTCGAACCAGTTCTAAGTGACCATGAAACAGAGGGAATGCAAGTCTATGCTTAATCTAAATGCAATCATTAAAGAGGATGATTATCAAACTAAGACAATAAGTAAAATGCAACAAAAAGTAAAACTTTCTTTCTTATGAGGAGAATGAGAGCCATGGGTATAGGGACTTGATATCAAATGATTAAGATTCAATCCAAGATGCTAACTTTTCAATCAATCTAATTCCTTATGCCTAGACAATAAAACTAAGCAAGCTCTATCCCTAGATGAATGCTCTTTTGCAATGATCACCCAAGTACACCAAATCTCTTTGGCTGTAATGATCAAAGCAAACATGGAGAATGAGTCTAATAGCAATCCTAGCTTCTTTGACAACTAATCCCTTAGGCAAAGCAAGCTAAAAGCATAGATGAGTTGGTTCAAGCATTTCATAGAACAACTTCCGGGCATGAAATGCCTATGACTCTATGTTTGAGAGGCCAACTCAAATATAGCTTTAAGAACACCAAATCAATGCAAGGAAAGGATAGATCTAACACTAAACACCTTGGATCTACACTTAATCACTCTCAATCACCCTAACCCATGGATCTTAAATGGATCTACTCACTAATCCACATGCTTACTCTTAAATCCATGAGAGATTCAAGCTTAAACATATAGAGAAATAAAGGAGATGAAATCAAGCAATCAAGAACACAAAGATAAGATGAGATTATAAATCAAAGATGAAACTTTACTCAAGAGGTTTATATGTTCTTAGATAGAAAGTAACATCAATCCCACATTAGGGATAACAAGGGTACTTATAGTTAGGCTTAAAAGCCCTAGAAACATAGAATAAGATTACTAAAAAGTCCTTAAGCTAAATGGGTCTAAACCAATGGGAATGAAGCATAAAATTCGGTCAGGGTAGCATCAACATCATCCAACCCGGTCCAGGTTACCCGGCCATCCAGCTGGCCGTGTTCTTTGCTCTGTCTGGGTTCCAGGCCGTCCGCCTCTGATAGCTTGCATATTTACATGTTTTTAGCATCTATATCTTATGCATTTTGATCATATAAGTTAGGCATTAGACATGTTTAGGTCCATTTTGCATTTATTTGTCCTTATCAGGTGTTGGAGTATGCTTTGGTGTGATTTTAGGTGTTTGGAAGACTTATGGCCCCAAAAGAGATGAAGAATCATGTTTGGCCATGAAAAGAGAAGTCAATCCATGATCTGGTCAAGACAAAGATGAGCATGGACAGAGGTCTTAGAAATTTCTCATGCTTCTAAGATTTTGTGGAGACACAGTAAATTGAGTTATCTTTCCAATGGAAGTAGTTTCAAGTCATCTGGACCTGTATTGGAGAAGTTATGATCAATTCACTTGAAGCATGTCAGGATGGCCGGGTAGAGACGGCCGGGTTCAAGCAGCCGGCCGGGAAAAGAACAGATGGATGGAAGTGGTCCAGTCCGGGATGACTGAGCCTGGGACAGGTACCCGGTCGTTTGACTTGTGCTGGAGGAGACCAGACCGGGTTGATCAGTCCGAGAAGGGACACCTGGTCGGCAGAGACGGATCAAGGGTCACCCGGACGGCTGGGATGGATGAACCGGGGAACAGAACCCGGACGGGCTGGACAGAGGCCAAGGCAAGCCTGGACCGGGGTGGCCAGACCGGGTTGGGACAGGCTGAGTCTCCCCTGACCAAATTTTAAGCTTCATTCCCATTGGTTTAGACCAATTTAGCTTAAGGACTTTTTGGTAATCTTGTTTTATGTTTCTAGGACTTTCAAGCCACTTATAAATACTCTTGTTATCCCTAGATTGGGACATATGTTATTTTCTTTCTAAGAACACAAATCTTTGAGAAAGTTTTATCTTTGAATCATAATCTCATGTCATCCTTGTGTTCTTGATTGTTTAATTTCATCTCTTTTCTTTCTCTACATGTTTAAGCTTAAATCTCCCATGGATTTAAGAGTAAGCATGTGGATTAGTGAGTAGACCCATTTAAGATACATGGGTTAGGGGGATTGAGAGTGATTAAGTGTAGATCCAAGGTGCTTAGTGTTAGATCTATCATTTCCTTGCATTGATTTGGTGTTTTTAAAGCTATATTTGAGTTGGCCTCTCAAACATAGAGCTAAAGGCATTTCATGCCCGGAAGGTGTTCTATGAAATGCCTGAACCAACTCATCTATGCTTTTAGCTTGCTTTGCCTAAGGGATTAGTTGTCAAAGAAGCTAGGATTGCTATTAGACTCATTCTCCATGTTTGCTTTGATCATTACAGCCAAAGGGATTTGGTGTACTTGGGTGATCATTGCAAAAGAGAATTCATCTAGGGATAGAGCTTGCTTAGTTTTGTTGTCTAGGCATAAGGAATTACATTGATTGAAAAGTTAGCATCTTGGATTGAATCTTAATCATTTGATATCAAGTCCCTATACCCATGGGTCTCAATCTCCTCATCAGAAAGAAAGTTTTACTTTTTGTTGCATTTTACTTATTGTCTTAGTTAAATAATCATCCTCCTTAATGATTGTATTTAGATTAAGCATAGACTTGCATCCCCTCTGCTTTATGGTCACTTAGAACTGGTTCGACAATCTTATATACTACATCATTTGATTAGGACCCTAGAAAAGTCTATCATTAAATTGGCGCCGTAGCCAAATTCTAAGTTGATTGTGACATTGGGATTTAGTCATTTGCTTGAGACTAAATCATTTTATTTTTATTGTGATATTGCTTCTCCTTGCTCTTTTTCCTTTGCATTTCAGGTGTATGATAACTAGAAGCAGAGGTGCATCAAACTTGACACCCACTGTTGAAGAAATTGCTACACTTGAGAGGGAGATTGCAAGAAAGAGAAGAGAAGAAGAGCAACAGGCTCACTTGCAGAGATTGGGGTTTGATATGGAGAATCAACATCAAGATGGTGATGCCCTAGGGGGCAATGGTCTAAGAGCTGACAACATAAGACCACAGCGCCAGCCACAACAGCCACAGCGCCCAGCTAGAGCCATTGGAGCCTATGCTCAACCACACATTCATGGTCATAAGTTGGGGATAAGGGCACCAGCTGTGGAGAACAACAACTTTGAGATCAAATCAGGGCTGCTGCATTTGATTGAGAACAACAAGTTTGATGGCCTTGCTGTGGAGGATCCCCTTGATCACTTGGACACATTTGATAGGTACTGTAGCTTGTCCAAGATTAATGGAGTCTCTGAAGATGCTTTCAAGCTGAGGTTGTTTCCCTTCTCTTTGGGAGACAAGGCACATCTATGGGAGAAGGCTCTTCCAAGTGACTCTATCACAACTTGGAATGAGTGCAAGAGGGCATTCCTAGAGAAATTCTTCTCTACCTCAAGAACAGCCAAGATCAGAAATGAGATCTCTAGCTTTCAGCAGAAGAACCTTGAGAGCTTTAGTGAAGCATGGGAGAGGTTCAAGGGCTATTGGTCTCAATGCCCACATCATGGCTTCACCAAGGAGAGTTTGCTTAGTACCTTCTACAGAGGTGCTCTACCAGAGTTCAGGAGCAGATTGGACACAGCCAGCAATGGGTTCTTCTTGGGCAGAACTGAGCAGGATGCTGAGGAGCTGGTGGAGAACATGGCCAGGAGTGACTCAGTCTACAGTGAGGAGCATGATAGGGCCAACAGAGGCACTGATGAAGATGATCCGCACACAAGAAAGGCCCTGAAATCTCTCCAAGAAAAGTTAGAAAAGCTTCTTGTAGAGAAGGCTAAGCAAGAGCAGCTTAACTCCATTGGGAACCAGCAACAGAAACTGCCTGCTAGGACCACTGAAGTTCATGGTGTAGAAGGTCAAGAGGAGCTGTGCTTCATCAATGCTAATGGCACATGGTATAGGAAAGAGCCCAACTTCCAATACCAAAACAACTACCAGCAAAGACCTTACTACAACAATCAACAAGGAGGTTACCAAGCAAACCAGCCTACTCAGCCCCAAGGAAGCTCTTCTCCAGCTCAGGCTCCAAGTTCAAATTTGGAGTCCATGTTCAAGCAACTCTTAGAAGCTCAAGAAAGAAATGCTAAGAACATTGGTGATGAGTTCAAGAACATCCTTGCTAAGATTGATGGCACCTATTCTGACTTCAACAACAAGTACATGCAACTTGCCTCTCATCTCAAAGCTTTGGAGAGCCAGGTTGCTTCTATGTCTTCATCCTCCAAGAGCCCAATGGGATCTCTACCAGGAAAACCAGAGAAGAACCCTAAGGAGACTTGCAATGTTATCCTCTCCACTTCTTCAAGGATTAAGTTGAGTGATCATAAAAATGATGTTGATGAGATTGAGAGGCTAGTGCCTGGACATCAGATTGAAAATGATAAGAGACTGGTTGTGGCCACAGCTGAAGCTAGAGTTGTGAAGAGAGCTGATAAGAAGGTTCAAGGAAAGATTTTGAAGACTGATGAGCCTAAGGTCGAGACACAAGTTGAGAAGAGTGCTAACCCCAAGATGAAAGAAGTGAAGGAAGAAGACAATGAGGTTGAGCTATCACCCTATGATAAGCTCCCTTTCCCTAAAAGGTTCCTCACCAAAGGTCAGAAAAAAGTGGTCTCCAAATTCAGAAAAGACCTAAGTGATATTGGAGTCAAGCTTCCAGAGATCACCAATATGCATGCTGCTCATGTCCAAATGATGCTCATACAAGACATTCTCACCCACCAAGCTAAAGTGGCTGAGCTTTTGGACATCTCACTTCTGAAGATTGATCCACCAATCCCTCCCAAGTCCCTCCCAAAGCTTGAGTCTCAAGGGAAGTTCACCTTCTTGCTCTCTTGGTAAACTAACTATGGATGATGCCCTTGTTGATAGTGGTGCTAGTGTGAATGTCATTTCCTTTGATATGGTGAAGAGTATTGGGATTGAAAGCATGGAACCAGACACTCCTCCTCTCACCTTTGGGGATTCTTCTTCTACAACCCCACTTGGCATAATCAAGGATTTCCCCTTGAAGATTGGACCCTGCACCATACCTATTGACCTCACTGTTTTGAAGATGGCATCTGAAGAGAGAGTCCCTTTGATCCTTGGCACTCCTTTCCTCACAACAGTTGGAGCTTGCATTGACTTTCCCACCAAGAAGGTCACTCTCATGCATGTCAACAAATCTGTCTCCTATCCTCTCCAGCCTCCAATGGAATCAGACTATTGTGGGACAATCACTTGTGATGTACAATCTGTTGAGAAGCCCCAAGATGAATAGGTTGTTGGTAAGAAAGAAGGTCTTGATGGAGAGTGCTCTAAGGAGTTGTGTGATGAGCACTTGGAAAGTGCTAAAACAGGGGGGATGAGTGGAGTCTCAAAGGCCACTCATGGCAAGAAGAAGATGGTGAAAGAGCCTCATCCTCCACCTCTTGATTTGCTCTCACACACTCTCACTCTCCATCCAAAGAAGCTGATGGATGGGGCATTGAGTACAAGATCAAGCACAAGGGCAGGTCCATACCATTCTCAAGTGCTAGAGCCATCATCACTCCTCAGCTCCAAGATGACCAAATCAAGCTTCAAGAGTTTCTCTCTCAGGTCCTCACCATCACACTTGAAGGTGGGAAGGATCCTCCTTCTCACTAGTTCGAGAGACAAGGTAGTCAAGCTAAGTGACTCAAAACAAGCTCACTTGGGAGGAAGTCCCATGGTTATCCTTGTACATAACTTTGCAATTTTAATTTTTCTTTAAGTTTTTAATAAAAGTGGTTGAGGTTTTCAGGTTGAGCCAAGCACTAGAGGAGAGAAGAAATGTGATTAATCACCTGAGCCCTATGATTTCCATTTAGCAGCCTCCTCTAGTTGCTATGAACCAAGCCAGCTCCTAGCCCCGGCACCAAACACCACACCCAAACACCCTTCTTAGGTATCACTCCAACCCTTCTTGTATATACATTTATTTTTGTCTTGTTGGGGTATCTCTTTCTCTCTTACTCACATAGAGACTGTGTGATTTAAGTGTGGGGGAGGTACCAAGTATTTGATCATGTTTGCTTTGTGATTTTGAGTCTCATGCATTGCATTGTACATTCATATTTGTATAGAAAATCCAAAAAATTTTAAATTTTTGAATCATGTAGATTGCATCACTTGCATCCTTAAGATTGAGTCTAGAGCATATAAGTTGCATTCATTTGCATATGGAGCATTGCCTTGTAAAGAACTTGTTTTCACTGAATTTGGCACCCTAGTTAAGCATATCAAGTAGCTTAAGCATCTTTTGAAAAGCTTGCATGCTTTGAGCCTTGAAAAACTCTTCTTGAAACTTGCCTGCTTGCTTAATATTGGCATTGTTCTTAAGACCAGCTCCATCCTGAACTTAGACTTGAATGAACTTAATTTCTCTTGCATATGTGCATTTGTATACTTGATCATGGATCTCATACACATTTGGGTTGTCTTTCCCCATTATACCACTCTTTGTTAACCAAAATGGCACTTCCATACCCTTGAACTCTAGCCATTCTTTGAAGTCTACATTGATTTGCTTGAGTGAGGCCTTTTCTGATAGTTTGTCATGTGCAAAATCTTGAGAGTATTGGGAGCTACATGGGTTTGTTCTCATCTCTTGCTAGCATAGGGTCCTCATTTGAGCTAGCTTCTAGGATGGTGAGTGGGGTTTTTGTTCCTTGATGGTTTATATCTTGGGTTTGGAATGTAACAATGTTGAGATTGATGAACAAATGAGTATCATAAGAAAGAAGAACCCTAGGGACCTAGAATAGAAAGATAAAAAGCTCTTGATCGATGTTTTGACCTTCCGCCTTCATGTTAAAAAAAAGAGAAAAGAAAAAGAAAAAGAAAAAGAAAAAAAAAAAGAAAAAAAGAAAGAAAGAAAGATTCAAGAAGATAGTGGGGAAGGGAAAAACCAAAAGAGTTAGAGCTTAGAAAAATGAATAGAGGTCCTTAGTGGTTGAATCATGAGAAAGAGAGTTGTTCATTGGATGAGTGATGTGAGAATGTTTTTCATTTTGGGTTATTGGATGAATAAAGGGGAGTAGATCTTGTAATCACTTAGGAATTGGGTAGAATGATGAGGATGGATCCATGTATGCATTAATTGCTCCTAGTCTTAGATAAATTTTGCATAATGATCAAGCTCCTTGATTTTGAGTGATTGCCACCTTGAAATGATGCATTGAACCCCCATTATCAACCATATTAGACCATTTGATCACCTAGCCAAATGATTGAGATCATTTGCCCATATGTGAGACTTCCCCTTGTGTGTGTGTGTGTGAATCAATGTGAGGGCTGGTTAAGAGAACTTGTTGGTTGATAAGCATTGCATCTTGTGTAGAGGCAAAAGAGTCATTGATAGGTCTTGTGAAGCTAGAGCATAATAAGAAGTTTAGCTCATGCTATTTGCTATGTTTCTTTAGGATGTCAAGTTCAGTGCTATGAGTGTTTCTTTTGGCTTTGCTTCCATCCCTATGTCTCTCCTCCTTGTGTTTTGAAAAAAAAATTACGTGAGGACAAGTAAAGGTCTAGTGTGGGGGAGTTAATAGCTTGCATATTTACATGTTTTTAGCATCCATATCTTATGCATTTTGATCATATAAGTTAGGCATTAGGCATGTTTAGGTCCATTTTGCATTAATTTTTCCTTATCAGGTGTTGGAGTATGCTTTGGTGTGATTTGAGGTGTTTGGAAGACTTATGGCCCCAAAAGAGATGAAGAATCATGTTTGGCCATGAAAAGAGAAGTCAATCCATGATCTGGTCAAGACAAAGATGAGCATGGACAGAGGTCTTAGAAATGTCTCCTGCTTCTACGATTTTGTGGAGACACAGGAAATTGAGTTAGATTTCCAATGGAAGTGGTTTCAAGTCATTTGGACCTGTATTGGAGAAGTTATGATCAATTCACTTGAAGCATGTCAGGATGGCCGGGTAGAGACAGCCGGGTTCAAGCAGCCGGCCGGGAAAAGAACAGATGGATGGAAGTGGTCCAGTCCGGGATGACTGAGCCTGGGACAGGTACCCGGTCGTTTGACTTGGGCTGGAGGAGACCAGACCGGGTAGATCAGTCCGGGAAGGGACACCCGGTCGGCAGAGACGGATCAAGGGTCACCCGGATGGCTGGGATGGATGAACCGGGGAACAGAACCCGGACGGGCTGGACAGAGGCCAAGGCAAGCCTGGACCGGGGTGGCCAGACCGGGTTGGGACAGGCTGAGTCTCCCCTGACCAAATTTTAAGCTTCATTCCCATTGGTTTAGACCAATTTAGCTTAAGGACTTTTTGGTAATCTTGTTTTATGTTTCTAGGGCTTTCAAGCCACTTATAAATACTCTTGTTATCCCTAGATTGGGATTTATGTTATTTTCTTTCTAAGAACACAAACCTTTGAGAAAGTTTTATCTTTGAATCATAATCTCATCTCATCCTTGTGTTCTTGATTGTTTAATTTCATCTCTTTTCTTTCTCTACATGTTTAAGCTTAAATCTCCCATGGATTTAAGAGTAAGCATGTGGATTAGTGAGTAGATCCATTTAAGATCCATGGGTTAGGGTGATTGAGAGTGATTAAGTGTAGATCCAAGGTGCTTAGTGTTAGATATATCATTTCCTTGCATTGATTTGGTGTTCTTAAAGCTATATTTGAGTTGGCCTCTCAAACATAGAGCTATAGGCATTTCATGCCCGGAAGGTGTTCTGTGAAATGCCTGAACCAACTCATCTATGCTTTTAGCCTGCTTTGCCTAAGAGATTAGTTGTCAAAGAATCTAGGATTGCTATTAGACCCATTCTCCATGTTTGTTTTGATCATTACAGCCAAAGGGATTTGGTGTACTTGGGTGATCATTGCAAAAGAGCATTCATCTAGGGATAGAGCTTGCTTAGTTTTGTTGTCTAGGCATAAGGAATTAGATTGATTGAAAAGTTAGCATCTTGGATTGAATCTTAATCATTTGATATCAAGTCCCTATACCCATGGGTCTCAATCTCCTCATAAGAAAGAAAGTTTTACTTTTTGTTGCATTTTACTTATTGTCTTAGTTAAATAATCATCCTCCTAAATGATTGTATTTAGATTAATCATAGACTTGCATTCTCTCTGCTTTATGGTCACTTAGAACTGGTTCGACAATCTTATATACTACATCATTTGATTAGGACCCTAGAAAAGTCCTATCATCAGTCTCACCCCGGTCGTCTCACCCCGGTCTTCAGCACCTTCTTCACGACCGGGTACTCCTGGCCGGACACGTCTTGATCTCCCGTCCGGGTGCTCCTACCCGGACGCATCTCCCCGGCCGTCCAGCTGCTTCTCATCGTCCGGGTGCTCGAGTCTGGACGCATCAGCCCGGTCATCCATACGAGCTTATCCCACCTGATCCGTCCGGGTGTGTGTAGCCGGTCAAGGCTACCCGGTCTAACTCTCTTCTCTTGGTTTTACTTCTCTTCTTATAGCCAATCTTGATTCTTCACTTCTTTTTGGGTCATAAGGTTCCCAAACACCTCAAATCTCACCAAAGCATACTCCAATACCTGATAAGGACAAATGAATGCAAAATGATCCTAGACATGCCTAAACCTTAGCCTATAACTCAAAGAATGCAATAAAAAGATGGCTACAAATATGAAAATATGCAAGACATCAACTCCCCCACAGTAGTCCTTTACTTGTCCACAAGTAAACTAGTAAGGACTAAGGAGGAGAGGTTTGAAGGAGGAGACTCATAGCCAAAAGAATGCTCTTCTTAGTTCTCAACTTGATAACCTTGTATAATCATACCAACTAGCTAGAGCAAACACTTAATCCAACTCTAACTTCACAAGGCCTATCTTAACTCCTTTGATCCCTACACTTACTCATCATGAATCCACAATCCACAAATCCACTTTCTCTCTAACAATCATTAAGCAAACTCAAAAGATCTCTTGCAAATGGTCAAATGGTCCAAGTCATTTGGTTTGGTGAGAAAGGCCTTGATGCAAAATAAATCAAGAAGTTCAAAAAGGATCTTTGAAGGTGGTTTACTCTCAAAACAAAGTAGCTTTGACATTGCACATAATATATCTAAGAAATGGATCAATTCATGCATACAATGTTCAATCTCCATTGTCGTACCCTTTTCCTAAACATGAAAGCAAATTTTACTCTATTCCCCAATGCCAAGCCCCACTCTCTCTTCACTCACCCAAAGAATTCCCAAACCTTCAAGAACATTTTCTCACTTAGAACTCTTCACTTTTTTGAAGTCTACAAGGGATTTTTACACTTTTTAAACACTTGTTAGCTCATAACAACTTTTGCTAGCCCCCTTTATTCATCGCTTTTTTTTTTTCTTTTTCTTCTCTTTTTTTTTTCTTTTTCTTTCTTTTTTTTTTTATGGGGGCCAAGACTTTCATTACAAACTTGAGCTAGACTTTCATTTGTTTAACCCTAAAGACTTAATAACTTTTGAGTTCTAAGAGTCTACCATCCTTTCCTCTCTTTCTCACACTCCCAAGATCAAACTTTACAACACTCACCCCCATCCTAGAAGCTAGACAATATGAATGTCTAATCTAGCTAAAATGGAGACCAAGCATTGTCGTTCCCAATACTCTCAACATTATGCACATGTAAAGCATTCCAAAGAAGGCCTCACTCAACAAATAATGAAGGCTTGAAAGGAGGTAAGGGTTTAAGGGTGTGGAGTGCCACTTGAGTTTGTCCAAAAAGATAGGCAAAGAATGGGAGGGACTACTCAAGTGTTCTATCCATGACTTAGTACACAAGGGACCATGAGCAAGAGACTTAGAGTCTAAATATGACAGGAGAAAACTTCAAAGAGAGAGCATCAATCAATCAAATACGCTTTAGGAAGAGTTTTCAAGGCACAAAGTTTACAAGCTATCCTAAGATTGCTCAAGCTACTTACTACAATTATAAAGGTTATCACTTTAAGAACTTAGCATGAGCATCTTTACAAGGCAACTATCATCCTTGTCCCCTTATGCATGATGCAACCTATATGATGATTTTTCTCTTTTTGTTTTATGCAAGTGAATGATCTAGACTCAATCCTAATGCAACTACATGATTCTTTTTGTGCTTTTCAAATTTTTCAAATTTTTTTTTGGTTTTTCTATGCAATAACTATCTACAAGTGCATGCATATGACATAAAACACAAGACCATTAGCAACTCGACACCTCCCCCACACTTAATTAACACAGTCTCTGTGTTTGTTAAATGTGGAGAAGGGCCCAAAGAAAGAAAAATAAAACTAAATGAAATGATGAATGGTATATACAATGATAGGGTGTTGGAGTACCTCTATGGAGCGTGGGATGAGGCTGATGCCTCACCCTGAGAGTCATCTTCATCAGAAGTGGTGCTTAGGGATGGTGACTTGTTTCCGGACGCGGAAGGAGCAATGCAAGGGTTCCTCAAGCGGTGGAGAGCTTGCTTCCTGGTTCTAGGTGTAGAGGGTTCATGAAGTGGCTGAGGAGGGAGTGCATTGAGAGCATCAAGATCAAAGTCCTCAGCCTTGCAGCCAGCTACAGCTCCCCTAGCTAGGACCTCAGCCACTTTCTTCAATAACCGAGCTGAAGCTTCAGCTTGCCTCTACAGTTATTTTCAGTTCCTTGCACTGGTGGGTGAGCTTGAAAATGGTTCTATCTTGAGCTCTGTTCCACCTCTGGAGGGTGCTGATCTGGTCATGAGCTTGGCGAAGGGGCCCAAGAGGCAGGACACTGGTGCACTGCTCGAATTTGTAGCGAGGGGGACCAAAGAGATGAGCAGTGGCATGACAGGATGTCTTATAGCACCATTCTTCTCTTTCTTTTGGCCTCCTTTCCCTTGTCAAGTTAACAAGGTCCACATTGATTCAGCAATGGTCTTCTCCTTAGGGGCTGTCTTGAGTGTGGGAAGTGAAGAATGTTTCTGATCCTCAAGGCCAAGAATGTCACCAATCTCTGTGAAAGACATGGAGTACACCTCACCCTCAATCTTGAATTTAATTTCTCCCCATCCTTGCTGTGCATGCTTGGAAGAGTGAAAGGTTGCTTCTAGTGTAGCCAAGAATTGGCAAGAGACTTCCTTGTGAGTAGGGTAGGCTGCTGAGTAGAGGCTGCCCATCTTCATGTGCTCAAGCATGGCTTGAACATCATCATCAAAGTACATTTCTTGCAAGATCATCTTATGAACAAATCTGGTAGGGACCCAAACAATGTCATTCCTCAAAAGGTCGACCAGTTCAGCTTCAGTTGGTGTCTTGGACCTATCCCTCTTGTCATACTTTGATTTAGGATCAGCATGCTCATCATTAGAAGATGTCTCATCTTCTTCACCTTCACTTTCTGCAACCATTGGCTTCTTGCCTTGCTTCTTTGCTCTAGCCCTTGCCAACTTCTCTTCCTTGTTGTGCTGGTTAAGGTTTTCTACAACTTCTTGCACAGGGTCTGGTGCTCTCCTAGGTGGAGTCATAGCCCTCATAGTGTGAGCAAGGGTATGATCACTTTTGTTGTTTGTCTTCTCAATCACAAGAGCTCCCACACTAGAGTTTCTTGGTGCCTTAGCTCTCTTGGGAGGAGCCTGCATGTGAGTACCATCAGCCACACTGTCTACAATAGCTAACCTCTTTCCATCCCTCTTGGCTTGCTTGTGAGCACCAACAGCCACACTCTTATCAGCAACAACTCTCTTCCCATCTTTCTTGGCTTGTGTTTCTTCCTTAGCAGTTCCAAGGCTTGCTGGTGGCGCTCCTCTTCTGTACCAGGCTGTGAACCCAAATATTTCCCAAACTGAGCAGTGTGTCTTGCTGCACGCTCTTGCTGCACGCTCTTGCTTCTCAACTTCAAGATCAGCTTCACTCTTTCGCCCCATTGGTACCTGAAACTTTAGACCTTGGAAAAGAGTAAGCTTAAGAAGGAAAAAACTCTCAAGATGAGGAATATGATCAAAAGCATAAGAATTACAATTCCAATGATAAATTACTCACAAGAAACAAACTTTTAAGCAAAAAGGGCTTTAGAACATCCCAGAGAGTTCTCATGCTCATAAACTTTTCATTTTTTTTTATGAGCAACAAGAATCCCTAAGAATCAAAACCATTCAATTAGGCACAATCAAGCTTGAAATGGTCTAAATTGAAGTTCTCCATCAACCTAGCATCCAATCTAACCCAAGAATAACCTAAAACAAGCACTTTATGAAAAACCCCCAAATCTCATGAACCCTAATTTTTCAAAGTTCAAATTAATCTCAATTCCACCATGAAATCAACTACCCAGCATGATATATAAGCTTTCCCTAGTCTAATTTACAAGAATCTAGCAAGAAAAGGCTCAAATTTCAAGTTCAAATTTTTAGGGTTCATGAGGGTTACGAATTTGAACTTAGAGATACCATACCTTGCATTGGATGAAGGATAAAGATGAAAAGATTCAAGGAATTAGAGCTTGGGAAGGAAGGCTTGGATGTGGGAAAAAGAAATTTGTGATTTGGTTGAGATTTGACAAAGTTATGGGGATTTATGTTCTTGGAGGCTAGAGAGGATTATGATGTGAGGAAGAAGATGAAATGAGGAGAGAGAGGGTGGCTTAGGGTTTCAAAAGGTTTCTGGTTTGGGTGGATGGGTTTTTGGGTCGGTTTAGCTGGGTTTGGGTCGGTTTAGATGGGTTTAGAGATAGAAATGCTTACCTGGGTCGCGGCCGGGTCGTGGGGCTCCATCGGATCAGTACGCGGATCCTGGTGTGTGGAAGCAACACGACCGGGTTACTTTACCCGGACGGATGTCCCCGGTCCGTCTCTTGTAAGCAGCACGACCGGGTTCCTTTACCCGGACACCACGTCCCCGGTCATCCGTCCCTTGCTTCACGACCGGGTGCTTCCACCCGGACACCGCACCCCGGTCCGTTCCTGCACTTCCACGACCGGGTAGCTCACCCCAAAACGGATGTACCCGGTCCGTTCCCTTCGTCCGTTCGTCCGACTACTTCACGACCGGCTGCTTCCACCCGGACACCGCACCCCGGTCCGATCATTCATGCATGCTGCACGTCCGGGTAGGCGACCCTGGTCCACCATACCCGGTCCAAACCTCCAAACCCTTTTTTTTTAACTACTTCCATCTCAAAGCCTTATCCCACTCATTCCCAAGCTTTCACCATTCTCCAAGTGGCTTATTTGAAAAAGAAACAAATACTAATGCATATTTACAAGGATAACCATGGGACTTCCTCCCAAGTGAGCTTGTTTAAAGTCACTAGCTTGACTTTGCCTCCTTTGAGGTTAGGCAAGGGGAGCATCAGAGAGTGGGGTTGATGTCCCATCCTCCTTTGGTATTGTGGCCATGTATGCTTTGAGTCTCTGGCCATTCACTGTGAAGTCTCCACCATCCTTGTTCCAAAGCACAATGGCTCCATAAGGTCTCACTTCTTTGATCACAAATGGACCAGACCACCTTGACTTTAGCTTTCCTGGAAACAGCTTCAATCTAGAGTTGTAAAGAAGCACTTGATCTCCTGCCTTGAACTCTCTTTTGAGGATGTGCCTGTCATAGAAAGCCTTAGTCTTTTCCTTGTAGATCCTTGAGTTCTCAAAGGCATCCATCCTTATCTCATCCAGTTCATTGAGTTGAAGAAGTCTCTTCTCCTTTGCACACTTGATGTCAAAGTTTAGAAGCTTCACAGCCCACAATGCCTTGTATTCAAGCTCAACTGGCAGATGGCAAGACTTCCCATAGACAAGGTTGAAAGGAGTAGTTCCAAGAGGAGTCTTGAATGCTGTTCTATATGTCCAAAGAGCATCATCAAGCTTGGCTGACCAATCCTTCCTCTTGGTTCCTACAACCTTCTCCAATATTCCCTTGATTTGCTTGTTGGAGACCTCCACTTGGCCACTTGTTTGAGGGTGATAGGGTGTTGCAACCTTGTGTTTCACTCCATTCTTCTTGAGAAGACCCTCAAATACCTTGTTGATGAAATGTGAACCTCCATCACTTATGACCACTCTTGGAACTCCAAACCTTGGGAAGATATTGCTCTTGAACATTTTGACCACCACTCTTGAATCATTTGTAGGACTTGCTATTGCTTCCACCCACTTTGATACATAGTCCACAGCCACCAAGATGTATCTGTTGCCATAAGAAGAAGGGAAAGGTCCCATGAAGTCAATCCCCTAAACATCAAACACTTCCACTTCAAGGATTGGGTTTTGAGGCATCTCATTCCTCTTAGTAATGTTCCCCCTCCTTTGGCAAGAGTCACATCTTGAAATGAAGTCTTGTGAGTCCCTGAACATGTGTGGCCACCAGAATCCAGCTTGTAGCACCTTTGAGACAGTCTTGAATGTAGCAAAATGGACTCCATAGGAAGATCCATGGCAATGTCAGAGGATTCCTTTAACTTCTTCTTCAGCCACCACTCTTCTATAAATCTGATCTTTGCATAGGGTGTAGAGGTATGGTTCATCCCAATAGTATCTCTTCAAGTCTTTGTAGAACTTCTTCTTCTCATACCCTGCAAGCCCCAATGGTTCCTTTCCAGTGGCTAAGTAGTTAACCAAATCAGCATACCAAGGTCCCTTCTCTTCAGCTGCCTTAACCTCTTCAATCTTTTTTCCAGTCTCAATGACTGCCACCACTGACATGATGGCCATGACATGCTCCTTTCTAAGTCCCTCATCAATAGGGATTCCACCTTCAATCTTCAACCTTGACAAGTGATCAGAAACTCCATTCTCAATCCCTGGCTTGTCTCTAATCTCCAAGTCAAACTCTTGAAGCAAAAGGATCCACCTTAGTAGTCTTGGCTTGGCATCCTTCTTTGCTAAGAGGTGTCTCAAAGCTGCATGGTCAGTATACACAATGACCTTGGAACCCACCAGGTAGCTTCTGAATTTTTCAAAGGCGAAGACAATGGCCAGCATCTCTTTCTCTGTTGTGGCATACCTCATCTGTGCATCATTCAGGGTTTGGCTAGCATAATAAATCACATGAGTCTTGCCATCCTTCTTCTGTCCCAGGACATCCCCAACAGCAAAGTCACTAGCATCACACATTATCTCAAAAGGGAGGTCCCAATCAGGTGGCTGGACAATGGGGGCACTAACCAGTTCACCCTTTATCTTTTTGAAGGCTTCAAGACAATCTTCATCAAAGCTGAAAGCTGCCTCCTTGCATAGCAACTTGTCATGGGTCTAGCAACCTTTGAGAAGTCTTTGATGAATCTTCTATAGAACCCAGCATGGCCAAGGAAGCTCCTGATGTCTTTCACTGTCTTTGGTGGTGGCAAGCTCACCATCACCTCAATCTTAGCCTTATCCACTTCAATGCCCTTTTCTGAAATCTTGTGTCCAAGCACAATCCCCTCTTTGACCATGAAATGACACTTCTCCCAATTCAGCACTAGGTTGGTGTCTTCACATCTCTGTAGGACCCTGCACAATTTGGACAAACAAGCAGAAAACGAAGATCCGTAGACAGATAAATCATCCATGAATACCTCCACGATATCCTCAATGAGATCCGAGAAGATAGACATCATGCACCTTTGAAAGGTTGCTGGAGCATTACATAACCCAAATGGCATCCTTCGATAAGCAAAGGTGCCATAGGGGCATGTGAATGTTGTCTTCTCTTGATCATTAGGATGTATCTGAATACCCATCAGGAAAACAATAGAAAAGATGGTTTGCAAGTCTCTCAAGCATTTGATCAATGAATGGCAATGGAAAATGATCCTTTCTAGATGCTGAGTTGAGCTTTCTATAATCAATACACATCCTATGGCCAGTTATGGTTCTAGTTGGTATCAATTCATCCTTGTCATTTTTAACCACAGTGATACCACCTTTCTTTGAACTACATGCACAGGAGATACCCATTTAGAATCTGAAATAGGGTAGATAACACCAGCATCTAAGAGCTTAAGAATCTCCTTCTTTACAACATCCTTTAGGTTAGGATTCAGCCTTCTTTGATGCTCTATAGAAGTCATTGACTCATCCTCTAGATGTATCCCATGCATGCACAAAGAAGGTGATATCCCCTTAATATCATCTAGTGAGTACCCAATTGCCTTTCTAAACTTTTTAGTGCATTTAAAAGTTGAGAAAGCTCAAATTCAGTAAGTTCACTTCTCACAATGACAGGATATGACTCATTAGGGCCTAGAAATGCGTACCTTACACCATGGAGAAGAGGTTTTAGCTCCGCTTTTGGTGCCTTGAGCTCACTCCAATCATCTTGTTGGGTGTCCTCTTGTTGAGTGGCTGAAACAGCTTGGTGCACCTCTTGTTTTAGCTCCTCATACTGGCCTTTATCCTCAATCTTCTTGTGAGAATCCAGCATGGCCACAATAGCATCACTCTATTGGTTCTCAACCACTTGGACCTCTTTATCCACTGTCAAAGCATGCTGCAAAGGGTCCCCTATTGCCAACTCTCCAAGTGCCAATTCCTCAAGGAGCTCATCAGCAAGAGCTTCCATCTCCTCAATGTAAAACACTTGGCCTTGCACAGTTGACCTCTTCATTACCTCATTGATATCAAAATGGAGAGTGTGATCTTTCCCCAAATGAAGATCAATCTTGCCTTCCTTCACATTGATAAGGGCTCCTGCTGTGGCTAAGAATGGTCTTCCAAGGATCAAGGGGTCTCTAACTTCTTCATCCATCTCAAGAACAACAAAATCAGTAGGAATTTCACAATTTCCCACCATCACAGGGAGGTCTTCAAGGATACCAATGGGGAATTTGACTGAGCGATCAGCAAGCACCAAAGAGAGTTTGCACTTCTTGTATTGGCTGAACCCAAGCTTCTTGGCAACAGATAGAGGCATGAGACTGACACTAGCTCCCAAATCACATAGACATCTCTCAAACATCAAAGGACCAATGGCACAAGGTAGGGTAAAACAGCCTGGATCCTCTAGCTTCTTAGGGATTGTCAATCTCTGGATAATGGCACTGCACTCATGAGTAAGAACCATCATGCCTTCCATTTCCTTCTTCTTGGCAGCCACAGCATCCTTCAAGAACTTGCTGTATTGAGGGACAAGCATGAAGGCATCGATGATGGGCATTGTGACTTGAACTTCACTCATTTGCTTCTCAAAGAGTGCTTTGTACTTCTCTAAGAGTTGCTTCTTGAATCTTCCAGGAAATGGCAGCTTAGGTTCATAGGGAGGAGGAACAAAAGAAGATTCTTTTGTTGGAGTAGCAACTTCACCATGCTTTAGTGCTTTCTTCTCTTCTCCAACCTTTCCTTTACCCTTAGCTTCAAGTATCTTTTCTAGAATCTCCTCATCAACCTTCTCATCTACAATCACAACATCATCATCAATGTTGATGGCCACCCCCCCCCACTTAGTGTCTCACCATCCTTGGGGAGAGTTCTTGGGGGTAGCTCTCTACCACTCCTCAAAGTGATTACCTTCATTGGTTCCTTGGGGTTTTGCTCAGCTTTTCCTGGTAGTGTTCCTTGTTGGCGACTTGGCTGAGAGTTCATAGAAGCAAACTGATTCTCCAAAGCTCTAATCTTGTTGTTTAGCTCAGTATAGCTGTTATCAATCTTGGAGTGGACAGTCTTTAACTCATGGCCAATGTCCTTGGCTGCTCTAGCTTGACCTTCCAATAATTGTTTGAACATAGCTTCCATAGATGAATCTGAAGCTTTAGCTTGGGAGGAGCTACCTTGAGCTTGAGTAGACTGATTGCCATGATTTGTAAA
The DNA here is from genome assembly GCA_018703725.1 of Brassica juncea. NCBI lineage: Eukaryota > Viridiplantae > Streptophyta > Magnoliopsida > Brassicales > Brassicaceae > Brassica > Brassica juncea. Next base: position 16,248,344 of record CM031941.1, on the reverse strand, counting down.
ACCAGGAGGAGGATTCTGCCTAGGCTGGTAATTCCCTTGCTGAGTGTTTTGCTTGGGTTGATAGCCTCCTTGCTGGTTGTTGGGATAAGACCTTTGCTGGTAGTTGTTATACTGAAAGTTAGGCTCCTTCCTGACTTGGACCACCCACAAAGTTGATCTGCTCCTTTTTGGTTTGGTTAGCAATCAGCAAGTCTATCTTCTCTTGCAAGGATTTGATTTCCTTCTTGGTCTGGTTGTCATCAGCTCTGGTTGTTCTATCAGCTCTGTCATGTTCTCCACTATAAACTGAGTCACTCTTCACCATGTTGTCAACCAGCTCCTCAGCATCTTCTTCAGACCTGCCCAGGAAGAAACCATTGCTTGCTGTATCCAATCTTGCTCTAAACTCAGGAAGGGCACCTCTATAGAATGTGCTCAGCAAACTATCCTTTGAGAAACCATGGTGTGGGCACTTAGCTTGATACCCCTTGAACCTTTCCCATGCTTCACTAAAGCTTTCCAAGTTCTTTTGCTGGAAACTAGAGATCTCATTCCTCAGCTTGGCTGTCCTTGATGTGGAGAAGAATTTCTCCAAGAAGGCCTTCTTGCAATCATCCCAAGTAGTGATGGAATCACAAGGTAGAGATTTCTCCCATTGGCGTGCCTTGTCTCCTAGATAGAATGGAAACAACTTGAACTTGAAGGCATCTTCGGACACACCATTTGTCTTGGACAAGCCACAATAGCTATCAAACTTGTCCAAGTGATCAAATGGGTCTTCTACAGCCAATCCATGGTACTTGTTGTTCTCAATCACACTCAACAAGCCTAACTTGATCTCAAAGTTGTTAGCTTCCACAGCTGGTGCGCGGATGCCCGTCCTATTTCCATGAATGTGAGGACGGTCATAGGTGCCAATGGCTCTAGCTGGCTGCTGTGGGTGTTGTTGTTGCTGGCGCTGTGGTCCAAGGTTGTCATCTCCTTGACCATTGCCATCTTGAGGTTGATGCTGGTGATCATCCATCTCAAACCCCAACCTCTGAATGTGAGCCTGTTGCTCTTCTTCTCTTCTCCTTCTTGCTATTTCCCTCTCAAGTGTAGCTATCTCTTCAACAGTGGGAACCAGGTTAGTTGCACCCCTGCTTCTTGTGTTCATACACCTGAAAATCAAAGGAAGATGCAAAAGGAGAATCAATATCACAAGAAAAGAAAAATGATTTAGTCTCAAGCAAGTGACTAAATCCCAATGTCACAATCAACTTAGAATTTGGCAACGGCGCCAATTTGATGAAAGGACTTTTCTAAGGTCCTAATTAAATGATGTAGCATATAAGATTGTCGAACCAGTTCTAAGTGACCATGAAACAGAGGGAATGCAAGTCTATGCTTAATCAAAATGCAATCATTAAAGAGGATGATTATCAAACTAAGACAAAAAGTAAAATGTAACAAAAAGTAAAACTTTATTTCTTATGAGGAGAATGAGATCCATGGGTATAGGGACTTGATATCAAATGATTAAGATTCAATCCAAGATGCTAATTTTTCAATCAATCTAATTCCTTATGCCTAGACAACAAAACTAAGCAAGCTCTATGTGGGAACCGAAATTCGCACCGTCAAATTAAGTTGATTTGGAGGAAAGCCAAGTGAACCAAGCTTTCCCTGAAGGTCCCGGATATCTGCTGGGCCGCACACGACACAATCAGTTCGACAAAGAAAATATGAAAACGAAGTAAAAATCGTAAGAAAAAGGAATAGAGCAAAAGATTTTATTTCCGAATCCGCGTTTGAGCGTGAACAACAGGTAAGAGCCTTGGCTACGAGAGCTGTCGGCAAGTTCGCTAGTCTGATCGCCTAAGTCTATCCTAGTTGAGTCGCAGCTCGCTAGTGAAAACAGAAAAGAATGCTAAGTTGCTCTAAGTGCTCTGGACGTTTTTTGTGATCTCTCTTGCTTCTTGCTCAAAGCTCTCCTTATATACTCCTCCTATGACGGTCTATCTTCTCGCGGGCTGAGTTGGGCTTTTTCCATTTTCGTCCATCTTTGTGTTTATCGGGAAACTTGACATTTATCTTCGGAAATTTGACATTTATCTCTTATGTGAGGATAAAGATAAACCGTCATAGTTATCCTTCTTTTTCGGAAAATCGTACGTGGGCCGTTTTGGCCGCGTTGGGCCGTTTAGGCGTTTTTACGGTTTTTCGAAAGGACAGTCTTTGAAGGTCTCGGTGTTTCCGAAGGAACCTTAATTCCTTGTTTAGTCGAGGAAGTGGCGTTCTAGAGTAACCGTGATCATACCAAACCTGCGTAGATTGATCCGAACAAGCTAAGATGGGATCGAACCGGGCACGATAGGAACGAAACCGGGACGAGGGCCGTGGACTGTCGCCAGGCCGACCCGCGCGGACGGGTGCCGGCCGGTGCCATGCCGGATGCTGCTGTGTCGCCAGGCCGGCCCGCGTGGACGGGTGCCCGCCGTGCGCCAGGCGGGTGGCCCGCCGGAGCCAGGTCGGCCCGCGTAAACGGGGTGGCCGCCGGCGCGACAGGCCGGGTGCCGCCAGCGCCAGGCCAGCCCGCGTCCCGCGTGCCGCCGGCCGCCAGGCCAACCAACCCGCTCCCGGTGCCCGCCGGCGCCAGGCCGGCCTTGCGTGACGGGGTGCCCGCCGGCGCCAGGGCCCGGCCTGCGTGACGGGTGCCGCTCGGCGCCAGGCCCGGGTGCCGCCGGCGCCAGGCCGGCCCGCGTGACGGGTGGCCGCAGGCGCCAGGCCGGGTGCCAGCCGGCGCCAGGGCCAGCCGCGTCCCTGGGTGCCGCCGGCGCCATGGCCACACCCGACGTCCCGCGTGCCGCCGGCTGCCAGGGCCGGGTGCCGCCGGCGCCAGGCCGGGGTGCCGCCGGCGCCAGGCCATCCCCGTCGTCCCGCGTGCCGCCGGCGCCAGGCCCGGGGTGCCGCCAGGCGCCAGTCCAAGCCCGCGTTCCGCGTGCCGCCGGCGCCAGGCCGGGGTGCCGCCGGCGCCAGCCCGCGTCCCGCGTGCTGCTGGTGCCAGGCCGTCTTGCCGTCCGTGGGTTTGTCCGATCTTTCCCTCGTCAGTCGTTTGCGGGAAATCTTTCGAGTTTTGGGAGGGTCTCTAGTCGTAGATCTCGAGATAATTGTTTCCAACGAGATTCTGCGAGTATCGGGATTTTGAGATGGACTTAGATCTTCAGATTTTCCGTCGTCGAGGATGAGAGCAATGTGGCTCCGAGTTTTAGATATGTTAAAAGATGAATCTTTAAAACAATCGGGAAGGTTTTACGGAAGACTCATTGTAGATCTTGGACAATCCAGACATGGATTTCAAGGGACCAGGATGCTGTCATCGCCCGAGATCGTGAGACGATCGCATTGATGGGCGCCAGGACCCTCGCCGTTGGCGCCAGATGGGAGTGGACGAGCCTTCCGTGAGTTTTATCGAGCGACGACCCGTTTCTTGGATTTGATCGTCGCTTGGCTTTTCTTTCGAGGACTTTCGGGTGACGATTTCGTCATTGACCGATTTTGACCCCAACAGTTAGCCCCCCAGCTAGCTAGGAACCGTAGAGCCTGTCGGATCCTAGCTCGCGGTATAGCCGTGTGGGAAAGTGTTGAGATGTAATCGTCTGCCGAAAATCGGGGTAAATAGTGATTTTACCTCCTTTATATGGAGTAAGAAATCTCTTTCTTACTTCATCACAAGGTTTTTACTCTCTCTCTCAAGAATCCTTTCTCTCTCTTTAAGAACAATGTCTTCAAGATCCTCAAAGAGAAACTCTTCTTCCCATTCATCCTCGGATGACTCTCCTGCTCATGTAACGGTAAAGCAGGAGGAGTCGGTCGAGGAGGAAAAGAGGAATGCATATTACCGAGCCCTTGTAGGTTCGCCCCCTACACTGCCAGAGATCCCTGTTCCGAAGAGGCCTCTGAGGCAGCCCGGTGCTCCTTTTGCGCCGAGCTCGGTTTCTCGTAAATATCTCAAGGTTCTTCGAGATTTTTACCAGGTTCCTGAAGGAGTCAAATTTTGGATTCCTGTTGGTAACGAGAGTGCAAGGAATCCTCCGCAAGATTTCTTTACATGTTACGAAGCTTTCTTTACGTACTGCCGTATGTGGTTCCCAATTCCTGGTGCCATTGTTCGTGCGCTTCACCGCTTCGAACTTTCGATCAGCCAACTCAGCGTTCCTGCCTTGGAGAGTTGGCTTGGCGTACTAATTGCTAGCTACGAACTCGGGATTGATCTTGGTCCCGATGATTTCGAAGGTCTTTGGGGTACTCGGCCGACGGGGAGTGACGGTTACTATTCCATGCTGCCTAAGAAGGATATGGCCGTGATTCAGGGGACTACTTCGAATCCCAAATCGTGGCAGGAGCGTTTCTTCTTTGTTCAAATAGATGGCGAGTCTGTCGAGGAGAGCTGCCTCCATCTATTTCCGCGGGCATGGAACTTTAACCGAGGTAATATGACGAAAATTCTGTTATCTATCTCACTTTTTCGGAAGTGCGTGTCTTTGACAAAATTTTCGTTTTGTAGGGAACAACCCTACCGCGCATTTGCCTGGTAACGTTTTCGTCAAGAGAGATCTTCTTCGTCAAAGGCCGTTTTTCTGGAAATCCTTCACCCTCGAACGGATCCGAGATGCGGTTAACCTTTATCGGTCCCGGGGTTCTGTTCCGTCGTACGACGCCGAACCTGTTACCGTGGTTCCTTCTCGGAGGCGCAGACAGAGGTCTCGTACGGGGAAGGAAATCGACGATGGGGAAGGCTCGAAAAACCCTTCACCGTTGGGAGAAAAACCTAGTTTTGTTCCAACGGAAAAAGATGGAGCCAGCGGTTTTCCACCTATCAACTTCTTTGATGGCCTTCCTCCGGAGTTTACTACTGATGAGTCGCTGGAGGATGAGGAGAAACAACGGGTTTTTGCCGAGGGCTCCCAACGTGTCAACGAGGTTTGGCCCTTCGAACTTCTTTAACCTTGCGTTTGAATCCGTATATAAGCATGCTTGCTGATCTTGAGTTTCATGCAGGGACTAAGAGTGTTTAGCGAGGCGCTTGACTCGAGTTTCCGCAAATCCAGGATTGCTAACTTCAAGACCACAGAAGTGGAGCGAGAGCTTTTCCGGTTCCGTCAAGAGGTGAAGGCACAGAACGCGAAGCAAGCTGAGCTTCACGCTCGGGCTCTCGTACGGGCGGAAAGGAGAGGAAGAAGGATGGTCGCAGCGGAGGTGGCAAGACGGGCGGAATCGTTTGCTGCTGAGTTTCAATGCTTTAAAGAAGCTCATGAGTTTGTTGGTGATTTCCGCGAGTGCCGCGGTTCGGTCGTAAATCTTTACAAGTCTCAGAACCCAGATTTCTCTTTCGATTCCGAGATCGCTGAAATGAAGGATTTCATGGCCGAGTGTGCTCATGCTGAGTCCTTGGTTCCTCCGGTAGAAGAAAGAGTCCGGAGACTATGGGAACCTATCGAGGTTTCCGAGGATACGGTGGAGGTCGGAGCCGATGAGAACACCGAGAATGGTGGGAATGCTCGAGGTGTGAATGAAGAAGTGGACCAGCCTGCTAGTTCATTTGGGATTTCTGCATCCGGATTTCTCAACGTTGACTTCCTTCTATGAATTGAATTTTCTGGCCGTGTGTGGCCGTTTTTAGTAATTTTATCCTGCGACCGTTGGAGGTTGCATTCTCATGTTTTCGGGACTGGCCGTTGGTGGCTTTGAATCCTGCCGTCTTTTGCGGCTTTTATGAATATGAAAATTTGCGAGATTTCGTCTTTTGTTTTGATTTATACTTTCGTCAAGTGTAGAGGGAAGGATGCGAGTAGTCACTTCGTATCCTAACTCTTTTTTTGTCGCTTGGTCCGTATGCTACTTTTTAGCGAGCGTTTTTAGGTGTAAGCGATAAGAGACATGTTTTGGGATCTCGTATACGATACTATGTCTGTGAGATGTCAAGATCCAGCAAGACTGGGTTTAGGGCAAGACCTAGGTTTACTCTCAGCTTTGAGGCTGTGCGATGACTGATCGGCTTTCGTTTTGCCTGTTAGTGATTTCTTCCTGATTCTTTTCGTTTAAAGTCCGCGACTAGTCGCCGGCTTATATGACTTGTGTTAAAAGAATCGAGCTATCTTCGGAATATATCCGAGACGCTAAACCAAAATTTTGGGTTTCTTGTATAGCGCGCTATGATATCCTTGTCGGATGTAAGAGGACCTTTGTAGGTCTGACTACGATTTTGTATTGAGTGAAACGTTTCTTATGAGCGTCCGTCGGGGCCAATCGACGGGCGTGAGTTTATTTTTAAGTCGCTGGTGGACTGTCTTTTGCGGATAATACGAGTTTTGTTATCTTTTTAAGAAGTTGCGACGTCTCGCGTTTCTTTTGAAGATATGATTTTCGTTTTTCCGGGGCGTTGATGCGTTTAAGTAAGCATGAAAGATAGAAAGAATTTTATTAAAAAATTTCGAGAAATTTAAAGTACATATGCGGATTTTTCGCGTTTTTGTGGGAGTATAGGAGTATACGCACCCAGTCCCCCCCCCCTTTTGGTGAGGGGGATAGCTGAACTCGTCGGGTTTCGACGAGCTGCCTACGTACCTCTTTCGAGGATCAAGCCATCTCGTAGTTCTGATAGTTGCTGCGGACGTTTTTACTCCCCGTGCGTCGCCGTTCCGATCGTGCTGGTCGGATCAGTGGTGTGTGCGGGGGTCGAGCTGTCCGGTCCTACGGCGGTGGATTCAGAGGCTTTGTCGCCTTCTTGAATCGTTGCCTGTTCGGATGATTCTGGATCATCTTTCCTCGAGTCTTCGGGAATGTTGTGTGATTCCTTTGCTCGTTTTGAGTTGACCGCATGGGCGTTCCGATCTTTTCGCAGTTTGAACTCGGCTAGGTAACAGAGTCTCGACTGTTTCTGGCTACCCCAGATGGCCGCGGTTCCGGTCGGAGTCGGGAACTTGATACCGAGGTGGTATGTGGACGGTACTGCCTTCATGGAGTTGATCCATGGGGTTCCCATGATGGCGTTGTAGATGGCCGGGTTGTCGACTACTGCAAACTCGACGATCTTTGTAACTTCCTTCGCCATGACTGGGAGTTTAATTTTCCCGAGGGTCATGGTAGTGACGCCCGAGAACCCCGTCAACGGTTTTGGCTCAGGGATGACTTCCCCAAGTGGGATCTTCATCCTGTAGAGGGTGTCGCGGAAGATGACGTTGACCGTGCTTCCAGTATCGACGAGAATGCGGCCGACTTCGAGATCCTGGATGACCAGGTCGATTACCAAAGGGTCGCAGTGAGGTTTGTCGATTCCGACGGTCTCGTGTTCCTCGAAAGCGATTGTGTGGTTAGGAACATCGCTGTCCGGGAACCAGTTGGAACTGGTCTCGGCTTTTCGCCCGTAGGCTTTTATCGATGAGACAGAGTCCTGGTAGAACTGTGATCCTCCGATGATCATGTTTACCCTCTGGCGACTGCTGTTGTTCCCTTGGTCGTCCTGTCTTCTTCCGCGCTTTTCCCCTGATTGGTTTTCGGTCGCGCGGTATTCGGAGGCAGTTTTGTTAGTCTTTGGGCGGTCGGAGTCCAGGAGCAAGTCCTTTATACTCTTGACTTTTGATAGCTCGCCGGTGAGGAGTTTTGCGGCGAGCCGGGCGCCGAGAACCTTGCAGTTCGCAGTGGAGTGGCCTCTGGTCTCGTGGAACTCTCAGTAGGAGTTTCCGGAGGTTTTGCCCTGCTCCGAGTTGATGGCGTAGTTATGCTCGCCTTGGACGTCTTCCCCTTCGTGATGGACGTATTTGTCGTTACGAGAGGGTTTCTTCTTGGACGCGGTTTTCTGCGGTCCGTGCTTCTGCGATAGAAGCTTCATCTCTTCTTCCATGATGATGAAGTCTGTTGCCTTGTGGAGAGTATCCTGGATTGTCCGCGGCTTTTCCAGTAGTATCCACTTTCGGAACTTAGACTTGTACCAGAGAGTTTTTCTCAGGGCGTCGATTGCGACATTGTCGCTGATGCCCGTTACTCTGGCCATCACCAGTTTGAACCTTCGCATGAAGTCGCGGAGTGACTCGTCTTCCTTCTGAGCTAGACTCCATAGATCCACGTCGGACGTTTCTCTATCCATGAACATGGAGTACTGTTTGAGAAACGCCGAGGCCAGTTGGCGGAAACTTCCGATGGAGTTCCTTTTGAGCCGGGAGAACCACTCGAGCGCAGCACCCTTGAGGTGCTCGACGAAGAGAAGATAATGACCTGCGTCCCGTTCGCGCTCCGGGAGTTTGCACCTACCCATTGCGATCTGGAAGGACTGCAGGTGCGACTTAGGATCCGTCGTACCGTCATAGATCGGGATTTTGATCTTCCCTGGGTCTGAGATGCGTGTTTCCGTGATCCGAGTGGTGAACGGTGTTTTCCGTGCTTCCTCGAGAAGTCTATCGATCTCGGGGGCGGAACTGGTCGCCTGATGGATCTGCGATTTTACCGCTTTCACTTCAGCCACGGTCTTTTTGAGAGATTCACGGAGATCATGGATCTCGCTATTGCCGCCGGCGTTCCTCCGAACCTGTCGACGCTGGTCGCGATAGATCCGAGTTTGATCTTCCGCGAGTTCTTCCTGCTCCATCCAGTAGAGTTCTTCTTCCTCTTCTGTCATGGGCCTATCGAAGGATACCGTCTGCCGAGCGGACTGGCTTCGGGTTCTCCTGGGGTGGATGTCAGCGTCTTCATCGGAAGGATCCGATCGGTCGCTGACATCTAGATCGATGCGCTCGACGTCGCTTTCCTTGTTTCCCGCAGCCGGGAGCGGAAGGTCCTGCGAGGTCGTTTGCTGTCCTCTCGGAGCCGTTTCCTCGGGAGTGGGCTCTTTCGGGGCATCTTTCTCTCGTGCTTCGGGAGATCCGAAGTCGAGTCTCCTGCCGCGGCGTGCCTTGGTGGATCCGCGCGGCAACTTGCTCCTCGCAGTTAAGGTATCGACCTGTTTTGCGAGCGAGGTTATCAGCTTGTCCTGTTGTTCCGCCCGCGCCTGGGCGGAAGTAAACAGTTCCTTCATCTGCTTGAGCGCCTCAGTGTTTGCATCAGCAGTGACTGTGGACGCGTCTCCGGCTGGAGTCTTCTCAGCGTTGGCATCGACGGGTGTGCCGTCTAGCGCTGGCTGATCCTTGGTGGCGTCGGCTGACATGATCGAGCGTGTGCAGTTGCGAGATAGATAGATCCGTAACCTCCCCTCCTTCTAGCGCCAAACTGTGGGAACCGAAATTCGCACCGTCAAATTAAGGTAATTTGGAGGAAAGCCAAGTGAACCAAGCTTTCCCTGAAGGTCCCGGATATCTGCTGGGCCGCACACGACACAATCAGTTCGACAAAGAAAATATGAAAACGAAGTAAAAATCGTAAGAAAAAGGAATAGAGCAAAAGATTTTATTTCCGAATCCGCGTTTGAGCGTGAACAACAGGTAAGAGCCTTGGCTACGAGAGCTGTCGGCAAGTTCGCTAGTCTGATCGCCTAAGTCTATCCTAGTTGAGTCGCAGCTCGCTAGTGAAAACAGAAAAGAATGCTAAGTTGCTCTAAGTGCTCTGGACGTTTTTTGTGATCTCTCTTACTTCTTGCTCAAAGCTCTCCTTATATACTCCTCCTATGACGGTCTATCTTCTCGCGGGCTGAGTTGGGCTTTTTCCATTTTCGTCCATCTTTGTGTTTATCGGGAAACTTGACATTTATCTTCGGAAATTTGACATTTATCTCTTATGTGAGGATAAAGATAAACCGTCATAGTTATCCTTCTTTTTCGGAAAATCGTACGTGGGCCGTTTTGGCCGCGTTGGGCCGTTTAGGCGTTTTTACGGTTTTTCGAAAGGACAGTCTTTGAAGGTCTCGGTGTTTCCGAAGGAACCTTAATTCCTTGTTTAGTCGAGGAAGTGGCGTTCTAGAGTAACCGTGATCATACCAAACCTGCGTAGATTGATCCGAACAAGCTAAGATGGGATCGAACCGGGCACGATAGGAACGAAACCGGGACGAGGGCCGTGGACTGTCGCCAGGCCGACCCGCGCGACGGGTGCCGCCGGTGCCAGGCCGGATGCCGGCGGCGCCAGGCCGGGTGCCGCCGGCGCCAGGTCCGGGTGCCGCCGGCGCCAGGTCGGCCCGCGTGACGGGTGCCCGCCGGCGCCAGGCCGGGTGCCTCCGGCGCCAGGCCAGCCCGCATCCCGCGTGCCGCCGGCGCCAGGCCAACCCGCGTCCCGGGTGCCCGCCGGCGCAGGCCGGCCTGCGTGACGGGTGCCGCCGCCGGCGCCAGGCCGGGTGCCCGCCGGCGCCAGGCCGGGTGCCGCCGGCGCCAAGGCCAGCCCGGCGTCCCTGGGTTGCCGCCGGACGCCAGGCCAAACCCGCGTCCCTCGTGCCGCCGGCGCCAGGCCGGGTGCCGCCGGCGCCAGGCCAGCCCGCGTCCCGCGTGCCGCCGGCGCCAGGCCGGGGGCCGCCCGGCGCCAGGCCGGGGTGCCGCCGGCCGCAGGCCAGCCCGCGTCCCCGCGTGCCGCCGGCGCCAGGCCGGGGTGCCGCCAGCGCCAGGCCAGCCCGCGTCCCGCGTGCCGCCGGCGCCAGGCCGGGGTGCCGCCGGCGCCAGGCCAGCCCGCGTTCCGCGTGCCGCCGGCGCCAGGCCGGGGTGCCGCCGGCGCCAGCCCGCGTCCCGCGTGCTGCTGGTGTCAGGCCGTCTTGCCGTCCGTGGGTTTGTCCGATCTTTCCCTCGTCAGTCGTTTGCGGGAAATCTTTCGAGTTTTGGGAGGGTCTCTAGTCGTAGATCTCGAGATAATTGTTTCCAACGAGATTCTGCGAGTATCGGGATTTTGAGATGGACTTAGATCTTCAGATTTTCCGTCGTCGAGGATGAGAGCAATGTGGCTCCGAGTTTTAGATATGTTAAAAGATGAATCTTTAAAACAATCGGGAAGGTTTTACGGAAGACTCATTGTAGATCTTGGACAATCCAGACATGGATTTCAAGGGACCAGGATGCTGTCATCGCCCGAGATCGTGAGACGATCGCATTGATGGGCGCCAGGACCCTCGCCGTTGGCGCCAGATGGGAGTGGACGAGCCTTCCGTGAGTTTTATCGAGCGACGACCCGTTTCTTGGATTTGATCGTCGCTTGGCTTTTCTTTCGAGGACTTTCGGGTGACGATTTCGTCATTGACCGATTTTGACCCCAACACTCTATCCCTAGATGAATGCTCTTTTGCAATGATTACCCAAGTACACCAAATCCCTTTGGCTGTAATGATCAAAGCAAACATGGAGAATGAGTCTAATAGCAATCCTAGCTTCTTTGACAACTAATCCCTTAAGCAAAGCAAGCTAAAAGCATAGATGATTTGGTTCAGGCATTTCATAGAACACCTTCCGGGCATGAAATGCCTATGACTCTATGTTTGAGAGGCCAACTCAAATATAGCTTTAAGAACACCAAATCAATGCAAGGAAAGGATAGATCTAACACTAAACACCTTGGATCTACACTTAATCACTCTCAATCACCCTAACCCATGGATCTTAAATGGATCTACTCACTAATCCACATGCTTACTCTTAAATCCATGAGAGATTCAAGCTTAAACATATAGAGAAAGAAAGGAGATGAAATCAAGCAATCAAGAACACAAAGATAAGATGAGATTATAAATCAAAGATGAAACTTTACTCAAGAGGTTTATGTGTTCTTAGATAGAAAGTAACATCAATCCCACATTAGGGATAACAAGGGTACTTATAGTTAGACTTAAAAGCCCTAGAAACATAGAATAAGAATACTAAAAAGTCCTTAAGCTAAATGGGTCTAAACCAATGGGAATGAAGCATAAAATTCGGCCAGGGTAGCATCAACATCATCCAACCCGGTCCAGGTTACCCGGCTGTCCAGCTGGCTGTGTTCTTTGCTCCGTCCGGGTTCCAGGCCGTCCGTCTCACCCCGGTCGTCTCACCCCGGTCTTCAGCACCTTCTTCACGACCGGGTACTCCTCGCCGGACAGGCCACCCCGGTCTTCCTCGGTCTGGACGCATCATGTTCTCCCGTCCGGGTGCTCGTACCGGGACGCGTCTCCCCGGCCGTCCTTCAGTCTGGACACGTCTTGATCTCCCGTCCGGGTGCTCCTACCCGGACGCATCTCCCCGGCCGTCCAGCTGCTTCTCATCGTCCGGGTGCTCGAGTCTGGGCGCATCAGCCCGGTCATCCGTACGAGCTGATCCCACCTGATCCGTCCGGGTGTGTGTAGCCGGTCAAGGCTACTCGGTCCAACTCTCTTCTCTTGGTTTTACTTCTCTTCTTATAGCCAATCTTGATTCTTCACTTCTTTTTGGGTCATAATGTTCCCAAACACCTCAAATCTCACCAAAGCATACTCCAACACCTGATAAGGACAAATGAATGCAAAATGATCCTAGACATGCCTAAACCTTAGCCTATAACTCAAAGAATGCAATAAAAAGATGGCTAAAAATATGAAAATATGCAAGACATCACTGCTCGCCGGCGAGCTCCACCGAGACAAGGGTGAGCTCGCCCGGCGAGCGCGGGCCAGCCCGCCGGCGAGCTCGACCATGGCAAGGGTGAGCTCGCCCGGCGAGCGCGGGACAGCTCGCCGAAGAGCTCGACCATGGCAAGGGCGAGCTCGCCCGGCGAGCACGGGCCAATTCGCCGGCGAACTCGACCATAGTGAGGGGCAGCTCGCCGGCGAGCTCAACCAAGGCGCGGGTCAGCTCGCCCGACGAGCACGACCGTGCTACGGGTCTACTCGCCGGCGAGCGTGACCGTGGCATGGGTCAGCTCGCCCGGCGAGTACAACCCCGTCATGGGTCAGCTCGCCAGGTGAGCTCGGCCAAGGCACTGGTGAGCTCGCCCAGCGAGCACGATCAACCTTTCAGCGATTATTCCTGAACCCAGTTTTATCTCGTGACCATGGGTCTTCGTCCAAAATTTCCATAACTCAATCCTCAGGTCCACGGATATAACATCGACATTCCGTCTAGAAATATCTTCAAAAGCTTTCGGGAAATTGGGAAGGTTAAGTCTCTCGAACGGTTTCCCACTCTTCGTGGTAGGACGGGTTACGATTAATTCAACATCAACCACCTCGGCTGTACGAAGAGACGAGTTTCCGTTAGAAGGATCATACCTATGCCAACGGACACTTCGCGAGTAAAAACGCTTAAGTCTCAATACGGTCCAAAGAGGGTCCGAATTGCAGACGACGGCCCACCTACGATCCAAAGAGACTTGAGCCCAAAGATTAGGACGACGGTTTATCTCATTCGCGGAAAGAGATAAATGTCAAGTTTCCGCGAAGATAAATGTCAAATTTCCGCGAAGATAAATGTTAAGTTTCGAAGATAATCATGAAGGAAAATGGAAAAGCCTGCTCACCGAAAAATCCGGCCCGAGAGGAGGTAGACCGACCTAAAAGGAGGAGTATATAAAGAGGACTTGGGACGAAGAGAGAAAGGAGAGCTTTCTCAAAGCGAACTTAGCACTTAGAGCAAATTAGGCATTTTTCCGTTTTTACTATCGAGCTGCGACTCAACTAGGTTAGAAATTAGGTTGCTAGACTAGCGAACTTGCCGACAGCTCTCGTAGCCAAGGCTCTTACCTGTTGTTCACGCTCAAACGCGGATTCAGAAATAAGATCCTTTTGCTCTCTTTTTTTTTCTCTTACGAATTTATACCTTAATATTTTCGTCATATTGATTGTGTTGTGTGTGGCCCAGCAGATAGCCGTGACCTTTAGGGGAAACTAGGTTTACTTGGTTTTCCTCCGATCGACTGAAACTCGACGGTGTGAATTTTGGTTCCCACAATTTGGCGCTAGAAGGAGGGGATACGGATCTATCTTTCACGCAACCAGGCACGCTCAGTCAGATATGACTATCAACACTGATAAAGACAAACAGGCGCCCGACGGGCCTCCCGTCGATCCCAGTGTCAATCTAACTCCAGCTGGAAACATGTCGACGGTAACTACTGACGCCGCGGCATTAGCCCGGATCTAAGAACTGTTCGCCTCTGCTCAGAAAAACTCGGACGAACAGGATAAACCCTTTTCCTCTTTCGCAAAACAGGTGGAGACCTTAACTGCGAAGGATATGAGTAAAATCCCGCGCGGCACTACCAGGACCCGCGGCGGCTGATGACTCAACTTCGAGACTCCAAACGACCAGGCCGCACGGGCGGACAGAGCTTCCTCGGGTAAAAACCCTAGAGAAGCGGCCCCGTCCGATGCACAGCCGGTCGTCGAGAAACTTCCACCTCCTCCCGAGAGCGACGAAGGAGCCGACATTGAACGCATCGATCTGGACATAAGCGACCAGTCCGATGGCACGGACCAATATGCGGATATCCACCCAAGAAGAACGCGAAGCCAGTCCGCTCGGCAGAACGCGTCTCTCGAAAAACCCATGACGGAGGAAGAAGAAAACCTCTATTGGGTGGAACAGGATGAGCTGGCTGAAAAAAAAAGCCAGAATCCACCGGAGCCAGCGTCGGCAGACTCGAAGGGCATCTGGGAGTCCCAGTGAGATCCACGACCTCCGCGACTACATTGCGAAAACCGCGGCAGAAGTCAAAGCGGTGAAATCTCAGATTCACCACGCGACGAGCGCTGCGCCCGAAATTGACAGACTACTCGAGGAAGCACGCAAGACTCCTTTCACCGCCCGGATCACGGAAACCCGCATCTTGGATCCAGGGAAGATAAAAATTCATGTCTACGATGGCACCTCCGACCAGAAGGCACATCTGCAGTCGTTCCAGATCGTGATGGGAAGATGCAAACTCAAGGAACACGAAAAGATGCCGGCTACTGCCTCCTCTTCGTCGAAAACCTCAAAGGAGCTGCGCTCGAATGGTTTTCTCGCCTAAAGCGAAACTCTATCGGAAGCTTTCGCCAACTCGCTTCGGAGTTCCTCAAACAGTACTCCATGTTCATGGACAGGGAGACCTCGGACGTCGATCTCTGGAGTCTATCTCAAAGGGAGGACGAGCCACTCCGCGATTTCATGAACATATTCAAGCTAGTAATGGCAAGAGTCACTGGAATCAGCGACAAAGTAGCAGTCGACGCTCTGCGGAAAACTCTCTGGTACCGATCTAAACTCCGACAGTGGATATCTCTCGAAAAACCAAGAACGATCCAGGACGCTCTGCACAAGGCAACAGATTTCGTCATAATGGAGGAAGAGATGAAAATCCTCTCCCAGAAACACAACCCGCAGAAAACGTCCGCAAAATGGAAGAGTTCTCGTAACGATAAGTACATCCACCACGAAGGGGAAGATCTCCAAGGCGAGCACAATTACGCCATCAATTCCGAACAAGGGAAGACCTCCGGGAACACTTGGACCAGGAACCAGTTCAAGGATAACTCCTACTGCGATTTCCACCAGACTAGAGGGCATTCTACTATGAACTGCAAAGTTCTCGGCGCGAGGCTCGCCGCGAAACTCCTCGCCGGCAAACTCTCGAAGGTTACAAGCATAAAAGATCTTATCTTGGATTCCGATCGGCCTCCCAAAACTGACAAAGAGACTCCCGAAAGGGACGCACGCGAAAATCAGTCGGGCGAGAAACGCGGAAGAAGACAAGACAACCAAGGAAACAACAGTAACCGTCGAAGGGTCAACATAATCATCGGAGGATCACAATTCTATCACGATTCGGTCTCTTAAATCAAGGCTTACGGACGAAAGGCTGAGACGAGCTCTAACTGGGAAAATCGGTCCCCTACCAATGACATACCGAACGAGACAATCACCTTCGAAGAACATGAAACCATCGGCATCGACAAACCGCACTGTGACCCGCTAGTCATCGATTTGGTGATCCAAGACCTCGAAGTTGCCAGGATCCTTGTCGACACAGGAAGCACGGTCAATGTCATCTACCGCGATACGCTTCGAAGAATGAGTATCGAACTCGGGGAAGTCGTCCCGGAACCAAAACCTCTCACAGGTTTCTCGGGTACGATGTCAATGACCCTCGGATCTATCAAACTTCCCGTGATGGCAAAAGATGTGACAAAAATTGTCGACTTCATGGTAGTCGACACTCCTGCCATCTATAACGTCCTCATGGGAACCCCCTGGATCAATGCCATGAAATCAGTACCATCGACTTACCTTCTCGGCATCAAATTCCCAACCCTGAGCGGAACATCAGTAATCTGGGGATGCCAAAAACAGTCGAGGCTCTGCTACTTGGCCGAACATAAACTTCGGCTAACTCGGAACACCCCAGCGGTCAACCCGAAGAAATCAAAGAAAACTCAGGACTCCTACCAGAGCTCCGCAAAAAGCAATCCGGAACCACCGGATCAGGCAACGACTCGGGATGACAGCATCATCCCCGAATCCATCACCTCACCAGCGGACGACCCTACTCCGGAAACGATCGTCGTCCCAGCTTCGGTCCCAGTAGCTGAAGCAACTAAGGGGACCCCCTCCAGCGAGTAGGAACAACCGCGGAAACTAGCAGAACTACGAGATGGCTCAATCCTCGAAAGAGGTACGTAGGCAGCTTGTCCTATTGACAAGTTCAGCTATCCCCCTCTCCAAAAAGGGGGTGGGGAGTGGGTACGTATACTCATATACTCCCATAAACTTCGAAATATCCGTGCTTGTACTCGAAATTTTCGAAAGTTTTTAATAAAATTTCTTTTTTCCGATCTCACGAATCACTCGCAATAAGCCCCTACACCGTCCAAACAATCCTTGGACGAAAAACAGTTCCTGTTTTAAACAGCCGCGGTCAAGCAAGACCTAAAATGCACACGTCTTCTCCAAAAAGAGAGAAGATCGAAACCACCTTGTAAAAAGATATATCTTTAGGGAAAAGCGAGACGTCGCAAACAATCCGCGAAAGATCTTATCTAAGCTCACAGTCCATCCGCGACTTTAAAGATGATGATCGTTCTTTGGCCCCGACGAACATACCTGAAAAACGTTCTCCAAAAGAGAACTCGTAGTCAAACTTTTCATAAAAGTAAAGGTTCTCTTACATCCGGCAAGGATATCATAGCGCGCTATACAAAAAATCCAAAATTTTGGTCAGCATTCCAGACAGACTCTGGAAGATGCTCGGTTCTTCCCAAACAAGTCGTATAAGCCGGCATCGAGCTGCAGACTTTAAAACAGAAAGAACCAGGTAGAAATTGCCAACAGGCAAAACGAAAGCCGATTAGTCATCGCATAGCCTTAGTGCCGAAAGTAAACCTAGGTCTTGCCCTAAACCCAGTCCTACTGGTCAACAAACATCACTAGACATGGTACAAAAAATATCTCGTCGCCCACGTCTATAACGCTCACACGAAAACTTCGTAGAAACTCAAAAGCATTCGCGAATGTTTTTATCTCGAAAACAGCCAGCAGACAAGCGACAAAATACGAGTCCAGATACGAAGTGACTACTCGCATCTCAACCTCGATACTTGACAGAGGAATAAACTAAAAATATTCGTTATTTATGTACTAGGATCCACAAAACGGCTGGGATTCAAAAGCCACCTACGGCCAGTCCCACAAATAAAGTCAAATGGCCCCGTAAGGCCATAGCACACTCATATAAACGGCCACACTCGGCCTAAAAACTCAGCGATACAAATAAAAGATAAGGGAAATCTATCCCAACAATCCTCAATAGTCCAAATCTAGATACCCAGACATCGAAATGCCAAACGAGTTCGCGGGCTGATCGACCTCTCCCTCTCCATCCGCATCTCCGGCACCTTCATCGCCAACACCGGCTCCCACTTCCGCCGTGTCCTCCGAGACCTCGATGGGATCCTAAAGCTGTTGGACCCTTCCTTCGATCGGAGGAACCAGGGATTCAGCATGGGCGCACCCGTCTATAAGGCCCGACATCTCAGCGACCTCAGCAGGAACGGAGAACTCCTGGTTCTGCGACTTGTAGAGGGTGGCAACCGAGCCACGGCACTCACGAAAATTGCCTACGAATTTCTGAGCATCCTTAAAGCTCTCGAATTCGGTGGCAAACAAAGCGGCCCTCCGTTTCATCTCGGCGACAATCGTCCTCTTTCCTTTCTTCTCCGCACGAACAAGGGCTCGAGAATGGAGCTCAGCCTGTCTCTGGCTCTGTTCCTCGACCTCCTTACGAAACCGAAAGAGTTCTCTTTCAGCCTCCTCAGCTTTAAAGTGAGAGATGCACGATTCCAGGAAACTCCTGTCAAGCGCCGCGTTAAACACCCTCATCCCCTGCATGAACTTAAGATTAAATATATATATATATATATATATATATATATATATCAAAATTCAGATCAAAGTCCAAAGGATAAACCTCGTTGATTAAACGAGAACCTTCAGCGACCCCTTTCCTCCTCGACTCTTCGTTCAGCGACTCATGAGTAGTAAAACCGGGAGGAAGGTCAGCAAAAAAATCGCTAGGAAGGGGAAACTCGTTGGCTCCGCTCTTTTCCCCTGGAGTGAAAATAGGTTTCCATCCTGGCAGCGAAGGATCTCCCGAGACGTTCTCGGAGGAAACTTATTTTCCTTTCCGAGACCTGTTTCTCCGCCTCTGAGCGGGCAAGACATCAGCAACCGGTACTGCATCATACGGAACGTCAAGGGGCTGGGAGACGGCTCGAGATCGATGGAGCTCGTCGCACTTCGAATCCGTTCAACGGTAAAGGAATTCCAGAAGAATGGTCTGCTACGGAGAAGATCTCGCTTGGCAAAAAGATCGGCAGGAGTTGGCGGAAGGATCCTGTTCGCTGCAAGATAAAAAAAAAATCAAAATCAAAAAACCATCGTCACATGAAAAAACGTCACTAGTCGTATTACCGCGTTTGAAGTTCCACTCCCGACGGAATAGGTGGAAATAGCTCTCCTCGACGGATTCCCCATCTATTCGAACAAAGAAAAAGCGCTCGAACCATGTCTTGGGGTGCGAAGTGTGCCCCTGAATTATAGCCATGTTTTTCTTTGGTGCCATGCGGAACGAACCGTCAATTCCCGTTGGTCTCGTAGCCCAAAGGCCCTCGAAGTCGCCAGGGTTAAGGTGCATCCCTAACTCGTAACTCGCGATCAACACTCCAAGCCAATGCTGTAAGGCCGGAACGTTCAGCTGGCTGATCGAAAGCTCGAAGCGGTGAAGCGTGCGAACAATGGTGCCAGGGATCGGGAACCACATGCGGCAATACGACAGAAAGGCTTCATAGCAAGTGAAGAAACCTTCCAGAGGATTCCTCGCGCTCTCATTGCCACTCGGAATCCAAAAAACGACTTCACTTGGGACCTGGTAAAAATTCCAAAGAGTCGCAAGGTAGCGGGGACAAACCATGCTCGGCGTGAGAGTGCATTCGGTGACCTCACAGGCCTCTTAGGGATTGGAATATCTTGCAGAGAAGGGAGCGAGCCGCAAAGAGCTTTGTAGTACGCACCCTTTGCGTCTTCATCGACTCCAAACTCTTCCTTCGGAGTGATCACCTCATTAGCAGAAGAGTCGTCCAAAGATGAATGTGAGGAAGAGTGCCTCTTTGAAGATTGATATCACTCAAATTACCCTAAGGAGTGACTTTACTCTCTCAAATAAGAGGTTCAGTTGTAGTACTTAGGGATCGAATCCAAAGAGAGCTAGTGTACAAATAAGATGCAATCTTAATGACTATGCTAGAGTGAAAATAGTTTAAAGTAAAGTGCAGGTTTGCTGAGTAAGGATGAGATTACTCAGTTGAAAGGATTTGGTTTTGAGAACAATAAAGAAAAGTAGTTAGATCCAGGGTAAGTATTCAGGAATTCAGGATTATAGATACTATAAAGGCTAACAAGTTGCTTGCATGATATGTCAGAGCTCAACACTTATTAAATGAATCCATCAGCTCTCGCAATATTTAGACCATCTATTACTTAGATGCTAAATGGTGTTGCGGTCGGCTACTCTGCCGCTGGTATCGCTCGATAGTTCGATAGGAATATCGACCGAAACACCTCTAGCTACGTCGATCGATTACTCTATAGGAGTATCGATCGATACGGCTCTAAGCAAGCTTTATGCGCGAGTTGATACAATGCTCACCATGATCTTAGATCAGCTTTTGCATATCTCAAGAGGATCATAGCATGTTTAGGATGTTGTCAGGTATTGCATGTAATGAACAATGCAATCCAAGTTCATGTTCTAGGTAGCTAAGCTAGAAAAAGCATTAGTGAACAATCCTAACAATAAATATCACAACTATAGCAATTATAGGCTGGGGCTAATCCCTCATATCCTATTTTAAACCCTAAATCTAACAAGTGAATCTACTCAGACATGGCTAAGTAGCTCATAGCAACAAGGTAATAATAGAAGTTCATAGACCTATTAGAGGATGAACACTTAGGTTCCAATCACAAATATCTTTGGATCTCTCCTCTAAGTCTAGAATTCTATAACCTTTGTTAACAAATAAAGAACTGAAAGAAATAGTAGAAGTAGAAGAAACTTGAATAAAACTTGTATTGTAGAAAAGACTTGTAAAATTGAATTGTAAGAGCTTTTATGTAATGCCAAGACACTTAGGCATATAAATATATGAGTTCATTAGGCTAAAAAACTCGTCAGGGGCATTCTTGTAAAATGTGATATCTTGGGCTTCAAGTTCGGCCAGGTCCAACTTTTCTTTCAGCCGCCTCAGTATCGATCGATAGTACAAGGTGTACATCGATCGATAATGGTCTCGATGTATCGTCCTTCGGCTAATGTGTGTCGATCCATTGCACAGAGTGTGCATCGATCGATGTGTAACTCTGACGTCGACCTCTGGTCTTGATCTCGGGTGAACTCTTCTTTAAGCCCCAAAAAGGCACCTAAAACATCACTTTTCTCCAAAATGCTTCTGAACCTGAAAACATACCTAATAGACTCCAAAACATATATAATAGTAGTAAAAACACTCATATACCAGGGGTAAAAACGGGTAAAATCCATGGTATATCAACTCCCCCGAACTTAACCTTTTTCTTGTCCTCAAGCAAACACACAGGCAGTCTTTATGAAAGAGGTTTTGAAAAGCAGGGACTAAATCAAATTCAAACTTACAATCATAGCCTCTACTTTGTTGCAAACCAAATCTAAGAGTCTGTCAATCAAAGAAGCACATTATGCAATATCCTAATTGAACAACCTTGATCATCTAGCCAACAACTTAGCAATCATGTCTGACTAACCCCTCTACTGATTTCATTTCTGTACATAAAAATAAAAGTGCAGGCTTTACCTTGGGAGTATCG
Organism: Brassica juncea; assembly: GCA_018703725.1. Taxonomy (NCBI): domain Eukaryota; kingdom Viridiplantae; phylum Streptophyta; class Magnoliopsida; order Brassicales; family Brassicaceae; genus Brassica; species Brassica juncea. The sequence continues at coordinate 16,227,102 of CM031941.1, read as the reverse complement.
ATCACAAGATGCAAGGTTTCTCAAACAAGTATCTGGACCTGCAGGTAAAAATTAGTTTCTATCCTCTCTCTCTACTATTTCTCTCCTAGTCAAGTCTGCTTTCATTTGCAAGACATTGACCAAGATTGGACAGACTTCCATGAATCAAGCCTTAATGGTTGCAGCCACCAAGTCCTGTTCACTTCTTTTTGACATATATCCTAGGATTCATTGCGAAACAAGTCTTGAAGGGGGTAACCACCAAGCCCTGTTCGAACCCTTTACCTAAAGAATTCTTATGAATCAAGTCTTGAGGGGGGTAACCGCCAAGCCCTGTTCGAATTCCTTCCTAGTTAATATGTAACTAATCCTAGAACATAAATATAAGATAATTTTCGATGTTTTATTTTTTTTGAACTGAATAAAAATTAAATCTAATTTCGAAAATGAGAGAGAGAGGGTGATAAAACTATCTACACAAGGCTTTTACCTTCCAGACTTGTTTGAAGCATCCGATCCCATGTATACCAAGCCCCAAGACAAGCAAAGAATTGTCAGGTTAGGTTGGAAATCAGCTTTGGTTCCTCCAGACAATCAATGAAAGTGTTGTCATAGCTGATAGGTGATTAACTTTAGCATCTATAGTACATTCTGCATCAACAAATCTAAGAATGGTGCCTAAAAGATTGGTTAGATAAAAAGTGAAAATTAAAATTATCATTATCCCTTTCTTGACTCAATAAAAACCATTTTGAAAACATTTTGGACGAAATCAAAAGGTAAACAGCATCAGTAACATCCCCCCAGATTTAAATCATACATTTTCCCCAGTGTATAACAAGTCCAGTGAAGGCATAGGTAATAATAAAGTACACTGATATCAAAAAGTTTAGAACGATATACCTGACCGCGATGCGTATCGATCGATGTTGAATCGTATTCGTCGATCGCCTCTGTGTGGTTCATGTCGATCGATATCGACAGTGTCATGTCGGTCGATTTCAATGGCAATCGTCTAATTGTAACTGCAAAGAAAAACAAATACGAAAAATAAAATCCTAAAGATAAAAATAAAATGAAAAACTACCTAACAGTGGGTTGCCTCCCACTCAGCGCTTTGACTATAGTCATCTAGCTTGACTTTGGATGGAATGAGCTACTGAGATGAAGTCCAGGTACTTGTTGAGAAACAAGTATCCTCTGTATCTTTCTTCTCACCGAACCATGCGTCAAATAGGCTTCTTGTGGCTTCATATTCTCTGGTTCGTTTCTTCTTTAACTCAATCAGCTCATCAGTGATCCTTTGAATCCTTTCTTCATGACTTTCAATGCTGAACTCGTGCCATCCTAACTTCCTGTAGGCATGTTCTGAAAGATCACTAAGATCTGCTTGCATTGAATCTAGGCGTTGGATCATCTTGTCATGGATGGAGCTGGTATCGATCGATTCCTTGGTTGAAATATTGGTCGATGGCTGTTGAAGTCCATCGATCTATGCGCTGGTTGCTCGGTCGATCGATTCTAAGGGCGCAGGTCTGCTCGCAAGCTGTCTCTGAATGGCTTTAATTTCTTTCTGCATCCCTTCTATGCTAGATTCCATGCTTCCAACCTCGTTAACAAGCGGGAAATACGTTTGGTCTAGACGTCTTTCTTGTGAATCATCCATGCTTGTTATTGATGTGTAGACATCATCAGCTAATTTATCCAAATCGGCTCTGGTACAGATCTCTGAAGTCTGTATATCGATCGATGCAATAGGTTGCTTATCGGTCGATTTTCGCTTCTGCAGATTCTCGTGAAGCTTCTCTGCAAAGAGCTTCATCTAGCCGTCAATTTCAGTCAATTGCATATCGATCGATGTGAGGTTGAGCTCGTCGATCGATGCAATCGATGCAGTCTGATAATCAAGTTGACGTTGGAACTTCTCAGCCTCCTGCTGCGTAGTATCTATGCGTAGTGCGAGTTCCTCCACTTCTTTGTCTACTAAGAAGTGTATATCAGCAATTTTCCTCTCAACTGCTTTCAGACGAGTCAATCCTCCAAAATGATTGCAAGGTGCAGCGGGGTTCATATATGCATGTGCTTCATTGATAAGGCGGATAGATCTCTTCATCTCTTCTGTGCAGGTTCTTAGATCTGCTAGGTTGTGAAAGATACCCTCACAGGGTGTGGTTTGTTTGATGCTGAGACGAGCTTCTGCTTTCTTCAATTCTTTCCAGATATCTCCAAGAGACTCATCAACCTCACGTTTTGAGTAAGTGGTCGATGGTGTGGGCTCCGTATCGATCGATGTGGATGTTACTCCGTCGATCGATATTGATCTTTTCTGGCTATGGTTCTGTGCGTTGCGAATATCTTCAAGTTCTATCTCAAGATGTTGAACCTTCTTGAGTAATCCTTGGTCTGCACTGAACATCCAGTTCATCTCACTGCGAAGCTTGTCTGTGGCCTCTTCCAAACTCTTTTTCGATGGAGAGCTTTTCCCATTTGTGTTCTCCAAGTAAACCAGTGAACATCTCGTTGATCTCGTCCTTGGTGTAGGTTTCTTGCAGCAATTCTCTTCTTGTAAATGAACTAGCGTGCTCTGGTAGACAGATGTAGGAGCGCTCATCCATTGAAGTTCTTTGGAGCAGTTTCTTGATGTCATCTTTAGAAATTCTGATGACGTCACCATCTATTCCTCTAGCAAAACCATTCTCGTCTCTGTAGACCCCATACTCATCTCTCTGCTCCCAAAAGAGTTTTCAAACTCCATATCGAAAGGCTCTCTTTCCGAATGCGGGACACTTATCGATCGATGCAACACACTCTGTATCGATCGATTTTTGTTGAAAATATGGATCCTTCCTGTTGAGATGGTTATCATCAGCTTCCTTTGGCTCGGTTGTTGTGTGTGCCTCCTGGTGCTGATAATGGTGGTCTGGTCCGTAGCGTTGTTGCTGGAATAGGTTGTGGGATCCATTGGCTAACTGTAGGACGTCTGCAATGTCTTCTTTGGATATGTGGAGTGTTCGTCCATCCATTGAGCGTGCAAAGCCTTGTGAATCCCTGAAAATACCAAACTCATCCGGGATTAGATTACCGAAATTAAGGACATTTGAATTTGTTACTTGGGATGGTTGGGTGTATGTATCGGTCGATGGCACTGGTTCGGAATCGGTCGATGGTTGTTCAGGCCTATCGGTCGATTGTACTCGTGTCGTGTCGATTGATGAGACTTCTTCGGGTTGGGTGATGTGTGTTGGTGTGGCGGTATCGACCGCGAAGCTCTTGTACTGGTAGTCGCTTTCCCAGCTCCCGATTGAGTAGTCTCCGTCTCGCTTGTTGTTGACTGTGTTGTCGAATGATGCGAGGCAAGTAGTATCGATCGATGGGGAGAAGGCCCTGTCGATCGATGTCGCGATTCTGAGGTTGTGGTGGAGAAGTCGATCTTCATCTTCTCGAAGGTTTTGACATTCTATAGCTCTCTCCTCCTCGTAATCATCAGTATACTCCTCAATATAAGTAGTATTTGCAGCATATATGGGATGTAGTAGTCATTCTCCCACGTGTTTACTTAGAAATAACCTTCTGGAAACTCCTCCTCGATCTGATTGAATAGTGAATCGATCGATGACCATGTGTGGCTGTCGATCGATGTCGGTTCACCAGAGATGATCGATGAGACAGTGCTTCTATCGATCGATTCTGCGGTCTCTGTCTCGTATTCGCCTTGTGAGTCGTATTCATCTCCACAATAGCAAACAGCTACAAGGTCTGAGCCGTCTGGGATATTCTTAGGGACCTTGATGACTCGTACTGGATCATAGTAGACCATAGGGTTTATCAGGGTTAGGCACAGTTTGTTTGTCTGAAGGTTGCAGACTGCTCCAACTGTGGCTAGGAAGGCTCTTCCAAGTAGCAAAGAAGTAGGTAGGGTTATCTTGACGTCCAAGACATGGAAGTCTACTGGAATTAGGGCTTCTCCTATGGTGACCTCAAGGTTTCTCACAATTCGTCCAGAGTTCTGCTGAGAACAATCCACAAAGATGAACAATTCTTCAGTAGGCTCTATCTTCAGACCTAGATGGTCTGCTATCACCTTGGGTAAGATGCTAACTCCAGATCATGTGTCACATAGGGCACGTGGGAAGTTGATCCCCTGTACTGAACAAGGAACAACAAACTTTCCTGGATCACCCTTCTTCTCTAGTTTGATCCTCTTCTTCATACTTTCTCTGACTTGGTTGAACATCCTCTTGATGTCTTCTTCTGTCTCCTTGGTTTCTCTGATAAGCATCCACAATCTGTGTGAAAAGTAGGCTTCTTCAAAGGGTTTCTCTGTAGGTATCCTTAGAACTCTCTTTCTGAAACTTGCCAACTCTTTCTCATTAACTCCTCTTTTAAGGTGTTTAGGAACCTTCTCTTTCCTTTTTCTGAGAACTCTTCCATCTTTTTCCTTTTCTATCTCCATTGGATCAATAATATCCGTGGGTTTCTTCATTATGGCGGTTGGTGGGTTTCTGGAAGGCTTAGATTGTTCCCGGAGTGCATTAAGTCGTGCAACATCTATCTTGGGAAGTTGCACTCGGCGTGTGATAACTGAATATCGATCGACAGCTTCTGGAGTGTGTCGATCGATTTCTTTATCAATCGGTCGATCGATGGGGCGTCTGTCCTGTCGGCCGATGTGGTAAGGGCTGGGCGGATGTGGGTGCTTTGCTGCGAACTCCTCGTGAGTAACTATCTTCACGGTATTGAACTCGTTGGTGGATCCTTCAAGATCCATCGGTCGATGCTCGTTTTGTTGCATCGATCGATTGGTGTTGGCGTACATCGATCGATGTGGTGATCCTGACATCGATCGATTCCAGTGGTTGCCGCCAATTCTTCCGATCTGGAAGTCTCCCTCTTGCAGCTTCTCTTGCTTTACCACTCTCCAAAAATCATCCTCTATGATAGCACTGACGTTGTGGCATGTTGTTTCTTCTCCAGTCCCTTTTCCTAACAGCTGCCTGCTTCTTAACAGCTTCTCCTGTCTGAATCACTTGAGTCTCTAGTTTCTTCACATGGGTACTCAAAGCATCAAGCTTTGTGTTCAAAGTGGTGTAAACAGCGTCGATCTTTCCATTGAAGTTCACCTCTAACTGCTGCTGGCTTTCAAGAACTTTGCTGAGCATGTCTTCTAGTTTTCCTTCTGGGGTTGGTGTGGGTGGCTTCATGTAAGATGAGTTTCCATAACTCCTGTTGTTGTTGGGGTTGCTGCTGTTGAAGTTTCCTCTCTGTCCTGCGAAGTTTCTATTTCCTTGGTTTCCAGACCTCTGAAATCCGGTTCCACTGATCCAGTTGACTTCTGCTTCTGTGTAGTCATCTTCTTCATCAGCTTCTGCATCCTCCGCTGAGCAGATTTGCCTTTTTAGCAGTTTCTGAACATTGTCAAGTGTAGCTTGTACCTCATTTATCTGTTCCTTTCCAAGGAACGCTGCAGATCTTGCTCTTACAATGTTCTTTGTGCTGTTGCTGGATGCTAGGTTGTCTATTAGCTTCACAGCATCTTCAGATTCCTTGTGGTGAAGTTGCCTTCACTCGCAGTGTCTAGAGCCATCTGATATTTCAGTGCGATGCCTCTGAAGAAAGTGCAGAGCAGCTGCACTTTGTTGAATCCATGGTGTGGGCAGTCTCGCTGGTAAGACTTGAATCTGATCCAGGTATCCTTGAATGACTCTCCAGGCTCCTGATTGAATGTGGCAATTTTTCTCCTTAAGTCTTCAGCGCGCGCATCATCAAAGAAGTTACACAAAAATGCGTTTTTGATGTCGCTCCAGGATGTAAGAGATCCTGGTAGTAGCTGCTTAAGCCACTGCAAAGCTTCTCCAGATAAAGAGTGTTTGAAGAGCATACAGAGAAGGTAGTCCACAGGGACTCCATTGGCTTTGATAGCAGATATGAGATCCTCAAACCTCTCCAGATGGTCCATGGGATGCTCACTCGACAGCCCATAGTAAGGTATCTGTCCCACAAGGGTTTAGTACTGCGGCTTGAGCTCGAAATCGCCTCTCTGAATAGCAGAGGGACGAATGGCTGATCTGTTGGTGTAGAACTGATCTGGACGGTTGTAGTCAGCTAGTGTTCGAGCAGCCTCTTCTACAGGTTGAACAGCTCCTGTAGGTGCAGTTTCTGGCTCAGGGATTACTTTATTCTGAGCGTTGAGTTTCTGACCTGCTTCATTACGAACGTGACCTTCTTGGTCACGCAAGTCTCCATTCTCATCTCGTGTGAGAATAATAGGCGCAACCATGACTCACGGAGTAGTATCGATCGATATACGGTTAGGGGTATCGATCGATGTCAGATGAAAGATGTCGGTCGACGGTGAAGTAGTGTCGGTCGACGTGAAGGTGCGAGTGTCGGTCGACGAAGACGGTGTCTCGGTTGGCAGGGGTGCGTCGGTATCGGTCGACAGACAGTTGATGGCATCGATTGATGCGGAACGGATTTCCTTGCGGATTGAACGTTCCAAGCTAGCAGGGTCTTCAGAGAACAAAAGTTGGGATTCCTTGTTGCTTCTGGTGCTGCTGGGCAGAAAACAAATTAAAACAAAAATAGAAAAAACCTAGACCTAATCAGATTAGATCCTATTGTATCAAAGCTCCCCGGCAACGGCGCCAAATTTGATATCACTCAAATTACCCTAAGGAGTGACTTTACTCTCTCAAATAAGAGGTTCAGTTGTAGTACTTAGGGATTGAATCCACAGAGAGCTAGTGTACAAATAAGATGCAATCTTAATGACTATGCTAGGTTGAAAATAGTTTAAAGTAAAGTGCAGGTTTGCTGAGTAAGGATGAGATTACTCAGTTGAAAGGATTTGGTTTTGAAAGGGTAAGTATTCAGGAATTCAGGATCATAGATACTATAAAGGCTAACAAGTTGCTTGCATGATATGCCAGAGCTCAACACTTATTAAATGAATCCATCAGCTCTCGCATTATTTAGACCATCTATTACTTAGATGCTAAATGGTGTTGCGGTCGGCTACTCTGCCGCTGGTATCGCTCGATAGTTCGATAGGAATATAGACCGATACACCTCTAGCTACGTCGATCGATTACTCTATAGGAGTATCGATCGATACGGCTCTAAGCAAGCTTTATGCGCGAGTTGATACAATGCTCACCATGATCTTAGATCAGCTTTCACATATCTCAAGAGGGTCATAGCATGTTTAGGATGTTGTCAGGTATTGCATGTAATGAACAATGCAATCCAAGTTCATGTTTTAGGTAGCTAAGCTAGAAAAAGCATTAGTGAACAATCCTAACAATAAATATCACAACTATTGCAATTATAGGCTGGGACTAATCCCTCATATCCTATTTAAATCCTAAATCTAACAAGTGAATCTACTCAGACATGGCTAAGTAGTTCATAGCAACAAGGTAATAATAGAAGTTCATAGACCTATTAGAGGATGAACACTTAGGTTCCAATCACAAATATCTTTGGATCTCTCCTCTAACTCTAGAATTCTATAATCTTTGTTAACAAATAAAGAACTGAAAGAAATAGTAAAAGTAGAAGAAACTAGAATAAAACTTGTATTCTAGAAAAGACTTGTAAAATTGAATTGTAAGAGCTTGTATGTAATGCCAAAACACTTAGGCATATAAATATATGAATTCATTAGGTTAAAAAACTCGTCAGGAGCATACTTGTAAAATTTGATATCTTGGGCTTCAATTTCGGCCAGGTCCAACTTGTCTTTCAGCCGCCTCAGTATCGATCGATAGTACAAGGTGTACATTGATCGATAATGGTTTCGATGTATCATCCTTCGGCTAATGTGTGTCGATCGATTGCACAGAGTGTGCATCGATCGATGTGTAACTCTGACGTCGACCTCTGGTCTTGATCTCAGGTGAACTCTTCTTTAAGCCCCAAAAAGGTACCTAAAACATCACTTTTCTCCAAAATGCTTCTGAACCTGAAAACATACCTAATAGACTCCAAAACATAGATAATAGTAGTAAACACACTCATATACCATGTGTAAAAACGGGTAAAATCCATGGTATATCAGAGATCCTTTGCTTGAAGACATTTTCTTTGAAGCAAGGAGAGAAAGAAAAGAGAGATGCCTATCTTAGAGGTAAGTTTAGTGAGGAGTAAGTTTAGAATGATTAAAAACTTACTCCACCTATATAAGCAATAAAAGAGATTTACTATTTACTCTCGGCTTTCGGCAAACGATTACGTCTTTACACCTTCCTCACAAGCTATACCGCGAGCTAGGACCTGTTTCCAAAACTCCACGGAACCTAGCTAGCTAGGGGGCTAACTGTTGGGGTCAAAATCTCTCACGACGGAATCGATGCCATAAAATCTTCGGAAAAACCAAATCTCGGTCAAAACTTCAAAAACGAATAACCGAAACGGATCACCCAATGAGCACGGGTCTACTCGCCGGCGAGCATGACCGTAGCACGGGTCAGCTCGCCCGGCGAACACGGGACAGCTCGCCCGGCAAGTACGGGTCAGCTCGCCGGCGAGCTCGACCATAGCAGGGGTGAGCTCGCCCGGCGAGTACGGGCCAACTCGCCGGCGACCTCGCCCGTGACAAGGGTGAGCTCGCCCGGCGAGCGCGGGCCAACTCGCCGGCGAGCTCAGCCGAGACAAGGGTGAGCTCACCCGGCGAGCAAGGGCCAGCTCGCCGGCGAGCTCGACCGAGACAAGGGCGAGCTCGTCCGGCTAGGGCGGGCCAGCTCGCCGGCGAGCTCGACGAAGATAAGGGTGAGATCTTCCGACGAGCGCGGGCCAGCTCGCCGGCGAGCTCGACTGAGACAAGGGCGAGCTCGCCCGGCGAGCGCGGGCCAGCTCGCCGGCGAGCTCGACCAAGACAAGGGTGAGCTCGCCCGGCGAGCACGGGCCAGCTTGCCGGCGAGCTCGACCGAGACAAGGGCGAGCGCGGGCCAGCGCGCCGGTGAGCTCGACCGAGACAAGGGTGAGCTCGCCCGGCGAGCGTGGGCCAACTCGCCGGCGAGCTCGACCAAGACAACGGTGAGCTCGCCCGGCGAGCGCGGGCCAGCTCGCCGGCGAGCTCGACCATGGCAAGGGCGAGCTCGCCCGGCGAGCACGGGCCAACTCGCCGGCGAGCTCGACCATAGTGAGGGGCAGCTCGCCGGCGAACTCGACCAAGGCGCGGTCAGCTCTTTGGGCGAGCACGACCGTGCAACGGGTCTACTCGCCGGCGAGCGTGACTGTGGCATGGGTCAGCTCGCCAGGCGAGTACAACCCTTCATGGGTCAGCTCGCCAGGCGAGCTTGGCCAAGCCACAGGAGAGCTTTCTCAGCAAGCACGATCAACCTTTCGGGGATTATTCCTGAACCCAGTTTTATCCTGTGACCATGCGTCTTCGTCCAAAATTTCCATAACTCAATCCTCAGGTCCACATATATAACATCGACATTCCGTCTAGAAATATCTTCAAAAGCTTTCGGGAAATTGGGAAGGTTAAGTCTCTCGAACGGTTTCCCACTCTTCGTGGTAGGACGAGTTACGATTAATTCAACATCAACCACCTCGGCTGTACGAAGAGACGAGGTTTCGTTAGAAGGATCGTACCTATGCCAACGGACACTTCGCGAGTAAAAATGCTTAATTCTCAATACGGCCCAAAGAGGGTCCGAATTGCAGACGACGGACCACCTACGATCCAAAGAGACTTGAGCCCGAAGTTTAGGACGACGGTTTATCTCATTCGCGGAAAGAGATAAATGTCAAGTTTCCGCGAAGATAAATGTCAAATTTCCTCGAAGATAAATTTTAAGTTTCCGAAGATAATCATGAAGGAAAAATGGAAAAGCATGCTCCGCGACAAATCCGGCCGGAGAGGAGGTAGACCGACCTAAAAGGAGGAGTATATAAAGAGGACTTAGGACGAAGAGAGAAAGGAGAGCTTTCTCAGAGACAACTTAACACTTAGAGCAAATTAGGCATTTTTCCGTTTTTACTATCGAGCTGCGACTCAACTATGTTAGAACTTAGGTTGCTAGACTAGCGAACTTGCCGACAGCTCTCGTAGCCAAGGCTCGTACCTGTTGTTCACGTTCAAACGCGGATTCGGAAATAAGATTCTTTTGCTCTCTTTTTTCTCTCTTATGATTTTATACCTTAAATCATATTGATTGTGTTGTGTGTGGCCCAGCAGATAGCCGTGACCTTTAGGGGAAACTAGGTTTACTTGGTTTTCCTGCGATCGACTGAAACTCGACGGTGTGAATTTCGGTTCCCACATTCGTGCTATGACATGTCAAGAAGCATGGGTATGGTTCATGCACGCCTACACCTACTCCTTGTGTTGACACTCAGCTGGTTAGGGGATATACATCACGTCCTGACCCCTTAAATCAAGCCACCTCGAGCTTCTCGGTCGATTTGCGCTATTTCGGCCCTTCTAGTGAATTTTCGTCCCGCGATCAATCCCGAATATTTTTCCGCTCCCGTTCCGATGAGCTAAATAATTTTAATAAACTCCAAAATATTTCTGATCTTGACATAAAATATTTCCCGAGGGGCAGTTGCCCCACTCAGACGATTCCCCCGTTGGTTGCGCACTGTGTAGAAAGGGTATCCTAGATAGCTCGTCGTACCTCGGGCACATGCCAGTCAAGTGTCCTATACCTCCCCAAGCAAGACACCTCGGGTGTAGATCCGGTCCACCAAGATAGGTCATTGTATGATATGGGTATCCGTGAGGATCCACATATCCATCTCCGACATCACCAAACATGTCGCTACCTTGTCCATAGAAAGAGGACTGTGTAGCGTAAGGATCTCCATAAGGAGTCGATCCTCCGGGTACATAGGCTGATCCCACCGCTGGAAAGGTAAAGGGTCCTCCAGTCTCGTAAACGATCGAATAGTGTGGTAGCTCCGCTGTAGCTGTCTCCATCGCTGGAAAGCTAGAAGGCTCTCCAATCTCGTAATAAGGCTGATAATGGGCTGGCCCCATCGGCTGATAATGTGTTGGCTCCATCTGCTGATAGTATGTTGGCTCCATCGGCTGATAGTGTGCTGGATCCATCGGCTGTGTAGTTGGCTCATCAGAAATAATCAAGTCTGCGTAATGCACTAAGGGATCATCGTCACTATCCACCACAATCTCCATCGACTGATAGTAGAGTGCCTCCCATCCTATCATGAACTCATACTGCAAGTCGATCATGATAGAAGTAGTGTCGAGAAGTCCCGGTGACATAAGTGAGATGGGCAGCTCAAACGCCTCTAAAGGTGGGGATCCACATGGCATCCCTACTCCTGGCGCTGATGGTGAAGAATGATCCTCAGCAGAATCATCACCAAGTGTCTCTCCCGAAGTGCCCGAAGAAGAGATAGTGATCGGGCTCGGGTGTGCTAGTGAAGGCACCTCCGGAACAATATCATATGTCTCGGAGTCAGCGTCGGAAAGGATAATAATCCGTGCTGCTGTCACCATATCGTCTATCTCGGTGTCATCATCGGAAATGATAATAGGTGTCGGAAACATATCTGGCACAGATATCGTCTATCTCGGTGTCATCATCGGAAATGATAATAGGTGTCGGAAACATATCTGTTGGTGTCAAAATCGGTCACGACGGAATCAATGACTGAAAGTCTCTAGAAAGTATTTCTTGAAACAAAACGTCTCGGATAATTTGAAAAGAAGTTATACGAGATTTTCTCAAATTAGAATATCCACTCTCTGTGAGATCGGAAGACTACGGGCGTGCGCGGACGAGAGTCCCCGGAAAGATCGGTCCGCTCGCCCAAGGACATCAAGATTCGATCACCACAAAAACCCTAAACACAAAAGAATCTGCCTCGAAACTTCGAAGAGGTTGTTCTCTCAAACCGTGAGGAACCAGAAAACGATCAAGATATCAAATCGAAGCCCTCGCCGAGATCTTCAGCCTGGCGCTGGCGGCACGCGCCACGCGGGCTGGCCTGGCGCCGGCGGCACCCCGGCCTGGCGCCGGTCGATGGCCCTCGTCCTGGTCTCGGTCCCATCGTGTTCGGTCTGATCCCATCTTGGCTTTTTTGGATCAATCATCGTGAGCTTGGGACGATCACGGCTACGGAATAAACATCCTTCGACTCGATTGCAATCGTCCTCGATGTTTTACGACAAAAACTAGAAGGATTGGATTTCTCGTAGAAGATATCGTATAAAACAAGGTCGATTAACTTGAACATCGATCCTTTAGGCTCTACGGTTTATTTTACGAGAAAAATAGTCTTTCCGAGAAATCGTATAAAACGTTCAACGACTTAAGACAAGTCCACGGACTTACGATTTTAAGAATTCAGGCCCAATCAGGCTATGACGGTTTATCCGATTTCCCGAACATCGGATAAACATCAAGTCACCGAAAACTCGAGGATAATTATGAAGATCGACGAAAATGGAATACTTCCTGAAGAGATAAGCTTGGGCCCAAAGGCGAGGTCCATCATCTTAAGGCAAACCGACCTAGGAGTGAGTATATAAGGAGAGCAAGAGCAGAGGAGAGGAGGATCCGAAAATCCTAGAATCTAGACTTTGAGAAGTCCTGCTAGCTTAGAGAACTTAGAACTTAGGCGGTTAGGCCAGCGAGGCAGGACTTAGAACGTCTGGCTGCCTCTTGTTCTAGTTTTATCTTCTCCGCAGACCCTTGTTCCTCTCGGAAGGATCTAACAATTCTTTTACTCAGAGCTCCGCACATAGAAACCCTAGGCATTATCTTCGACATGCCCGTTTCTATGACCAACGCTCATACTAGATGAACCAGGCCCTAGAACGTCTGGCCGCCTCCTGCTCGCAAATCTCCGCTCCTCTCGGAAGGATCGGACAATTCTTTTACTTCAGAGCTCCGCACATAGAAACCCTAGGCGTTATCTTCGACATGCCTGTTTCTATGACAAACGCTCATACTAGATCGAACACGCCCAGACGGTTCGATCTCTTGTTCAACTCTTTCTAAACTGAACTACGTCCGACTTGATCCTCGAAAGGGGTACGTAGGCAGCCTTTCTTAAGGTCCAGTCCCAAATCTTAACAAAACCTTTTCCGAATTTATTCGGTCACTAGTCGTTGGCTGTCGCAGAGAATCCGGACCTTCAAGGAAAGTCGGGTTAACTTGGCTTTCCTCCGTTTTTATTCATTAAAATCGACGGTGTGAATTTCGGTTCCCACAGTTTGGCGCTAGAAGGAGGGGGGGACGGATTACTCTTACTCATACGGCCGCAAAGCGCTTGATCGAACCGATGTCCGGAAATATGAAAGAAAAAGTTGCAGTTTGCGTCAACGATGGTAAAACAACTCCAGCAGCGACTGTTCCTACGGCCAACGCTTACGCAAACGCCACGGTGCTCGAGCAAATCAAAAACCTAGCCGCGGCTTTCCGCCACAGGAAGAGCACAAAAACGAGCTCGCAATTTCTCTATCTAAACAGAAAGGGCAACGATAAAATCTATCAAACCCCAAAAATTCGTCTTGTTACCAAGATAGAGAAATCGCAACGAGCAAGGTTTCTACGAAAAACGTTTCTTTCGAGAACCTCTCGGAAAAATAAAACTTATTCTCCTCGAAACCTTGGGGAAACCCTATATTACTCGCGGAACAGAAGCACGGAAAATCGGTTCACCGATTCCCACTAGATCTTACAAACAACTCTCGAGGAACAAAAGGGAAAACGAAAGGAGGTCGGAGCTTGATCTTACTAGGACGACTTGCCATAGGGTAAGATCAGTCTTCCCAGTTCGCCTTAGTAAGAGCCCACTTTGTTCTCCTTTGTGTCTAGGTAAAAATGGCTTTCGTTTCATCTCAATCGGAGTTTCCGTTGAGATTTTACGAAGAGAGCAAAGTCACTGTCCCGGCCACCTCGCCGTGGGCAAGGACAAACATTACCGAGGTCACCTCACCCTCCAACATGGCTACCTCGCCACAGGGCGAACTCACCTTCGTTATCCTTTGTGTCTAGGTCAAAATGGCTTTCGTTTCATCTCAATCGGAGTTTCCGTTGAGATTTTACGAAGAGAGCAAAGTCACTCTCCCGGCCACCTCGCCCGTGGACGAGAACAACCATCACCAAGGTCACCTCGCCCATGGCCACCTCGCCTGTGGAAACCTCACTTTGCTCTCCTTTGAGTCTATGTCAAGATGGTTTTCGTTTCGTCTCAATCGGAGCTTCCGTTGAGATTTTACGAAGAAAACAATGTCGCTGTCTCGACCACCTCGCCCATGAGAAGGATCTCTCTGTCCCGTCATAGGACGAAACCGGTCCTGTCTCAGTACCATGCATCTTTGCCTGAGTTTTCGTAACTCGATCTTTGAGTCCGTGGAGCCCCGGGGATCGACGAAGGCGAGCAACAGCAGCATCGGCGGACGCGGGACACGGCACGGGCGGCAAGCCGGCCTGGCGCCGGCGGCACGCGACACGCGGGCCGGCCTGGCGCCGGCGGCACCCCGGCCTGGCGCCGGCGGTACCCCGGCCTGACGCCGGCGGCACCCCGGCCTGGCGCCGGCGGCACCCCGGCCTGGCGCCGGCGGCACGCGACACGCGGGCCGGCCTGGCGCCGGCGGCACGTGACATGCGACACGCGGGCCGGCCTGGCGCCGGCGGCAAGGGTCCTGGCGCCCATCCGTGCAGTCGTCTCGTGATCTCGGGCAACGACAACATCTTGGTCCCTTAAACCCATGTTCGGATTGTTCGAAAAACACGACGATTCTTCCGCAAGGCCTTCTCGATTGTTTAACAAAGTTCATATTTTAAAATCAAGCTCGGCAATATTTTATGAAACACCATTCGTAAAGTCATACAAGATCATATGAAACGATAAGGACCTAACCAGATCGCTCATAGCCTGACGAGCTAAGAGCCTCACTCGAGTGGCGTCTTGCCCAATGTCTCCATTTGTCTAAAGCACCCACCTTAGCCTTCTTCGAGTTATCGCCTACTTCTCCTCCCTTTGTTTCAACGATTCTGTAATGTTCCTTCGGACACATTGTCAATTTAACCAGCAGTACGAAGAAACGAGAACAGGAACTTGGACGTTCATATCTCTCTTTCGCTCCGATATTCTCGTCAGAATTTCATCAAAAAACCGATTCTCGTTCGGTATCAAACTTTTCAAAGTCCTTTGACGATGAACCGTTAAAAGTCACGAAACAAAGAGGAACGGGCAAGAGGCAGCCTTGAACGATCGATGAGACTAAGGCAGAACATGCAAACCGATCTAGTCTCTCGAAAAACCAAGACACGATCGCCCCGCGTTGTAAAAGCATACTCATCCCACTTCCTAAAAGAAAGAAAAAACGTACACAAGCCTTCGGAAGAACGGCTAACCCGTTTTCTTTCGTAGAAAGAAAAGGGAAGTAGGTACGTATAATCCCATCTTCGAAAACTTTTTGCTTCAGCATCAAGACAACACTTTTGACAAAGCAAACTCTTGCAGCAATAAGATTCGTCTAAAAGACGCTAGCGGCATAGCCCAACCGTTACAAACATAGTCTTGAAAACTCTACGTCGTCTCTCGTCGCAAACTCGCGACTAGAAACGTGTACCAACGTCAGACTAATAGTACGACGGTGAACTACAAAAATAACGAAATAACCTTTGGTAAAACTCCATGAGTAGTTCGAAGCAGCTTTCGTCCAAAGGTCGAAATCATAGCGGAAACATCTCCCGTGTAATCCGCGGAAACATCGCTACTTTAACAATCTGCGATTTTCTATCTCCATGAAACCGGTCGTCCATTACTTTCGTATAACAAGAACATTTTAAAACAAAACAGCCTATGGAAAAAACATGATCAGTCTCATGCAAAACGATTTCGCAGTACGCAAAAGTGAATGAGGAAAACATAATCCATGGTCGCGAATATCGCAAGTAATTTGTGAGAAACACTCTCCGGTTACCTTTGCGAAAACCCCCTCTTACATCACTTTTACGAAAAATCCTCTGTATGGTCGAGTCAATTCATACAAAGCAACTTTCGTAAAATAAACATAATGGGTCCAACGGGTAACTGTCATAGACAGTTTTTGCTCCACAAGGTTTCTGGCTCCTGCTTTCACTCCCCGCGGTTACGTCCGAGCAGGAAATAATCACGCAGACGAACCCGCACGTGTCCTGCGTTTATCCCTTAAACTTTGTCCCCCTCGGATAAAATGAAACGATTTTCATGCAACAAAAAATTTTTTATACGAACCAGTCATCGTATAACTGAGACCTAAAGTGGAAGATCGTTTCTAAAAGCCATCAGCCATAACTCAGAAAACTCCGCTATGCTTGGCATGTCTATCTCGGCAAACGCTATTTGGCCCTCGGCCAACTACGCCCTTCCGTAAAGCCCGGACCTGAATTCGGCATTCCCATTAAGGACAATCGTAAACTAACATGACCTTAATAAGGGTCATGGTCTGATCGTTTACCAACAACTTCCTTGGCGATACGGCTGAATCTAGCCTCCATGCCAATCCGAAGCTACTGAGCGAGCACCGCTCCAATCACTTAACGGTCATGGTCTGATCGTTTACCAACAACAATCCACGATTTGTTCATAGAACGCCAAGTGACTATTACGCAAGCAATTTGTCGCATAACCCAGAATCGAAAATCATACCAAAACTCAGTCCTAACAACCATATGGTTAACGGAAGATTTAAACTCATCGTCAATCGATTAAGTTCTATACGCCCCGTAAACACGGCATGAAAAGAAACACTCGTGACAAGGCTCCAAGAGTTATACGAGTCATCCTTAATATATACAAACAAATCCCGGAAGGCCAACACTTCACGAAGCACTGTGAATGTAGACGCTTCTCCCTGGGTCGAACTTACGCGACCTCTTGGTCCTGCGTCCAAACCGAAACAACAGTTTCTGGCTGTGAACATTCGCAAAACATCTCCAAAGCCCGCGAACATTTCAACCACGAAATGCGGCACAAGGGAAACTCGACCTTCAGCACTGCGAGACGTCGCTAACGCTCGAAGGACATTCTTTTCCTCAAAAACGTTCCAGACGAAATCCTCGTCTCTAGAAATCAAAACATACAAACACACCTCTAAACGGTAACATGCCTCTAAACTGGCATCATTTCGTTGTTGCTGATCACAACAAACGAACTCTAACGTCCTAAACAGACAAATAGCCGCCCTTCAAGGGGTAGACTCTCTTGCATCCGACAAGGATAAACATAGCGCGCTATACAAGAAATCCAAATTTTGGTTTAGCTCTTCGTAAAGGAAGTAGCTCGACTCACGCCCAGACAATCTCGCTTTATGCAAACAATAGGTACGGTGATCATCAGGGAACTAGGAATGAGACGACAACTCACACCCTCTTTCTCATACTTCGAAAAAACTGAAGTTCATAAATAATCGAAAAACAAATACATCAACGGCATCATGCTCGAAAGTCTCTCATGACACATAACCAGACCATATAAGTCTCGCCGGAAAACAGATCACAAGGGTCTTAAACTCCAAAACGAACTACGGAAGGCTTGATCCCTACAACAAGGGTACGTAGGCAGCCTTCGAAAGGCGCAGCCCCAATCTTACCACTTTCAACGGAGCCTTTCAACCATTAATTCCGCCTATCTTACCTGACATGTCTTATCGCTCGCAAGAACATCACGAAGGTTCTAACGAGCTGGGGGCTAACTGTTGGTGTCAAAATCGGTCACGACGGAATCAATGACTGAAAGTCTCTAGAAAGTATTTCTTGAAACAAAAAGTCTCGGATAATTTGAAAAGAAGTTATACGAGATTTTCTCAAATTAGAATATCCACTCTCTGTGAGATCGGAAGACTACGGGCGTGCGCGGACGAGAGTCCCCGGAAAGATCGGGTTGCTCGCCCAAGGACATCAAGATTCGATCACCACAAAAACCCTAAACACAAAAGAATCTGCCTCGAAACTTCGAAGAGGTCGTTCTCTCAAACCGTGAGGAACCAGAAAACGATCAGGATATCAAATCGAAGCCCTCGCCGAGATCTTCAGCCTGGCGCCAGCGGCACCCCGGCCTGGCGCCGGCGGCACCCGTCACGCGGGCCGTCCTGGCGCCGGCGGCACCCCGGCTTGGCTCTGGTCGACGGCCCTCGTCCTGGTCTCGGTCCCATCGTGTTCGGTCTGATCCCATCTTGGCTTGTTTGGATCAATCATCGTGAGCTTGGGAGGATCACGGCTACGGAATAAACATCCTTCAACTCGATTGGAATCGTCCTCGATGTTTTACGACAAAAACTAGAAGGATTGGATTTCTCGTAGAAGATATCGTATAAAACAAGGTCGATTAACTTGAACATCGATCCTTTAGGCTATACGGTTTATTTTACGAGAAAAATAGTCTTTCTGAGAAATCGTATAAAACGTTCAACGACAAGTCCACGGACTTACTTACGATTTTAAGAATTCAGGCCCAATCAGGCTATGACGGTTTATCCGATTTCCCGAACATCGGATAAACATCAAGTCACCGAAAACTCGGGGATAATTACGAAGATCGACGAAAATGGAATACTTCCTGAAGAGATAAGCTTGGGCCCAAAGGCGAGGTCTATCATCTTAAGGCAAACCGACCTAGGAGTGAGTATATAAGGAGAGCAAGAGCAGAGGAGAGGAGGATCTGAAAATCCTAGAATTTTGACTTAGAGAACTCCTGCTAGCTTAGAGAACTTAGAACTTAGGCGGTTAGGCCAGCGAGGCAGGACTTAGAACGTCTGGCCGCCTCTTGTTCTAGTTTTATCTTCTCCGCAGACCCTTGTTCCTCTCGGAAGGATCTAACAATTCTTTTACTCAGACCTCCGCACATAGAAACCCTAGGCATTATCTTCGACATACCCGTTTCTATGACCAACGCTCATACTTGATGAACCAGGCCCTAGAACGTCTGGCTGCCTCCTGCTCGCAAATCTCCGCTCCTCTCGGAAGGATCGGACAATTCTTTTACTTCAGAGCTCCGCACATAGAAACCCTAGGCGTTTTCTTTGACATGCCTGTTTCTATGACAAACGCTCATACTAGATCGAACCCGCCCAGACGGTTCGATCTCTTGTTCAACTCTTTCTAAACTGAACTACGTCCGACTTGATCCTCGAAACGGGTACGTAGGCAGCCTTTCTTAAGGTCCAGTCCCAAATCTTAACAAAACCTTTTCCGCATTTATTCGGTCACTAGTCGTTGGCTGTCGCAGAGAATCCGGACCTTCAGGGAAAGTCGGATCAACTTGGCTTTCCTCCGTTTTTCTTCATTAAAATCGACGGTGTGAATTTCGGTTCCCACATCTGGTCGAACTCCTGTGGCTGAAAAAGATCGGCAAATATAGTACAAGGCAAAATGTCGAAATCCTCAATAACTCCGAATTTTCACCCTACCACACCAGTACAGCAACCTGCGGAATCATGTCACAATATATATAGGGGTTAGAAAACATACTAATAATAAAATAAAATCTATCTTACCCCTCCCCAACGATTGGACACAACCGGATTCCTTGTGAGTGCATTGGCGACTCCTTTTTGACTCGAAAAAAAATATTGAAAACATTTTGAAAAACACGGGAACCAGTGAGCATAATCGTAACCATGCTCTGATAACACCATTTTATGGGCCCATAACCCACAGGTAGAAAGGGAAGGTTGTTGTTTGGCAGAGGCAAACGTCCAGAGATGGTATACTATGGAATCAGTCCTAGTATGACCGTGTCACTGGTAGCAGCATTGAGAGTACAAGATTTTCTTCAAGACGGGGAAGTGTATTTGGTAACTTTATCGGTCAGTGGAGGAGCCACAAACGATGAAGTTAAGATCGGAGACATAGAAGTGGTCCAGGAGTTTGAGGATGTCTTTGCGCCATTAAAGGAATTACCTCCACCTCGGAGTAATCCCTTTACTATTACTTTGGAGCCTGAAGCAAAACCTATAGCGAAGGCACCGTATCGAATGGCACCTGCGGAGTTGGCTGAGCTGAAGAAACAATTGGAGGATTTATTGGAAAAGGGATTCATCCGGTCAAGCTCTTCACCTTGGGGAGCTCCTGTTTTATTTGTGAAGAAGAAGGATGGAAGCATGAGGTTGTGTATCGATTATCGCGGTATCAACAACATCACCATAAAAGACAAGTATCCTCTTCCGAGGATAGATGACCTGTTGGACCAACTTAGAGGAGCTAGTTAGTTTTCGAAGATTGATTTGGCATCAGGGTATCACCAAATTTCTATTGACAAGTCAGACATTATGAAGACAGCATTTCGGACGAGGTACGGGCAGTATGAGTTTGTTGTTATGCCCTTTGGTCTCACCAACGCCCCTGCAGCTTTCATGCAATTGATGAATGAAGTGTTCCATGACTACCTCGACAAGTTCGTGATCATTTTCATTGACGACATTCTGGTGTATTCAAGAAATAAGGAAGAGCACGAAGAGCATTTGAGACAGGTTATGGAGAGGTGGTATCAGAGCATGGTTTCGTCCATACGTGACACAAGTGCTTTCAATGATTTTTATCGAATCAAAAGAGTCGCAAAAAGATGCTTTAGGAAACCAGCCACTTCCTGTGTTTAGTTATATAGGATTAGGACTTACCCTTTTATTTGCGTGCAGATGGCTAATCGTGGGAGAGGTAATGATGGACGAGATCGGATTTGGGGAGAGGGTAGGGATTCGACTGGAAGAGGATTGGGCTACATATCAGACCAGGGTAATGGCAATGGCGTTAGTGAGATGTTTTGACATGATAGCAGTCCTCCTCAGGGAACAAGATCGTTTCCGGTGTACGGTAACAGGACCCGATTTAACCGAGAAGACAGTTTGTCGAGCATTAGTCCAAGTCGTATTTGGGCCCCGACAACAGCAAGATCAACCCACTCAATCAAACCCAAGGCCAGATCAGAACCGTGAAACAGAAAGACCACAAGATCAAGGAGCAGAAAACACCCTGAAGCTTTTACATGACGTGATGACCAAGGCGTTAAGTAACCAGGCCACACATACTCATACTCCTGAAGTTTCCAAGTTGAAATCTACCATGAAGAACATTGGATCCCACAAATACAAAGGAGGATCAGATCCTATTGAAGTGGACAAGTGGATAACTATGATGGAAAAGAATTTTGAAGACATGGAGTGCCCAGAAGAATACAAGACGAAGATCGCAGTGTACTATCTGGAAGGAGACGCAACATGATGGTGGGACAGCATAGAAAGGCAGCGTGGACATACCATCACATCATGGGAATCGTTCAAGGGAGAGTTCGAGAGGAAGTACTTTCCTCCTGAACTAAAGCATCGGTTGGAGCGTCAGTTTATGAACCTTGTTCGAGGAGATAGGCCTGTGAGGAGCTATGATTCTGAGTTCACAAGGTTGAGGTGACATGTTTTTCATGGGCGTGAAGATGAAGGAATTATGATCCGTAACTTCATGTACGAATTAAAGTCGGAGCCTCGGGAAATATTTTCCATCAAGGTCAGAAATATTTTGGAGTTTATAAAAAATATTAAACTCATCAGAACGGGCGTAGAAAAATATTCGGGATTGATCGCGGGTCAAAAATTCACCTGAAGGGCCGGAATCAGTCGAATGGACCGAGAAGCTCGAGGTGATTTGATCTATTAGATAAGGACGTGGTGTCGACTGCCTGGAATGGTAGCTGGCAAGGGAAGCACGAGGTGTTGAAACTCAGGAGATCACAGCATGCTGAGTGACACACAAAAGCACGAGGTGCCGCTCAACCTGCGACCGAGGCATGCTGATCGACATGTGGCCGATGTGGTGTCAAAGTCCATGCAACAAAGCCATGCCTTCAGACATGTGGAGGACGTGGTGTCAACTGCCTGGCATGGTAGGTGGTAAGGGAAGCACGAGGTGTTGAAGCCCAAACGATCACAGCATGCGGAGTGACACACAGAAGCACGAGGTGCCGCTCAATCTGCGATCGAAGCATGCTGATCGACATGTGGCCGATGTGATGTCAGTGTGCATGCAACCAAGCCATTCCTACAGACATGTGGAGGACGTGGTGTCTTCATGCATGCCATCCTGGTCATGCAGCCAGACATGTGGAACACGAGGTGCTGCCGTGCATGCGTCCGGAGCCATGCGAAGCGACACACGGGCTGCCACACGGCCTGTTTCTGATTGGTTTCTGCTTCCTATAAATACCCCACGACCCCAGATCATTTCATACCATCCAGAACAGTTAAAATTCAGTTAAAAACTTGAGAGAGAAAGAAAAGAAAGAAAGTTAGAGTTTTGATCATTTTCGATCCTTTTCGGCAGTTTTTGACAGTTTTCGGGAACAGTTACTCTGCCTGATTTGAGTCGACATCTGAAGAAGGTTCTGCTCAAGTGAAGATCAGTCCTGACGTGGGTCTACTTGTGAAGGTCAAGAAAAGGGTTCGGATCGCAGAAGACGGACACGGGGTCGAGGCCACGGTCAACCAAAAACTGTGAGTTATAATCAATTAATTGCTAAGCTATTTTCGTGCAGGTTCCCGTTACTTGGAAGTTGCATCATGGCAGGGGGCCAGGTCTAAACTGAGTAATGGTTTGTTTAATTAATAGTAATGGTTAGGTTGTTTAGTTAATAGCATTCTTAGTTATTGCTTGAGAATCGTAGTAAAATGCTAATCGTTAGGTTGATTGGTTAGTTAGTGAATGCTTAGATGATATCGCTAGGTTGCGGTTAGTTAGATATTCTGAAATTAGTCTTTACGCTAGATTCTAGAATGTTTTTTATTGTGTTGATTGTTATTATTGCTTGGAATCTTTCTTATATTACCGGGTTTAGTATTAGTTATATATTGGCCGACAGCATGTGCGTAACCCGCCATTGCTAGGCATATTGTGGGTGAGTTGGCGTTCCTTCAGACCTCGTACCCGTGGGTTTAAGGAAACCCCTTATTCTCTGGATTGGGAAGACTCAGAGAGACAGGGTCATGGCCTAAGGCTGAGTTATTGCACGACGGTATAATGTGGCAGTGACCCGAAGGACTGTGGGCTGTCGCGCGGTGACCTGAATGATTGTGGGCCGCGGTCGGTTGAAAGTTCCTTCTTCTAGCCTTCGTGGTAGGGAGATAGGATATTTCCGATGATGAAGGAGGAACCTAACGTCACCGGGCCCTAGTTATATTATGTAGTGTTAAGGGTTTGGTTAACCCTAGTTTATCGATTTACGAGTTTTAGCGACTATCTTATAGTATCGATATTTTACTCGTATTATTTTATGCTGTGGATTTTTTATTGCTTCTTATTACTATTATTGATTTGGGTTATTAAGTGAACCTCTCCCTTTAGATTTGTTTGGGGTGGGATAGCGAGGGGTTGTAATTGTTAGTTGGGGATTGTAACTCACTAAGTAATGCTAGATTACTCACTCCTCACTCTTTGTTGTTTTCAAGTGACCAGTAGTGCTGGTAGAGGTCGCGGGAAGTTAGACCGGTTGGTGTAGTATTTTGCATCTTTTTGTTTGTGACGTTTTCAGACTATAAGTATGTATCTTTTGCTCTCTTGGCATGCCACTACGTGTATAATACTTTGTGTGTTGTGAACCGAATATGTTATAAAATAAATAAAGCGATGTTTTATGTAAATGCCTTGTTGTATCTGATATTAGCTTTGTCCAAGCTAACACAACGTCAGATTGAGGTACGGGTTGAGAAGTCTTAGGCCCTGATCTGACGGATGGTGTTAGTGGTCGAACTGGCCTAGTCACGAATTGCACTCTTTGTGACCATTGTAACACCCCCGGACTGTTCTAGACATAGGTCGACCCACCGGCCAACAATCAAACAAGAACATTACCGATGAACCAACAAACGCCAAGGGTTGGAGCCTTTGTAACACCCCCAAACCATTCTAGGTATAGGTCAAACCACCGGCCAACAATCAAATAAGAATATGACCGATGGACCAACTTTCTACCGATGTTCGGGAGCGCTACATGACGGGCTAGGGGCTTTCCGGCCAAGGTCACAAAGAGTGAAATTCATGAATAAGCCAGTTCAACCCGTACCTCAATCTGACGTTGTGTTAGCTTGGCCAAAGCTAATATCAGATACAACAAGGCATTTACATAAAAAATCGCTTTATTTATTTTATAACATATTCGGTTTACAACAAACAAAATATTATACACGTAGTAGCATGCCAAGAGAGAAAAAGATACATACTTATAGTCTGAAAACGTCGCAAGAAAAAAGATGCAAAATACTACACCAGCCGGCCTAACTTCACGCGAAATCTACAAGCTCTACTGGTCACCTGAAAACAACAAAGAGTGAGGAGTGAGTAATCTAGCATTACTCAGTGAGTTACAATCCCCAACTAACAAATACAACCCCTCGCTATCCCACCCCAAACAAATCTAAAGCGAGAGGTTCACCTAATAACCCAAATCAATAATAGTAATAGGCAAATCAGAAATCCGCAGCATAAAATAATACAAGTAAAATTATCGATACTATAAGATAGTCGCTAAAACTCGTAAATCAATAAACTAGGGTTTACAAAACCCTTAACATAAAATAATATAATATAACTAGGGCCCGGTGACGTTAGTTCCCCCTTCATCACCGGCAATATCCTATCTCCCTACCACGAAGGCTAGAAGAAGGAACTCTCAACCGATTGCGGCTCACAGTCATTCGGGTCACCGCGCGACAGCCCACGGTCGTTCGGGTGACTGCCACATTACACCGTCATGAAATAACTCAGCCTTAGGCAATGACCCCGTCTCTCTGAGTCTTCCCGATCCAGCGAATGAGGGGTTTTCTTAAACCCGCCGGGTACGAGGTCTGAAGGAACACTAACTCACCCACAATATGCCTAGCAATGGCGGGTTATGCACATGCTGTCGACCAATATATAACTAATATTAAACCCGGAAATATAACCAAGGTTCCAAGCAATAATCACAATCAACACAATCAAAAACATTCTAGAATCTAGCATAAAGACTAATTCGATAATATCTAACTACTGCAACCTAGCGATATCATCTAAGCATTCAACGTTCTCTAACAAACCAATCAACCTAACGATTAGCATGCTACTACGATTCTCAAGCAATAACTAAGCATGCTACTAAATCAATCAGCCTAACCAGTACTTTAAACTATTCAAACCGTTACTTAGTTTATACCTGGCCTCCTTCCATGATCCAACTTCCAAGTAACAGGAACCTGCATGAAAACTGCTTAGCAAAACAATTGATTATAACTCACTGTTTTTGGTTGACCGTGGCCTTGACCCCGTGTCCGTCTTCTGCGATCCAAAACCTTTTCTTGACATTCACAAGTAGACCCACGTCTGGACTGATCTTCACTTGAGCAGAACCTTCTTCAGATGCCGACTCAAATCGGGCAGAGTAACTGTTCTCAAAAACTCTCAAAAACTGCCGAAAAAGGATCGAAACTCTAACTTTCTTTCTTTGCTTTTTCTCTCAGGTTTTTAACTGACTTTGAACTGGTCTGGATGGTATAAAATGAACTGGGGTCGTGGGGTATTTATAGGAAGCAGCAACATATCAGAAACAGGCCGTGTGGCAGTCTGTGTGTCGATTTGCATGGCTCCGGAAGCATGCGCGGCGGCACCTCGTGCTCCACATGTCTGATTGCATGACCAGGATAGCATGCATGAAGATACCACTTCATCCACATTTCTGATGGCATGGACTGGTTGCATGCACGTTGACACCACATCGGCCACATGTCGATCAGCATGCCTCGGTCGCAGGTTGAGCGTCACCTCGTGCTTCTGTGTGTCACTCCGCATGCTGTGATCGTTTGGGCTTCAACACCTCGTGCTTCCCTTTCCACCTACCATGCCAGGCAGTTGACACCACGTCCTCCACATGTCTGAAGGCATGGCCTGCTTACATGCACTTTGACACCACATCGGCCACATGTTGATCAGCATGCCTCGGTCGCAGGTTGAGCGCCACCTTGTGATTCTGTGTGTCACTCCGCATGCTGTGATCGTTTGGCTTCAACACCTCGTGCTTCCCTTGCCACCTACCATGCCAGGCAGTTGACACCACGTCCTCCACATGTCTGAAGGCATGGCCTGCTTACATGTACTTTGACATAGGTCAAAAAAATCACCGGAACCAAAACCTATAGCTAAGTTAAAGTATTTATTTTATGTTGTGTCGTTTAGATTAGTTATGTCGAGTGAGTATTAGCTTGTTGTGTCGAGGGTTGTGGAACCCTCTGGTTAGTGTTAGCACTGAGATACGGTGTTGACTTAGATCGAAACTTAATTGTTAGTTAGGGATCCGTTTTACTTGTTGGCCGTTTGGCCTAGGTTGTTAGTTTTAGATTAAGGTCAAGCATACCTTATTCGGTGTAGTTTATGGTGTAGCCTTAGCTTAGATTTCTTGCTTAGGCTAGATTGCTTGTTGTTTGGGGTTGTACTCCACTTCTTTTTCCATATCAGCATCCATCTTCCTTCGACTTAAGGCATCCGCAACCACATTCGCTTTACCAGGATGGTAGCGAATCTTTAGGTCATAGTAAGCCGCAAACTCCATCTATCTACGCTGACACAAGTTGAGCTCTGTCTGGGTGAAGAGGTATTTAAGACTTTGGTGGTCCGTGTATACCTCTACTTCTTCTCCGTACAAGTATGATCTCCAAATCGGCAAAGCGAATACCACGGCCGCTAGCTCAAAGTTGTGTGTGCTGTAGTTATCTTCATGCTTCCGTAGTTGCCGCGAGGCATATGCAATGACTCTCCCATCTTGCATTAACACACAACCTAACCCAACTCGTGAAGCATCCGTGTAAACCGTATAAGGTTTACCTTGCTTGGGCAAAGCTAACACAGGTGCACTTGTGAGAGCTTCCTTCAACTTCCTGAATGCCTTCTCCGTTTCTTCCGCCCATATGAAAGGAACTCCTTTACCGGTCAGTTTAGTTAAAGGCTTTGCAATGGATGAAAAGTCCTTAACAAACTTCCGGTAATAACCCACGAGTCCGAGAAAACTCCTCACTTCCGTCACTGTGGTAGGTCGAGGCCATTCTCGTATGGCTTGGACCTTATCTTGATCAGCAGCCACGCCCTTTCCTGATACTATGTGACCAAGAAATCCTATATCTCTCTTCCAAAACGAACATTTGCTAAACTTAGCAAACAGCTTCTGATTTCGTAACCTCTCCATAACCAGTCTCGGATGCTCTTCGTGCTCTTCCTTACTTCTTGAATACACCAGGATGTCGTCAATGAAAATGATCACGAACTTGTCTAGGTAGTCATGGAACACTTCATTCATCAATCGCATGAAAGCTGCAGGGACGTTTGTGAGACCAAAGGGCATAACAACGAACTCATACTGCCCATACCTCGTCCGAAATGCTGTCTTCATGACGTCTGACTTGGCAATAGAAATTTGGTGATATCCTGATGCCAAATCGATCTTCGAAAACCAACTAGCTCCCTTAAGTTGGTCCAACAGCTCATCTATCCTCGGAAGAGGATACTTGTCTTTTATGGTGATGTTGTTGATACCGCAATAATCGATACACAACCTCATGCTTCCATCCTTCTTCTTCACAAATAGAACAGGAGCTCCCCAAGGTGAAGAGCTTGACCAGATGAATCCCTTTTCCAATAGATCCTACAATTGTTTCTTCAGCTCAGCCAACTCCGCAGGTGCCATTCGATACGGTGCCTTAGCTATAGGTTTTGCTTCAGGCTCCAAAGTAATAGTAAAGGGATTACTCCGAGGTGTTGGCTATGTACAAGCGGTGAACCGTTGGGAGTACAAGAGGTGAATCAGGCCAGCTTTATTCAGAAGATTTGAGAGGAGCAACTTAAAGACGAGAAACTACAGAAGATTGCTGAAGAACTCAGAGTACAAGCTAGACCAAATAGTGCTGGATACTACTTGGCGGAGATGGAACATTGCTTATCAATGGAAGGATCACCGTTCCAAAAGGACAAGGGCTGAGAGATGAGATACTATGGGTTGCACACTATTCCTTACTTAGTATTCATCCTGGAAGTTCAAAGATGTACCGAGACGTGAGAAGATACTATCATTGGTCGCGCATGAAGAGATCAGTAGCGCAATGAGTTGCACAGAGTGCAACTTGTCAACAAGTTAAAGTCGAGCATACCACCTCGGTAACACCCCCAAACCGTTCTAGGTATAGGTCAAACCACCAGCCAACCATCAAACAAGAACATGACCGATGGACCAAATTTCTACCGAGGTTCGGGAGCGCTACATGACGGGCTAGGGGCTTTCCGGCAAAGGTCACAAAGAGTGCAATTCGTGACTAAGCCAGTTCAAACTCTAACACGTCCCGTCAGGTCAAGGCCTAAGACTTCTCAACCCGTACCTCAATCTGACGTTGTGTTAGCTTGGACAAAGCTAATATCAGATACAACAAGGCGTTTACGTAAAAAATAGCTTTATTTATTTTATAACATATTGTTGGGGTCAAAATCGGTCAACGACGAAATCATCACCCAAAAGTCCTCGGAAGAAAACTAAGTGACGATCGAAACCGAGAAACGAGTCGTCACTCGACGAACTTACGGGAAGGCACGAACGGACCATGAGCCCCGGGGATCGACGAAGGCGAGCAACAACAGCATCGGCGGACGCGGGACACGGCACGGGCGGTAGGGCGCCTGGCGTCGGCGGCAGACCAACCACTCCGCGCCTGGCGCCGGCGGCAGACCTACCACGCCGCGCCTAGCGCCGGCGGCAGGGCGCCTGGCGCCGGCGGCAGGGCGCCTAGCGCCGGCGGCAGGGCGCCTGGCGCCGGCGGCAGGGCGCCTGGCACCGGCGGCAGGGCGCCTGGCGCCGAAGGCAGACCAACCACGCCGCGCCTGTCGCCGGTGGCAGGGCGCCTGGCGCCGGCGGCAGTCTCGTCCTCTCCCGTCTGGCGCCGGCGGCAGGCCCGTCGTCTCCCGTCTGGCGCCGGCGGCAAGGGTCCTGGCGCCCATCCGTGAAGTCGTCTCGTGATCTCGTTCAACGGCAACATCTTGGTCCCTTAAACCCATGTTCGGATTGTTCGAGAAACACGACGATTCTTCCGCAAAGCCTTCTCGATTGTTTAACAAAGTTCGTATTTTAAAATCTAAGTTCGAAGCCTCATTACTCGAACCCTCGAAGACGGGAAGTCTACGAATCCAAGTCCATCTCGATCCCGATACTCGAGAAATCTCGGAAGACCATAAAAGGTTTGAATGATGAATGGATTTCGATTCATCGTATAAAAAGATCACGGTTAATCTAAACACCAATCATCTCGACTGTACGAGGAATTGGGATTCCTTCGGAAATGCCAAAACCTTCGAAGACTATTTTCTCGAAAAACCGTAAAAACGCCTAAAAAGCCCGACATGACCAAAACGGCCCACTTACGATTTTCCGAAAAGGAAGGATAACTATGACAGTTTATCCTTATCCTCACATAAGAGATAAATGTCAAGTTTCCAGAAGATAAATGTCAAGTTTTCCGAAGATAAATGTCAAGTTTCCCGATAAACACGAAGACGGACGAAAATGGAAAAAGCCCGATTCAGCCGGAAGGAAGATAGACCGTCTTAAGAGGAGTATATAAGGAGAGCTTTGGGCGAGGAGCAAATCATCAAAAAATTTCCAGAGCAATTTAGCACTTAGAGCAAATTCAGCATTTCTTTTCTGTTTTCACTAGCGAGCTACGACTCAACTAGGTTAGATTTAGGCGGCCGGACTAGCGGACTTTTCGACAATTCTTGTAGCCGATTTCTTTACCTGTTGTTCACGCTCAAACGCGAATTCGAAAATAAGATCTCTGTCGCTCTATTTTTACGATTTTTACTTTACAACTTAAACTCGCATTGATTGTGTCGTGTGTGGCCCAGCAGATATCCGGGACCTTCAGGGAAGGTTAAGTTTACTTGGCTTTCCTCCAAATCAAATGAAACTCGACAGTGCGGATTTCGGTTCCCACAGTTTGGCGCTAGAAGGAGGGGGGGGGTTACGGATCTATCTATCTCGCAACTGCACACGCTTGATCATGTCTACTGACGCCACCAAAGACCAGCCAACGCTAGACGGAACACCCGTCGATGCCAACGTTGAGAAGACTCCAGCTGGAGATACGTCCACAGTCACTGCTGATGCAAACACTGAGACGCTCAGACAGATGAAGGAACTGTTCACCTCCGCCCGGGAGCGGGCGGAACAACAGGACAAGCTAATAACCTCGCTCGCAAAACAGGTCGGCACCTTAACTGCTAGGAGCAAGCTGCCGCGCGGATCCACCAAGGCACGGCGCGGAAGAAGACTCGACTTCGGATCTCCCGGAGAACGAGAAAAAGATGCCCCGAAAGAGTCCACTCCCGAGGAAACGGCTCCAAAATGACAGCGAACGACCCCGCAGAACCTTCCACCCCCGGCTACAGGAAACAAGGAAAGCGACGTCGAGCGCATCGATCTGGATATCAGCGACCAATCGGATCCTTCCGATGAAGACGCTGACATCCACCCCAGGAGGACCCGAAGCCAGTCCGCTCGGCAGACGGTATCCTTCGAGAGGCCCATGATAGAAGAGGAGGAAGACCTCTACTGGATTGAGCAGGAAGAACTCGCGGAGGATCAAGCTCAGATCCATCGCGACCAGCGCCGACAAACTCGGAGAAACGCCGGTAGCAATAACGAGATCCATGATCTCCGCGAATCTCTCAAAAAGACCGTGGCCGAGGTGAAAGCAGTGAAATCGCAAATCCACCAGGCGACCAGTTCCGCCCCCGAGATTGATAGACTTCTCGAGGAAGCACGGAAAACGCCATTCACCGCTCGGATCACAGAAACAAACATCTCAGACCCAGGGAAAATCAAAATCCCAGTCTATGACGGTACTACGGATCCTAAGGCGCACCTGCAGTCTTTCCAGATCGAAATGGGTAGATGCAAACTCCCGGAGCGCGAACGAGATGCGGGCATTGTCTTCTCTTCGTCGAGCACCTCAAAGGTGCTGCGCTCAAATGGTTCTCCCGGTTCATAAGGAACTCCATCGGAAGCTTCCGCCAATTGGCCTCGGCGTTTCTCAAACAATACTCCATGTTCATGGACAGAGAAACGTCCGACGTGGACTTGTGGAGTCTGGCTCAAAAGGAAGACGAATCACTTCGCGACTTCATGAGAAGGTTCAAACTAGTGGTGGCCAGAGTGGAGGGTATCAGCGACAAAGTCGCAATCGACGCCCTGAGGAAAATTCTCTGGTACAAGTCAAAGTTCCGAAAGTGGATATTGCTGGAGAAACCACGGACGATCCAGGACACCCTCCACAAGGAAACAGACTTCATCGTCATGGAGGAAGAGATGAGAGTCCTGTCGCAAAAGCATGGACCACAGAAAACGTCCTCAAAGAAGAAACCCTCTCGTAACGACAAGTACGTCCATCACGAAGGGGAAGACGCCCAAGGCGAGCATAACTACGCCATCAACTCGGAGCAAGGCAAAACCTCCGGAAACACCTGGACCAGGAACCAGTACAAGGATAATTCCTACTGCGAGTTCCACGAAACCAGAGGTCACTCCACTGCGAACTGCAAGGTTCTCGCCGCCAGGCTCGCCGCAAAGCTCTTCGCCGGCGAACTGTCAAAGGTCAAGAGTATAAAGGACTTGCTCCTGGAGTCCGACCGCCCAAAGACCAACAAAACTGTCTCCGAGGACCGCGCGACCGAAAATCAGTCGGGTGAAAAGCGCGGAAGCAGACAGGACGACCAAGGGAACAACAGCAGTCGCCGGAGGGTAAATATGATCATCGGAGGATCGCAGTTCTACCAAGACTCTGTCTCGTCGATAAAAGCCTACGGGAGAAAAGCCGAGACGAGTTCCAACTGGTTTTCAGATAGCGATATTCCCAACCACACGATCGTTTTCGAGGAACAGGAAACTGTCGGAATCGACAAACCTCATTGCGATCCTTTGGTTATCGACCTCGTAATCCAGGATCTCAAAGTCGGCCGCATCCTCGTCGATACAGGAAGTACGGTCAACGTCATCTTCCGCGACACCCTCTACAGGATTAAGATCCCACTTGGGGAAGTCGTCCCTGAGCCAAAACCTTTGACTGGGTTTTCGGGCGTCACCTCCATGACCCTCGGGAGAATTAAGCTCCCAATCATGGCGAAGGAAGTCACAAAGATCGTCGAGTTCGCAGTAGTCAACAACCCGGCCATCTACAATGCCATCATGGGAACCCCTTGGATCAACTCCATGAAGGCAGTACCGTCCACATATCACCTCGGCATCAAATTTCCGATTCCAACCGGAACCGCAGTAATCTGGGGTAGTCAGAAACAGTCGAGACTCTGTTACCTAGCCGAGTTCAAACTGCGAAAAGATCGGAACGCCCCTGCGGCCAAACCGAAACGAGCAAAGGAATCACACAACATTCCTGAAGACTCAGAAAAAGATGATCCAGAATCACCCGAACAGGCAACGATTCAAGACAGCGACAAAATCTCTGAGTCCATCGCCGTAAAAGCAGACAGCTTGACCCCCGCACAAACCACCGATCCGACTAGCACGGTCGGAACGGCAACGCACGGGGAGTAAAAACGTCTGCAGCAACTATCAGAACTACGAGACGGCTTGATCCTCGAAAGAGGTACTAGGCAGCTCGTCGAAACCCGGCGAGTTCAGCTATCCCCCTCACCAAAAAGGGGGGAGTGGGTACGTATACTCCTATACTCCCACAAAAACGCGAAATATCCGCAAATGTACTCGAATTTTTCGAAATTTTTTCAATAAAATTCTTTCTATCTATTTTTTATGCTCACTTAATTTAGTAAAAGCGTAAACACTTCGGAAAACCGAAAATCATATCTTCAAAAGAAACGCGAGACGTCGCAACTTCTGAAAAAGAAAACAAAACTCGTATCATCCGCTAAAACAGTCCACCAGTGACTTAAAAACAACTTACGCCCGTCGATTGGCCCCGACGGACGCACACAGAAACGTTTCACTCAATACAAACTCGTAGTCAGACCTATAAGGTCCTCTTACATCAGACAAGGATATCATAGCACGCTATACGAGAAACCCAAAATTTTGGTTTAGCGTCTCGGATAATCTCCGAAGATAGCTCGATTCTTTTAACACAAGTCATATAAGCCAGCGACTAGTCGCGGACTTTAAACAAAAAGAATCAGGAAGAAATCACTAACAGGCAAAACGAAAGCCGATCAGTCATCGCACAGCCTTAAAGCTGAGAGTAAGCCTAGGTCTTGCCCTAAACCCAGTCCTGCTGGATCTTGACATCTCACTGACATAGTATCGTATACGAGATCCCAAAACATGTCTCTTATCGCTTACACCTAAAACGCTCGCTAAAAAGTAGCATACGGACCAAGCGACAAAAAAGAGTTAGGATACGAAGTGACTACTCGCATTCTTTCCTCTACACTTGACGAAAGTATAAATCAAAACAAAAGACGAAATCTCGCAAATTTTTATATATTCATAAGGCCGCAAAAACGGCGGGATTCTAAGCCACCAACGGCCAGTCCCAAAAACATAAGAATGCAACCTCCAACGGTCGCAGAATAAACTCCTAAAAACGGCCACACACGGCCAAACATACAACTCACAAAGAAAAGGTAACATCGAGAAATCCAGCTACGAAAATCCCGAATGAACCCGCAGGCTGGTCCACTTCCTCATTCACACCTTGGGCGTTCTCGCCACCCTCGGCGTTCTCATTAGCTCCGGCCTCCACCGTATCCTCGGAAACCTCGATAGGCTCCCATAGTCTCCGGACTCTTTCTTCGACTGGAGGAACCAAGGATTCAGCATGAGCACACTCGGCCATGAAATCCTTCATCTCAGCAATCTCAGAATCAAAGGAGAAATCCGGGTTCTGAGACTTGTAAAGATTTACGACCGAGCCCCGACACTCGCAGAAATCGCCAACAAACTCCTGAGCATCTTTAAAACATTGAAACTCAGCAGCAAACGATTCCGCCCGTCTCGCCACCTCGGCTGCGACCATCCTCCTTCCCCTTCTTTCCGCCCGAACAAGGGCTCGAGCATGAAGATCAGCTTGCTTTGCGTTCTGCGCCTCTAGCGCTTGTTGGAATCGGAAGAGCTCTCGCTCAGCTTCTTTGGTCTTGAAATTAGCAATCCTAGACTTGCGGAAACTTGAGTCAAGCGCATCGCCAAACAATCTTAGTCCCTGCATAAATTCAATATCAATAAATATACATATATACAGATTCAAAAATACGGTTAAGAAGTTCAAAGGGCAAAACCTCGTTGATCCGCTGGGAACCCTCGGTAAAAACCCGTTGCTTCGCCTCATCCTCCAGCGACTCGTCAGTAACGAACTCCGGAGGAAGGCCGTCAAAGAAATTGTTGGGGAGTGGAAAATCGCTAGCTCCGCCTTTTTCCATTGGAACGAAACTAGGGTTTTCTCCCAACGGTGAAGGGTCTTCCGAACCTTCCCCACAGTCGATTTCTTTTCCTTTACGGGATATCTGTCTACGTCTCCGAGTAGGAGCTTCGATAACCCGTTCAGCATCGCATGTCCGGACAGGGTCTCGAGACCGGTAAAGCTTTACCGCGTCTCGAATCCGTCCAAGGATGAAGGACTTCCAGAAAAACGGCTTTTGACGAAGGAGATCCCTCTTGACAAAAAGATCACCATGCGTATGCGCAACAATCCCGTTCTCTACAAGCGAAACTTTTTCACTAAAAACTCGCACTTCCGAAATGGTGAAATAGACAACAAGTTTTTATCATATTACCTCGGTTGAAGTTCCATGCGTGCGGAAATAGATGGAGGCAGCTCTCCTCGATGGACTCACCGTCTATTTGGACATAGAAGAAACGCTCCTGCCACAACTTAGGGTTCGAAGTAGTCCCCAGAATTATGGTCATATCCTTCTTTGGCACCATGGTGTAATAACCATCGCTCCCCGTTGGCCGAGTGCTCCAAAGACCTTCGATATCAGCGGGACTAAGATCGATCCCGAGCTCATAACTTGCGATCAACACGCCCAGCTAACTCTCTAAGGCAGAAACACTGAGCTGGCTGATCAAAAGTTCGAAGCGACGAAGCGCACGAATAATGGTACCGGGGATCGGGAACCACATGCGGCAGTACGTAAGGAAGGCCTCGTAGCATGTAAAGAAACCTTCCAGACGATTCCTCGCACTCTCATTGCCGATAGGAATTCGGAATTTAACTCTATCAGGAA
Source organism: Brassica juncea (assembly GCA_018703725.1). Classification (NCBI taxonomy): domain Eukaryota; kingdom Viridiplantae; phylum Streptophyta; class Magnoliopsida; order Brassicales; family Brassicaceae; genus Brassica; species Brassica juncea. The sequence continues at coordinate 16,191,913 of CM031941.1, read as the reverse complement.
TCTGGTAAAAATCCCGACGAATCCTGAGATATTTACGTGAAACCAAGCTCGGCGTAAAGGAAGCACCCGGCAGCCTCAAAGGTCTCTTCGGAAAAGGGACGTCTGGCAGAGGTGGAGCCGAGCCCACAAGAGCTCGGTAATACGCGTTCTTCGCCTCCTCATTGACTAACTCCTCTTGCTTCGGATTCACCGTCACGTGGGCAGGAGAGCCATCTGAGGATGAATGGGAAGAAGAATTTCTCTTGGAGGATCTTGAAGACATTTTTCTTAAAGAAAAAAAAAAGAGAGAAAGGATTCTTGAGAGAGATGAATTTTTATGATGAAGTAAGAATGAATTTGATTTCTTACTCCATCCTTATAAAGGAGGTAAAATCACTATTTACCCCGACTTTCGGCAAACGATTACGTCTCTACACCTTCCCATACGGCTATACCGCAAACTAGGACACGAAAGGCACTATGGTTCCTAGCTAGCTTGGGGGCTAACTGTTGGGGTCAAAATCGGTCAACGACAAAATCATCACCCGAAAGTCCTCGGAAGAAAACTAAGTGACGATCGAAACCGAGAAATGGGTCGTCACTCGACGAACTTACGGGAAGGTATGAACGGACCATGAGCCCCGTGGATCGACAGGCGAGCAACAGCAGCATCGGCGGACGCGGGAAACGGCACGGGCGGTAGGGCGCCTGGCGCCGGCGGCAGACCAACCACGCCGCGCCTGGCACCGGCGGCAGACCGACCACACCGCGCCTGGCGCCGGCGGTAGGCTCGTCCTCTCCCGTCTGGCACCGGCGGCAGGCCCTCGTCTCCCGTCTGGCGCCGGCGGCAAGGGTCCTGGCGCCCATCCGTGCAGTCGGCTCGTGATCTCGGGCAACGGCAACATCTTGGTCCCTTAAACCCATGTTTGGATTGTTCGAGAAACACGACGATTCTTCCGCAAAGCCTTCTCGATTGTTTAACAAAGTTTGTATTTTAAAATCTAAGTTCGAAGCCTCATTACTCGAACCCTCGAAGACGGGAAGTCTACGAATCCAAGTCGATCTCGATCCCTATACTCGAGAAATCTCGGAAGACCATAAAAGGTTCGAATGATGAATGGATTTCGATTCATCGTATAAAACGATCAAGGTTATTCTAAACACCAATCATCTCGACTATACGAGGAATTGGGATTCCTTCGGAAATGCCGAAACCTTCGAAGACTATTTTCTCGAAAAACCGTAAAAACGCCTAAAAAGCCCGACATGACCAAAACGGCCCACTTACGATTTTCCGAAAAGGAAGGATAACTATGAAGGTTTATCCTTATCCTCACATAAGAGATAAATGTCAAGTTTCCAGAAGATAAATGTCAAGTTTTCCGAAGATAAATGTCAAGTTTCCCGATAAACACGAAGACGGATGAAAATGGAAAAAGCCCGATTCAGCCCGAAGGAAGATAGACCGTCTTAAGAGGAGTATATAAGGAGAGCTTTGGGCGAGGAGCAAATCATCAAAAAATTTCTAGAGCAATTTAGCACTTAGAGGAAATTCAGCATTTCTTTTCTGTTTTCACTAGCGAGCTGCGACTCAACTAGGTTAGATTTAGGCGGCCGGACTAGCGGACTTTTCGAGAGCTCTTGTAGCCAATTTTTTACCTGTTGTTCACGCTCAAACCCGAATTCGGAAATAAGATCTCTTTCGCTCTATTTTTACGATTTTTATTTTACAACTTAAACTCGCATTGATTGTATCGTGTGTGGCCTAGCAGATATCCGGGACCTTCAGGGAAGGTTAAGTTTACTTGGCTTTCCTCCAAATCAAACGAAAACTCGACAGTGCGAATTTCGGTTCCCACACATATTCGGTTCACGACACACAAAATATTATACACGTAGTGGTATGACAAGAGAGCAAAAGATACATACTTATAATCTAAAAACGTTGCAAGCAAAAAGATGCAAAATACTACACCAGCCGGCCTAACTTCCCGCGACCTCTACAAGCTCTACTGGTCACCTTAAAACAACAAAGAGTGAGGAGTGAGTACTCTATCATTACACAGTGAGTTACAATCCCCAACTAACAAATACAACCCCTCCTATCCCACCCCAAACAAATCTAAATCGAGAGGTTCACCTAATAACCCAAATCAATAATAGTAATAGGCAAATCAGAAATCCGCAGCAGAAAATAATACGAGTAAAATTATCGATACTATAAGATAGTCGCTAAAACTCGTAAATCAATAAAACTAGTGTTTACCAAACCCTTAACATAACTTAATATAATATAACTAGGGCCCGGTGACGTTAGCTCCCCCTTCATCATCGGAAATATCCTATCTCCCTACCACAAAGGCTAAAAGAAGGAACTTTCAACCGACCGCGGCCCACAGTGATTCGGGTCACCGCGCGACAGCCCAGAGTCCTTCAGGTCACTGCCACATTACACCGCCGTGTAATAACTCAGCCTTAGGCCATGCCCCCGTCTCTCTAAGTCTTCCCAATCCAGCGAATAAGGGGTTTCCTTAAACCCGCTGGGTACGAGGTCTGAAGGAACGCTAACTCATCCACAATTTGCCTATCAATGGCGGGTTACGCACATGCTGTCGGCCAATATATAACTAATACTAAACCCGGTAATATAACCAAGGTTCCAAGCAATAATCACAATCAACATAATCAACAACATTCTAGAATCTAGCATAAAGACTAATTCCAGAATATCTAACTACCGCAACCTAGCGATATCATCTAAGCATTCAACGTTCACTAACTAACCAATCAACCTAACGATTAGCATGCTACTACGATTCTCAAGCAATAACTAAGCATGCTACTAAATCAATCAACCTAACCATTACTATAAACAATGCAAACTGTTACTTAGTTTAGACCTTGCCTCCTGCCATGATTCAACTTCCAAGTAACATGAACCTGCATGAAAACAGCTTAGCAAACAATTGATTATAACTCACAGTTTTTGGTTGACCGTGGCCTTGACCTCGTGTCCGTCTTCTGCGATCCGAACCCTTTTCTTGACTTTCACTTGAGTAGAACCTTCTTCGGATGTCGATTCAAATCGTGCAGAGTAACTGTTCTCGAAAACTCTCAAAAACTGCCGAAAAAGGATCGAAAATGATCGAAAGTCTAACTTTCTTTCTTTGCTTTCTCTCCCACGTTTTTAAGTGACTTTGAACTGGTCTGTGTTGGTGTCAAAATCGGTCACGACGGAATCAATGACTGAAAGTCTCTAGAAAGTATTTCTTGAAACAAAAAGTCTCGGATAATTTGAAAAGAATTTATACGAGATTTTCTCAATTTAGAATATCCACTCTCTTTGAGATCGGAAGACTACGGGCGTGCGCGTACGAGAGTCCCCGGAAAGTTCGGTCCGCTCGCCCAAGGACATCAAGATTTGATCACCACAAAAACCCTAAACACAAAAGAATCTGCCTTGAAACTTCGAAGAGGTCATTCTCTCAAACCGTGAGGAACCAGAAAACGATCAAGATATCAAATCGAAGCCCTCGCCGAGATCTTCAGCCTGGCGCCGGCGGCACCCCGGCCTGGCGCCGGCGGCACCCCGGCCTGGCGCCGGGCGGCACCTGTCACGCAGGCTGGACTGGCGCCGGCGGCACCCGACCTGGCGCCGGCGACACCCGTCACGCGGGCCAGCCTGGCGCCGGCGGCACCCGTGACACGGGCCGGCCTGGCGCCCGCGGCACCCAGCCTGGCGCCGGCGGCACCCGTCACGCGGGCTGGCCTGATGCCGGCGGCACCCGTGACGCGGGCCGGCCTGGCGCCGGCGGCACCCGTCGCACGGGCTGGCCTGGCACCGGCGGCACCCGGCCTGGCGCCGGCGGCACCCGTCGCGCGGGCTGGCCTGGTGCCGGCGGCACCCGGCCTGGCGCCGGCGGCCCCCGTCGCGCGGGCTGGCCTGGCGCCGGCGGCACCCCGGCCTGGCGCCGGTCGACGGCCCTCGTCCTGGTCTCGGTCCCATCGTGTTCGGTCTGATCCCATCTTGGCTTGTTTGGATCAATCATCATGAGTTTGGGACGATCACGGCTACGGAATAAACATCCTACGACTCGATTGGAATCGTCCTCGATGTTTTACGACAAAAACTAGAAGGATTGGATTTCTCGTAGAAGATATCGTATAAAACAAGGTCGATTAACTTGAACATCGATCCTCTAGGTTATAGGGTTTATTTTACGAGAAAGATAGTCTTTCCGAGAAATCGTATAAAACGTTTAACGACTTAAGACAAGTCCACGGACTAACTTACGAATTTAGGAATTCAGGCCCAATCAGGCTATGACGTTTTGTCCGATATCCCGAACATCGGATAAACATCAAGTCACCGAAAACTCGAGGATAATTACAAAGATCGACGAAAATGGAATACTTCCTGAAGAGATAAGCTTGGGCCCAAAGGCGAGGTCCATCATCCTAAGGCAAACCGACCTTGGAGTGGATATATAAGGAGAGCAAGGGCAGAAGAGAAGGGGATCCGAAAATCCTAGATTGGAGACTTAGAGCATCCTGCTAGCTTAGAGAACTTAGAACTTAGGCTGTTAGGCCAGCGAGGCAGGACTCAGAACGTCTGGCCGCCTCTTGTTCTAGTTTTATCTTCTCCGCAGACCCATGTTCCTCTCGGAAGGATCTAACTATACTTTTACTCAGAGCTCCGCACATAGAAACCCTAGGCATTATCTTCGACATGCCCGCTTCTATGACCAACGCTCATATTAGACGAACCAGGCCCTAGAACGTCTGGCCGCCTCCTGCTCGCAAATCTCCGCTCCTCTCAGAAGGATCGGACAATTCTTTTACTTAAGAGCTCCGCACATAGAAACCCTAGGCGTTATCTTCGACATGCCTGTTTCTATGACAAACGCTCATACTAGACGAACCCGCCCAGACGGTTCGATCTCTTGTTCAATTCTTTCTAACTGAACTACGTCCGACTTGATCCTCGAAAGGGGTACGTAGGCAGCCTTTCTTAAGGTCCAGTCTCAAATCTTAACAAATCTTTTTCCGCATTTATTCGGTCACTTGTCGTTGGCTGTCGCAGAGAATCCGGACCTTCAAGGAAAGTCGGGTTAACTTGGCTTTCCTCCGCAATCTTATTCATTAAAATTGACGGTGTGAATTTCGGTTCCCACAGTCTGGATGGTCTGAAATGAGCTGAGGTCGTGGGGGTATTTATAGGAAGCAACAACCAATCAGAAAGAGGCCGTGTGGCAGCCCGTATGTCGCTTCGCATGGCTCTGGTCGCATGCGCGGCTGCACCTCGTGCTCCACATGTCATTTATCTTCTTATACATGAAAAAGATAAACCATCATAGGATCGAGAGTGGGCTTCTAGTCGTGTTTTAGGTCCCCTTCGGACCGTCTTATGACTTAAACGTTTTCTCGAGTCTATCAAACGGCGTCTCTTTTAGAAATGACTTCGATTTACGAAAATTTGAACTTATCGTGTAGTGGAGGCAGTCCAGTCGACTGTTGCCGTTTTACACGATCGATTCGAATTTCATAAACGGAAACAAGTTCTCTCGGATTTTACCGTAAAATCCAGATGATGACTCCAAACGAGATGGAAAGAGAAAGGTCTTGACCTTGTTCCAAAGAGTAAAGCTACGAGGATGGGACGAAGGTCAATTGGGCAACCTTACTTGCCCGGATGGCGAGTTTAGCTCCCCTCCTTGTCCAACTCGCCGAGATGGCGAGTTGGTCTTCTTCTTTCTTTTTTCTTTTATTTTAAAGCAACTAGCCCACTGGGCGAGTTGGGGGTGTCCCATATCGCCAAGTTTGGGAGTTCGTCTTGTTTCTGGTCCAACTCACCAACCTGGCGAGCTGAAAGTCCTCCAACTCGCCGGGATGGCGAGTTAGTCTTGCTTCCAGTCCAATTCGCCAATCGGGCGAGTTGGAGGTGCTCCAACTCGCCGAGATGGCGAGTTGCTCTCGTCTTGGATCCAACTCGCCAATCTGGCGAGTTGGGAGTGCTCCAACTCGCCGGGATGGCGAGTTGGTCTTGCTTCGAGTCCAATTCGCAAATCGGGCGAGTTGGAGGTGCTCCAATATGCCGAGATGGCGAGTTGCTCTCGTCTTGTGTCCAACTCGCCAATCTGGTGAGTTGGAAGTGCTCCAACTCACCGGGATGGCGAGTTGGCCTTGCCTCGGGTCCAACTCGCCAATCTGGCGAAACCGCGGGCAAGAAGGGTCAATCGAGAAATTTCGAAAAACGAAGTGGTCGAAGAATTGATCGTGAAGGATGTGGGAACCGAAATTCACACTGTCGATTTCCTTCGATTTGGGAAAGTTAGGAAAACCCTAATTTCCCAGAGATCCCGGATATCTGCTAAACCACGGCCCAAGCAATCAGAACACGATAGATATCAATGAAAAATACGAAAAAAGTGAAAAGAGAGCAAAATAGGTCTTATTCCGAATCCGTGAATGGCATTACGACAAAGCAAAAGCCTTGGCTGAGAGAGCTGTCGGCGAGATTCCTAGTTCAGACAACCAAAGACTTGTGAAAGACGTAGTTGAGTCGCAGCTCGATTCTAGAAAACGGAAAATTGCCTATTGCTCTAAGTGCTAGGTTTTTTGTTGTGAATGCGGATCCTTTTGCACCTTCGCTCTGGACGTCCTTATATACTTCTTCTAAGGTGGTTTACCCTTTCCCTTTCTGACCTTGGTCGAGTTTATCGCTTCGCTGGAATATTCCATTTTTCTCCGATCTTCGTGTTTATCTTTCGAAACTTTACATTTATCCTCCGATCGGTTCAAATCTCATAAACGGAAAAAAGTTCTCGCGGATTTTACCGTAAAATCCAGATGATGACTCCGATCGAGATTGAACGAGAAAGGACTTTACCTTGTTCCAAAGAGTAAAGCTACGAGGATGGGACGAAGGTCGATTGGGCAACCTTACTCGCCCGGATGGCGAGTTTAGCTCCCCTCCTTCTCCAACTCGCCGAGATGGCGAGTTAATCTTCTTCTTTCTTTTTTCTTATTTCTTTTAAAGCAACTCGCCCACTGGGCGAGTTGAGGGTGTCCCAACTCGCCAAGTTGGCAAATTCGTCTTGTTTATGGTCCAACTCGCCAACCCGGCGAGCTGGAAGTCCTCCAACTCGCCGGGATGGCGAGTTAGTCTTGCTTCAAGTCCAATTCGCCAATCGGGCGAGTTGGAAGAGCTCCAACTCGCCGAGATGGCAAGTTGGCCTTGCCTCAGGTCGAACTCGCCAATCTGGCGAAACCACGGGCAAGAAGGATCAATCGAGAAATTTCGAAGAACGAAGTGATCGAAGAATTGATCGTGAGGATGTCGGAACCGAAATTCGCACTGTTGATTTCCTTCGATTAGGGAAAGTTAGGAAAACCCTAATTTCCAAGAGATCCCGGATATCTGCTAAACCATGGGCCAAGCAATAAGAACACGATAGATATCAATGAAAAATACCAAAAAAAAGCGAAAAGAGAGCAAAATAGGTCTTATTCTGAATCCTGAATGGCGTTACAACAAAGGCAAAGCCTGTGCTGCGAGAGCTGTCGGCGAGTTTCCTAGTTCACACAACCAAAGACTTGTGAAAAACCTAGTTGAGTCGCAGCTCTTTTCTAGAAAACGAAAAATTCCCTTTCTGCCCTTGGTCTAGTTTATCGCTTCGCGGGAATATTCCATTTTTCTCTGATCTTCATGTTTATCTTTGGAAACTTTACATTTATCCTCCGAACTTGACATTTATCTTCTTATACATGAAAAGAGATAAACCGTCATAGGATCGAGAGTGGGCTTCTAGTCGTGTTTTAGGTCCCCTTCGGACCGTCTTCCGACTTAAGTGTTTTCTCGAGTCTATCCAAACGACGCCTCTTTTAGAAATGACTTCGATTTACGAAAATTTGAACTTATCGTGTAGTGGAGGAAGTCCAGTCGACCGTTGCTGTTTTACACGATCGATTCGAATTTCATAAACGGAAACAAGTTCTCGCGGATTTTACCGTAAAATCCAGATGATGACTACGATCGAGATGGAACGAGAAAGGACTTGACCTTGTTCCAAAGAGTAAAGCTACGAGGATGGGACGAAGGTCGATTGGGCAACCTTACTCGCCCGGATGGTGATTTTAGCACTTCTCCTTGTCTAACTCGCCAACTTGGCGAGTTGGGAGTGTCCAACTCGCCGAGATGGCGAGTTGGTCTTCTTCTTTCATTTTTCTCTTTTTTTTTCAAATCAACTCGCCCACTGGACTAGTTGGGGGTGTCCCAACTCGCCAAGTTGGCGAGTTTGTCTTGTTTCTGGTCCAACTCGCCAACCTGGCGAGCTGGAAGTCCTCTAACTCGCCGGGATGGCGAGTTAGTCTTGCTTCAAGTCCAATTCGCCAATCGGGCAAGTTGGAGGTGCTCCAACTCGCCGAGATGGCAAGTTGCTCTCGTCTTGGGTCCAACTCGCCAATCTGGCGAGCTGGAAGTGCTCCAACACGCCGGGATGGCGAGTTGGTCTTGCTTCGAGTCCAATTCGCTAATCGGGTGAGTTGGAGGTGCTCCAACTCGCCGAGATGGCGAGTTGCTCTTGTCTTGGGTTCAACTCGCCAATCTGGCTAGTTGGAAGTGCTCCAACTCGCCGGGATGGTGAGTTGGCCTTGCCTCGGGTCCAATTCGCCAATCTGGCAAAACCGCGGGCAGGAAGGGTCAATCGAGAAATTTCGAAGAACGAAGTGGCGAAGAATTGATCGTGAAGGATGTGGGAACTGAAATTCGCACTTTCGATTTCTTTCGATTTGGGAAAGTTAGGAAAATCCTAATTTCCCAGAGATCCCAGATATCTGCTAAACCACGGGTCAAGCAATCAGAACACGATAGATATCAATGAAAAATACGAAAAAGCGAAAAGAGAGCAAAATAGGTCTTATTCCGAATCCGTGAGTGGCGTTACAACAAAGGTAAAGCCTTGGCTGCAAGAGCTGTCGGCGAGTTTCCTAGTTCAGACAACCAAAGACTTGTGAAAAACATAGTTGAGTCGTAGCTCGATTCTAGAAAATGGAAAATTGCCTATTGCTCTAAGTGCCAAGTTTTTTTTCTGTGAATGCGGATCCTTTTGCACCTTCCCCCTGGACGTCCTTATATACTTCTTCTAAGGCGGTTTACCCTTTCCCTTTCTGCCCTTGGTCGAGTTTATCGCTTCGCGGGAATATTCCATTTTTCTCCGATCTTCGTGTTTATCTTTGGAAACTTTACATTTATCCTCCGAACTTGACATTTATCTTCTTGTACATGAAAAGAGATAAACTGTCATAGGATCGAGAGTGGGCTTCTAGTCGTGTTTTAGGTCCCCTCCGGACCGTCTTCCGACTTAAGCATTTTCTCGAGTCTATCAAAACGACGTCTCTTTTGGAAATGACTTCGATTTACGAAAATTTGAACTTATCGTGTTGTGGAGGCAGTCCAGTCGACCGTTGCCGTTTTCCACGATCGATTCAAATTTCATAAACGGAAACAAGTTCTCGCGGATTTTACCGTAAAATCCAGATGATGACTCCGATCGAGATGGAACGAGAAAGGACTTGACCTTGTTCCAAAGAGTAAAGCTACGAGGATGAGACGAAGGTCGATTGGGCAACCTTACTCGCCCGGATGGTGATTTTAGCACTTCTCCTTGTCCAACTCGCCGAGATGGCGAGTTGGTCTTCTTCTTTCATTTTTGTCTTTTTTTTTTCAAATCAACTCGCCCACTGGACTAGTTGGGGGTGTCCCAACTCGCCAAGTTGGCGAGTTCGTCTTGTTTCTGGTCCAACTCGCCAACCTGGCGAGCTGGAAGTCTAGATGATGACTCCGATCGAGATGGAACGAGAAAGGACTTATCCTTGTTCCAAAGAGTAAAGCTATGAGGATGGGACAAAGGTCGATTGGGCAACCTTACTCGCCGGATTGCGAGTTTCGCTCCCCTCCTTGTCCAACTCGCCAACTTGCTGAGATGGCGAGTTGGTCTTCTTCTTTCTTTTTTTTTGTTTTTTAAACAAACTCGCCCACTGGGGGAGTGGGGGTGTCACAACTCGCCAAGTTGGCGAGTTCGTCTTGTTTCTGGTTCAATTCGCCAACCTGGCGAGATGGAAGTGCTCCAACTCGCTGGGATGGCGAGTTGGTCTTGCTTCGAGTCCAATTCGCCAATCGGGCGAGTTAGAGGTGATCCAACTCGCGGAGATGGCGAGTTGCTCTCGTCTTGGGTCCAAGTCGCCAATCTGGCGAGTTGGAAGTGCTCCAACTAGCCGGGATGGCGAGTTGGCCTTGCCTCGGGTCCAACTCGCCAATCTGGCGAGTTGAAAGTGCTCCAACTCGCCGGGATGGCGAGTTGGTCTTGCTTCACGTCCAACTCGCCATCTTGGCGAGTTGGTTGCCTTGTTCGGTTCGGTCCGTTTGTCTGGTAAGTTCGTTGATGTTCTCTGACGATTGAACCCTCGCTCTTGTTTGTCGTTTGAAGTTCATGATGACTTTGGACAAGTCTCTTATTCCTTGTCGGAACTGACTCGAAACTTGTCGTTGTCTTTCTCGTACTCTCTTTATCTTTCTTTTTGCTAAGAGAAGATACCTTTCGAGGAGTTTATGACGTTGGATTTGCCGTGACCGATTTTGACCCCAACAAAGGAACCTTAAGCTGCTCAACCCTGTTAGAGAAGGTGTTAGATTGATCAGACGGATGTTTTGGAAGAATAAAAATTTTGGAAGCACGACGTTTTAGAAGCATGACGTTTTTGAAGCCGACGTTTCTTCACCACGAAGTTTTCTCGGAGAAGTTTTCTCGGAAAAAAGATTTCGTATTATTAAAATATGATTTTAGAAGCCGGAAGCAGGATGGGAGTTTAAGCAGGACGGGAATATATGCAGGACGGGCAGTAAGCATGATGGGAATCGAAGCACGACGGGAAAACCCCGAAATTGGCAAAAATCGCTAATTTCGGTATTATAGATTTTTTTGAGGAATCCGGAGGCTCGGGAAATTGTTTCTGTCAAGATCAGAAATATTTTGGTGTTTATTAAAATTATTTAGCTCATCATAACGGGAGCGGAAAAATATTCGGGATTGATCGCGGGACGAAAATTCACCAGAAGGGCCGAAATAGCGCAAATCGACCGAGAAGCTCGAGGTGGCTTGATTTAAGGGGTCAGGACGTGATGTCTATCCCCTAAACAGCTGAGTGTCAGCACAAGGAGGAGGTGTAGGCGTGCATGAACCATGCCCATGCCGCTTTACATGTCGTAGCACGAGGTGCCTCCATACCTGCAATCTGCGCAAGCGACACCCAGAGGCACGTGTGTTGCAATGCATGCACTCCAGCCATGCTGAGAGCCTTTTGGACGTGGTGGTGTCTCCTGGAAATTTATAGAATCATGCTGATAGACATTTGGACGGCCGTGTGTCGCAACGCATGCAACCGGAAGCATGCGGGACGACACACAGGTGCTCGGGTGGTGCATCCTTACTGGTTGGTGTATTCTAAATATACCCAACCCCCCTGATCGTTTTCATTTATCCATCACACACCAAAATCACTTGTAAAACGTGGCTAGAGAGAGAGAGAGAAAGAAGAAGTCGTTTTGAGAGTATAGTTCCTTCGAGAGACCGATATTTCTCTGAGAAGGCAATCTCTGCCCAATCGAAGAATTTCTGCAATCTCTAAGCAGAAGCTCTGTCCAAACCATTTCTTGCAAGCTTTTATTTTCCTTTGGTGACCAACTATAGGTGCTGCTCAGATTGGTTTAAATCATTCGAAGCTTTGAAGCCGATACGCTACCCGGAAGTTCCGGATATCGTCCAGAAACTAGAGGAGGTTCTGTCCGAGTCCTGATCAGTCCATACCAGTCCAATCAAGACGTTGACGTTTGTTTTTGGCTAAGCTCTCTCCGATCGACACGCTGCAAGAACACTGTGAGTTGGTTTGTTTGAGTTCCACTTGGAACTTAGGTTAGATCGAGTCGCATGTAGAGTAGAATGCTCACACTGCTGCATCTTAGAGTCCTTGGGGTTATTTATTTTATTTTCTGAACCGGAATCAGTTTAGCACTGGCTAGGCTGAGACATAAATGGAATTAAGACTTGAATTAATAACCTGACTAGGACTAGGATGACTGGATGAATTTATCTATGAACCGATATATGTTGATAAATTATGACTTAGTTAAATTGACATAGGATCTAAATGCATGTCTTGCGCCATCTATTTCTTGGTTGTTTAGTTGTGGATTAGAATTTCCTTAGAAATATTAGGATGCTTGATTGCTTGCTTGGTTGAGTTTGTGGTTTTGCAGGGTGGTGTTGGTTAGGAGATCTTAAGCCATATATGCCGATTTCCTAACTTGTGTTGTGTTAGTACAAGGGTCTTAGGCCATATCGGCCGGACTACTGGTACTGGTTGTTAGTGTCGTAGTCTTCTTAGTTTAGTTGAGTTTTGGTAAGGAGTCTAGTCTCTTAGGTTTGTCCTAGGGATAGTGTGTTGAGGTTGGCTGACAGTATGTGCGTAACCCGCCCATACTAGGCTTGTTTAGGGGTTGATTAGTGTTTCCTCACCCTCGTATTCAGCGGGTTCAAGGAAACCCCTTATTCGCTGGATCGGGAAGACTAAGAGAGACGGTATCATGGCCTAGGGCTGAGTATTACACGACGGTGTAATGTGGCAGTGACCCGAAGGACTGTGGGCTGTCGCGCGGTGACCCGAATGACTGTGGGCCGCGGTCGGTTGAAAGTTCCTTCTTCTGGCCTTAGTGGTAGGGAGTCAGGATGTTTCCGACAGAGAGGATGAACATGAAATCACCAGGGCCCAAGTTAGAGTATTTATTTTATGTTGTGTATTATTTATGTCGAGTGAGTCTTAGCTTGTTGTGTCGAGGGTTTTGGAACCCTCTGGTTAGTGTTAGCACCGAGATACGGTGTTGAGTTAAATCGAGTCTTGATTGTTAGTTAGGGATCCGTTTTACTTGTTGGCCGTTTGGCCTAGGTTGTTAGTTTTAGATTAAGGTCGAGCATACCTTAGTCGGTGTAGTTTATGGTGTGGCCTTAGCTTAGATTTCTTGCTTAGGCTAGATTGCTTGTTGTTTTGGGTTGTCTGAGTTAGCTACTAGGTTTAGGTAGCCAACTCACTGAGTGACCTTCTGTTGCTCGCCCAACTCTCGTTGTCCTTTTTGCAGGAGTTCAGGTTGTAGAAGATTGGACGCATAGGTCACCGGAGTAGATTTGCAGTGCATTTGGGTACGGTTTGATTCTTAAACATTTATGTTTCCGTTGCGTTTTATTTCGGGTTTGGGATCCCCAAAAATATTGAAAATGATTCTTAAAAGGCTTAGAATTTAACTTAAAAATTAACGGGTCCAAGATGATATTGGTTTAGTCCGGACCAACACAACGTTAGCTCTTGATATAGGTTGAGAAGCCTTAGGCCTCGATCTAGCAGAACCGTTAACTTTGGGTACAGGTTGAAAAGCCTTAAGACTGGATTTAGCGGGACGTGTTAGGTGATGAATTGGTCTAAGTTGCAAAATAATTCTGTGACACTGATCGGTTCGTCCCTAGCCCGTTATGTAACGCTTCCGACCCATGGTGGAAAGTCGGGCCGTGGGTCATGTTCTTGTTTTATTGGTTGCCGGTGGGTCGACCAATGCCTAGAACGGGTCGGGGGGTTTTACAATGGTGGTATCAGAGCCACGTTTCGATCCTGGGACCTGTGGGTTATGGGCCCACCACGCTTCCGCTGCGTGGTGATATTGTTCCAGAGGTGCCTTCACTAGCACACCCGAGCCCGATCACTATCTCCTCTTCGGGCACTTCGGGAGAGACACTTGGTGATGATTCTGCTGAGGATCATTCTTCACCACCAGCCCCAGGAGTAGGGATGCCATCTTGATCCCCACCTTTAGCTTTCCAGCGATGGAGACAGCTACAGGGGAGCTACCACACTATTCGACCGTTTACGAGACTGGAGAACCCTCTACCTTTCCAGCGGTGGGATCAGCCTATGTACCAGGAGGATCGACTCCTTATGGAGATCCTTACGCTACACAGTCCTCCTACTATGGACAAGGTAGCGACATGTTTGGTTAACGGGTCCAAGATGATATTGGTTTAGTCCGGACCAACACAACGTTAGCTCTTCGTACGGGTTGAGAAGCCTTAGGCCTCGATCTAACAGAACCGTTATGTTCAGGTACAGGTTGCAAAGCCTTAAGCCTAGATTTAGCGGGATGGGTTAGGTGATGAATTGGTCTAAGTTGCAAAATAATTCTGTGACACTGATCGGTTCGTCCCTAGCCCGTCTTGTAATGCTTCCGACCCATGGTGGAAAGCCGGTCCATTGGTCATGTTCTTGTTTAATTGTTGGCCGGTGGGTCGACCTATGCCTATAACGGGTCAGGGGTGTTACAATGGTGGTATCAGAGCATGGTTACGATTATGCTCACTGGTTCCCGTGTTTTTCAAAATGTTTTCAATATTTGTTTTCGTGTCAAAAAGGAGTCGCCAATGCAGTCACTAGGAATCCGGTTGTGTCCAATCGTTGGGGAAGAGTAAGATAGATTTTAATTTATTATTAAAATGTTGTCTAACCCCTATATATATTGTGACATGATTCCGCAGGTTGCTGTACTGGTGTGGTAGGGTGGAGATTTGGAGTTATGGAGGATTTCGGCGTTTTGCCTAGTCCTATACTTGCCGATTTTTTCAGCCACAGGAGTTCGACCAGACTGTGCCAGATATGTTTCCGACACCTATTATCATTTCCGATGATGACACTGAGATAGACGATTTGGTGACACCAGCACCGATTATTATCCTTTCCGACGATGACTCCGAGACAGATGATATTGTTCCGGAGGTTCCTTCACTAGCACACCCGAGCCCGATCACTATCTCTTCTTCGGGCACTTCGGGAGAGACACTTGGTGATGATTCTTCTGAGGATCATTCTTCACCACCAGCGCCAGGAGTAGGGATGGCATCTGGATCCCCACCTTTAGAGGCATTTGAGCTGCCCATCTCACCTATGTCACATGGACTTCTCGACACTACTTCTATCATGATCGACTTGCAGCATGAGTTCATGATAGGATGGGAGGCACTCTACTCTCAATCGATGGAGATTATGGTGGATAGTGACGATGATCCCCTAGTGCATTACG
This sequence comes from Brassica juncea, assembly GCA_018703725.1. Lineage (NCBI taxonomy): Eukaryota > Viridiplantae > Streptophyta > Magnoliopsida > Brassicales > Brassicaceae > Brassica > Brassica juncea. Next base: position 16,176,762 of record CM031941.1, on the reverse strand, counting down.
CAGACTTGATGCTTTCTGATGAGACATCTACACAACCGATGGAGCCAGCACACTATCAGCCGATGGAGCCAACATACTATCAGCCGATGGAGCCAGCCCATTATCAGCCGATGGAGCCAGCCCATTTTCAGCCTAGTTACGAGATTGGAGAGCCTTCTAGCTTTCCAGCGATGGAGACAGCTACAGCGGAGCTACCACACTATTCGACCGTTTACGAGACTGGAGGACCCTCTACCTTTCCAGCGGTGGGATCAGCCTATGTACCCGGAGGATCGACTCCTTATGGAGATCCTTACGCCACACAGTCCTCTTACTATGGACAAGGTAGCGACATGTTTGGTGATGTCGGATACCCATATCATACTATGACCTATATTGGTGGACCGGGTCTACACCCAAGGTGTCTTTCTTGTGGAGGTAAAGGACACTTGACTGGCATGTGCCCGAGGTATGACGAGCTATCTGGGATACCCTACCTACACAGTGCGCAACCAGCAGGGGAATCGTCTGAGTGGGGTTGCCTATTTAGAATTGCTAGGTTTTGCGATTAGAATCGTTAGGTTGCTGGTTAGTTTGCGATTAGTTGTTTGGTTAGGTTTTTGCGATTAGTTGTTTGTTAGAATTTGCTGTTAGGTTGCATTGTTATTATTTGTTAGGATTTGGCTAACTTGCTTAGGAAGTGTTCTTTTAAGTAAGAGCTTGTTGTGTTCGTTGATCGGAACTTTAAGGATGGAAACCTTAAAGTGAGAAGAGTGTTGTGGGAACCGAAATTCACACCGTCAATTTTAATTAATAAGATTGCGGAGGAAAGCCAAGTTAACCCGACTTTCCCTGAAGGTCCGGATTCTCTGCGACAGCCAACGACAAGTGACCGAATAAATGCGGAAAAGGTTTTGTTAAGATTTGGGACTGGACCTTAAGAAAGGCTGCCTACGTACCCCTTTCGAGGATCAAGTCGGAAGTAGTTCAGTTTAGGTGTAATTGAACAAGAGATCGAACCGTCTGGGCGGGTTCGTCTAGTATGAGCGTTTCTCATAGAAACAGGCATGTCGAAGATAACGCCTAGGGTTTCTATGTGCGGAGCTCTTAAGTAAAAGAATTGTCCGATCCTTCCAAGAGGAGCGGAGATTTGCGAGCAGGAGGCGGCCAGACGTTCTAGGGCCTGGTTCGTCTAGTATGAGCGTTGGTCATAGAACGGGCATGTCGAAGATAATGCCTAGGGTTTCTATGTGCGGAGCTCTGAGTAAAAGAATTGTTAGATCCTTCCAAGAGGAACAGGGGTCTGCGGAGAAGATATAACTAGAACAAGAGGCGGCCAGACGTTCTAAGTCCTGCCTCGCTGGCCTAACCGCCTAGGTTCTAAGTTCTCTAAGCTAGCAGGAGTTCTCTAAGTCTAGATTCCAGGTTTTTCGGATCTTCCTCTCCTCTACTCTTGCTCTCCTTATATACTAACTCCTAGGTCGGTTTGCCTTAAGATGATGGACCTCGCCTTTGGGCCCAAGCTTATCTCTTCAGGAAGTATTCCATTTTCGTCGATCTTCGTAATTATCTTCGAGTTTTCGGTGACTTGATGTTTATCCGATGTTCGGGAAATCGGATAAACCGTCATAGCCTGATTGGGCCTGAATTCTTAAAATCGTAAGTAAGTCCGTGGACTTGTCTTAAGTCGTTGAACGTTTTATACGATTTCTCGGAAAGACTATTTTTCTAGTAAAATAAACCGTATAGCCTAAAGGATCGATGTTCAAGTTAATCGACCTTGTTTTATACGATATCTTCTACGAGAAATCCAATCCTTCTAGTTTTTGTCGTAAAACATCGAGGACGATTCCAATCGAGTCGAAGGATGTTTATTCCGTAGCCGTGATCGTCCCAAGCTCACGAGATTGATCCAAACAAGCCAAGATGGGATCAGACCGAACACGATGGGACCGAGACCAGGACGAGGGCCGTCGACCGGCGCCAGGCCTGGGTGCCGCCGTCGCCAGGCCAGGGGGCCGCCGGCGCCAGGCCGGCCCGCGTGACGGGTGCCGCCGGCGCCAGGCCGGGGTGCCACCGGCGCCAGGCCGGCCCGCGTGACGGGTGCCGCCGGCGCCAGGCCGGGGTGCCGCCGGCGGCAGGCCGGCCCGCCTGGCGCGTGCCGCCGGCGCCAGGCCGGGGTGCCGCCGGCACCAGGATGAAGTTCTCGGCGAGGGCTTCGATTTGATATCTTGATCATTTTCTGGTTCCTCACGGTTTGAGAGAACGACCTCTTCGAAGTTTCGAGGCAGATTCTTTTGTGTTTAGGGTTTTTGTGGTGATCGAATCTTGATGTCCTTGGGCGAGCGGACCGATCTTTCCGGGGACTCTCGTACGCGCACGCCCGTAGTCTTCCGATCTCACTTTCAAGAAGTGTTCCACACAGAACCCATAAGTAAAAAATAATCCTAGCCATTGATTTTGAGATAACCGTTTTCGACCTCACCAGAGAGTGGATATTCTAATTTGAGAAAATCTCGTATAATTTCTTTTCAAATTATCCGAGACTTTTTGTTTCAAGAAATACTTTCTAGAGACTTTCAGTCATTGATTCCGTCGTGACCGATTTTGACACCAACAGTTAGCCCCCTAGCTCGTTAGAACCTTCGTGATGTTCTTGCCAGCGATAAGACATGTCAGGTAAGATAGGTGGAATTAATATTTGAAAGGCTCCGTTGAAAGTGGTAAGATTGGGGCTGCGCCTTTCGAAGGCTGCCTACGTACCCTTGTTGTAGGGATCAAGCCTTCCGTAGTTCGTTTTGGAGTTTAAGACCCTTGTGATCTGTTTTCCGGCGAGACTTATATGGTCTGGTTATGTGTCATGAGAGACTTTCGAGCATGATGCTGTTGATGTATTTGTTTTTCGATTATTTATGAACTTCAGTTTTTTCGAAGTATGAGAAAGAGGGTGTGAGTTGTCGTCTCATTCCTAGTTCCCTGATGATCACCGTACCTATTGTTTGCATAAAGCGAGATTTTCCGCGGTTTACTGATTTACGCGAAAAGTTCGTGAAACGAATAGGCTTAAGTGAAGAGACAAATTTTTGGATCTCGTATACCATACTATGTCTGTGAGATGTCAAGATCCAGCGTGGCTGGGTTTAGGGCAAGACCTAGGTTTACTCTCGGACTGAGGCTTTGCGATGACAAATCGACTTTCGTTTTGCCTGTTTGCGATTTTAACCTGACTCGTACCGATTAAAATCCGCGAATTGTTGTCGACTGATATGATTTGTCTGGGTGTGAGTCGAGCTACTTCCTTTATGAAGAGCTAAACCAAAATTTGGATTTCTTGTATAGCGCGCTATGTGTATCCTTGTCGGATGCAAGAGAGCCTACCCCTTGAAGGGCGGCTATTTGTCTGTTTAGGACGTTAGAGTTCGTTTGTTGTGATCAGCAACAACGAAATGATGCCAGTTTAGAGGCATGTTACCGTTTAGAGGTGTGTTTGTATGTTTTGAGTTCTAGAGACGAGGATTTCGTCTGGAACGTTTTGAGGAAAAGAATGTCCTTCGAGCGTTAGCGACGTCTCGCAGTGCTGAAGGTCGAGTTTTCCTTGTGCCGCATTTCGTGGTTGAAATGTTTGCGGGCTTTGGAGATGTTTTGCGAATGTTCACAGCCAGAAACTGTTGTTTCGGTTTGGACGCAGGACCAAGAGGTCGCGTAAGTTCGACCCAGGGAGAAGCGTCTACATTCACAGTGCTTCGTGAAGTGTTGGCCTTCCGGGATTTGTTTGTATATATTAAGGATGACTCGTATAACTCTTGGAGCCTTGTCACGAGTGTTTCTTTTCATGCCGTGTTTACGGGGCGTATAGAACTTAATCGATTGAAGATGAGTTTAAATCTTCCGTTAACCATATGGTTGTTAGGACTGAGTTTTGGTATGAAGAGTTTATCGTATGATTTCCGATTCTTGGTTATGCGACAAATTGCTTGCGTAATAGTCACTTGGCGTTCTATGAACAAATCGTGGATTGTTGTTTTTAGCCGTTAAGTGATTGAGCGGTGGTCGCTCAGTAGCTTTGGATTGGCATGGAGGCTAGATTCAGCCGTATCGCCAATGAAGTTGTTGGTAAACGATCAGACCATGACCCTTATTAAGGTCATGTTAGTTTACGATTGTCCTTAATGGGGATGCCGAATTCAGGTCCGGGCTTTACGGAAATGCGTAGTTGGCCGAGGGCCAAATAGCGTTTGCCGAGATAGACATGCCAAGCATAGCGGAGTTTTCTGAATTATTGCTGATGGCTTTTAGAAACGATCTTCCACTTTAGGTCTCAGTTATACGATGAATGGTTCGTATAAATTTTTTTTTTTCGTTGCATGAAAATCGTTTCATTTTATCCGAGGGGGACAAAGTTTAAGGGATCGACGCAGGACACGTGCGGGTTCGTCTGCGTGATTATTTCCTGCTCGGACGTAACCGCGGGGAGTGGAAGCATGAGCCAGAAACCTTGTGGAGCGAAAACTGTCTATGTCAGTTACCCGTTGGACCCATTATGTTTATTTTACGAAAGTCGCTTTGTATGAATTGACTCGACCATACAGAGGATTTTTCGTAAAAGTGATGTAAGGGGGTTTTCGCAAAGGTAACCGGAGAGCGTTTCCTCATTCACTTTTGCGTACTGCGAAATCGTTTTGCATGAGACCGATCATGTTTTTTCCATAGGCTGTTTTGTTTTAAAACGTTCTTGTTATACCAAAGTAATGGATGAACGGTTTCATGGAGATAGAAAATCGCAGATTGTTAAAGTAGCGATGTTTCCGCGGATTACACGGGAGATGTTTCCGCTATGATTTCGACCTTTGGACGAAAGCTGCTTCGAACTACTCGTGGAGTTTTACCGAAGGTTATTTCGTTATTTTCGTAGTTCACCGTCGTGCTATTAGTCTGACGTCGGTACACGTTTTTAGTCGCGAGTTTGCGACGAGAGGTGACATAGAGTTTTCAGGACTATGTTTGTAACGGTTGGGCTATGCCGCTAGCGTTTTTAAGACGAATCTTATTGCTGCGAGAGTTTGCTTTGGCAAAAGCGTTGTCTTGATGCTGAAGCAAAAAGTTTTCGAAGATGGGATTATACGGATATAGTATACGTACCTACTTCCCTTTTCTTTTTACGAAAGAAAACGGGTTAGCCGTTCTTCCGAAGGCTTGTGTACGTTTTTTCTTTCTTTTAGGAAGCGGGATGAGTATGCTTTTAGAACGCGTGGCGATCGTTTCTCGGTTTTTCGAGAGACTAGATCGGTTTGCATGTTCTGCCTGGACAATCAAGGAACGATGGAACAAGACTGGAAATTTTGCCTAAGACTTAGATTGCTAGACTATCCACCTAGGTTCAAGTTCCCTAAATTCTACGGCAGTTTTTCAAGATGTTTTTGTTCCTGTCCTACAAAGAATTAAAACCTTTACAAAAAATTTCAAGAAAATAGTCTTTTGAAGGTTTTGGCATTTCCGAAGGAATCCCATTTCCTCATATAGTCGAGATGATTGGTGTTTAGAATAACCGTGATCGTACCAAACTCACAAAGATTGATCCAAACAAGCCAAGATGGGATCGGACCGAGCACGATGGGACCGAGACCAGGACGAGGGCCGTCGACCGGCGCCAGGCCGGGGTGCCGCCGGCGCCAGGCCGGGCCGCGTGACGGGTGCCGCCGGCGCCAGGCCGGGGTGCCGCCAGCGCCAGGCCGGCTCGCGTGACGCGTGCCGCCGGTGCCAGGCCGTCTTGCTGTCCGTGGGTTTTCCGTTGTTCGATCTTTCCCTCGTTAGTCGTTCGTGCGGGAAATCTTTGAGTTTGGGAGGATCTTTAGCCGTAGATTTTGAGATAATCGTTTCTAATCCAACGAGACTCCTCGAGTATCAGGATTGAGATGGACTTAGATTCGTAGAATTTCCGTCTTCAAGGGTTTGAGCAATGAGGCTTCGAACTTAGATTTTAAAATACGAACTTTGTTAAAAAATTGAGAAGGCTTTGCGGAAGAATCGTCATGTTTTTCGAACAATCCGAACATGGGTTTAAGGGACCAAGATGTTGCCGTTGCCCGAGATCATGAGACGATTGCACGGATGGGCGCCAGGACCCTTGCCGCCGGCGCCAGACGGGAAACGATGGGCCTGCCGCCGGCGCCAGACGGGAGAGGACGAGCCTGCCGCCGGCGCCAGGCGCGGCGTGGTCGGTCTGCCGCCCGTGCCGTGTCCCGCGTCCGCCGATTCTGCTGTTGCTTGCCTTCGTCGATCCCCGGGGCTCACGGACTCAAAGACCGAATTACGAAATGCTCAGGCAAAGATGCATGGTACTGAGACAGGACCGGTCTCGTCCTATGACGGGACAGAGAGATCCTTCTTATGGGCGAGGTGGTCGAGACAACGACATTGTTTTCTTCGTAAAATCTCAACGGAAGCTCCGATTGAGACGAAACGAAAACCATCTTGACCTAGACTCAAAGGAGAGCAAAGTGAGGTTTCCACAGGCGAGGTGGCCGTGGGCGAGGTTACCTTGGTGATGGTTGTTCTCGTCCATGGGGGAGGTGGCCGGGAGAGTGATTTTGTTCCCTTCGTAAAATCTCAACGGAAACTCCGATTGAGACGAAACGAAAGCCACTTTGATCTAAACTCAAAGGATAACGAAGGTGAGTTCTCCCTGTGGCGAGGTAGCCATGTTGGAGGGTGAGGTGGCCTCGGAAAATGTTTGTCCTTGCCCACGGCGAGGTGGCCGGGACAGTGACTTTGTTCTCTTCGTAAAATCTCAACGGAAACTCCGATTGAGATGAAACGAAAGCCATTTTGACCTAGACAAAAAGGAGAACAAAGTGGGCTCTTACTAAGGCGGACTCGGAAGATTGATCTTACCCTATGGCAAGTCGTCCTAGTAAGATTAAGCTCCGACCTCCTTTCGCTTTCCCGTTTATTCCTCGAGAGTTGTTTGTAAGAAGTATGGCAGTGGGAATCGGTGAACCGATTTGTCATGCTTCTGTTCTGCGAGTAATATAGGGTTTCCCCAAGGTTTCGAGGAGAATAAGTTTATTTTTCCGAGAGGTTCTCGAAAGAAACGTTTTTCGTAGAAACCGTGCTTGTTGCGATTTCTCTAACTTCGTAACAAGACGAATTTTTGGGGTTTGATAGATTTTATCGTTGCCCTTTCTGTTTAGATAGAGAAATTGCGAGCTCGTTTTCGTGCTCTTCCTGTGGCGGAAAGCCGCGGCTAGGTTTTTGATTTGCTCGAGCACCGTGGCGTTTGCGTAAGCGTTGGCCGTAGGAACAGTCGCTGCTGGAGTTGTTTTACCATCGTTGACGCAAACTGCAACTTTTTCTTTCATATTTCCGGACATCGGTTCGATCAAGCGCTTTGCGGCCATATGAGTAAGAGTAATCCGTCCCCCCCTCCTTCTAGCGCCAAACTGTGGGAACCGAAATTCACACAGTCAATTTTAATGAATAAGATTGCGGAGGAAAGCCAAGTTAACCCGACTTTCCCTGAAGGTCCGGATTCTCTGCGACAGCCAACGACAAGTGACCGAATAAATGCGGAAAAGGTTTTGTTAAGATTTGGGACTAGACCTTAAGAAAGGCTGCCTACGTACCCCTTTCGAGGATCAAGTCGGACGTAGTTCAGTTTAGGTGTAATTGAACAAGAGATCGAACCGTCTGGGCGGGTTCGTCTAGTATGAGCGTTTCTCATAGAAACAGGCATGTCGAAGATAACGCCTAGGGTTTCTATGTGCGGAGCTCTTAAGTAAAAGAATTGTCCGATCCTTCCAAGAGGAGTGGAGATTTGCGAGCAGGAGGCGGCCAGACGTTCTAGGGCCTGGTTCGTCTAGTATGAGCGTTGGTCATAGAACGGGCATGTCGAAGATAATGCCTAGGGTTTCTATGTGCGGAGCTCTGAGTAAAAGAATTGTTAGATCCTTCCAAGAGGAACAGGGGTCTGCGGAGAAGATAAAACTAGAACAAGAGGCGGCCAGACGTTCTAAGTCCTGCCTCGCTGGCCTAACCGCCTAGGTTCTAAGCTCTCTAAGCTAGCAGGAGTTCTCTAAGTCTAGATTCCAGGTTTTTCGGATCTTCCTCTCCTCTGCTCTTGCTCTCCTTATATACTAACTCCTAGGTCGGTTTGCCTTAAGATGATGGACCTCGCCTTTGGGCCCAAGCTTATCTCTTCAGGAAGTATTCCATTTTCGTCGATCTTCGTAATTATCCTCGAGTTTTTGGTGACTTGATGTTTATCCAATGTTCGGGAAATCGGATAAACCGTCATAGCCTGATTGGGCCTGAATTCTTAAAATCGTAAGTAAGTCCGTGGACTTGTCTTAAGTCGTTGAACGTTTTATACGATTTCTCGGAAAGACTATTTTTCTCGTAAAATAAACCGTATAGCCTAAAGGATCGATGTTCAAGTTAATCGACCTTGTTTTATACGATATCTTCTACGAGAAATCCAATCCTTCTAGTTTTTGTCGTAAAACATCGAGGACGATTCCAATCGAGTCGAAGGATGTTTATTCCGTAGCCGTGATCGTCCCAAGCTCACGATGATTGATCCAAACAAGCCAAGCTGGGATCAGACCGAACACGATGGGACCGAGACCAGGACGAGGGCCGTCGACCGGCGCCAGGCCGGGGTGCCGCCGGCGCCAGGCCGGCCCGCGTAACGGGTGCCGCCGGTGCCAGGCCGGGGTGCCGCCGGCGCCAGGCCGACCCGCGTGACGGGTGCCGCCGGCGCCAAGCCGGGGTGCCGCCGGCGCCAGGCCGGGGTGCCGCCGGCGCCAGGCCGGCCCGCGTGACGGGTGCCGCCGGTGCCAGGCTAGGGTGCCGCCGCCGCCAGGCCGGCCCGCGTGACGGGTGCCGCCGGCGCCAGGCCGGGGTGCCGCCGGCGCCAGGACAGCCCGCGTGGCGCGTGCCACCGGCGCCAGGCTGAAGATCTCGGCTAGGGCTTCGATTTGATATCTTGATCGTTTTCTGGTTCCTCACGGTTTGAGAGAACGACCTCTTCGAAGTTTCGAGACAGATTCTTTTGTGTTTAGGGTTTTTGTGGTGATCGAATCTTGATGTCCTTGGGCGAGCGGACCGATCTTTCCGGGGACTCTCGTACGCGCACGCCCGTAGTCTTCCGATCCCACTTTCAAGAAGTGTTCCACACAGAACCCATAAGTAAAAAATAATCCTAGCCGTTGATTTTGAGATAACCGTTTTCGACCTCACCAGAGAGTGGATATTCTAATTTGAGAAAATCTCGTATAACTTCTTTTCAAATTATCCGAGACTTTTTGTTTCAAGAAATACTTTCTAGAGACTTTCAGTCATTGATTCCGTCGTGACGGATTTTGACACCAACAAGTGTAAAGCCAAAAACCCAAAGAGAATGAGTGAAGATTTGGAGGACTGTACAGTGGTATGGACTGGATAAGGGGGAACAAGACTTCACTGGGAAAGGACTTCGTCAGTATCTGAGGAAGGAGAGATCGAGGAAATGGTTGGAATAATCAGAGGCGCAGATGGACAAGATCTTTTCATGAGAGATGAGTGCTGTTGAAGAGTTAAAGAAAGAGGAAAATGTATTGATCATTCAAGCAAAAAGCAATATGATTGTGGCGAATTTGAGGAACAAACTTAATGGACAGTGGTGGACAGAGTAGAGCAATTGGAGCTGAGCTTTTGGGAATCAAAGTATGAGAGGAAATGTTAAGTTTCCATCACGAAAAACTTGACATGGTTCAGAGAAAATAGAATATCAGTCGAGCATCAGCATAGTGGCCAAACCGCGGGCAAGAAGGGTCGATCGAGAAATTTCGAAGAACGAAGTGGTCGAAGAATTGATCGTGAAGAAACCTTAAGCTGCTCAACCCTGTTAGAGAAGGTGTTAGATTGATCAGACGGATGTTTTGGAAGAATAAAAATTTTGGAAGCACGATGTTTTAGAAGCACGACGTTTTTGAAGCCGACGTTTTGATATCTTGCATATTTACATGTTTTTAGCATCCATATCTCGTGCATTTTGATCATATAAGTTAGGAATTAGGCATCTTTAGGTCCATTTTTCATTCATTTGTCCTTATCAGGTGTTGGAGTATGCTTTGGTGTGATTTGAGGTGTTTGGGAGACAAAGAGGGTGTCGATCCATGATCTGGTCGAGACAAAGATGAGCATGGACGAAGGCCTTAGAGATGTCTTCTGTTGCTAATATTTTGTTGAGACACAGAAAATTGAGTTAGCTTTCCAATGGAAGTGGTTTCAAGTCATTTGGAGCTGTATTGGAGGAGTTATGATGAGTTTACTAGAAGCACATCAAGCTGGCCGGGAAGACTGGTCCGGGTACAGCCACCCGGTCGGAAGGGACACTGCTGGACGCGGCCAGGCCGGGGAAGCTCGACCGGGATGAGCTACCCGGTCGGATGAAGGACATTTGGACTGGGGAGAGGTACCCGGTCGGGAGAGAAGCGCTGGGCGAGACCAGGCCGGTAAGATTAGGCCGGGTTGGGCGGTTTGGCTCGACCCAGACCGTTTTTCACCCTCTTTTCCTATTGGTTGAAGCCTAATTGACCCCAGGGACCTTTTAGTATTTTTCTATGATGTTTTTAGGGCTTCTAAACCTTGTATAAATACTCCTATATCCCCCAATTTGGGACTTATCTCATTTTCTCTCAAGACTTTGCCTCATATCGTAAAAGCTTGAATCTTTTTATCAATCTAAGGAAGCTCTTCATCTTATATCTTGTTTCTCCTTCTCACAAACATGATTAGCCTTGAATCTCACATAGATTTAAGGTTTTTCATGGAGATTAGTGAGTAGATACATTTTGGATTCATGGGCTACGGTGATTAAAGGTTATTACTGAAGATTTAGGGTGTTTAGTGTTAGATCTACTTGTTTCCTTGCTTGTTGAGGGTTCTTAATGCTATTTTGGTCTTGATCATATCAAAATATATCTATAGGCATTTCCGCCCGGAAGGTGTTCGATGAAATGCCTGAACCATCTCTTCAATGCTTTTAGCTTGCTTTACCTAAGGGATTAGTTTTTAAAGGAGCTAAGATTGCTATTAGACTTGTTCTCCATGGTTGCTTTAGTCATTACAGTCAAAGGGATTTCATGTATTTGGTGATCATTGTTGGGGTCAAAATCGGTCAACGACTAAATCATCACCCGAAAGTCCTCGGAAGAAGACTAAGTGACAATCGAAACCGAGAAACGGGTCGTCACTCGACGAACTTACAGGAAGGCACGAATGGATCGTGAGCCCCGGGAATCGACGAAAGCGAGCAACAGCAGCATAGGCGGACGCGGGATACGGCACGGGCGGCAGGGTGCCTGGCGCCGGCGGCAGACCGACCACGCCGCGCCTGGCGCCGGCGGCAGACCGACCGCGCCGCGCCTGGCACCGGCGGCAGGCTCGTCCTCTCCCGTCTGGCACCGGCGGCAGGCCCATCGTCTCCCGTCTGGCACCGGCGGCAAGGGTCCTGGCGCCCGTCCGTGCAGTCGTCTCGTGATCTCTGGCAACGGCAACATCTTGGTCCCTTAAACCCATGTTTGGATTGTTCGAGAAGCAAGACGATTCTTCTGCAAAACCTTCTCGATTGATTAACAAAGTTCATATTCTAAAATCTTATTTCGAAGCCACATTACTCAAACCCTCGAAGACGGGAAGTCTACAAATCCAAGTCCATCTCGATCCCGATACTCAAGAAATCTCGGAAGACCATAAAAGGTTCGAATGATGAATGGATCTCGATTCATCGTAATAAACGATCACGGTTATTCTAGACACCAATCATCTCGACTATACGAGGAATTGGGATTCCATCGAAAATGCCGAAACCTTCGAAGACTATTTTCTCGAAAAACTGTAAAAACGCCTAAAAAGCCCGACATGACCAAAACGGCCCACTTACGATTTTCCGAAAAGGAAGGATAACTATGATGGTTTATCCTTATCCTCACATAAGAGATAAATGTCAAGTTTCCAAAATATAAATGTCAAGTTTTCCGAAGATAAATGTCAAGTTTCCCGATAAACACGAAGACGGACGAAAATAGAAAAAGCCCGATTCAGCCCGAAGGAAGATAGACCGTCTTAAGAGGAGTATATAAGGAGAGCTTTGGGCGAGGAGCAAATCATCATAAAATTTCCAGAGCACTTTAGCACTTAGAGCAAATTCAGCTTTTCTTTTCTGTTTTCACTAACGAGCTACGACTCAACTAGGTTAGATTTAGGCGGCCGGACTAGCGGACTTTTCGACAGCTCTTGTAGTCGATTTCTTTACCTGTTGTTCACGCTCAAAACGCGAATTCGTAAATAAGATCTCTTTCGCTCTATTTTTACGATTTTTATTTTTACAACTTAAATTCGCATTGATGGTGTCGTGTGTGGCCCAGCAGATATCCGGGACCTTCAGGGAAGGTTAAGTTTACTTGGCTTTCCTCAGCAATCTTACTCATTAAAATCGACAGTGCGAATTTCGGTCCCACAGTTTGGCGCTAGAAGGAGGGGGGGGGGGGTTACGGATTTATCTATCTCGTAACTGCACACGCTCGATCATGTCTACTGACATCACCAAAGACCCGCCAACGCTAGACGGAACACCCGTCGATGCCAACGTTTAGAAGACTTCAACTGGAGATACGTCCACAGTCACGGCTGATGCAAACACTGAGACGCTCAGAAAGATGAAGGAACTGTTCGCCTCCGCCCTGGAGCGGGCGGAAAACCAGGACAAGCTGATAACCTCGCTCGCAAAACAGGTCGCCACCTTAACTGCGAGGAGCAAGCTTCCGCGCGGATCCACCAAGGCACGGCGCGGCAGAAGACTCGACTTCGGATCTCCCGGAGAACGAGAAAAAGATGCCCCAAAAGAGTCCACTCCCGAGGAAACGGCTCCAAAAGGACAGCGAACGACCTCGCATAACCTTCCACCTCTGGCTACGGGAAACAAGGAAAGCGACGTCGATCTGGATATCAGCGACCAATCGGATCTTTCCGATGAAGACGCTGACATCCACCCCAGGAGGACCCGAAGCCAGTCCGCTCGACAGACGGTATCCTTCGAGAGGCCCATGACAGAAGAGGAGGAAGACCTCTACTGGATTGAGCAGGAAGAACTCGCGGAGGATCAAGCTCGGATCCATCGCGACCAGCGCCGACAAACTCGGAGAAACGCCGGTAGCAATGACGAGATCCATGATCTCCGCAAATCTCTCAAAAAGACCGTGGCCTAGGTGAAAGCAGTGAAATCGCAAATCCACCAGGCGACCATTTCCGCCCCCGAGATCGATAGACTTCTTGAGGAAGCACGGAAAACGCCATTCACCGCTCGGATCACGGAAACACGCGTCTCAGACCCAGGGAAAATCAAAATCCCGGTCTATGACGGTACTACGGATCCTTAGGCACACCTGCAGTCTTTCCAGATCACAATGGGTAGATGTAAACTCCCGGAGCACGAACGAGACGCGGGTCATTGTCTTCTCTTTGTCGAGCACCTCAAAGGTGCTGCGCTCGAATGGTTCTCCCAGCTCAAAAGAAACTCCATCGGAAGCTTCCGCCAATTGGCCTCGGCGTTTCTCAAACAATACTGCATGTTTATGGACAGAGAAACGTCCGACGTGGACCTATGGAGTCTAGCTCAAAAGGAAGACGAGTCGCTCCGCGACTTCATGCGAAGATTCAAACTGGTAATGGCCAGAGTAACAGGCATCAGCGACAATGTCGCAATCGACGCCCTGAGGAAAACTCTCTGGTACAAGTCGAAGTTCCGAAAGTGGATATTGCTGGAGAAACCACGGACGATCCAGGATACCCTCCACAAGGCAACAGACTTCATCGTCATGGAGGAAGAGATGAGAGTCCTGTCGCAAAAGCATGGACCACAGAAAACGTCCTCAAAGAAGAAACCCTCTCATAACGACAAGTACGTCCATCACGAAGGGGAAGACGCCCAAGGCGAGCATAACTACGCCATCAACTCGGAGCAAGGCAAAACCTCCGGAAACACCTGGACCAGGAACCAGTACAAGGATAATTCCTACTGCGAGTTCCACGAAACCAGAGGTCACTCCACTGCGAACTGCAAGGTTCTCGGCGCCAGGCTCGCCGCAAAGCTCCTCGCCGGCGAATTGTCAAAAGTTGTGGTAACCGAAATTCACACCGTCAATTTTTGATAAATATTTGTGGAGGAAAACCGAGTTAACCCGATCTTCCTTGAAGGTCCCGGATATCTGCTGGGCCGCACACAATACAATCAATGAGAGTTTAAGTCGAAAAGTAAAAATTGTAAAGTAGAGCGGAAAAAGATCTTTTTTCTGAATTCGCGTTTGAGCGTGAACAACGGGTAAGAAATAAGCTACAAGAGCTGTCGAAAGGTCTGCTAGTCCAGCCGCCTAGATCTAACCTAGTTGAGTCGCAGCTCGCTAATGAAAACAGAAAAAGAAAGCTAAAAACGCTCTAAGTGCTAAGTGCTCTGGAAGTTTGGTGATGATTTTCTCCTCACCCAAAGCTCTCCTTATATACTATTCTTAAGACGGTCTATCTTCTCGTGGGCTGAATCGGGCTTTTTCCATTTTCGTCCATCTTCGTGTTTATCGGGAAACCTGATATTTATCTTCGGAAAACTTGACATTTATCTTCTGGAAACCTGACATTTATCTTTTGGAAACTTGACATTTATCTCTTATGTGAGGATAAGGATAAACCGTCATAGTTATCCTTCCTTTTCGGAAAATCGTAAGTGGGCCGTTTTGGCCATGTCGGGCCGTCTAGACGTTTTTACGGTTTCTCGAAAGAATAGTCACTGAAGGTTTCAGTAATTCCGAAGGAAACTCAATTCCTCGTTTAGTCGAGATGTTTGGTGTTTAGAATAACCGTGATCGTATCAAACTCACGAAAATTGGTCCACACAAGATAAGATGGGATCAGACCGAGCACGATGGGACCGAGACCAGGACGAGGGCCGTCGACCGGCGTTAGGGGGCTTGCCGCCGGCGCCAGGCCGGCTTGCGGAACGCGTGCCGCCGGCACCAGGCCGGGTGTGCGCCCGCGCCAGGCCGGCCCGCGTGACGCGTGCCGCCGGCGCCAGGCAGGGTGTGCCGCCGGCGCCAGGCCGGCCCGCGTGACGCGTGCCGCCGGCGCCAGGACGTCTTGCCATCCGTGGGTTTTCCGTCGTTCGATCTTTCCCCGTTAGTCGTTCGTGCGGGAAATCTTTGAGTTTGGAAGGATCTTTAGCCGTAGATTTCGAGATAACCGTTTTCAAGGGTTTGAGTAATGTGGCTTCGAGCTTTAGACGTTTAAAAGATGAACTTTTAAACAATCGATAAGACTTTGCGGAAGAATCTTTATAGTTTGCGGACAATCCGGACATGGGTTTAAGGGACCAAGATGGTGCCGTTGCCCGAGATCACGAGACGATTGCATAGATGGGAACCAGGACCCTTGCCGCCGTCGTCAGACGGGACAGGGCAAGCCTGCCGCCCGTGCCGTGTCCTGCGTCCACCGGTGCCTGCTTGCCTTCGTTGATCCCCGGGGCTCACATCCGTTCATGCCTTCTTGTGAGTTCATCGAGTGATGATCCGTTTCTTGGTTTTGTTCGTCACTTGGTTTTTCTTTCGAGGACTTTCGGGTGACGATTTCGTCGTTGACCGATTTTGACCCCAACAGTTAGCCCCCCAGCTAGCTAGGAACCGTAGTGCCTTTCGGGTCCTGGCTTGCGGTTTAGCCGTATTGGAAGGTGTAGAGACGTAATCGTTTGCCGAAAGTCGGGGTAAATAGTGATTTTACCTTCTTTATATTGAGGGAGTAAGAAATCTCATTCATTCTTACTTCACCATAAAAAATTACTCTCTCTCAAGAATCCTCTCTCTCTCTCTAAGAATAATGTCTTCAAGATCCTCAAAGAGAAACTCTTCTTCCCATTCTTCCTCGGGTGATTCTCCTGTCCACGTGACGGTGAAGCAAGAGGAGTTTGTTGAGGAGGAAGCGAAGAATGCGTATTACCGAGCCCTTGTGAGTTCACCCCCATCACTGCCAGATATCCCTATTCCGAGGAGACCTCTGAGGCAGCCTGGTGCTCCTTTTACGCCGAGCTTGGTTTCTCGTAAATATCTCAAGGTTCTTCGAGATTTTTACCAGGTTCCTGAAGGAGTCAAATTCTGGATCCCTGCCGGTAACGAGAGTGCGAGGAATCCTCCGGAAGGTTTCTTTACATGTTACGAGGCCTTCTTTATTTATTGCCGCATATGGTTCCCGATCCCCGGCACCATTGTTCGTGCGCTTCATCACTTCGAACTCTCGATCGGCCAGCTCAGCGTCCCTGCCTTGGAGAGTTGGCTTGGCGTACTGATCTTAAGTTATGAGCTCGGGATCGATCTCAGTCCTGGTGATTTCGAAGGCCTTTGGAGCACTCGGCAGACGGGGAGCGACGGTTACTACTCCATGCTGCCCAAGAAGGATATGGCCATAATTCAGGGGACTACTTTGAACCCTAAGTCGTGGCAGGAACGTTTTTTTCTATGTCCGAATAGATGGTGAGTCTGTCGAGGAGAGCTGCCTCCATCTATTTCCGCATGCATGGAACTTCAACCAAGGTAATATGATGAAAACTCGTTGTCTATTTCTTTATTCCGGAAGTGCGAGTTTTTAATGAAAAAGTTCTGCTTTGTAGAGAACGGGGCGGTTGCGCATTTGCATGGCGATCTTTTCGTCAAGAGGGACCTCCTTCGTCAAAGACCGTTTTTCTGGAAGTCCTTCACTCTTGAACGGATTCGAGACGCAGTAAGGCTTTACCGGTCCCGAGACCCTGTCCCAACGTATGACGCCGAACCGGTTATCGAAGCCCCGACTCGGAGGCGTAAACAGAGATCTCGTAAAGGGAAAGAGATCGATGGTGGGGAAGGTTCGGAAGATCCTTCACCGTTGGGGGAAAACCCTAGTTTTGTTCCAACGGAAAAAGGCGGAGCCAGCGATTTTCCACTTCCCAATAACTTCTTTGAAGGTCTTCCTCCGGAGTTTGTTACTGATGAGTCGCTAGAGGAAGAGAAGAGGCAATGGGTTTTTGCCGAGGGTTCCCATCGGATCAATGAGGTTTTGTTCTTTCAACTTCTTAACCGTATTCTTGATTCCGCATATATGTATGTTTATTGGTCTTGAATTTGTGCAGGGACTAAGAGTGTTTGGCAATACGCTCGACTCAAGTTTCCGCAAGGCTAGGATCGCTAACTTCAAGACCAAGGAAGCTGAGCGAGAGCTCTTCCGATTCCGTCAAGAGGTTAAGGCGCAGAACGAAAAGCAAGCTGAGCTTCATGCTCGAGCTCTTGTTCGGGCGGAAAGGAGAGGAAGGAAGATGGTCGCAGCGGAGGTGGCGAGACGGGCGGAATCGTTCGCTGCTGAGTTTCAATGTTTTAAAGAAGCTCAGGAGTTTGTTGGCGATTTCCGCGAGTGCCAGGGCTCGGTTGTAAACCTTTACAAGTCTCAGAACCCGGATTTCTCTTTTGATTCCGAGATCGCTGAGATGAAGGACTTTATGGCCGAGTGTGCTCATGCTGAGTCATTGGTTCCTCCAGTTGAGGAAAAAGTCCGGAGACTATGGGAACCTATCGAGGTTTCCGAGGATACGGTGGAGGCCGGAGCCGATGAGAACGCCGAGGGTGGTGGGAACGCTCAAGGCGTGAATGAGGAAGTGGACCAGCCTGCAGGTACATTCGGGATTTCCGCATCTGGATTTCTCGATGTTGACTTCCTTTTGTGAATCGTATGTTTTGGCCGTGTGTGGCCGTTTTTTAGGAGTTTTATTCTGCGACCGTCGGATGTTGTATTCTTATGTTTTGGGACTGGCCGTTGGTGGCTTAGAATCCCGCCGTCTTTGCGGACTTTATAAATATGAAAATTTGCGAGATTTCGCCTTTTGTTTTGATTTATACTTTCGTCAAGTGTAGAGGAAAGAATGCGAGTAGTCACTTCGTATCCTAACTCTTTTTTTTTGTCGCTTTGTCCGTATGCTACTTTCTAGTGAGCGTTTTAGGTGTAAGCGATAAGAGACATGTTTTGGGATCTCGTATACGATACTATGTCTGTGAGATGTCAAGATCCAGCAAGACTGGGTTTAGGGCAAGACCTAGGCTTACTCTCAGCTTTAAGGTTGTGCGATGACTGATCGGCTTTCGTTTTTCCTGTTAGTGATTTCTTCCTGATTCTTTTCGTTTAAAGTCCGCGACTAGTCGTCGGCTTATATGACTTGTGTTAAAAGAAACAAGCTATCTTCGGAGTTTATCCGAGACGCTAAACCAAAATTTTGGGTTCTTGTATAGCGCGCTATGATATCCTTGTCGGATGTAAGAGGACCTTGTAGGTCTGACTACGAGTTTGTATTGAGTGAAACGTTTCAGAGTGCGTCCGTCGGGGCCAATCGACGGGCATAAGTTTTTTTAAGTCGCAGGTGGACTGTTTTGGCGGATGATACGAGTTTTGTTATCTTTTTCAGAAGTTGCGACGTCTCGCGTTTCTTTCGAAGAAATGATTTTCGTTTTTCCGAAGTGTTTATGCGTTAAGTGAGCATAAAAGATAGATATAATTTTATTAAAAATTTCGAAAAGTTCGAGTACATGTGCGGATATTTCGCGTTTTTGTGGGTGATCCCCGGGGCTCACGGTCCGTTCATGCCTTCTTGTGAGTTCATCGAGTGATGATCCGTTTCTTGGTTTTGATCGTCACTTGGTTTTTCTTTCGAGGACTTTCGGGTGACGATTTCGTCGTTGACCGATTTTGACCCCAACAAAAGTCAAGGGTATAAACGACTTGCTCCTGGAGTCCGACCGCCCAAAGACAAACAAAACTATCTCCGAAGACCGCGCGATCGAAAATCAATCGGGTGAAAAGCGCGGAAGGAGACAGGACGACCAAGGGAACAACAGCAGTCGCCAGAGGGTAAATATGATCATCGGAGGATCGCAGTTCTACCAAGACTCTGTCTCGTCGATAAAATCCTACGGGAGAAAAGCCGAGACGAGTTCCAACTGGTTTCCAGATAGCGATATTCCCAACATCACAATCGTTTTCGAGGAACGGGAAACTGTCGGAATCGAGAAACCTCATTGCGATCCTTTGGTTATCGACCTGGTAATACAGGATCTCGAAGTCGGCCGCATCCTCGTCGATACAGGAAGTACGGTCAACGTCATCTTCCGCGACACCCTCTACAGGATGAAGATCCCACTTGGGGAAGTCGTCCTTGAGCCAAAACCTTTGACTGGGTTTTCGGGCGTCACCTCAATGACCCTCGGGAGAATTAAGCTCCCACTCATGGCGAAGGAAGTCACAAAGATCGTCGAGTTCGCAGTAGTCGACAACCCGGCCATCTACAATGCCATCATGGGAACCCCTTGGATCAACTCCATGAAGGCAGTACCGTCCACATATCACCTCGGCATCAAATTTCTGACTCCAACCGGAACCGCAGTAATCTGGGGTAGTCAGAAAAAGTCGAGACTCTGTTACCTAGCCGAGTTCAAACTGCGAAAAAATCGGAACGCCCCTGCGGCCAACCCGAAACCAGCAAAGGAATCACACAACATTCCTGAAGACTCAAAAAAAGATGATCCAGAATCATCCGAACAGGCAACGATTCAAGACAGCGACAAAGTCTCTGACTCCATCGCCGTAAAATCAGACAGCTCGACCCCCGCACAAACCACCGATCCGACTAGCACGATCAGAACGGCAACGCACGGGGAGTAAAAATGTCTGCAGCAACTATCAGAACTACGAGATGGCTTGATCCTCGAAAGAGGTACGTAGGCAGCTCGTCGAAACCCGGCGAGTTCAGCTATCCCCCTCACCAAAAAGGGGGGGGGAGTGGGTACGTATACTCCTATACTCTCACAAAAACGCGAAATATCCGCACATGTACTCGAATTTTTCGAAATTTTTTCAATAAAATTCTTTCTATCTATTTTCTATGCTCACTTAATTTAGAAAACGCGTAAACACTTCGGAAAAACGAAAATCATATCTTCAAAAGAAACGCGAGACGTCGCAACTTCTGAAAAAGATAACAAAACTCGTATCATCCGCTAAAGCAGTCCACCTGCGACTTAAAAACAACTTATGCCCGTCGATTGGCCCCGACGGACGCACACAGAAACGTTTCACTCAATACAAACCCGTAGTCAGACCTATAAGGTCCTCTTACATCCGAAAAGGATATCATAGCGCGCTATACAAGAAACCCAAAATTTTGGTTTAGCGTCTCGGATAATCTCCGAAGATAGCTCGATTCTTTTAACACAAGTCATATAAGCCGGCGACTAGTCGCGGACTTTAAACGAAAAGAATCAGGAAGAAATCACTAACTGGCAAAACGAAAGCCGATCAGTCATCGCACAGCCTTAAAGCTGAGAGTAAGCCTAGGTCTTGCCCTAAACCCAATCTTTCTGGATCTTGACATCTCACAGACATAATATCGTATACGAGATCCCAAAACATGTCTCTTATCGCTTACACCTAAAAAACGCTCGCTAAAAAGTAGCACACGGACCAAGCGACAAAAAAGAGTTAGGATACGAAGTGACTACTTGCATTCTTTCCTCTACACTTGACGAAAGTATAAATCAAAACAAAAGACGAAATCTCGCAAATTTTTATATATTCATAAGGCCGCAAAAACGGCGGGATTCTAAGCCACCAACGGCCAGTCCCAAACACATAATAGTACAACCTCCAACAGTCGCAGACTAAACTCTTAAAAACGGCCACACACGGCCAAACATACAACTCACAAAAGAAAGTCAACATCGAGAAATCCAGACACGGAAATCCCGAATGAACCCGCAGGCTGGTCCACTTCCTCGTTCACACCTTGGGCGTTCTCGCCACCTTCGGCGTTCTCATCAGCTCCGGCCTCCACCGTATCCTCGGAAACCTCGATAGGCTCCCATAGTCTCCGGACTCTTTCTTCGACTGGGGGAACCAAGGATTCAGCATGAGAACACTCAGCCATGAAATCCTTCATCTCAGCAATCTCGGAATCAAAGGAGAAATCCGGGTTCTGAGACTTGTAAAGGTTTACGACCGAGCCCGGCACTCGCGGAAATCGCCAACAAACTCCTGAGCATCTTTAAAACATTGAAACTCAGCAGTAAACGATTCCGCCTGTCTCGCCACCTCGGCTGCGACCATCCTCCTTCCTCTCCTTTCCCCCCGAACAAGGGCTCGAGCATGAAGCTCAGCTTGCTTTGCATTCTGCGCCTCTACCTCTTGTCGGAATCGGAAGAGCTCTCGCTCAGCTTCTTTGGTCTTGAAATTAGCAATCCTAGACTTGCGGGAACTTGAGTCAAGTGCATCGCCAAACACTCTTAGTCCCTGCATAAATTCAAGATCAATAAATATACATATATACAGATTCAAAAATACGGTTAAGAAGTTCAAAGAGCAAAACCTCGTTGATCCACTGGGAACCCTCGGTAAAAACTCGTTGCTTCACCTCATCCTCCAGCGACTCGTCAGTAACGAACTCCGGAGGAAGGCCGTCAAAGAAATTGTTGGGGAGTGGAAAATCACTGGCTCCGCCTTTTTCCGTTGGAACGAAACTAGGGTTTTCCCCCAACGGTGAAGGGTCTTCCGAACCTTCCCCACAGTCGATTTCATTCCCTTTACGAGATCTCTGTCTACGTCTCCGAGTAGGAGCTTCGATAACCGGTTCGGCATCGCGTGTCGGGACAGGGTCTCGGGACCGGTAAAGCCTTACCGCGTCTCGAATCCGTTCAAGGGTGAAGGACTTCCAGAAAAACTGCCTTTGACGAAGGAGATCCCTCTTGACAAAAAGATCACCATGCATATGCGCAACAATCCTGTTCTCTACAAGCGAAACTTTTTCACTAAAAACTCGCACTTCCGGAATTGTGAAATAGACAACAAGTTTTTATCATATTACCTCGGTTGAAGTTCCATGCGTGCGGAAATAGATGGAGGCAGCTCTCCTTGACGGACTCACCATCTATTCGGACATAAAAGAAACGCTCCTGCCCTAACTTAGGGTTCGAAGTAGTCCCCTGAATTATGGTCATATCCTTCTTTGGCACCATGGTGTAGTAACCATCGCTCCCCGTTGGCCGAGTGCTCCAAAGACCTTCGAAATCAGCGGGACTAAGATCGATCCCGAGCTCATAACTTGCGATCAACACGCCCAGCTAACTCTCTAAGGCAGAAACACTGAGCTGGCTGATCGAAAGTTCGAAGCGACGAAGCGCACAAACAATGGTACCGGGGATCGGGAACCACATGCGGCAGTACGTAAGGAAGGCCTCGTAGCATGTAAAGAAACCTTGCGGAGGATTCCTCGCACTCTCATTGCCGACAGGAATTCGGAATTTAACTCCATCGGGAATCTGGTAAAAATCTCGAAGAATCCTGAGATATTTACGTGAAACCAAGCTCGGCGTAAAAGAAGCACCAGGCAGCCTCAAAGGTCTCTTCGGAACAGGGACATCTGGCAGAGGTCGAGCCGAGCCCAGAAGAGCTCGGTAATACGCGTTCTTTGCCTCCTCATCGACTAACTCTTCTTGTTTCGGATTCACCGTCAAGTGGGCAGGAGAGTCATCCGAGGATGAATGGGAAGAAGAAGTTCTCTTGGAGGATCTTGAAGACATTTTTCTTAAAAAAAAGGTGAGGGAGAGAGAAAGGATTCTTGAGAGAGATGAATTTTTTAAGTAAGAATGAATGAGATTTCTTACTCCATCCTTATAAAAGAGGTAAAATCACTATTTACCCCGACTTTTGGCAAACGATTATGTCTCTACACCTTCCCATACGGCTATACCGCAAACTAGGACCCGAAAGGTACTACGGTTCCTAGCTAGCTGGGGGGCTAACTGTTGGGGTCAAAATCGGTCAACGACGAAATCATCACCCGAAATTCCTCGGAAGAAGACTAAGTGACAATCGAAACCGAGAAACGGGTCGTCACTCGACGAACTTACGGGAAGGCATGAAAGGATCGTGAGCCCCGGGAATCGACGAAGGCGAGCAACAGCAGCATAGGTGGACTCGGGACACGGCACGGGCGGCAGGGCGCCTGGCGCCGGCGGCAGACCGACCACACCGCGCCTGGCGCCGGTGGCAGGGCGCCTGGCATCGGCGGCAGACCGACCGCGCCGCGCCTGGCACCGGCGGCAGGGCCCCTGGCGCCGGCGGCAGGCCGACCGAGCCGCGCCTGGCACCGGCGGAAGGGCGCCTGGCGCCGGCAGCAGGCCGACCGAGCCGCGCCTGGCGCCGGCGGCAGGGCGCTTGGCGCCGGCGGCAGGCTCGTCCTCTCTCGTCTGGCGCCGGCGGCAGGCTCGTCCTCTCCCGTCTGGCGCCGGCGGAGGCCTGTCGTCTCCCGTCTGGCGCCGACGGCAAGGGTCCTGGCGCCCGTCCGTGCAGTCGTCTTGTGATCTCGGGCAACGACAACATCTTGGTCCCTTAAACCCATGTTCGGATTGTTCGAGATGCAAGACGATTCTTCCGCAAAGCCTTCTCGATTGATTAACAAAGTTTATATTCTAAAATCTAAGTTCGAAGCCTCATTACTCAAACCCTCGAAGACCAAATCCAAGTCCATCTCGATCCCGATACTCGAGAAATCTCAGAAGACCATTAAAAGGTTCGAATGATGAATGGATCTCGATTCATCGTATTAAACGATTACGGTTATTCTAGACACCAATCATCTCGACTATACGAGGATTTGGGATTCCTTCGGAAATGCCAAAACCTTCGAAGACTATTTTCTCGAAAAACCGTAAAAACGCCTAAAAAGCCCGACATGACCAAAATGGCCCACTTACGATTTTCCGAAAAGGAAGGATAACTATGACGGTTTATCCTTATCCTAACATAAGAGATAAATGTCAAGTTTCCAAAAGATAAATGTCAAGTTTTCCGAAGATAAATGTCAAGTTTCCCGATAAACACGAAGATGGACGAAAATGGAAAAAGCCCGATTCAGCCCGAAGGAAGATAGACCGTCTTAAGAGGAGTATATAAGGAGAGCTTTGGGCGAGGAGCAAATCATCACAAAATTTCCAGAGCACTTTAGCACTTAGAGCAAATTCAGCTTTTCTTTTCTGTTTTCACTAGCGAGCTACGACTCAACTAGGTTAGATTTAGGCAGCCGGACTAGCGGACTTTTCGACAGCTCTTGTAGTCGATTTCTTTACCTGTTGTTCACGCTCAAAACGCGAATTCGGAAATAAGATCTCTTTCGCTCTATTTTTACGATTTTTATTTTTACAACTAAAATTCGCATTGATTGTGTCGTGTGTGGCCCAGCAGATATCCGGGACCTTCAGGGAAGGTTAAGTTTACTTGTCTTTCCTCAGCAATCTTACTCATTAAAATCGACAGTGCGAATTTTGGTTCCCACAATCATTGCAAAATAGCATTCATCTAGGGATAGAGTTTGCTTAGTTTTGTTGTTTAGGCATAAGGAGAGTGTTTGATTGATAGCTTGCCACCTCTAGATTGGATCTACATCACCTAAAGTAAAATTCCTAGTCCCATGGATTCCACCTTAGCATTTGATTGAGTTCTTGCACTTGTTTCTTGATTAGATTTGAGATCACCTTGTTTATATTTCTAGGATCTTAGCTTGTCGTTTATATTTCTAGGATCTTAGCTTGTCTCATATCATCTTTCTTGTTTGCTTAGATTAAGGAAGTTTGTGTATTCCTAGTGTTATAAGTCTCTAGTTCTCTGTGGGTTCGACAATCTTTCATACTACATTGATTTGATCTTGGACCCTTGAAAAGTCTTTTATCAAATTCTGCGCCGTTGCCGGGGAACTAGTAGATTTATCATTAGGATTTCAATCTTTCTTGAGACAAAGCTTTATTTTCTTGCTTACTTTTGCTTTTGTATAGTTACTAACCTTTACTTCTAGCTTTTGTTCTTACAGTGATGGCTTCAAGCTACCTTGAAAAGCCACAAGAAGAGGAAGATCACATTGAAGATGAGCCATATGTCTATGTGGAACCACCACCCCTTGACATACGCATACTCACACCAGACCAAAGGGTGGAGTTGCATCGGCTTCAGAGAATGAAAGAGAATTGGAGCAAGCCAATGAGATCCCTGGCACGAATGATCTGGGTACACCTCATTAGGGATCAAGCAGAGTTTTAAGAAAGGGAGGTTATACAACATGAGTTTGATGTTGCTTATGACCTTAAAGAGGTAATGTATTGGGTTCCACCACTCCAGCTGGAAGGTACAAGCATTTCCACTTTAGAACTTCAACTTGTGGAAATTTGCTTGTCTTGTGGTGAGAATATTGCCAATGATCTTGATTCTCTTGAGCTCAACAATGAATGTCTTGCTCTGATATGTGAAACTAGGAAACTAGATGAGTTGAGAATAGAAAAGCTTGTTAGAGATCATATTGAAGTTTGTTTTGACAAGAGTTATCTATGTGCTTCATTTGATCTTGAATCTGAGTTTTTCATTCTTAATGAACCTAGACCTCTTCTTGCTCTTGCTGATCTAGGGGATGAACTTGATGTGGATAAGCTCTTGCTTGAGATAGAAAACCCCCATGCTGAAAATTATCATGAGAATGTGAACATTGTTTTATTTGGTTGATGGAGATAGAGTTGACTACTTTGTTAAAACTTCGTTTGCACCTGTAGTTGATTTTGTGTTTCCACCACATGCTTTTGATTCTCATGACCATTTGAACCTCAAAGAGCATCTCATAATTCATGATACATCTTTAGTGAAGCTCTTTGATGAAAAATCTGTCTATTTTCTATGGACAGTAGTGTGCTCCTTTGCACTCTTGGTCCCTTGTTCTCATAGGAGAAGGACCAAAGGTGCATTGTCTCAGCCTTTTGATACTTATAATTAGCAAGCACACAAAGTCAAGCTAGAGACTTAAAACAAGCGCACTTGGGAGGCATTCCCATGTTTATCCATTTTATATATTTCTTTATCTTTCTTTCTTTTGAAGCTTTTTAATAAGGATAGTTGAGGTTTTTCAGGTTGGGTCTAAGGCTAAACAAAAGGTGAAAGGCGGCCAAGCATTGCAACTCTAGACACCCTCCTTCACTTATCCGCTTCAGCCTATCTCTCCCGGTGGCACAAATCCGAGGCCAAGGTTGTATGTTAATGCAATATGGGAGAGTCATTGCATATGCCTCGAGGCAACTACGGAAGCATGAAGATAACTACAGCACACATGACTTGGAGTTAGCGGCCGTGGTATTCGCTTTGCGGATTTGGAGATCATACTTGTACGGAGAAGAAGTGGAGGTATACACAGACCACCAAAGTCTTAAATACCTCTTCACCCAGCCAGAACTCAATCTGCGTCAGCGTAGATGGATGGAATTCGTGGCTTACTATGACTCAAAGATTCGCTACCATCCTGGTAAAGCGAATGTGGTTGCGGATGCCTTAAGTCAAAGGAAGATGGATGCTGATATGGAAAAAGAAGTGGAGCTGTTGAACCAAGAGCTGAAGCAAGTGAAGTTTGTCGTTTTGAAGGGACAAACCAGTGAACCATTGGGCGTACAAGTAGTGAATCAGGCCAGCTTGATTCAGAAGATTCGAGAGGAGAAACTTAAAGACGAGAAACTACATAAGATTGCTGAGGAACTCATAGGGCAAGCCGGACAAAAATAGCGCGGGATACTACTTGGCGGAAGATGGAACATTTCTTATCAATGGAAGGATAACTGTTCCTAATGGACAAGGGATGAGAGATGAGATACTAAGGGTCGCGCACCATTCCTTACTTAGTATTCATCCTGGAAGTTCAAAGATGTACCGAGACGTGAGAAAATACTATTATTGGCCGGGGATGAAGAGATCAGTAGCGCAATGGGTTGCACATTGTGCAACTTGTCAACAAGTTAAAGTCGAGCATCAAGTTCCAGGAGGATTGGTGCAGAATCTTCCGATACCTCAATGGAAATGGGACTCTATTTTCGTGGATTTCATCACTGGATTACCCACTGCTCCAGGTAGATCGAACAACTCAATCTGGGTGATTGTGGATAGGTTAACCAAGGTCACACACTTATTGCCTATGAGAGACATGGATAAAGTTGAAGTATTGGCCGAGATGTACATCGACCAGATCGTGAAGTAACATGGTGCACCTTCAGACATAGTCTCAGATCGTGACCCTAGATTCACGGCAGCATTTTGGGAAGGACTACAAGAAGCCTTGGGAACTAAACTGTTCAAAAGCACGGCGTTCCATCCAGAAACAGATGGCCAAACGGAGAGAACCATTCGGACCATCGAGGACATGCTTCGAATGTGTATTTTAGATTGGGCAGGAAATTGGGAGAAGCATCTACCGTTGGTCGAGTTCTCGTATAACAACAGTCATCATGAGAGCATAGGAATGCCACCTTATGAAGCGATGTATGGAAGGCCATGCAAGAAACCTTTGTGTTGGATGGAACTGGGAGAAAGAAGAATGTTTGGATCGCTTATTGCACAAGAAACTATGATTAAGCGGGAGACAATCCAGACCAACATAAAGAAGGCTCAAGACCGTCAGAAGAAGTATGCCGACCAGTCGAGAAGAGAGGTAACTTTTCAGATAGGAGATTGGGTCTACTTGAAGGTTACAGCATAGATAGGGAAAGACAGATTTGGCAAGGTCGGGAAACTCGCAGTCAGATTCATTGGTCCGTACAAGATCATCGAAAAGGTTGGTGAGGTAGCTTATCGATTGTATCTGCCTGAGGATATGCATCTACACCCGGTATTCCATGTTTCCATGCTTTGGAAACATATACGAGATCCAAGTGCTGTTGAGCCCGAGAGAATTGAGGAGCTAACGACGAACCATACATATCCAGAAGGACCAATCCGACTTGGAGAAAGGCGTGTTCGGAAACTGAAGAATCGTGAGATTGCTCAAGTACAAGTATTCTTGGGAAGACAAAACAGGATTCATGTCACAGGATGAAGAGAGATTTAAGGCCAACCATAAGGATGTTGTGATGGAAGAAAGAAGCCCCTCAGAACCTTAGAATTCGAGGACGAATTCTGTTAAGGGGGGAGAATGTAGGAACACTTGAAAAAGAAAATTATTAATAGATTGGTCGAATAATTGATTGTGAAGGAAACTTAAGCTGCTTGACTCTGTTAGAGAAGGTGTTAGATTGATAAGACGGATGTTTTTGAAGAATAAAAATTTTGGAAGCACGACGTTTTTGAAACCCGGCGTTTTTTCACCGCAAAGTTTTCCTGGAAAAATTTTGTATCATTAAAAATATGACTTTGGAAGCCGGAAGTAGGACGGGAATTTGAGCAGGACGGGAAGTAAGCAGAATGGAAATCAAAGCACGACGGGAAAACCCGAAGTCAAACAAAAACCCTGATTTTGGTATTTTGGGATTTTTCGAGGAAGCTGGAGGCTCGGGAAATATTTTCAATCGAGGTCAGAATTATTTTGGAGTTTATTAAAAATATTCAGCTCATCAGAACGGGCGTAGAAAAATATTCGGGATTGATCGCGGGTCGAAAATTCACTGGAAGGGCCGGAATCAGTCGAATAGAACGAGAAGCTCGAGGTGGCTTGATCTATTAGATAAGGACGTGGTGTCAACTGCCTGGCATGGTAGCTGGCAAGGGAAGCACGAGGTGTTGAAGCTCAGTACATCACAGCATGCTGAGTGACACACAGAAGCACGAGGTGCCTCTCAACCTACGACCGAGGCATGCTGATCGACATGTGGCCGATGTGGTGTCAAAGTGCATGAAACCAAGCCATGCCTTCAGACATGTGGAGGACCTGGTGTCAACGTCCTGGCATGGTAGGTGGAAAGGGAATCACGAGGTGTTGAAGCCCAAACGATCACAGCATGCGGAGTGACACAAAGAAGCACGAGGTGCCGCTCAACCTGCGATCGAAGCATGCTGATCGACATGTGTCCGCTGTGGTGTCGATCTGCATGAAACCAGTCCATGCCATCAGACATGTGGAGGACGTGGTGTCTTCATGCATGCCATCCTGGTCATGCAGCCAGACATGTGGAGCACGAGGTGCCGCCGCGCATGCGTCTGGAGCCATGCGAAGCGACACACGGGTTGCCACACGGCTTGTTTCTGATTGGTTGCTGCTTCCTATAAATACCCCACGACCCCAGCTCATTTCATACCATCCAGACCAGTTCAAAGTCAGTTAAAAACGTGAGAGAGAAAGCAAATAAAGAAAGTTAAAGTTTCGATCATTTTTGATCCATTTTCTGCAGTTTTTGAGAACAGTTACTCTACCTGATTTGAGTCGACATCTGAAGAAGGTTTGATCAAGTGAAGATCAGTCCAGACATGGGTCTACTTGTGAAGGTCAAGAAAAGGGTTCGGATCGCAGAAGACGGACACGAAGTTAAGGCCACGGTCAACCAAAAACTATGAGTTATAATCAATTGATTGCTAAGCTGTTTTCGTGCAGGTTCCTGTTACTTGGAAGTTGGATCATGGCAGGGGGCCAGGTCTAAACTGAGTAACGGTTTGTTTACTTAATATTAATGGTTAGGTTTATTAGTTAATAGCATGCTTAGTTATTGCTTGAGAATCGTAGTAGCATGATAATCGTTAGGTTGATTGGTTAGTTAGCGAATGCTTAGATGATATCGCTAGGTTGCGGTTAGTTAGATATTCTGGAATTAGTCTTTATGCTAGATTCTAGAATTTTGTTGATTGTGTTGATTGTGATTATTGCTTGGAACCTTGGTTATATTACCGGGTTTAGTATTAGTTATATATTGGCCGACAGCATGTGCATAACCCGCCATTGCTAGGCATATTGTGGGTGAGTTAGCGTTCCTTCAGACCTCGTACCCGGCGGGTTTAAGGAAACCCCTTATTTGCTGGATCGGGAAGACTCAGAGAGACGGGGTCATGGCCTAAGGCTAAGTTATTACACGACGGTGTAATGTGGCAGTGAACCGAAGGACTGTGGGCTGTCACGCGGTGACCCGAATGACTGTGGGCCGCGGTCGGTTGAAAGTTCCTTCTTCTAGCCTTCGTGGTAGGGAGATAGGATATTGCCGATGATTAAGGAGGAACCTAACGTCACCGGGCCCTAGTTATATTATGTAGTGTAAACGGTTTGGTAAACCCTAGTTTATCGATTTACGAGTTTTAGCGACTATCTTATAGTGTCGATATTTTACTCGTATTATTTTCTGCTGCGGATTTCTGATTGCTTATTATTACTATTATTGATTTGGGTTATTAGGTGAACCTATCGCTTTAGATTTTTTTGGGGTGGGATAGCTAGGGGTTGTAATTGTTAGTTGGGGATTATAACTCACTAAGTAATGCTAGATTACTCACTCCTCACTCTTTGTTGTTTTCAGGTGACCAGTAGTGCTAGTAGAGGTCGCGGGAAGTTAGGCCGGTTGGTGTAGTATTTTGCATATTTTTGCTTGTGACGTTTTCAGACTATAAGTATGTATCTTTTGCTCCCTTGGCATGCCACAACGTGTATAATATTTTATGTGTTGTGAAACGAATATGTTATAAAATAAATAAAGCGATGTTTTATGTAAATACCTTGTTGTATCTGATATTAGCTTTGTCTAAGCTAACACAACGTCAGATTGAGGTACGGGTTGAGAAGTCTTAGGCCTTTATCTGACGGGACGTGTTAGTGGTCGAACTGACCTAGTCACGAATTGCACACTTTGTGACCTTGGCCGGAACGGCCCCAGCCTGTCATGTAGCGCTCCCGAACCTTGGTAGAAAGTTGGTCCATCGGTCATGTTCTTGTTTGATTGTTGGCCGGTGGTTTGACCTATACCTAGAAAGGTTCGGGGGTGTTACAGAGGAGTATTTGGACAGAGCTTCTGCTTAGAGATTGAAGAAATTTTTCGATTGGGCAGAGATTGCCTTCTCGAAGAAATATCGGTCTTCTGAAGGAACTATACTCTCAAAACGACTTCTTCTTTCTCTCTCTCTCTCTAGCCTTGTTTTACAAGTTCTTTTTGGTGTGTGATGGATGAATGAAAACGATCAGGGGGGTTGGGTATATATAGAATACACCGACCAGTAAGGATGCAGCACCCGAGCGCCTGTGTGTCGTCCCGCATGGTTTTGGTTGCATGCGTTGCGACACACGGGCGTCCAAATGTCTCTCAGAATGCTTTCTTTAACATGCCAGGAGACAACACCACGTCCACATGGCTCTAAGCATGGCTGAAGTACATGCATTGCAACGCACGGGCCTCTGGGTGTCGGTTCGCATGCGCATATCGCAGGTATGGAGGCACCTCGTGCTACGACATGTCAAGAAGCATGGGTATGGTTCATGCACGCCTACACGTCCTCCTCGTGTTGAAACTCAGCTGGTTAGGGGATAGACATCACGTCCTGATCCCTTAAATCAAGCCACCTCGAGTTTCTCGGTCGATTTGCGCTATTTCGGCCCTTCTAGTGAATTTTCGTCCCGTGATCAATCCCGAATATTTTTCCGCTCCCGTTCCGATGAGCTAAATAATTTTAATAAAATCCAAAATATTTCTGATCTTGACATAAAATATTTTCCGAGCCTCCGGCTTCCTCAAAAAAATCCATAATACCAAAACTAGCGATTTTTGCCAATTTCGGGTTTTCCCATCGTGCTTCGATTCCCGTCATGCGTACTTCCCGTCATGCTTACTTCCCGTCCTGCTTATATTCCCGTCCTGCTTAAATTCCCGTCCTGCTTCCGGCTTCTAAAATCATATTTTAATGATACGAAATCTTTTTCCGGGAAAACATCGCGGTGAAGAAACGTCGACTTCAAAAACGTTGTGTTTTAAAACGTCGTGCTTCCAAAAATTTTATTCTTCCAAAACATCAGTCTGATCAATCTAAAACCTTCTCTAACAGGGTTTAGCAGCTTAAGGTTCCTTTACGATCAATTCTTCGACCACTTCGTTCTTCGAAACTTCTCGATCGACCCTTCTTTCCCGCGGTTTGGCCACTATGCTGATGCTCGACCAATTTTCTATTTTCTCTGAGCAATTGCCTTTGGTATCCTCTTTTTGATTTCTTCGGGTCTCCATTCTGATTTCTGATTCTGAACTCTCTCCTTCTTGGTACATTCTAAAGTATTCGCCTTGGTCTTGAATCCTTTTCTTTCCTCATTTCTTGATTTCTCATGCTTCACTCATTCTCAACTCATCTCCATATCGGTCTACTCTGTCCACCACTGTCCATCAATTTTTTCCACAAACTCGCCACAATCATCTTGCTTTTTGCTTGAATGATCACTGTGTTGTCCTCTTTCTTTAACTCTGCCACAGCACTCATCTCTCATGAAAAGATCTTGTCCATCTGCGCCTCTGATTATTCCAACCATTTCCTCGATCTCTCCTTCCTCAGATACTGATGAAGTCCTTTTCCAGTGAAGTCTTGTTCCCCCTTATCCAGTCAATACCACTTTCCAGTCCACCAAATCTTCACTCATTCTCTTTGGGTTTTTGGCTTTACACTCTTCTCACTTTAAGGTTTCTATCCTTAAAGTTCCGATCAACGAACACAACAAGCTGCAACTTAAAAGAACACTTCCTATGCAAGTTAGCCAAAACCGAACAAATAATAACAATGCAACCTAACCGCAAATTCTAACCAAACAACTAATCGCAAAAACCTAACCAAACAACTAATCGCAAACTAACCAGCAACCTAATGATTCTAATCGCACAACCTAGCAATTCTAACCAGGCAACCTAACTATTCTAACCAAGCATCCTAGGTTCCAAAACCTGGTCCTAAAAGGCGGTCTAATTCTAAGGTTCTAATGATACTAACAATTTGTGTGATGTTTCAACCGTTGTAAATGCTTTGTTAAACCATATGTCCAAGCATCACTATTTTTCATCTTGTAAACCGCATTATTCAAATATGCAACAATCAAACAAGAACATGCATACTTGAATAAAAAATGGTCACGTAATTACTAAATAGAAATCGCAAATGATAACCACTTTCACTACAAAATACATCCTCCCATCAAATATATATATATATATATACTTGATAGAAAAACATGTTTTATCTTTACCGATGGTATATCATACAAGAAAAGAGACATTGGCTGTTACAAAACACTACAAAAGTCTATACACTGATATATCACAACAAAAAGTCAGTACCCTACTTACCCGGTCCTAAGTGTCTAAGAACGCAATATATAAAGTAACATGCCGCAGTTGGGGCAGTAGCCCCACTCGGACGATTCCCCTGCTAGTTGCGCACTGTGTAGGTAGGGTATCCCAGATAGCTCGTCGTACCTCAGGCACATGTCAGTCAAGTGTCCTATACCTCCACAAGCAAGACACCTCGGGTGTAGATCCGGTCCACCAAGATAGGTCATAGTATGATATGGGTATCCGTGAGGATCCACATATCCATCTCCGACATCACCAAACATGTCGCTACCTTGTCCATATTAAGAGAACTGTGTAGTGTAAGGATCTCCATAAGGAGTCGATCCTCCGGGTACATAGGCTGATCCCACCGCTGGAAAGGTAGAGGGTCCTCCAGTCTCGTAAATGGTCGAATAGTGTGGTAGCTCCGCTGTAGCTGACTCCATCGCTGGAAAGCTAGAAGGCTCTCCAATCTCGTAACTATGCTGATAATGGGCTGGCCCCATCGGCTGATAATGTGCTGGCTCCATTGGCTGATAATATGTTGGCTCCATCGGCTGATAGTGAGCTGGCTCCATCGGCTGTGTAGATGGCTCATCAGAAAGCATCAAGTCTGCGTAATGCACTAAGGGATCATCGTCACTATCCACCATAATCTCCATCGACTGATAGTAGAGTGCCTCCCATCCTATCATGAACTCATGCTGCAAGTCGATCATGATAGAAGTAGTGTCGAGAAGTCCCGATGACATAGGTGAGATTGGCAGCTCAAACATCTCTAAAGGTGGGGATCCAGATGGCATCTCTACTCCTGGCGCTGGTGGTGAAGAATGATCCTCAGCAGAATAATCACCAAGTGTCTCTCCCGAAGTGCCTGAAGAAGAGATAGTGATCAGGCTCGGGTGTGCTAGTGAAGGCACCTCCGGAACAATATCATCTGTCTTGGAGTCATCGTCGGAAAGGATAATAATCGGTGCTGATGTCACCATATCGTCTATCTCGGTGTCATCATTGGAAATGATAATAGGTGTCAGAAACATATCTTGCACAGTCTGGTCGAACTCCTGTGGCTGAAAAAGATCGGCATGTATAGGACTAGGCAAAACGTCGAAATCCTCCATAACTCCAAATCTCCACCCTACCACACCATTACAGCAACCTGCGGAATCAAGTCACAATATATATAGGGGTTAGACAACATACTAATAATAAAATAAAATCTATCTTACCCCTCCCCAACGATTGGACACAACCGGATTCCTAGTGAGAGCATTGGCGACTCCATTTTGACTCGAAAAAAAAATATTGAAAACATTTTGACTCCATTTTGAGTCATTGGCGACTCCATTTTGACTCTGATACCACCATTGTAACACCCCCGACCCGTTCTAGGGATAGGTCGACCCACCGGCCAACAATCAAACAAGAACATGACTGATGGACCGGCTTTCCGCCATGGGTTGGAAGCGTTACAAGACGAGCTAGGGAAGAACCGATCAGTGTCACAGAATTATTTTGCAACTTAGACCAATTCATCACCTAACACGTCCCGCTAAATCCAGGCTTAAGGCTTTACAACATGTACCCGAAGTTAACGTTTCAGTTAGATCGGGGCCAAAGGCTTCTCGACCGGTACCAAGAGCTAACGTTGTGTTGGTCCGGACTAAACCAATATCATCTTGGACCCGTTAATTTTTTAATTTAAATTCTAAGACTTTTAAGAATCATTTTCGATAATTTTAGGGATCCCAAACCCGAAATAAATGCAACAGAAACATAAATGTTTAAGAATCAAACCGTAGCCAAATGCACTGCAAATCTACTCCGGTGGCCTACGCGTCCAATCTTCTACAACCTGAACTCCTGCAAAAAGGACAACGAGAGTTGGGTGAGCAACAGAAGGTCACTCAGTGAGTTGGCTACCTAAACCTAGTAGCTAACTCAGACAACCCAAAACAACAAGCAATCTAGCCTAAGCAAGAAATCTAAGCTAAGTCTACACCATAAACTACACCAACTAAGGTATGCTCGACCTTAATCTAAAACTAACAACCTAGGCCAAACGGCCAACAAGTAAAACGGATCCCTAACTAACAATCAAGTCTCGATCTATGTCAACACCGTATCTCAGTGCTAACACTAAACAGAGGGTTCCAACACCCTCGACACAACAAGCTAAGACTCACTCGACATAAATAATATAAACGACACAACATAAAATAAATACTCTAACTTGGGCCCTGGTGATTTCGTGTTCATCCTCTCTATCGGCAACATCCTAACTCCCTACCACTAAGGTCAGAAGAAGGAAATTTCAACCGACCGCGGCCCACAGTCATTCGGGTCACCGCGCGACAGCCCACAGTCCTTTAGGTCACTGCCACATTACACCGTCGTGTAATACTCAGCCCTAGGCCATGATCCCGTCTCTCTGACTCTTCCCAATCCAGCGAATAAGGGGTTTCCTTGACCCCGCTGAATACGAGGCTGAGGAACCACTAATCAACCCCTAAACAACCCTAGTATGAGCGGGTTACGCACATACTGTCGGCCAAACTCAACACACTATCTCTAGGACAAACCTAAGAGACTAGACTCCTTACCAAAACTCAACTACACTAAGAAGACTACGACACTAACAACCAGTACCAGTAGTCCGGCCGATACGGCCTAAGACCCTTTTACTATGTCAAGTTAGGAAATCGGCCTATATGGCTTAAGATCTCCTAACCAACACCACCCGGCACAACCACAAACTCAACCAAGCAAGCAATCAAGCATCCTAATATTTCTAAGGAAATTCTAATCCATAACTAAACAACCAATAAATAGATGGCGCAAGAAATGCATCTAGATCCTATGTCAATTTAACTAAGTCATAATTTATCAACATATATCGGTTCATAAATAAATGCATCCAGTCATCCTAGTCCTAGACAGGTTATTAACTCAAGTCTTAATTCCATTTATATCTCAGCGTAGCCCGTGCTAAACTGAGTCCGATTCAGAAAATAAAATAAATAAC
Source organism: Brassica juncea (assembly GCA_018703725.1). Taxonomy (NCBI): domain Eukaryota; kingdom Viridiplantae; phylum Streptophyta; class Magnoliopsida; order Brassicales; family Brassicaceae; genus Brassica; species Brassica juncea. The sequence goes on along the minus strand of CM031941.1, from coordinate 16,140,612 downwards.
CCTAAGGACTCTAAGATGCAGCAGTGTGAGCATTCTACTCTATATGCGATTTAATCTAACCTAAGTTCCAAGTGGAACTCAAACAAACCAACTCACAGTGTTCTTGCAGCGTGTCGATCGGAGAGAGCTTAGCCAAAACCCATCGTCAACGTCTTGATTGGACTGGTATGGACTGATCAGGACTCGGACAGAACCTCCTCTAGTTTCTGGACGATATCCGGACTTCCGGGTAGCGTATCGGCTTCAAAGCTTCGAATGATCTGAACTAATCTGAGAAGCACCTATACTTGGTCACCAAAGGAAAAGAAAGGCTTGGAATAAATGGTTTGGACACAGCTTCTGCTTAGAAATTGCAGAAATTCTTCGATTGGGCAGAGATTGCCTTCTCGGAGAAATATCGGTCTTCCGGAGGAACTATACTCTCAAAACGACTTCTTCTTTCTCTATCTCTCTCTAGCCACGTTTTACAAGTGCTTTTGGTGTGTTATGGAAGAATGAAAACGAGCAGGGGGTTGGGTGTCGGTTTGCATGCGCAGATCGTAGGTATGGAGGCACCTCGTGCTACGACATGTCAAGCAGCATGGTATGGTTCATGCACGCCTACACCTCCTCCTTGTGTTGACACTCAGCTGGTTATGGCATAGACATTGTGGGAACTGAAATTCACACCGTCGATTTTAATAGATAAAAACGAAGGAAAACCAAGTAAACCTGATTTTCCCTGAAGATCCGAATTCTCTGCGTAATCACTTTAGAACGAAAAAAAGACAGACAGCAAGATGAAAATAAATGGTCGCTCAGAGGCGTTTTATTAATCGAATAGTATGATAACAAGATTTCTCCGAGAGGAGTAGAGATATACTTACTATCAGAACAAAAGAACAATAGGCGGCCAGAACGTCCTAAGCCTTGCCGTGCTAGTCTAACCACCTAAGTCCTATGTTCTCTAAGCTAGCAAGAGTTCTCTAAAACTAAAATCTTGGATCCCTTTTTCTTATGCTCCAGCTCTCCTTATATAGTTGCTCTAAGTCGGTGGCCCGTTTATTCCTTTGCCTTTGGGCCCAAGTTTATACTTTTTGGGAATATTCCATTTTTCGTAGACCTTCGTAATTATCCTCGAGTCTTGACATTTATCTTCGAAAACGTAGTATTTATCATATTCCCCAATTTAGGATAAACCTCATAATTCCTATGGGCTTGGATCCCCTCTGAGATCGTAGGTGGGCCTATGGACAAGTTTGGATTCTTGCGGATCGTTTTTAGGCCTTTGGGAGTTTATACGATTTTCTCGGTTTTAGTCGTAAAACTTCAAGAATAACTTTAATCGAGACAAAATGAGAGGTTCATGGTCCCCAAGGTCGGATGATACAACTATACGGAAGATACGGGAGTCGAAACAAGTTGGACAGGCCGGGACCGGGTCGCGCTCGCCCATGGGCGAGCGGACCGTCGCATTGGTCGCGCTCGCCCATGGGCGAGCGGATCGTCGTGATGGTCGCGCTCACCCGTGGGCGAGCGGACCTTGTGCTGGTCGCGCTCGCCCATGGGCGAGCGCACTGTCGTGATGGTCGCACTCGCGCAAGGGCGAGCGGACCGTCGTGATGGTCGCACTCGCCCGTGGGCGAGCGGACCTTGTGCTGGTCGCGCTCGCCCATGGGCGAGCGGACCGTCGTGATGGTCGCACTCGCCCAAGGGCGAGCGGACCGTCATGATGGTCGCGCTCCCCGTGGGCGAGCGGACCTTGTGCTGGTCACGCTCACACATGGGCGAGCGGACCGTGTGCTGGTCGCGCTCGTCCATGGGGGAGCGGACCGTCGTGATGGTCGCGCTGGCCCATGGGCGAGAGGACCTTGTGCTGGTCGCGCTCGCCCATGGGCGAGCGGACCGTGGGTGGGCGAGCGGACCGTGTGCTTGTTGCGCTTGCCCATGGGCAAGCGGACAGTCGTGATGGTCGCGCTCGCCCATGAGCGAGCGGACCTTGTGCTGGTCGCGCTTGCCCATGGGCGAGCAGACCGTCGTGATGGTCGTGCTTGCCCGTGGGAGAGCGGACCCTGTGCTGGTCGCGCTCGCCCATGGGCGAGCGGACCTTGTTCTGGTCGCGCTCACCCACGGGCGAGCGGACCGTTGTGTTGGTCGCGCTCGCCCACGGGCGAGCGGACCTTGATCGGGATAGTCCGCTGCTTGATCCGTCTCTTTTCGTACCGATCTTTGTGGGGACCCTTTTACGCACATACCCGGTCTCTTCCAATCTTACTTTCAAGGAATGTTTCGTGAAGAACCCAGAAAAAAAAAAAATCTTAGCCGTTGATTTTGAGATAACCGTTTTCGACCCCAACAGTTAGCCCCTCAGCCTGCAAGTCTCGGAAACGATTTTGCGGGCGAGCGAAGTGTTCTTTCTTTTTTTGTAATCGGAATCTTTGGTTAAGAATATTTTTTTGTGGAAATCCACATCACCTCCATGTCCTTATAAGTAGAAACTCATCATTCCTCATTCTTCACACATCTCTTTTTCTCCCAAACTTTTCTCTCTTCAAACTCTCTAGAAAGAATGTCTTCTTCCCCCAACGAAAAGAAGAATTCCGACGTCGAGATGGGTGAGGCCAGCTCGATCTTTCCGACTCTGGCCATGCATGAGGCCACTCCAACCGCAGTGCCAAAACTGTCCAGACGCAGTGCCAAAAAAGAAGTGACTCGGACTCATGCCGAAACGCCGGCTGTCCTTTCCTCCTCCGCGATGTCATCCTCGGCCGAAGGAAAGAAATCTCCTAGCGATGCTGCACCCTTCCTAGGGTCGGACACGGCTCTCGCGGCAGCACTGGAGATCTTGGCCCAACCTTCTGGTTCCTCTACCACGCCGGCCTCGATTCCTAAGGAAGAGAAGGCGATAGAGTTGATGTCCACCCCTGGACAGGAAGGAAATCGTTCTAGGTCTTCCTACGGCAAGTGCCGCTCCTCTTCCCAAAAGTCGCAAAAGGGGCGGTACTGCAGCCGAGGCTGCCAGAAAGAGGAGGTGCACTCAGGGTACGGAAGGGGAGCCCTCGGGACTTCTTGCGCTCCATCGAACCAAGGTTTGTTTCGGACGCTCGGCATAAGATACTTTGTTTCACGCTGTTTATGACCTTTAACTTGTGCACAGTTTGTATCGCTGATCGACGGGATGCTCAGCGACTGCGGCTCGGAGATAGAGCGCTTGACCAAGGATCTGGCCGAGGTACGAGAAGCGAAGAAGAAGGTAGAGGACGTGATGAAATCCGTCGAGGATACTCATACCTGTGAGGTTTCTCAATTGGAAGTTCAGGTTAGAAATCTCGAGCGGGACCTCGGGAAGTCGGCGGGTGCTTTGTTCAAGTTGAAGAAGGAGAAAAAGAAGAAAGTCTCCGAAGTTCATCGTCTTCAGCGCAAAATTCAGAAACGAGAAGAGTCTGAGGCTGTTTCTTAAGGGATGATTTCTGCGCTCGCCTAACGAGGATGGCTTCTCTGTTAGGTCCCCTTATGACGATTCACGAAAGAGACCTGGCCCTGGCGAACGTCGAGGGAAGTTTGAGTGAGGTCCAACTGCTCAAAGGCGAAATGGCTCCGACATTGGATTCCGAAGAGGCCCGACTGCTTTCTTGTAAGGAGGAGCTGAAAATTTCCGAAGGAGAGTTTGACTCGGTCATTTCTCAGCTCCAATCCGAGTGTACCCTTGCGCCGTGTTTGGGGAAACCCGAGGGACGAGACCCTGTGGCCGGAGAGGGTAAGGATGATGAGGTCGAGAAAGGCGAAGTCGGAGCGGGTGAGGGCGATGTGATTCCGGGTTCTGATGAGGTTGGGGATGAAGGCGGTGCTCTGAAGAGTGCCTAGAGTTATGATCCTTTCGACGATTTTCTTTTGTTTTGTTACGGCCTGTTTATGGGGCCATGATTTGTATGTTCCGGGACTGGGCGTTGGTGGCTTCGAATCCCTACCCTTCTTAAGGCTTTTTATAAGATACTTGGCTCAATCTATAAAACCTTTTTGGCTATTATAAAATGAGTGAACTTCGATTTTTTTGAAATTAGAGGGTAAGGAAACGAGTTGTCGTCTCATTCCTCATCCCCAGATGATCGTCGTATCCGTTGTTTGTTGAGTGCATGTTGATTTCTCGTTTAATGCAGATATTCGTGAAAACGTACAGACGTAAACGAAGAAGAAGGTTTTGGGATCTCATATCAGGGCTCTGATATTATGCCTTTGAAATGTAAAGATCCAATAAGACTGGGTTTAGGGCAAGACCTAGGTTTACTCTCGGACTGAGGCTATGCGATGACAAGTCGGCTTTTGTTTTGCCAATTTGCGATTTCTACCTGATTCGTACCGGATATAAAGTCCGTGAAGTGTTATCGGCCTATATGACTTTTCTAGGCACGAATCGAGCTACTTCCAAAGGCCGTTTGGAGATGCTAACCAAAATTTCGGAATTTCTTGTATTGCGCGCTATGGTATCCTTGTCGGATGTAAGAGAGCCTATACTTTCGAGGGCGGCTAGTGTCTGTTTAGGACGTTTGGGTTCGTTTGTTATGATCAGCAACAAAGAAATGATGCCATTTTAAAGGCATTTTACTGTTAGAGGGGTATTAGGTTTTTCCTAGGAACGAGAATTTCGTTTCCGTAGACGGGGAAAAGTCGTTACTTCAAGCGTGTTGCACCGTCTCGCGGTGCCGAAAGTCGAATTGAGTTTTTTTTGCCGCGTTACATTTGCGGGGTTTGTTTGGGCGAGTTCTAGACTGCCATTTTTGGCTGGATTTGGCGGTCGTAAGACCGAGTTTTTCCGTAGAAAATTTCAAAAATGTCAAATTTCGTTTTGGAAAATTTTATGGGAGTATAAGAATATACGTACCCACTCCCCCCCCCCCCCCCCTTTTTAAGATGGGGGATAGCTGAACTCGCTTGGCGAGCTGCCTACGTACCCTTTATTCGGGGATCAAGCCATCTCGTAGTTCTTTGAGCCCACGTTGCGATTAGTGGTAGTATTTATTAAGATGCATCGCGTTCCATGTTCTTTGAATCTTGACGTCCTGCATGTTTGCGATTTGGTACGATCCTGGTCGGACTACCTTTATGACCTTGTATGGACCTTCCCAGTTTGCTCCTAGTTTTCCTGCGTTACGTTCGGCAGTGTTTTGGAAGACTTTGCGCAGAACCAGGTCGCCTTCTTTGAACCTGCGATGGCGAACGTTTGAGTTGTAGTATTTTGCGGCAGCGTGTTGGTAATTTTGGATTCGTATGAGTGCTTGATCTCGTCGCTCGTTAACGAGATTGAGTTCGTCCAGCAGCATCGCATTGTTGAGATCTTCTCGTTCTGGAAGGAATCTTCTCCGTACTCCGGGAAATTCTACTCTGGGTTGTGCGATGTGACCAAAGGACTCCTTCGAGTTCTTCTGCCCATCTCCCCTTTTTGGTTTCTAAGCGCTTTTTCAACCCGTCGAGGATAGTTTTGTTGATGGTTTCTGCCTGGCCGTTACACTGTGGGTATCTAGGCGTTGATTTGGTTAGCCGTATTTTCCACTTCTCGCAGAAAGCTTCAAATCGGGTAGAGATGAACTGAGACCCGTTGTCCATTACAATTTCGTATGGGACCCCGTGTCTGGTGATGATGTTTTTCCAGACGAAGTTCTCGACTTGCACGTCTTTGATACTTGCGTAGGATTCCGCTTCTACCCACTTTGAAAAGAAATCCGTGAGGACCAAGAGGAAACGTTTCTGCTTTTAGTTGTGCAAAGGTCCGACGATATCCATGGACCATCGAATAAAGGGATACAGAGATGAGATGGATGAGAAGACCTCCACAGGTTGATGAATGGTGGGCGCATGCCTTTGGCATTTCTCGCATTTTCGTGCGAAATTCTCGCAGTCTCTGATCATAGTTGGCCAGTAATAACCGTGGCGTTTTATTTTGACAACGAGTGATGTTCCACCAGAGTGATTTCTGCACGATCCGGAGTGGACTTCTTCTCCTCGGCGCAGGTCATGAGTGGACCGGATAATCTCTATTTGTAAATTTCTCCCTCTACCGTCACGTATCCTGCGGCTTGGGTCTTGATCTTGCATGCCGCCCATTTTTCTTCAAGCAGAGTTCCGTTGAATATGTAGGCTCGGATCGGCTCCAGCCATGGACTTTTGCAACCATATTCTGAATGATCCACATTTTATCCTGCTGGATCTTCAGTTTCTTCCGCATCTTCAACTTGTTCCCTGATCAGATTAGCAATTACTGGCGGTCTGATGCTTGGGTGCTCAATAAACTCGATGGGAATCACGCGTTTTAGTCCCAGGTCCGAGCTTGATGTGAGGGCAGCCAAAGCATCCGCCTGGGTGTTTTCTGAACGGGGAATTCTAGTCAAGGCGAAGTGATCGAAATCTTGGGCCAGGTCCTGGACGAGTTTCAGATATGCGTCCATTCTTTCGTCCCTTGCTTCGTATTCTCCGCTGAACTGATTCGCGACTAACTGGGAATTGCAGTAAGCGTGGAATGGTTCGAATCTTTAGTCCATGAGCTAGTCGTAATCCTGCGATGAGTGCCTCGTATTCGGCCTCATTGTTTGATGCGTGGAATTCTAGACGAAACGATTGTTCCAGAATCTCCCCGGTGGGTGACGCGAGCCGAATTCTGATTCCGGATCCTTGTTTAGACGATGATCCATCGACGTGAAGGATCCAGGTCGAATCTGGTTCCGTGTTTGTCATATCCCCCGTGGGCAGCTCTACCAGGAAATCCGCCAGTACCTGAGATTTTGCGCACGTCCTTGGGCGGTACTCAACGACGTATTCGCTCAGTTCAATTTCCCATTTTGCGAGCCATCCTGACTGACTCGGTCTGTGCAGGATTGTGCGTAGTGGAAAGCTGGTGAGGATTATTATGGTATGAGATTGGAAATATGGTCTGAGCTTTCTTGCCGACGTTACAACAGCGAGCGCTAGTTTTTCCATTAAGGGGTATCGCGTCTCAGCGTCCAGCAACGTCTTGCTTATGTAAAAGATTGGTTTTTGTTCGCCGTGTTCTTCTCTGATCAGAACGCTGCTCACTACTGTCGCGGAGACTGCAATGTACAGGAATAAAGGTTCTCCTTCCACTGGTTTCGTGAGAATAGGAGGGGTGGCTAGGTAATGCTTTAGCTGTTGGAAAGCCCTTTCGCATTCTCCCGACCATTCGAACTTCTTGTTTCCCTTCAGCTCGATTACAAGGAGATCGTTGTGAGGTTTGACCTGGTCGGTCGTTGCTCTATCCTTGAAAGAGACGACGTCGCGAGCTACCGGAGCGGACATCTGGTATCTTTTTTCGTTTGGTGATTTTTCGAGTTAGAGAATTCGTCCCCCCCCCTCCTTTTAGCGTCAAACTGTGGGAACCGAAATTCACACCGTCGATTTTAATAGATAAAAACGGAGGAAAACCAAGTAAACCTGATTTTCCCTGAAGATCCGAATTCTCTGCGTAATCGCTTTAGAACGATAAAAGACAGAGAGCAAGATGAATATAAATGGTCGCTCAGATGCGTTTTATTAATCGAATAGTATGAGAACAAGATTTCTCCGAGAGGAGTAGAGATATACTAATTATCGGAACAAAAGAACAAGAGGCGGTCAGAACGTCCTAAGCCTTGCCGTGGGAGTCTAACCACCTAAGTCCTATGTTCTCTAAGCTAGCAGGAATTCTCTAAGTCTAAAATCTCGGATCCCTTTTTCTTCTGCTCCAGCTCTCCTTATATAGTTGCTCTAAGTCGGTGGCCCGTTTATTCCTTTGCCTTTGGGCCCAAGTTTATACTTTTTGGGAATTTTCCATTTTTCGTCGACCTTCGTAATTATCCTCGAGTCTTGACATTTATCTTCGGAAACTTAGTATTTATCATATTCCCCAAGTTAGGATAAACCGTCATAATTTCTATGGGCTTGGATCCCCTCTGAGATCGAAGCTGGGCCTATGGACAAGTTTGGATTCTTGCGGATCGTTTTTAGGCCTTTGGGCGTTTATACGATTTTCTCGATTTAGTCGTAAAACTTCGAGAATAAATTTAATCGAGACAAAACGAGAGGTTAATGGTCCCGAAGGTCCGATGATACAACTATACGGAAGATACGGGAGTCGAAACCAGTCGTACAGGCCGGGACTGGGTCGCTCGCCCGTGTGCGAGCGGACCTTGTGCTGTTCGCGCTCGCCCATGGGCAAGCGGACCGTGTGCCGGTCACGCTCGCCCATGGGTGGGCGGACCGTTGTGATGGTCACGCTTGCCCATGGGCGAGCTAGCCTTGTGCTGGTGGCGCTCGCCCAGGGGGCAAGCGGACCGTGTGCTGGTCGCTCTCGCCCATGGGCGAGTGGACCGTCGTTATGGTCGCGCTTGCCCATGGGCGAGCGGACCGGGTGATGGTCGCACTCACCCATGGGCAAGCGGACCTTGTTCTGGTCGTGCTCGCCCATGGGCGAGCGGACTGTTGTTTTTTTCGCGCTCGCTGTTGGGTCAAAAACGGTTATCTCGAAATCAACGGCTAAGATCATTTCCTGTCTACGGAGTTTCCGCAAAAAACAATCGACAAAGGTTGGATCGGAAAAGAACGGCCACAGCCTGGTCCCGGGCGCCGGATCGCCCGTTGATATACCATGGATTTTACCCGTTTTTACCCATGGTATATGAATGTTTTTACTACTATTAACTATGTTTTGGAGTCTATTAGGTATGTTTTCAGGTTCAGAAGCATTTTGGAGAAAAGTGATGTTTTAGGTGCCTTTTTGGAGCTTAAAGAAGAGTTCGCCCGTGATCAAGACCAGAGGTCGACACCAGAGTTACACATCGATCGATGCACACATTGTGCAATCGATCGACACACATTAGCCGAAGGACGATACATCGAGACCATAATCGATCGATGTACACCCTGACTATCGATCGATACTGAGGCGGCAGAAAGACAAGTTGGACCTGGCCGAACTTGAAGCCCAAGATATCACATTTTACAAGAATACCCCTGACGAGATTTTTAACCTAATGAACTCATATTTATATGTGCCTAAGTGTTTTGGCAGAGATATAAGTTTTATAGTTTTTACAAGCTTTTTACCACCACCTTTTCACCTTCTTCTTCTTCTACTCATTTCTTTTACTGTTTTCATTACTTTGCAAGTTCTTAATAAAGTTCTATTCAGTTCTTTATTTGTTCTTCTTAACAAAGGTTATAGGATTCTAGATCTAGAGGAGAGATCCAAAGATATTTGTGTTTGGGACCTAAGTGTTCACCCTCTAATAGATCTATGAATTCCTATTATTACCTTGTTGCTATGAACTACTTAGCCATGTCTGAGTAGATTCATTTGTTAGATTTCGGGTTTAAATAGGATATGAGGGATTAGCCCCGCCTATAATTGCTATAGTTGTGATATTTATTGTTAGGATTGTTCACTAATGTTTTTTCTAGCTTAGCTACATAGAACATGAACTTGGATTGCATTGTTTATTACATGCAACTCCTGATAACATCCCAAACATGCTATGACCCTCTTGAGATATGCGAAAGCTGATCTAAGATCATGGTGAGCATTGTATCAACTCGCGCATAAAGCTTGCTTAGAGCCGTATCAATCGATACTCCTATAGAGTAATCGATCGACGTAGCTAGAGGTGTATCGGTCGATATTCCTATCGAACCATCGATCGATACTGTCAGCAAGATAGCTGACCGCAAAAATCATTTAGCATCTAAGTAATAGATGGTCTAAATAATGCGAGAGATGATGGATTCATTTAATATGTGTTGAGCTCTGACATATCATGCAAGCAACTTGTTAGCCTTTATAGTATTTATAATCCTAAATTCCTGAATATCTGCCCTGAATCTAACTTCTTTTCTTTCTTGTTTTAAAACCAAATCCTTTCAACTGAGTAATCTTACCATTACTCAACAAACCTGCAATTTACTTTTAAACCATTTTCAACCTAGCTTAGTCACTAAGATTTCATCTTATTTGTACACTAGCTCTCTGTGGATTCGATCCCTACGTACTACAACTGAACTCTTATTTGACAGAGTAAAGTCACTCCTTAGGGTAATTTGAGTGATATCAAATTTGGCGCCGTTGCCGGGGAGCTTTGATACAATAGGATTTAATCTGATTAGGTCTTGGTTATTTTTATTTTTATTTTAATTTGTTTTCTGACACAAAATTTTTTTCTTGTCTTTTCAGGTATATGCCCAGCAGCACCAGAAGCAACAAGGAATCCCAACTTTTGTTCTCAGAAGACCCTGTTAGCTTGGAACGTTCAATCCGCAAGGAAATCCGTTCCGCATCGATCGACACCATCAACTTCCTGTCGACCGATACCGACGCACCTCTGCTGACCGAGACACCGTCTTCGTCGACCGATACTCGCACCTTCACGTCGACCGACACTACTTCACCGACCGACACCCTTGATCCGACATCGATTGATACCCCTAACCGTATATCGATTGATACTGTTCCGTGAGTCATGGTTGCGCCTATTATTCTCATACGAGATGAGAATGGAGACTTGCGTGACCAAGAAGATCACCTTCGTAATGAAGCAGGTCAGAAACTCAATGCTCGGAATGAAGTAATCCCTGAGCCAGAAACTGCAGCTACAGGAGCTGTTCAACCTGTAGAAGAGGCTGCTCGAACACTAGCTGACTACAACCGTCCAGATCAGTTCTACACCAACAGATCAGCCATTCGTCCCCCTCCTATTCAGAGAGGCGATTTGGAGCTCAAGCCGCAGTACTACACCCTTGTGGGACAGACACCTTACTCTAGGCTGTCCAATGAGCATCCCATGGACCATCTGGAGAGGTTCGAGGATCTCATATCTGCTATCAAAGCCAATGGAGTCCCTGTGGACAACCTTCTCTGTAAGCTCTTCAAACACTCTTTATCTGAAGAAGCTTTACAGTGGCTTAAGCAGCTCCCACCAGGATCTCTTACATCCTGGAGCGACATCAGAAACGCATTTTTGCGTAACTTCTTTGATGATGCGCGCTGAAGACTTAAGGAGGAAAATTGCCACATTCAACCAGGAACCTGGAGAGTCATTCAAGGACACCTGGATCAGATTCAAGTCTTACCAGCGAGATTGTCCACACCATGGATTCAACAAGGTGCAACTACTTTGCACTTTCTTCAGAGGCATCGCACTGAAATATCAGATGGCTCTGGACACTGCGAGTGAAGGCAACTTCACCACAAGGAATCCTGAAGATGCTGTGAAGCTAATAGACAACCTAGCATCCAGCAACAGCACGAAGAACATTGTAAGAGCAAGATCTGCAGCGTTCCTTGGAAAGGAACAGATAAATGAGGTACAAGCTACACTTGACAATGTTCAGAAACTGCTAAACAAGCAAATCTGCTCAATGGAGGATGCAGAAGCTGATGAAGAAGATGACTACATAGAAGCAGAAGTCAACTGAATCAGTGGAACCGGATTTCAGAGATCTGGAAACCAAGGAAACAGAAAAATTCGCAGGACAAAGAGGAAACTTCAACAGCAGCAATCCCAACAAAACCAGGAGTTATGGAAACTCATCTTACATGAAGACACCCACACCAACCCAGAAGAAAAGTTAGAAGACATGCTCAGCAAAGTTCTTGAAAGCCAGCAGCAGTTAGAGGTGAACATCAATGGAAAGATCGACGCTGTCTACACCACTTTGAACACAAAGCTTGATGCTTCTAGTACCCATGTGAAGAAACTAGAGACTCAGGTGATTCAGACAGGAGAAGCTGTTAAGAAGCGGGAAGCTTTAGGAAAAGGGACTAGAGAAGAAACAACAGGCCACAACGTCAGTGCTATCATAGAAGATGATTTTTGGAGAGTGGTTAAGCAAGAGAAGCTGCAAGAGGGAGACTTCCAGATCGAAAGTTCCATGAGTATTGGCGGCAACCACTGGAATCGACCGATGTCAGGACATCCACATCGATCGATGTACGCCAACACCAATCGATCGATGAACCCAGACGAGCATCGATCGATGGATCTTGAAGAATCCACTCACGAGTGCAACGCCGTGAAGATACTTACTCACGAGGAGTTCGCAGCAAAGCACCCACATCCGCCTAGACCTTACAACATCGACCGACAGGACAGACGTCCCATCGATCGACCGAAGAATAATGAAATCGATCGACACACTCCAGAACCTGTCGATCGATATTCAGTTATCACACGCCGAGTGCAACTCCCCAAGATAGATGTTGCACGACTTAATGCACTCCGGGAGCAATCTAAGCCTTCCAGAAACCCACCAACCGCTATATTCAAGAAGCCCACGGATATTATTGATCCAATGGAGATAGAAAAGGAAAAAGATGGCAGAGTTCTCAGAAAAAGGAAAGAGAAGGTTCCTAAACACCTTAAAAGAGGAGTTAATGAGAAAGAGTTGGCAAGTTTCAGAAAGAGAGTTCTAAGGATACCTACAGAGAAACCCTTTGAAGAAGCCTACTTTTCACACAGATTGTGGATGTTTTTCAGAGAAACTAAGGAGACAGAAGAAGACATCAAGAGGATGTTCAACCAAGTCAGAGAAAGTATGAAGAAGAGGATTAAACTTGAGAAGAAGGGTGATCCAGGGAAATTCTTTGTTCCTTGCTCAGTCCATGGGATCAATTTCCCACGTGCCCTATGTGACACAGGATCTGGAGTTAGCAACTTACCCAAGGTGATAGCAGACCATCTAGGTCTGAAGATAGAGCCTAATGAAGAATCGTTGATCTTTGTGGATTGTTCTCAGCAGAACTCAGGAGGAATTGTGAGAAACCTTGAAGTTACCATAGGGGAAACCCTAATTCCAGTAGACTTCCATGTCTTGGACGTCAAGGTAACCCTACCTACTTCCTTGCTACTTGGAAGAGCCTTCCTAGCCACAGTTGGAGCAGTCTGCAACCTTCAGACAAACAAACTGTGCCTAACCCTGATCAATCCTAAGGTCTACTATGAGCCAGTACGAGTCATCAAGGTCCTTAAGTAGATCCAAGACGGCTCAGACCTTGTAGCTGTTTGCTATTGTGGAGATGAATACGATTCACAAGGCGCATATGAGACGAAGACCGCAGAATCGATCGATAGTAGCACTGTCTCATCGATCATCTCTGGTGAACTGACATCGTTCGACAGTCCCACATGGTCATCGATCGATTCACTATTCAATCAGATCGAGGAGGAGTTTCCAGAAGGTGATTTCGAAGTAAACGAGTGGGAGAACAACTACTACATCCCACCACACGCTGCAAATACTACTCACATTGAGGAGTATGCTGATGATTACGAGGAGGAGAGAGCTATAGAGTGTCACAACCTTCCAGAAGATGAAGATCGACTTCTCCACCACAGCCTCAGAATCACGACATCGATCGACAGGGCCTTCTTCCCATCGATCGATACTACTTGCCTAGCATCATTCGACAACACAGTCAACAACAAGCGAGACGGAGACTACTCGATCGAGAGCTGGGCAAGCGACTACCAGTACGAGAGATTCGCAGTCGAGACCGCAACGCCAACATACATCACCCAACCCGAAGAAGTCTCATCGATCGACAAGGCACCAGCACAATCGACCGATAGGCCTGAACAACCATCGACCGATTCCGAACCTGTGCCATCGACCGATACATGCATCCAACCATCCCAGGTAACAAATTCAAATGTACTTAATTTCGGTAATCTAATCCCGGATGCGTTTGGTATTTTCAGGGATTCACAAGGTTTTGCACGCTCAATGGATGGACGAACACTCCACATATCCAGAGAGGACAATGCAGACGTCCTACACTTAGCCAACGGATCCCACAACCTATTCCAGCAACAATGCTACGGACCAGACCACCATCATCAGCACCAGGAGAAAGACACAACAGCCGAGCCAAAGGAATCTGAGGATAATCATCTCAACATGAAAGATCCAGATTTTCAACGGAAATCGATCGATACAGAGTGTGTCACATCGATCGATAGGTGTCCTGAATTCAGAAAGAGAGCCTTTCGATATGGAATTCGAAAATTCTTTTGGGAGCAGAGAGATGAGTATGGGGTCTACAGAGACGAGAAACGTTTTGCTAGAGGAATAGATTGTGAAGTCATCAGAGTTTCTAAAGACGACATCAAGAAACTGCTTCAAAGAACTTCAATGGACGAGCGCTCTTACATCTGTCTACCAGAGCACGCTAGTTCATTTACAAGAAGAGAATTGGTGCAAGAAACCTACACCAAAGACGATATCAACGAGATGTTCACTGGTCTACTTGGAGAACGCAAATGGGGAAAGCTCTCCATGAAAAAGAGTTTAGAGGAGGCCACAGACAAGCTTCGCAGTGAGATGAACTGGATGTTCAGTGCAGACCAGGCCTTTGATATACCATGGATTTAACCTGTTTTTACCCATGGTATATGAGTGTTTTTACTACTATTATCTATGTTTTGGAGTCTATTAGGTATGATTTCAGGTTCAGAAGCATTTTGGAGAAAAGTGATGTTTTAGGTGCCTTTTTGGAGCTTAAAGAAGAGTTCACCCGTGATCAAGACCAGAGGTCGACACCAGAGTTACACATCGATCGATGCACACTCTGTGCAATCGATCGACACACATTAGCCGAAGGACGATACGTCGAGACTACTATCGATCGATGTACAACCTGTACTATCGATCGATACTGAGGCGGCAGAAAGACAAGTTGTACCTGGCCAAACTTGAAGCCCAAGATATCACATTTTACAAGAATGCCCTTGACGAGTTTTTAACCTAATCAACTCATATTTATATATGCCTAAGTGTTTTGGAAAGAGAAGACGTTTTATAAAATTCTTTTACAAGCAAATAATTAGATACAAGTTTTTGTAAGTTTTTCTAAGAGTTTCTTCTCTTCTACTTATTTCTTTTCAGTTCTTTATTTGTTAACAAAGGTTATAGAGTTCTAGACCTAGAGGAGAGATCCAAAGATATTTGTGATTGGAACCTAAGTGTTCACCCTCTAATAGGTCTATGAATTTCTATTATTACCTTGTTGCTATGAACTACTTAGCCATGTCTGAGTAGATTCATTTGTTAGATTTATGGTTTAAATAGGATATGAGGGATTAGCCCCAACCTATAATTTTTATAGGTGAACACTTAGGTTCCAATCACAAATCTCTTTGGATCTCTCCTCTAGATCTAGAATCCTATAACCTTTGTTAAGAAGAACAAGTAAAGAACTGAATAGAACTTTATTGAGAACTTGCAAAGTAATGAAAACATTAAAAGAAATGAGTAGAAAAATACTTGTGTAAATCATTGTATGGTGCCAAAACAATTAGGCACATATAAATATGAGTTCATTAGGTTAAAAACTCGTCAGGGGCAATCTTGTAAAATGTGATGTCTTGGGCTTCAAGTTCGGCCAGGTCCAACTTGTCTTCTGCCGCTTCGATATCGATCGATAGTACAGGGTGTACATCGATCGATTATGATCTCGATGTATCGTCCTTCGGCAAATGTGTGTTGATCGATAGCACAGAGTGTGCATCGATCGATGTGTAACTCTGGATGTCGACCTCTGGTCTTGATCACGGGTGAACTCTTCTTTAAGCTCCAAAAAGGCACCTAAACATTACTTTTCTCCAAAATGCTCCTGAGCCTGAAAACATACCTAATAGACTCCAAAACATAGATAATAGTAGTAAAAATACTCACATACCATGGGTAAAAACTGGTAAAATTCATGGTATATCACTATGCTAGCAATAGATGAGAACAAATCCATGTCGCTCCCAATACTCTCAAGATTTTGTACATGACAAGCTATCAGATAAGGCCTCACTCATGCAAATCAATGTAGGCTTCAAAGAATGGCTTGGGTTCAAGGGTATGGATGTGCCATTTGGGTTAACAAAGAGTGGTATAATGGGGAAGGATAACCCAAATGTGTAAGAGATCCATGATCAAGTATGCAAATGCCCATATGCAAGAGAAATTAAGTTCATTCAAGTCCAAGTTCAGGATGGAGCTGGTCTTAAGAACAATGCCCATATCAAGCAAGCAAGCAAGTTTCAAGAAGGGTTTTCAAGGTTCAAAGCATGCAAGCTTTTCAAGATATGCTTAAGCTACCTGATATGTTTAACTAGGGTGCCAAATTCAGTGCAAACAAGTGTTCTTTACAAGGCAATGCTCCATATGCAAATGAATGCAACGTATATGCTCTATACTCAATCTTAAGGATGCAAGTGATGCAATCTACATGATTCAAAAAAATTTAAAAAAATTTGATTTTCTATGAAAATATGAATGTACAATGCAATGCATGAGACTCAAAATCACAAAGCAAACATGATCAAATACTTGGTACTTCCCCAACACTTAAATCACACAGTCTCTGTGTGAGTAAGAGAGAAGGAGATACCACAACAGGACAAAAGCAAATGTATATACAAGAAGGGTTGGAGTGATACCTAAGAAGGAGGTTTGGGCGTGGTGTTTTGTGCCGGGGCTAGGAGCTGGCATGGTTCATAGCAACTAGAGGAGGCTGCTACATGGCAACCATAGGGCTCAGGTGGTTAATCACCTTTCTTCTCTCATTGAGTGCTTGGCTCAACCTGAAAACCTTGACCACTTTTATTAAAAAAAAACTTAAGGAAAATTGAAATTGCAAAGCTATGTACAAGGATAACCATGGGACTTCCTCCCAAGGGAGCTTGTTTTGAGTCACTTAGCTTGTCTACCTTGTCTATTGAACAAGTGAGAAGGAGGATCCTTCCCACCTTCAGGTGTGATGGTGAGGACCTGAGAGAGAAGATCTTGAAGCTTGATTGGGTCATCTTGGAGCTGAGGAGTGATTATGGCTCTAGCACTTGAGAATGGTGTGGATTTGCCCTTATGCTTGATCTTGTACTCAAGGACACCATCTTTGAGCTGCTTAGGATGGAGAGTGAGGGTGTGTGGGAGCAAATCAAGAGGTGGAGGATGAGGCTCTTTCACCATCTTCTTCTTGCCATGAGTGGCCTTTGAGGCTCCACTCATCCCCTCTATTTTAGCACTTTCCAAGTGCTCATTACACAACTCTTTTGAAGACTCTCCATCAAGACCTTCTTTCTTACCAACAACCAATTCATCTTGGGGCTTCTCAACAGATTGTGCATCACAAGTGATTGTCCCACAATAGTCTGATTCCATTGGAGGTTGGAGAGGATACGAGACAGCTTTGTTGACATGCATGAGGGTGACCTTCTTGTTGGGAAAGTCAATGCAAGCTCCAACTGTTGTGAGGAAAGGAGTGCCAAGGATCAAAGAGACTCTCTCTTCGGATGCCATCTTCAAAATAGTGAGGTCAATAGGTATGGTGCAGGATCCAATCTTCAAGGGGAAGTCCTTGATTATGCCAAGTGGGGTTGTAGAAGAAGAATCCCCAAAGGTGGGAGGAGGAGTATCCGGTTCCATGCTTTCAATCCCAAGACTCTTCACCATATCCAAGGAAATGACATTCAAACTAGCACCACTATCAACAAGAGCATCATCCATAGTAAGTTTACCACGGGAGCAAGACAAGGTAAACTTCCCTTGAGACTCAAGCTTAGGGAGGGATTTCGGAGGGATTGGTGGATCAATCTTCAGAATGGAGATGTCCAAAATCTCAGCCACTTCAGCCTGGTGGTCTAGAATGTCCTTGATGAGCATCATCTGGACATGAGCTTCACGCATACCTGATATCTCTGGAAGCTTGACTCCAACATCACTAAGATCTTTCCTGAACTTTGAGATCACCTTCTTTTGAGCTTTGGTGAGAACTCTTTGGGGAAAGGGGAGCTTATCATAGGGTGATAGCTCAAACTCAGTGTCTTCCTGCTTCACTTCTTTCAGCTTGTTGTCTGCTCTCTTCACAGTTGGTGTCTCAGCTCTAGGCTCAGATTGCTGCAGACTCTTTACCTCAGCCTTCTTGGCAGCATCCCTCAGAATATGTGCTTCAGCTGTGGCCACAAAAAATCTCTCAACATCCCCAAACTGAGTTCCAAACATTTCAATCTCATCCTTCTCTGTCTCATGAGTACACATCTCAATCTTTGAAGAAGTAGTAGAGAGGATGACATTGCAAGATTCCTTGGGATTTTTCTCTGGTTTTCCTGGTAGAGATCCCATTGGGCTCTTGGAGGATGAAGACATAGAAGCAACCTGGCTCTCCAAAGCTTTGAGATGAGAGGCAAGTTTCATGTACGTGTTGTTGAGGTCAGAATAGGTTCCATCAATCTTGGCATGGATGTTATTGAACTCATCACTAATGTTCTTAGCATTTCTTTCTTGAGCTTCTAAGAGTTGCTTGAACATGGACTCCATATTTGTACTTGGAGCCTGAGCTTGAGAAGAGCTTCCTTGGGGCTGAGTAGGCTGGTTGGCTTGGTAACCTCCTTGCTGATTGTTGTAGTAAGGTCTTTGGTGATAGTTGTTTTGGTACTGGAAGTTGGGCTCTTTCATGTACCATGTGCCATTAGCATTGATGAAGCACAACTCCTCTTGACCTTCTACACCATTGACCTGATTAGTCCCAGCAGGCTGCTTTTGTTGGTGGTTCCCCATGGAGTTAATCTGCACCTGCTTAGCCTTCTCTGCAATAATCTTGTCCAACTTCTCTTGGAGAGATTTCAGCGCCTTTCTTGTGTGCTGATCATCTTCATCAGTTCCTCTGTTGACCTATCATGCTCCTCACTGTAGACTGAGTCACTCTTGGCCATGTTCTCCACCAGCTCCTCAGCATCCTGCTCAGTTCTGCCCAAGAAGAACCCATTGCTGGATGTGTCCAATCTGCTCATGAACTCTGGAAGAGCACCTCTGTAGAAGGTACTAAGCAAACTCTCCTTGGTGAAGCCATGATGTGGGCATTGAGACTAATAGCCCTTGAACCTCTCCCATGCTTCACTAAAGCCCTCAAGATTTTTGTGCTGAAAGCTAGAGATCTCATTTTTTATCTTGGCTGTTCTTGAGGTAAAGAAGAATTTATCTAGGAATGCCCTCTTGCACTCATTCCAAGTTGTGATAGAGTCACTTGGAAGAGTCTTCTCCCATTGATGTGCTTTGTCTCCCAAAGAGAAGGGAAACAACCTCAGCTTGAAAGCATCTTCCGAAACTCCATTAGTCTTGGACAAGCTACAGTAGCTATCAAATGTGTCCAAGTGATCAAGAGGATCCTCCACAGCAAGGCCATGAAACTTGTTGTTCTCAATCAAATGCAACAGCCCTGATTTGATCTCAAAGTTGTTGTTCTCCATAGCTGGTGCTCTGATCCCCAACCTATGACCATGAATGTGAGGTTGATCATAGGCTCCAATGGTTCTAGCTTGGCGTTGTGGCTGTTGTGGCTGGGGCTGTGGTCTTATGTTGTCAGCTCTTGGACCATTGCCGCCCTAGGGCATCACCATCTTGAGGCTGATTCTCCATATCAAACCCCAATCTCTGCAAGTGAGCATGTTGCTCTTCTTCTCTTCTCTTTCTTGCAATCTCCCTCTCAAGTGTAGCAATTTCTTCAACAGTAGGTGTCAAGTTTGATGCACCTCTGCTTCTAGTTATCATACACCTGAAATGCAAAGGGAAAAGAGCAAGGAGAAGCAATAACACAATAAAAAAAATGATTTAGTCTCAAGCAAATGACTAAATCCCAATGTCAAAATCAACTTAGAACTTGGCAACGGCGCCAATTTGATGAAGGACTTTTCAAGGATCCTAATCAAATGTTGTAGAATACAAGATGTCAATCCAATCCTAAGTGATTCTAATGCAAAGGGAATGCAAGCCTATGCTTAATCTAAGTGCAACCATGATAAGAAGATGATTATGAACTAAGACAATCTTAAAAATCCAATAAAAAAGTGAACTTTCTTTCTCAATGAGGCAAGGGGATTCTTGGGACAAGGGAATTAACTTTGGGTGATCAAGCTTTAATCTAAGATGGCAAACATTCAATCAATCTAACATCTTAAGCCTAGACACAATCCTAAGCAAGCTCTATCTCTAGATGAATGCTCATTCACAAACATATCTCAAGCATCTAATCTCTTAGGTTGAATAATATGAAAGCAATCATTAAGAACTAGTCCATTAGCTATCTTAACACCTTTAACAACAAATCTCTTTGGTAAAAGAATGTTAAAAGCATTGAAGAGTTGGTTCAGACATTTCATAGAACACCTTTCGGGCATGAAATACCTATAGCTCTATTTTGAAGAGGCCAACTCCAAAATAGCAAGAAGAACACTCTACAAGCAAGGATCAAGAAGGATCTACCCTAGAACATCTTAGATCTACATCTAATCACCCTTAGTCTCCCAAGCCCATGAATCCTATATAGATCTACTCACTAATAGCCATGGAAAACCTCAAAATCAATGATGATTCAAAGCTAAACATGATTAGAGAAGAAGATAATCTAATAAACACAAAAGAAATGAGATGAAAAGGATCAAAGATCCAAGCTTTCTTCAAGATCTAAATGTGTTTTGAGAAAAAATAAGTTGTTCTCCTCAAGGAAATTACATAAGTATTTATACATAGGCTTAGAAAACCTAGGAACATTAAAAATTACTAAAAAGTCCTTGGAGTCAATTAGGCTTCAGCCAATGGGAAACCAGCTTGATTTTCGGTCAGGGGTTGAGCAAATGACCCAACCCAATCAAACCATCCCGGTCCAACAATCCCGGTCCAGCCCTGTTCTGGCCGTCCCTCGTCCCGACCGGGTTCAACATCCCGGACTGTCCAACCCGGTCCTGCCTTGTCCATCTTGAGCTTCTCCCGACCGGGTAGCTCATCCCGGTCAAATCTCCCCAGCCTGGTCGTCCAGCAGTCTCTCTTCCGACCGGGTGGCTGTACCCAGACCAGTCTTCCCGGCCAGATTGATGTGCTTCAAGTGAACTGATCATAACTCCTCCAATACAGCTCCAAATGACTTGAAACCACTTCCATTGGAAAGCTAACTCAGTTTTCTGTGTCTCCACAAAATCTTAGCAACATAAGACATATCTAAGGCCTCCGTCCATGCTCATCTTTGTCTCGACCAGATCATGGATTTGACTTCTCTTTTCATGGCCAAACTTGATTTTTCACCTACTTTTGGGCCATAAGGCTTCCAAACACCTCAAATCACACCAAAGCATACTCCAACACCTGATAAGGACAAATGAATGAAAAATGGACCTAAAGATGCCTAGTGCCAAACTTATATGATCAAAATGCACGAGATATGGATGCTAAAAACATGTAAATATGCAAGATATCAGAGTTTAACACCGCATTAATGAGTCAGCTAAGAACGTTGTTGAGGATTTGAGTAATTAAGAATGATGTACTCAGGTTTTAACACTAAAACCAACCGCAAGTGCATGGTAGTGCGCAGTAGTATATAGGGATCGAATTCCTCAAAGACCAAGGTTACACTATGAATCTACGAGAGAAGAATAAAACTAGAATAAAAAGAGTTTGTTGTTATGGTTTCAATTGCGACAAATGTAAACGAAGTTAAACTTATGGATTAAAACTCTAGGCAATGGTCATTCTCAGGAAAACATCAATCATGAAATGAACATTAAACAAGGAATATGATTTAAAGCCGTTCTCGAACTCAAACAACACAAATAGTTTAGTCTACTTCCGCAGTACTAAACCCTATGATATAGAATTCTAAATATTAACTTCCATTGAATTTAGAATCTTAATCATGCAATCTAACAAGTTTGATTTGTTCACAAGTTCCCTAACAACAGCTTCCGTCAGTTACGAATACTTGCTCATCTAGATTTGTTTCAGGATTTTAAACATTCACTTTCGGTGCATTAAACAACCTAGACCATGAACTAGGTGCGCAGTCCAGTTCAAACAATAAGATTAATCTAGATGAAGAACCATATCTAACATATCGGTTTCAATGATTCATGGATTCCATTGATTCACCCTAGCCTAACTGATGGATTACTCAGACATGGAATGAAGAACACAGAAAATAACTGAATGATTCATCAAATAAAAGAAAACAAATAGGGTTCAGAAAAGCTTCTCTAAGAAGAGTATAGTTTTCTTCTCCCTGATGCTTACAATCTCCAAAGCCAAAGCAAATCCAATGTAAAAATAACGTAGTCTGAAAAACTACTACAAAAAACTGAAAATATAGGTCTCAACACGTCTGGCCCGAATCCCTAGGCTTAACCGGCTCAAAAATTGAATTAAACCGAAAAATCTGGTTTTTCTTCGCGCAGGCCGGCTCGGGATAGACCACGGGATCGACCCATCCAATATAGGATCGACCGATCTGAATGTGAACGATCATTTCTTCTCTTTTTGGTCAATCCAGAAATGTTCCACAAGATTTTATATATTCAGATCAAACGATCTGATAGGAGATCGACCGGTCTAGGTCCAAAACATCTCCTTTTTCACCATTTTGCTCCAATCCTTGCTTTCTTGTGCCCACAACCCCATCCTAACTCATTCTGACCTGAAAAGACTTAATAGACGACAACAAGACTCGAAAAACACTTGAAAACTTGGGTTAGAATGCGTTAAAAATGCAACACATCAAAGAACTCATTAAAGATGTTGGATTCACACATTAAAGATGTTGGATTCACGCTGGAGATCAAACTTCTGTTATGATTCATGAAGCTCTGGCAATAAAAGGAGGAGAGGGGAGAAGAAGAAATGGATCTTTGGATCCTTGACAATCTCTCCAGTTTTAAACTCATACATTTTTGTACTAAAATACATACACTCAACATTCTTCGAGTCTTTCGTTATCTTTTTTCTTATTCATTACATATCACAAGAACCTTACCCTATCGTTTGGAAGGATTAGTATTGTTATGACCCCTTGAGGAGGAATCAACATGTTAGGATAGTACTTCTTTTGGTATTTGAAAAATAGAAGTGTGGAATCCATGATACTTATCGATGGTATGTTTAAAGGATTTATGGAATTCACAGTATTTCTTCTTGCTGTCTCTCCCGCGCTCATCTCTGGTCCAGGTGTTTGACCTTGGTTTACTCAGATATAACTTTCTAATGTTTCTTTCCGTACTCCTCATAGGATCGCATCCTTCATTGATATGATAGGTCCATGTATGGAAGAGCTCACGGCTCCTCTGGATCTGCCATGACGCTTTCTAGAATCATAATTCCCTTTACAAGCTTTATCTTTAAATTTTGATGGCAGAGTGTGCTTTGCGGTGAATGTTTTCTTCTTCCTTCATCTCCATGTATCTCAAAGTCCGATGGAGGGTATCTTCTAGGGTACCATGTTTGTTGAGCATGAGGTCGTTGCAGAAGTGTGATTCATACCATAAGGTTATCATGAGAGTGGTCATTCCTGCTTCACCACTTACAACAATGTTTTATATTATGGATTTAAAACGACGAATGGAAAGAGTGGTTCCTCTCTTTTCTGGGACTTTATCCACAGGTCGGAGTTAGATGCTCCCTTTTCTATGAATATTGAGTAGTGTTTCATAAACACCATAGAAAGGTGATTGAAGTTGTCAATGGTAAAAAACTTCCAAACGAGAGAACCAGTTCAGAGCCACTCCTGCCAGATTCTCCATGATGAGTTGACAATACTCGACATCATGCTCTTCGTCCTCAAAACGACTTCTTCTTATTACTACGCAGAAAGCTGTCATATGAGCTTGGGGATCTGTCTTTCCTTCAAATGGTTAAATCTTCAGTTTGACATTTGAGATGGACGTAATAACAAGCGATCTGAAAATTGTGTCTTAAGGGTTTCTGATAGAGTTAAACCAATGTTTCACTCTACGATCAATCCGACGTTCATAAAACGAGGAATCGAAGTCTACCTCTTGAAGATCACGAAGAAGAACGATCTCCAAAGTCAGTAAACTCAAGAACACCAAGAGAATTTTATTAGATCTTTAGAAAATTCACAATGATTCTGAATGAATATGAATGATACAACATACTCTGTTTTATACAACAACTCTAACGACTCTAACGACTTATTCTGATTGTCGAATGATATGTTGCCAACTGTCCTCTCGTAACCGACTTCTCAAACGCTTCTAACAACCTTCTTCCTCCACTCTTCTTCTGCTATCTGTCTCTACTCGTTTCCCTGTATCACAACCTCCCTTTCCAGAGAACCTTGACCACAAGGTTAGCAAGAGAACTCTGGATACTTCTTCTGTAGCTCAACTCCCATGTTGCTTCTTCTGCCAACTGATTAGCCCATTTCACCAAAACCATCGTCGCAGCCTGTCCTCTTCTTTTCACCATTTTACTCTCCAAAATCATCTCAGGTGTCTTAGTTAACCTCTCATAAACCACTGACGGTAGTTGCTTTGTCGTAGATACATCACCCACCAACTTCTTCAACTGTGAAATGTGGAATACCGGATGTATCTGTGACGTAGTAGGCAACTGAAGCTTGTACGCGACTGGCCCAAACTTATCCACAACCTTGTAAGGACCATAGTACTTAGGAGATAGCTTCTGAGACGTTATGTTAACCACAGACTGTTGCTTATACGGTTGTAGTTTTAAGAATACCCAGTCACCAATCTCGAAGCTCCTTTCACTTCTATGCTTATCGGCCAACTGTTTCATACGGTGCTGAGCACGTAATAGATGAAACTTCAGTATCAATGTCATCTTCTCACGTTCCTCCAAACATTTTGCCACTACTTGCACTCTCGTTTCACCCACAAGATAAGGTAAATGCACCGGCGGCGGTTGACCATAGACTGCTTCGTATGGAGTAACGTTGATGGAGCTGTGATAGTTAGTATTGTACCAATACTCAGCTAACAGTAACCACTTGCTCCACAAGTAAGGCTTATCACTGGTCATGCACCTCAGGTATGTCTCCAAGCACCGATTAACTACCTCAGTCTGACCGTCGCTTTGTGGATGGTAAGCTGTAGACATATTCAACGAACATCCTTGCAGCTTAAACAGTTCTTGACAAAAATCACTTAGAAATACAGAGTCTTTGTTACTCACTATAGATCGAGGAAACTCATGAAGCTTAAAAACATTGTCCAAGAACATCTGAGCAACAGAAGCAGCTGAGTAAGGATGAGACAAAGCCATAAAGTGTGCAACTTTACTCAACCTATCAACCACCACAAAGATCACTGATTTTCCAAAGGAGAGAGGCAACCCATCTATAAAATCCATCGAAACGTCGATCCACACTGCCTCTGGTATCGGTAATGGTTGTAATAACCCCGGACTTGCAGATGTATCATACTCGCAGCTCTGACATACGGAACAACTCCTCAGATAACTCTGTATATCCTTAGCCAACCCCTTCCAGTAGAACAAGCTTTTAACCCTCTGCATAGTCACATCACGCCCTGAATGACCTCCTTTTCCGGAGCTATGTAACCACTCGAGTATTGCATTTCTCAACTCTACGTTTTTAGGTACTACAGTCTTACTCTTCCATCTCCGAATATCCAAAGTCCATGAGTAATGGTTTTTGAACTTTGGATCCCGCTTCAACCCTGCAATTATTTCCTGCAACGCTTCATCACTAGAGTACTCCTTCTGAGTCCTCTTCAACAGATCACACTCCATTACAGTCATCGCCATGTGTAAAATCTCCGAACCTTCTACTCTTGACAATGCATCAGCTGCTACATTGTCTTTCCCCTGGCGGTATTGGATCTCGTAGTCAAACTCCAGCAACTTTGGCAACCACTGTTGTTGGATTGGGGTGTTCAACCTCTGTTCAAGTTGATACTTGAGACTTCTCTGGTCGGTCTTGATGATAAAGTGGTTCGTAAGCAAGTAATGTCTCCACTTCTGCACAGCATACACGACAGCCAATAGCTCCTTCTCATAGATGGGTAAGTGAAGTTGCTTACCCTTCATATGTCTGCTTATATATGCTAGTGGGTGACCATCTTGCATCAATAGTGCCCCAATTCCAACTCCACGCGCATCTGTTTCCACAACGAACTATCTATTAAAGCGATGTAATGCCAATACCGGAGTGTTACATAATGTTTCTTTCAACTCTTCAAAGGCTCCCTGTGCTTCCTCATTCCACCCAAAAGCATCTTTCTTAGAAAGCACAGTAAGTGGTCTTGCTATTGGATCAAAGCGATAAACGAAGCGTCTGTAGTAACCTGCCAACCCAAGAAATCCTCTCAAAGCTTTCAAGTTCTTTGGAATAGACCACCCCTTGACTGCTTTGAGTTTTGCAGGATCCGTTGACACTCCGTTAGCTTGGATAAAATGGCCCAAGTACTCCACTCTGTTCGTTGCAACGCACACTTACTTCATCTAGCAAACAACTTATTCAACCTCATCAGTTTAAACACTTCCTGAAGGTGATATAAGTGTTCCTCCATTGATGGACTGTATATGTCATCAAAAAAGATCAAGACAAACTTCCTGAGACACTCTGCAAATACATGATTCATGAGTCCTTAAAACGTTGCCGGCGCATTCGTCAAACCAAACGGCATCACCAAGTACTCATAATGGCCACTGTGTGTTCGAAAGGCTGTCTTGTGGATATCACTCTCTTCCATCCTCACTTGATGATAGCCTGCTCTAAGATCAATCCTAGAATACACACATGAACCTCCCAATTCGTCCATTAGATCTTCTATGAGATGAATTGGGAATCTGTCCTTCACTGTCATCTCATTCAACTTCCTGTAGTCAACACATAACCTCCTAGTGTGTCTTTTTTCTTAACCAAAACCACTGGAGACACGTATGGACTTGAACTAGGCTGTACTGTCCTCGCTTGCAACAGCTCTTGAATCATCTTATCTATCTCATTTTTCTGCTGCACCGCATATCGATATGGCCTTTGGTTGACAGGGTTAGATCCTTCCTTAAAAACAATCTTGTGATTGTGATCTTTCCTGAACGGTGGTAAAGATTTGGGCTCAGCAAAGATATCTTGAAACTCATCAAGCAACTGTTTCATCTCTGCGCAATCTTCCTCATTAGTCTGTTCAGTCTTTACCAGGTTCAGTGACATATGATCTTCTGTATTATCTTCATACGCATAGATCAGCTGAATATCTTCCTCCTCTTTAAGTGCTTCTACACGTTTAGCTTTGATTTATCTTACTGAATTAGGTGATACACCCGGAAGAGAAACCTTCTTAGAACACCACTTAAACTCCATTTCCAGCTTCTGGAAATCCCACGTAATAGGACCCAGTCGTGACAGCCACTGAACTCCCAAAACTACATCATGACCACCCAAAGGAATTACCATGAAATCAGCTTCAAACTGATGACCTCTGAAACTCCATTTGACTTTATCAATCCGTCCACACACTCAAATCTTTGTACCATCTGCTACTGCTACTTTAGCTCGACCAGCTTCTTTAATCTTACTTCCCAACGTCTCAGCCAACTTCGTGTCTATGAAATTATTTGTAGACCCCGAGTCAATCAACACATATATGTTTCTTTTTCCATGTAACCCATTCACCTTCATCGTTGTGTAATCACTTATGCCTGCAATGGCATTGATTGATATCTGAGCAACTTCTTTGCCCCTATCCCTCAATTTTTCTTCCATATCTCCTTCATCCTCTGAGTCACCCTCATCTTCTTCACACTCCATAGAGTACAACTGCGTTTTCTTATGCTTCTGAAAATGCTCCGGGGTGAACTTCTCATCACAGTAATAGCACAACCCTTTAGCCCTTCTCTCATCTCTGCTTGCGAAAGGAAAGGTTTGAACTTCCCACTAGACTCCATAGGTTTCGTCACCTCCACTTTTGGGTTTGAGAGTATCCCTTTCTGCGTGAAGTTGGTTGCTTGTGACTTATTAGCAGACCAAGTACTCTTCACTTCACGTTTTGGATGAGCCTTCTCGTACATTCTCTCCAGCACGAAGCATTGTCGAGTTGACTGTGGATAGAACATCCTGATATGCATTTGCGTGTCAAGACGTAAGCCAGCCAAGTAAGCACTCATCAAGTATTCCTCTGACATCTTCAGCTGAGTTCGGATAAGCTCAAACTTCTTGTGATACTCGGTTATACCTTCAGTTTCCTTAAGTTCTTTTAACTCCGCCATTGGATCATCCATAATCTTCTCAAAACGTTCTTTGAGTCGAACTTTATAAATCCTCCAACTACTCAGCACTTCAGCTTCTTTATCTTCTTGCATCAAAGCTAAATGCCAAGTAGCTGTATCACCATCAAAGTGCATTGAAGCTACACCCACTTTCTTCTCTTCAGGAGTATTATCAATCGCGAAAAATTGTTCTGCTTTACCCAGCCATTCCTTGTATGTTTCACCATCAAACCTAGGGAAATCGATTTTCGTCAGACGAGTCATACCTCCATATTGTTGTGGTTGTGGTGAAAATCGATTGAAAACACCATGATTTTCATCCCTCGCCAGAAACTCGTATTGACCAGCCGTTCCACTCGTCGACGTTTGATTGCTAGCCATCTTTGCCAACGTTGCAACGACCTGACGCATATCCTCATCTCTCCGATCGTCTCTCTCCTTCTGTATCTCTCTCTGCAATGACATCTCCCTCTCGATCGCGTCGAAATGAGTCGCGATCACTCTGTCGATCTCTTTCTTCATCGCTCCCTTCTGTAACGCCTGAGATCTTGCTTCCGTCATAGATTCCGAGGATAGTAAGCTCTGATACCACTGATAGAGTTAAACCAATGTTTCACTCTACGATCAATCCGACGTTCATAAAACGAGGAATCAAAGTCTACCTCTTGAAGATCACGAAAAAGAACGATCTCCAAAGTCAGTAAACTCAAGAACACCAAGAGAATTTTATTAGATCTTTAGAAAATTCACAATGATTCTGAATGAATATGAATGATACAACATACTCTGTTTTATACAACAACTCTAACAACTTTAACGACTTATTCTTATCGTCGAATAATATGTTGCCAGTTGTCCTCTCTTAACCGACTTCTCAAACGCTTCTAACAACCTTCTTCCTCCACTCTTCTTCTGCTATCTGTCTCTACTTGTTTCCCTGTATCAGTTTCTTCAAAATATCGGGATCTGAGCTGGTGGCTGCATTGATTTGAGGTCGGTCGTGGTTCGGGCTGATGTCTTTTTCAAAAATCTGATCTCATTATCCTAGCTTAATAGAGCCTTTCTTGGGTTAGATTCCTGGTAGCCCCTGTCAGATCAGTTCTTCGTAGAGGTTCCTCGTTGTACCAAGGTGGGGCCTTGCGAGCTACTTGGTAGGTGGCCAGCAAATTAATTTACGCACGCTACTCTATCTGTACTTGAGAAAGTTCCTCTAAGCGGTGTAATGCTTGTTTTTCTACGGCGTCTTTCTTTCCTGCATGCTGAATCAGTAATGATGAACAGTTTGTAAGTCAGGCGGTACCTCAATTAGGACAGAATTCAGACCTGCAACTGGTTCTTCTGGTGGAGTGGAACCAGATGGAGGTTCCTTTTGCAGCGAGCTATGGGCTTGCGGTCTATGTCACGAGATTCATGGGATCTACAGCCCCTGTGGACACCACGAGAACACCTGTTTCTCAAAAAAAGAATCAACATGATATTGGGAGGAAACCCGTTTTGCAATGATTCAATTTGAACACTCAAAGGACATCGTCGCAAAGTAAATTTTGTGACCGCGGAAGCCCGAGATATGAATGACAGCAACATGACCCTGGAATTCACAGAGCGAGAGACTGAAAGCATGGATTGTCCACATAGCAATGCACTAGTGTTGGAGTTGATGCTCGCCGACTGCAAAATAAACATGGCTCTGGTTGATACCGGCAACTTTGTTAATGTGATTTGCAAAGATATGCTGGATAAGATGGATCTTCATGACCTCCAATTAAGCCAGATAAGCATCATTTTACAGCCTTTAATAGCTCAACAACGGAGACATTAGGGACTGTTAGGCTTCCAGCCTACGTTGGTGGGCTAACGATGGCACAAAATATATGATCATCGACTCTCTGTATATTCAAAACATCATCTTCAGAACACATTAGATCTACACCATGCGAGCTGTTCTATCCACTCATCACCAGTGGACTTCTAAGATATGATACATAAGAGAGAACAAGCTTCGCCGAGCTACCAGATAGAAATTACAGATCCGAGCTGACAAGCTTAATATGGAAAAAAAGAAAGAGCATGGAGTTCGCTGAAAGCCACAACTGGATGATGTACGCATGTATGTATTGATCCGACGAACCCCGATCACTGTGTAGGAATTAAAGCGAAGTTGAATAAGATTATCCGCAAAGAGTTAGTTGCCTTTCTTAAAACCAACATGCTTACATTTTCATGGATGATTGAAGATATGGTTGTATAGATCCAAACATAACTTCACACTAGCTAAATGTTGATCATATATTTGAATTTGTCCCCAAAATGGAGGAAGCTTGGGCCTGAGAGATCAAAAACAGTAAATTCCAGGTGGATAAGCTGAGTAAATAATATTCGATCATTGAAGTAAAGTATCCGGATTGACTGGGAAACCCGGTGATGGTGAAGAAGAAGAACGAAAAATGTAGAGACTGAAAGGATTTCAATAACATCAACAAAACTTGTTAGAAAGATAGCTTACTCTCCCTCACATGGATTGGTTGGTAGAGGCAACAACAAGGAACCAGCTCTGATCACTCTTGGACGCATTCTCGGGTTATAGTCAGATCCTAATGCATCCTGAAAACAAGGAAAAGACCTCTTTCATCACGAAAAGGGATTTTACTGTTATAAGGTAATCTCGTTCGGTATGAAGAATGTAGGGGTGACCTTCCAGTGTCTTATCAACTATATGTCCTCAGAACAATTGCAGGAAACAAACAAAGAGATACCCAAAGACAACCTCGATGCAGTGGAGGAACTACACGACCAAGCACTGCCCATAATGCAAAAAATATCAGACATAAACCAAAGTTCTGCAGCCAAAATGTAAGCCCTGAGCTTTTGGTGAACATGGACTGGTGCTCTACG
Source organism: Brassica juncea (assembly GCA_018703725.1). Lineage (NCBI taxonomy): Eukaryota > Viridiplantae > Streptophyta > Magnoliopsida > Brassicales > Brassicaceae > Brassica > Brassica juncea. The sequence goes on along the minus strand of CM031941.1, from coordinate 16,109,691 downwards.
ACGAGCTTTTGGCAAAACGACATAATATCAAACTGGTACTCGGAATAAATAGGGAATGACCTTATCAGTATCCCTAGTTGTCAGTCCTAGTTTATATGAGCTGAAAGCAATGAACGAAACATGGGCTCAGGCTCTGGAACTCTATTAACATACTGAAAACTACTTTTGTTAAAAAATAATTAAAAATTGAAAAATGGTTTCTTGAACCCATATTTTGTAACTGAAAAGCTTGATCATGACCTAGGTATGAAGAAAACCCACCTTGGGCACCACTATTTATAAATTAAAAACTCATTTTTACCATCTCCAAGCTATGCTCGCTCTCGCATCGGTACCATGACTAGATAACTGATCTTCTTTGCATGTATTTCATAGATACCCTGGTGAAACGACACCACAATAGTAGTGGCATTCTCAGAATCCCTTCTTACGATGCTTAAGCTTAAGCACGACTAGAAGTAGAAATCCGGGCCAGCCCGCAAAGCTGTTAAGAAACAGATAACGCCAAGCTTCATAAACACTCAAGTGAGGTACATGATAAGCCGGACTCTCTCTGTACCTAAAACTTATTTGAAAAACATAGTAAGTCAAACTACTTTCACACCTAAATCAGAGCATCTAGGTAAGCCAGACTTTTATGTACCCGATGTTATTAACAATTAATTCCACAAAAAGACTCTTAAGAAACGGATGACGCCAAGCTTCCTACACACTCAAGTGGGGTACATGATAACCCGGATTCTCTCTGCACCTAAAACCTATTCAAAAAACATAGTAAGTCAAACTACTTTCACACCTAAATCATAGCATCTAGGTAAGCCAGGCTTTTATGTACCCGGTGTTATCAACAACTAATTCCACAAAAAATTTTTGCAAATAAATAAGGGATTAAATTAAATAAATGTAATACAGAAGAAACATGCAATCTAACTTTAAAATGCGCTTATGAAGTCCTTCCCAGAAACCCAAAATATTAATACAAAACCAAATAGCCAACATAATAAAAAACACCACACACTGCCTATTCTTACTCTTCAGCAGTAACGGTTGAATCATATTTGACAAGAGTATCTGGACTATCACCGGAAGAGAATAGATGAAGGTTGGAGCCAAACTGATCGATAACAAGAGACCCTCTATCGGCTTCCGCATCTTTCAGTTCCTCTTCAGCAGGAGGATCCAAAACAACAATGGGTCCTTAGTGGTCTCAGTACTAGTCTCATCCAACTACCCAATAACAGGATCCTTGGTGAGTCCAATGCAAACCTTATTAAGCTTGATAGGTTTCACCTCTGGAATTGGTGCCGAAGGGAGACTGCTATAGTTGGATCCCTTATATACATGAGAACCCTGAGATATCTCTCCAGATCAAGCTTCGCGATGTCCATCTCATCAAGCTCGATCTGAAAGTCTATAAGGGATTGCTACCATCTCTCTTGATATTCCTCCAAACCTGAAAGTCCTAGCTATACCAGCCCGCCTATCAGCTCAGTTCAGACGGTTGCCTGAGAAACAAAAAGGGAATTTTCTTGGACAGCCTTGGAGTTGGTGAAGACTCGTTCGGTCTTCTCAAACAGATCCTTATACTTCACAGCATCTTGACGGACACTCTTTTCATCCCTCCTCACCTTAGAGAAATTTTCTCTTGAGGCGTTCAACTTATATATATATATATATTAGTTATGGGCCTTCATCGCCAACTCAAGGAAATTCCCACGATCACAGGTGTAACATTCCCAATCCAGTCTAGGTAAAAGTTAACTTTGTCAGATGTTAACACGCAAACAAGAACATGCACGGCCAACCATTAAAAAAAAAAAACAAATATGCCACATGCGGGTACCTAAACATCTAGCTGAGGTTTCCAAAACAAATCCATACATTCTATTTAATTATAGAAGCATAGCCTCATGAACATATCCCACGGCTTTTCAACCTAAGATACATTGAATAGTTAATTCATCCCAGCCCAAGACAAAATATCATATGAAACCAAATAATTTCATAAACTCAATTTATTTATATATATTAGGTTTGACATGTAACTGAAAGATACATATATTTCCAGCTGAGAGATCATGGCTCAAAACATTACCATACAAACAAAAAGACCCAATTCTACATCAGCTCAGCATAAGCTCTTACAGTCCGAGTGGACACCTAATGGTTAGATAGAAAATAAGCAGAGTTGTGAGCAACCAATTTTCTCAGCGAGTTGGGTTCCTAATACTTGTATAATAAATTCCCCGTAAATCCAAAATAACATTCATCACACAAGACATCATCAACATATGCAAAGATCATAATACGAATGCATACTCATGTGTATTATATGCATATATTTTAATTCTATCACTATCATCGCTTCAACCTTGAAGCATTTCCTCTCATTTGATATTATCCATCCAATTTACTCTAAGGAACCTTAGTTCATAGGCACAAAGGCTTGAAATATGGTCCCCAGATATCTTCTATCTCTAAAAATCAGCAATACCCAGATCGTGCTTCATCATGTGCCGCATGGTCTTAGGCTACAATTTTGTCCCTTAGTGCTTCCATACCCATGGGTTATCAAATGATCATAACAACAATTTACACACCCAACCCCATAATGCATATCAATAGTTTTATCTATTATCAAATGATAAAATTCATGTATAGCATAATCATTCAACATACTAATCATCGAGGTCCAACAGCTAACAAACAATCATGCATATCTATCACATCAATAAATTTCACGACCATCAATATAAATCACGACCATCATATTAACTTATAAACATAATCAAAACCTCTAATTAGGGTAGCATTATCTAGTTTAAATTAACAATACTATAATTCTATAAGGACTCTTAGCTGCTTGAGATCTTTTTCTGATGACTTTTAGCTAGGCTATTTCTTTTTTTACTAGTTTCTCTACTAGGTTGTCATTTTTAGCTCTCATTTCATAATGAAACATAGCTCCACTGTTTTTTATTTAAAAAAAGGGTCGTCCTGACTCGACTCCTTAGCCACCAATCCACCTTAGATAGTGACAAATGTCGGCATCCATTTTTGTGTCATCGAAAGCAGCCAAAGCAAGCAGCCTACAAGGCTGGTGAAACATGAAACGAGGTGGCATGACATGCAAGCAGGTTAAGAAGGCAGGCAGATGAAAGCAGGTGAGAAAGTAGGTGAAACAGAACAAGCTGTTGAATCAGGACATTAACTAACCAGATGAACCATGTCCAACTAACTGATAAACCAAAATCTCCACCTTGAAGTCTGATAAACCAAAAAATATTTCCCACATCCGATCCTTAACTTACTCATCTCATTGGCTTCTCTGAGGCTCATTATGATGCTCACATTAAGCATGAACTAAGTTGAATGATTTTTACTTAAACAGTACCCGACATATACTCTGAACGGTTTATTTAGGATCTGCACAAACCGACTATCTTCCTTTAGATCCAAACTCACTTCCTATGGTTACACTAGCTTCTTAAACCCTTATAAATCCTTTTCCAAGTAATAAATCTTTGTATACTTTAATAAGCCATTCTCGTCCTTCTTCAAATGCATCAAACATACGAATAGACTGTTCAAGCGAGCTATAATTTTTTGACATAATTCCCTTTGAAACTTCTTTATCATTATTTCTCATCCTGATTTATAGTTAGGTTTGCTTGAAGTTTCCCAAAACATATAAATTTAGGCCAATGGATTTGGATGCACTCTGACCTCTCTAGGGAGCTTGGTTGGTTTACTAGATAAACCAAGCAACTCGGCTTGATCATATATTATTTGTGTGTCGACCATACCATCATACTTTGTCCATATAAGTTTTCTTTGACCCTTTCTAACATTTCTGTACTCATTAGATACTGTGTTTTGGGATTGTACTCATTACCTATCAAACCGATCTTCTCGTGGCCACGTGTCTATTATTCGTACGAGTCAATATAAAATTATCCCTTCTGAGCATCACTCAGATTCTTCGGAAGCTTGGCTTCTGCCTTGTTCTCCTCCAAGGAGTCCTGCACCTTTTTAAAACGAGCCCGAAGAGCAGCATCTGAGGCCTCCAATTGTATGATTTTTTTACTCTAACTAAAGTTTTCAGAGCCTTCCCTCCATGTTAGCACATGTCCTGGTGTTTGAAATGCTCCACCTTGAGAATAAAATAAACATGTGTGGTTCAGTTCTCCAGCATGATCACCTTCGCAAGAGCAAGGTAAACTTCTTGCTCGTAAATAAAACAAAGAGGATTTTCTATACCCATGTGTTGTCAAAAAGAAAACGTAACTCAAACAATTATAATTGATATTAGAAAAATAAGAATGAAGATGTTGACCTCTACATTTCTTCGATAGATTCCTTGGTAAATCTCATGATTAGAAAACTTTGATTATGACTGAATCAGGTTGCCAGTAAAACAGAACCCCCAGGGAAGCTCCACGCAGGCCGGTCTATCCTCTGGACGAGAAGTGCAACCAAGGAAATAGAAAGAGGAAAAAGAACTCCCTTGTTTGGGATGATGACAGTTCAAGGGTTCGGGACCTCATCCTCTCATCCGCCTTAGGCTTCTTCGACGGAGCGGCAGAATCCTACTTAGGTCCTCAGAATCATTTCAGGGACTGGAAGAGAAGCGTTTCCTAGAGTCACAATCTGATATTTTCAAACGCTGATCTGTAGAGGACGAAGATACATCTCTTCGGCTTGAAAAGATCATCTGATCACTGATGCTCCAAAGAGGGCCTCAAAACCTTCTTATCTGCAGACAGTTAGACGGGCTTTGGATAGTCTCTCTCATGTCGGACTCCAGATCAGAGTCTCTAGAGATTTTACGAGGAGGATGAATTTTGAGAAGAGCAATACAGGAATCTACGGCAGGCCCACTGGCCTCAACATTTTTGTGCTTCTCCTTGAGAGCTTCCACGATGACTTTGCATCGACATGTCTTTCTTTAGATGGATAAGGAGTCTTCTTGCGTGCTGCTTCACAAGCAATCTTCTCTCTCACTTCTCTCTTACTTGTGGCCTTGGCTAATCTCTATGCAAGACTAGGATTTACAACACTAAGGCATCCCATGTTTTCTTTAGAAGGGAGTTCGGTTGGAGGAGGAAGGCCAGCAAGACGAGCTAAAACAAAACATATATCAGAATTCTAGAGTGTGCGCAAATATCATTGAAAATGAATAAACACTCACCAGTGATGACACCGAGTATGGAGGTTACGAAGTAGGGTGATTGACTACTAGTCCTGAGCTCGAATGCCGTTACACTGCTCAACGATCAGTTTCAGTCTTTAAAATTGCTTCTGTGATTTCACTGGGCAAACTGCAAAAAGAAAACAAAATAGTTAGATAATAATAAAATTAAAACAAAACAGATAGTTAAGAAATCGTCATCCTGTCTTGAGGCAGTAGGCGAGCAGGAGATTAGGAAGGGAAAACGTGGCACTCCTTGAGAAACAAATCGTACATGGTAAAATACCCAAGAAGCGCCATCTAAGGTTTGTCGAAATAAGAAGAAAGGAGGAAAACAATCTCGGTTGGGATCTAAAGTGACTCATCAGTGTATGGATAGAATCCGTCGTACTAGAGGTCTTCCATGCAGGAAATATGGTTTGAAAAAATCAAAGATAAAAAGTTAACACCTCTACGCAAAAATCAAAGAAAATGATTAACTATGCCGAAGAGATCCACTTTCCAAGGAAGAAAAATCAAATCTATTCATTGTAATCAATCAGATATTGAGCCAAATCAGCAATAAAAAATGAAGTATCAAAATCTTAAATTGGGTTTAAATTTCTTAAATTGTCAGTTTCAGACAAGCTAATCAAACCAAAATCATCACCTGACCATGCTAACAGTTTGGACTTTCGATTATTGATATCAAATAAAGTTACTCAATATTTTCTGGATTTTTCGTTTTATCCTTTTCTTAATCATTTGGTAACAGAAAACCCCGACTATCAATTTTGAGTATATTTGAGGTCGATTGACCTACAAAAAATCTCATATACGAGGCACTAATTTGTCTGTCAATTCATTCCAGTCTATAGTGGGCTGAAAATCTTTATGTTGTTTCAGTTCTCAACAGTATTTACTCTGTTTTTTTCATTATTAAAACATCTTGACTTGTTTCTAGTGATAATCATTCTTTTATAAAATATTATTTTATGTTGATTAATAATATTCATATTTTAACAAAAGATAAAAGAAAATTGTGTCAAATTACTACAAATTATGATCAAGGAAATCATCTAGAAAATTCATACCACATTGGACTTTGCCAAATATACACTTTCAACAATAATAATTTTCACATGTATTTATTAATGAAATCATTTTCTTTTGTCCATGATTAATGGAATTCATCATATATATGCTCAATATGATTGAGAAATATGGAAAAATAAACTAATCACGGCAAATTTCCCCCCAAAAAATTAAAAATGATTTTTTGATAAAAAAAACACTAAAGAAGTAAAATCACTAAAATATATTCTATTAAATAGGTAAAATATTCATATACTTTTTTTGTTGAAATGTTAAATTTATTTATCAGCAAAAGAAAAAATGTTTACAATACATAATCTTTAGAAAGCGGAGCAAAAAAAAAAAAAAAAAAAAACTAAGTTGCTCTTCCCATCCACTCCATCATCATAGTGGAATAGAATGCCATGTTCTTGCAGCGCAGAGAGGATACTCTGTTTCTGATCATCTTATCTATACCTGATAAGTTAATGGGCAGTGCGAGAGACGCTGTTGTGTTTGCGACAGTTTCAATCCCTGATATCTTGCATATTTACATGTTTTTAGCCTTCATATCTTGTGCATTTTGATCATGTAGATTAGGTATTAGGCATATTTAGGTCCATATTGCATTCATATGTCCTTATTAGGTGTTGGAGTGTGCCATGGAGTGATTGGACGTGTTTGGGAGCATTGTGATCCAAAAGGGGGTGAAAGATGAACATGGATGGAGGCTCTAAAGATGTCTTATGTTGCTAAGATTCTGGAAAGACATAGGAAATTGAGTTAGATTTCTAATGGAAGTGGTTTTAAGTCATTTTGGAGCTGTATTGGAGGAGTTATGATCAATTTAGTAGAGGTGTATCAACCATGGTCGAGCGCGGGTAAAAGGTCGTGGGATGGACGATCCGCGCGGACGATGCGGACGACCCAGGATTTCGCGCGGACGAAAGGTCACGGGGTGGACGACCCACGCGGGTGACGCGGACAACCCATACCATCCTACGCAGGGACAAATGCGCGGGTACCAACCAGTCTTGCTACCCTGAGCGTTTTTATGATTTCTGGTCGAAAACAAAGTGTTGCCAAGGCCCTTTTGGTATTTTCTCTTGATAATTTAAGGGCTTCCAAACCTCATATAAACACTTCTGTATCTCCCAATTTGGGGCAAGTCTTTTTTTCTTTCTAGAACTCATAAACCTCTTTGGAGAAAGATTGATCTTTTAATCTATTTTCATCTTTATTCTTGTGTTCCTGAGTGTTTATTGCTTTCTAATCATATTTAACCTTGAATGGTTTTTGGGTTATTCATGTCTATTAGTGAGTAGTCAACTTTTGGATTCATGGGTTAGGGAGATTAAGAGTGATTAAGTGTAGATCTAGGGTGTTTAATTATAGATTCATCTTGTTCCTTGCTTGTAGAGTGATCTCAATGCTATTTTGGTCTAAACCGTACCAAGATAGAGCTTTAGGCATTTTCCACCCACAAGTTGTTTGATGAAATGCCTGAACCAACTCTTCAATGCTTTTAACATTCTTTACCAAAGACATTTGTTGTTAAAGGTATTAAGATATCTAATAGACTTGATATTAATGATTGCTTTCATAATATTCAACCAAAGAGATTTGATGCTTGAGTTATTTTAGCAAATAAGCATTCATCTTGAGAAAGAGTTTGTTTAGAATTGTGTCTAGGCTTAAGGTTGATGATTGATTGAAAAACTGCCACCTTTAGATTGAAACTTAATCACCCAAGGTCAATTTCCTAATCCCATGAGTTCTCTCATATCACTTGAAAGAAAGCCTATTCCTTTATTTCATTTCTAGCTTAGTTCTCAGTTCAAAATCACTTCACTTATTGATTGCACTTAGATTAAGCATGAACCTGCCTTCCCTTTGCTTTAGAATCACTTATGATTGGTTCGACAACCTTTCTATACTAGGTTAAGGACCCTTGAAAAGTCGTAACATCGTTCCCTACAGACGCTGTGGAGCACAGCTTGGAAAGAGAGACGAAGGAGGCAAGTTACAGTGGCTGTTCGTTGGCGAGATAAGAGCATCGTGATGGTGAAGCTCCAGTCTGGGCTTGGTCTAGGCAGAAGTGATCCTATCGTCTCAGTCCAAACTGTATATGTATATGGACAAGCAAAGAACAGGTGGGCTCGCGTTTCCTGCCGTTCACCATAGAGGCAACAGTGTTGGTGCTCTCCCCAAGCCTGGGTGCGATCACCTGTAGAGAGACGTCTGTGAACAGCGAGCCACGCGATGAAAGAGAAATGAGGTATGGCTTGCGGGAACCAAATTAACTCGCCCCATGTCACTGCAGGACTTCTCATTCGGATTTGATCCCAAGTTCTAGATGAAGAAAAACAGGCCTTGTAGTCATCCTCTCCATGTCGCCATAGCAGCCTGTCGCTTTCCGCATCCACTACTAGAGCTTGAACATCGTGGATGCGAGGTATCATCGCCCATAGGTGATAGCTGCAACATCGTCGAATGCTCCATTGTTCAGATGTGGCTGCATCCGCAACAGTTGCGTAGCGAGTAATGCCGAGGAGCTGTGTTCCTGAGTCACGTGCCACATCGAGCAGCTTCCCCATGTCCAACGAATTATCAAACCAAAATAAGGTGTTACTGCCATTACCAATTTCAGAGCGAAGAAATGAAGCAGCTTGTTGCCAGAGCTTAAGGAGCTATCACCAAATCCACGTGCCAGAGCCAGTATCAGTGACGTCCCAAAAGCATCGGTGACGCCGCAAATTCTGTTTAGTCCAAGCGACCCACAGCGAGCCTGAGTTCGTGAGAAGACGCCATATTAAACTGAGGGCAAAGACTAACGAGGAGTCAGACATTCGCCTGATACCTAGGCCCCCTTCAGATTTGGGCTTGCATACATCCAGCCAAGCAACCTTAGCCTTCGTGTTTGAGTGCGGTGAACCAGACCAAAGGAAGGCACTACACATACTCTCAATCGTTTCAAGACAGCGTTTAGGTAAGCGGAAGACAGAACACCAGAAATTGATGATGCTCACGATGACAGAGTTGATTAGTTGGAGACGACCTGCGTAAGATAGTGCTCGGCTAGACCAAGAGAGTAACCTTGACCTGATCTTGTCAATAAGTGGCTCGTAATCTGCTCGCGTCATTGATTTTGTTGTAAGAGGGAGACCAAGGTAACGAACTGGGAGTGTGTCAACTGGGATGCCTAGACGAGTAACCTCTGCCTGAAATCCCTGAGTGATTCTTCCTGCCATGAAAATAGATGACTTTGCAAGGTTTATTACAAGCCCAGAAATCGCTGCAAACTCATCAAGAGTGTCAAAGATACCGCGAAGTGAAGCTGGGGCTCCATCGGTGAAGACCATAATGTCGTCCGCAAAGCTTAAATGAGTAAGATTGACCTCAGAGCAAGTAGGGTGGAACCCAATTATTCCTGCCATGGCCGCTTTATTTAAAAGTCAAGACAGAACGTTTATGGCTATGACAAAGAGGTAAGGAGAGAGAGCACATCCTTGCCTTAAACCTCCTGTACTCGGAAAAAAAACCCTCTAGTTCACCATTTACTGAAACAGAGAACACAGCAGTAGAGAGGCAAACATGAATCCAATGCACAAATTGTTCAGGGATGTTCATGGCTCGCAAAATATCTAAGATGAAGGACCATTTAACCGAGTCAAAAGCTTTGGAGATGTCAAGTTTCAGAACACTGCGAGGGCTGATAGAATCTTTGTGATAGTTCTTTACTAGCTCAGTAGCAAGTAGAACATTTTCAAGAAGAAGACGCCCCTTGACAAATGCACACTGGTTTGGTTCAATCAGCTCGGGAAGCAGTACTTTGATACGGTTTGCTAGCACCTTAGCACTACAAGAAAACAGGCGTATACTGACGGATAAAATCGTCAGAAATTCGTCGGAATAGACATATTTTGACGAATTTCTGACGAAAGTGGTCGTCGGTATCATTTGGTCGGAAAAAATATTCGTCGGAATTTCGTCAGAGTGTCCGACGACTTTCTGACGAATACAGAGAAACAACATTCTGAGAAACTTCCGACGACACTCCGACAACATCTTCCGAGAACAGAGTTCATTGGAAACACTATATTCCGATGAATCACAGTCGTCGGAATATACCGACGAAACACGGGTTCGTCAGAATATACCGACGAATCGTGGTCGTCGGAATATTCCGAGGAAACAGTTCGTCGGTATATTCCGATGACAATGGTTCGTCAGTATATTCCGACGAACCCGTGTTTCGTCGGTATATGCCGACGACCAAGATTCGTCGGAATAAACCGACGAACCATTGGTTCGTCAGAATTATGCAATTTTTAAATATGAATAAATTTTGCATTTTTAAATATTTTTTATATTAAAAAATAATAAATAATAAAAATCTAAAATTTAAAACTAAAAATATTATAGAATTTAAATTCATACAAGCTGAAATAGAAAAAAACATTCAGAAAGTTTTAAAATTCAGAAAAAAACTAAGAACCCGAAGGAAACAAACGATCTAGCCTCTCTAATATATCGGCGTTCGTCTTCTTTTCATCCGCCAGCTCAGCAAGGAGAGTGGCGTTCTGCTCCTCCAATGCCACAATCCGTTCATCTTTGTTCTGTAGCTGCTCCAGAATCATGGGATCGGCACACGGCGGACCAACCCAACTAAACGGCCTCCTTTCTTTTTAGGAACCGCCTACAAAAATATTTAAAGTTAGTAAATTACAATATAAAATAAATATATTAATAAAAAAATTACCTTTTCGACCATCTCATTTATTTGCAATCGGGACAAGTTGGTTGAAGCTCCCGTAGAATCGCCGTCATCAGAGAGAGGCTGAGAAGCTAGAAAAACTTCTTTTTGAGTTTCCACCAACTCAACGACCTCTTTGATCATGGTGTCCTGAATTTGACCCGTCTTCTTGTTAGTGTGAGCCTCCTTAATGAGTTGGACACGATCAACGGGATTACCGTCGTTTGCTTCAATCTAAAAAACAGCCATTAGCCATGGAATATATAAAAATATTTATTTAAATAAATTAAAGATAAATTAAAATAATAAAACTTACAAGTTGATCCTCCTTAGAAGACAGAGAGCAAGGGCCGAGGTTGTGCACATACATACCTTTTCCGCCACGATCGCTCTTCCGGTTCTTGGAGTTCTTACAAGACGTCGCTGCAGTGTCGTCCTTCTCCCAATGGACTATCAACTGCTCCCACACAGTCCCGTTGATGTACCGTGGCCTCTTGTTCTTCTGCCATACTGTCTTCCACGCGTTGATCTGCTTTGTATAAGAGTCCATGGCCTTTTCGTTGAAATTCTGACGGACTGTTTCCGTGAGACCGGACTCCCAAGTGAATTGTTGCTACAAACACACACATAATTTTAATAAGTAGATATATATATAAAAAATTGATAAATGCTTTAAAAAAAAACTGAAGAGTTACCGCAAACTGACGAAACCACAACTCCCGTTCGTCGCGAGGGATCACACTCCACTTCGAATATCCGGTATGGAGCATGGAATACATCATATTGTTGATGCTCCTGCTAATGCCATTTCTCGACTTGTCGAACCCTTTAAAAAATGCATGTTAGAAAGTTAATTAATGGAAAAAACATAATGCTACAAATAAAATAAAAATACTAACCAAGTTCTTGTCCCGGTCGTGGGTTGGGATGGAGAACCGGGAGATGCTCTCGACCTGGTTGTTGAACCAATAGTTCAACTGACATGACATCCGGATCCTGCTGAGCAGCAGCGGGATCGGCAGCTGGAGCGGGAACATATGCGGGAACCGAGTTTTGTTCGTGACACGATCCCGATGGACGGGAACTGCTCACCGAACTACCTCGGCCGCAACAGGGTGCGGAACGACGGGCTGCGGAACGGCGTGCATCCTCGGACCTAAGAAAATAAATTTTAATACATCAAAAACCTTTTCAAAGCTTTTCTATTTAAAATGTTTTCATTTATATATTTAAATCTGAAATTTTTTTTTATATATGTATGTATAAAAAAATTATAAATGTTTTTAAAAATAGATAAATATAGAAAAGGTTGTTAAATATTTTAAAAATGATTTTTACATCTAAAAATGATATATATATATGTATGTATAGAAAATTATAAATATTTTCAAAAATGTTTATAAATATAGAAAACTATTTTCAAAATTTTTTATAAATATAGAAAATTATAAATACAGGTTGTTAAATATATAAAAAATATATATATGTTTTTATCTATATAAAAAATATAACTCGTTTTTTTCTATATAAAAATATTTATAAAACGTTAATAAATATAGAAAAAGGGTTTTAAATATATTTAAAAAAATTTTAAAAAGTTTTATTATATATTATATATTACTGGAAATCCCAAAAACATTTTTAAAAATCAAAAAACGTTTTAAAAATACAAAAAATGCTTTAAATTTTAACAAATACACAATATAATTCCACAAAAAATTAAAACAACAATCCTAACTAATAGATCATAAGCTATCCATTCAATCCTAAAGTTTTCAATCAAACAACCTCAAATCCTAAGATGTAACTTCCTAAACCCTAAAATATTGAAAAATACAAAGGTTTTATAGAATCTTACATGATTTGTGGTGTGGGGAAGGGATCTGAGCTTGGGAAGAGGACTCGTTGGAGATGGGAGGTCGGAAATCGCCGGAGTCGCCGTCAAAGAGAGAGAAACCGGAGAGAGTTTAGAGAGAGAGAGGCGGAAATGACGAAGAAGGAAGAAGAAGGGATTTTATCTTGTTAGGATTCCGATGGACCCGTGTTCGTCGGAATTCCGTCAGAATCATTAAATATATACCAATTGGTGGTTCGCAAAAATTTTCACGCGGTTTGCTTTTCCCGGGTAATTTGATATTCCGACGGATTTCCGACGGAATTAGTAATATCATTGGAATTCCGTCAGAATTTGTATCCGTCGGAAAGTCGTCAGTTTTTTCCGACGGATTACTAACGAATTATTCCTACAGAATTTCGACGACTTAGTGTTTAGGGGTTGAACACAAGTTTCTAAATGCAAAATCCAAATCTTTGATAATAGATATATTATTTGTATAATGATTTAACTATAGAAATGTTTTCACAATATGATTTTACACAAAAACATTTTTGTAGTGTAAGAAAGTATATGAGTGTTAAGATGAGATGTTATGAAAACAATGATATCCATACATAAATATTTTAATGAGTTGTTATATTTGAACGTTTGAGATCTAATACTATACTAAACACTTAATATGTGTTACTTTCATAGTTTCGATATCCAAATTTATATAATTTTTAATATAAAATTTTTTAAAAACATAAGTCCTCAGAAATTCCTCGGGATATACCGAGGAAATTCCGACGAACTTGCTTAGTTCGTCGGAAGGTCCTCGGTGTATTCCGAGGAATTTCCGAGGAACTTGTCCACTTTGAATGGAACCATAGTTCGTCGCTATGTCGTCGGTATATACTGATGGAATACTGACGGACTTGTTTTTTAAAAACAAAAAATACAACTTATGTAAGATGTACAACAATTAATAAATACAAGTCAAATAATAAGAATTCCTAATCAGAATCATCAGAATCTTCATCAAACTCCCCAACCTCAACTTCTGACTCTGAATGTACAACATCATCAAGTACAAACTCGGTAAAATTCTCAACAAGTTTAACATCTGCCAAATCTTCAACTGCACTCACGTTGGTGGTAGAGTCTGGTTGTAATGGTTCATTATCAAAAGTTCCATCCACTCATCCTCTTGGGTTGATTTGCGTTACAGTGACCCATGGATCGTCTCTATACGTCACCCGAGGGTAACTGATGTAGCACACCTATCAATTATACAAGGTATTAGTAAAATATAAAACCATTAATTATATTGTTAAAATATTATGAATAAATTGACATACCTGATCAGTTTGCGAAGCAGGAATGAAGGGATCATAATATTGAAGTTTCCGCCGCGAATGAACCGATGTAACACCAAACGCATCAGTCTTCACTCCTCTATCTGGGGTGGTGTCATACCAATCACAATAGATACTACACACCGCAATCCAACCATACCAGGAAACTGGATTTCCAATATTTCTTCTATGTTGCCTTAGTAGACATCGTCACCGGAACAAGACGAAACACCAGCATCATATGTTGTCCTAGAAAGACCTTTCATTGTGAATGCATATCCTCGCGTACAATATTTTGGATATGATCTGACCACATAGTTTGTTCCCCGCACAAATTCGCGTATCCAATCATCGAACACAAAACCTTTGGCCAAACCATCATTAACCTATAAATTAAAAACATATATGAGTGAAAAATTAATTACTTTATATTAAATATAAACTAATCATATGCATATATAGGGTAATATGATATAAGACTCACATAACTAAGAAGCCATGCAGCAAATTCGTTATGTCAGAGTTGTTGAAGCTCATCTTCTGTCGCATGCCTGTGAGTCATACGCAGCTCTGCCATATAAACACTATATAAAAAGATATTATCAATATGAAATAAAATTATTGAATATTAATCCAAAATATAAATGAATAAATATTTGTACCTCTCATATTGTAGAACATCTTCACAGTTGGTGAGCAAATATGTTTGCAAATGAGCGTGCTCAGTCTCCGTAAGTCTCCGCTTCATGGGTTTTCCACTAAGTCGTCCTATTGTCTTGAACATGCTTGGGACAGTAACATGATATGTTGCTCTCTCCCCTCTGTCATCATGCCGAGCAGGTCTTCGGTTTCTTGTATGCACTTCTGATGGAAAATAGTTTTCAGCAAAGATTGCAGTTTCTTCATTGATCACCTTTGCGACTATAGATCCTGCCACCTTACTTAAATTTTTGACCTTCTTCTTCAGATGATGCATATAACGCTCAAGAAGATACATCCATCGGTACTGCACAGGACCACCAAGTTCCAATTTTCTTGCGAGATGAATAGCAAGATGTTCCATTACATCAAAGAATGATGGAGGAAATATCTTCTCGAGGTTACACATGCTGACTTGTATGTTTGCCTTCAGATTACTAATACCCTCTGCAGTCACTGCTGAGGTGCATTAATCGCGGAAAAAACATTTATCCCTACATAGATAAAAGACAAAATTTTCTTAAGTATTAGGGTTATATAAGCATAATTGTTAAATATAAAAATCAATTAAAATGTAAAAATATAAGATACCTGCAATTGCTTCATGAACATTACGTGGCAATAGTGCGGAAAAGCAAACGGAAGGAGGCACTACATAATTACATGACAATCATGACTCTTCAAGCCAGTAAACTTTCCTTCACTTCTATCAACGCAGTTCCGCAAATTTGATGCATAACAGTCTGGAAATTGCACTCTATCTGTAATCCAATCAAATAACTCTTCTTTTGCAGCACCATCCAGCCGATAAATGGGAAAAGGGGCCGTACCGTTCTCATCAACGTGAAGTTCAGAACGATCACATATATCGACTAAATCCAACCTTGACTTCAAATTATCCTTCGTTTTACGTTGGATGTTAAGGATTGTGTTCATCAGATTGTTGAAAAAGTTCTTCTCGATACGCATGACATCTAAATTATGCCGCAATAGATGATCCTTCCAATATGGCAGATCCCAGAAAATACTCTTTTTGTGCCAGTTATGTAGCTCTCCAACCGCATCGACTCGAATGTTTTCATGTCCACCTACGCCTGGGGTCCTATCTGCACCATAATCCCTCAACTGCTTCCACAAATCTTCCCCACTAACTTCCTCAGGGGGACCATCAAACACCTGCTTGTTCTTCGTAAACAAAGTCTTACTCCTACGGTATGGATGATCAGGTGGTAGAAATCTTCTGTGACAGTCAAACCAACACGTTTTCCTTCCGTGCTTTAATTGGAAAGCATATGTGTCATCTTGACAATATGGACATGATAGCCTCCCATTCGTTGTCCATCCGGATAACATACCATATGCTGGAAAGTCACTTATTTTCCACATAAGTACTGCCCGCATATGAAAGTTTTCTTTGCACGAAACATCGTATGTCTCATAAACATGCGCCCATAGTTGTTGGAACTCATATATCAGTGGTTGAAGAAACACATCTAGTGATCTCTTAGGATGCTCTGGCTCGGGGACGAGAATTGAGAGGAACAAAAACTCTCGTCGCATGCACAAGCTCGACGGTAAGTTGTACGGTGTCACAATAACTGGCCATAGAGAATATTGTCTTCTATGCTTTCCAAATGGGCTGAAACCATCAGTACATAATCCAAGATAAACATTTCTTCTCTCTTCCGCAAATTCTGCATATGTTGACTGGAAATGTTTCCAAGCCTTCGCATCTAAAGGATGTCTAATCTCACAATTTGTGGGATGCTCTGCATGCCATCTCATTGCTTTTGCTGTGCACTCGCACTGATACAACCTCTTCAATCTTTCCGTGAAAGGCAAATACCACATCCTTTTGAACGGGACCGGAACTCTTCTCCTCGTCTCCTGATAACGAGGTTTCCTACAAATTTGCATTTATCTCATTCCTTATCAGCTCCCCAGTAGATCATGCAGTTGTCAATACATACATCTATCACTTCGTACGGTAGTTGAAGACCCGCAACAAGTTTCTGAACCTCGTAGTATGAACCCGGTGCAAGATTATCCTCAGGTAGAATACCTTTAACAAAATCAGTAATCGCATCCACACATTCTTCAGCCAAATTATAGTTTGTCTTAATACCCATCAATCTAGTTGCAGATGATTAGGGTGAATGACCATCTCTACAACCTTTATACAAAGGTTGTTTTCCTGCATCCAACATGTCAATAAATCTCGTAGATTCAGGATTTGGTTCTTCCCCTCTATAATGATCATGTACCATCTGCTCGGTACCTACACCATAATCTATATCCGTTCTAGGTTCTTGTAACCTAATATCAGGCTGAGGTTCGCTAACAGGCTGAGGTTCGCTAGTACTACCATATTCATAACCAGTTTCCCCATGAAGATACCAAACTTTATAATTACGTGAAAACCCTATCATATACAATTTATTCCAAACATCAAATTCTTTTATAATCCTATTATTATTGCAAGTAGAGCAGGGACATCTTAACATACCGGTTTTTGCATCCGGTTGTTGTTGAACAAGTCTCATGAATTCTCTAATCCCTTGAACGTATTCTTCCGTAAGCAAATTGGTGTTGGGATCCATATGAGGTTTATCCATCCACGAACGATAATAAACTCCTGAAGATATGATTTTCTCGGAATTGTTGTGATTAGAGAGAGTGAAGAGAGAATGAGGAGTGAATGAGTTGAATGAGGGGACTTGTTCTCATCGGGTAGAATTACAACAAAGTATCGATTCAGATAGCGTAGGATCCATCTATGTGTTCCTAGGTGATAATAGATCACTTTGTTTGTAAGTGTGGTTAAATCCTTGTGGTTGAAATCATGTACTACTCTTTGGTTAATATAAAGTTGAAGTTGAGCCAAAAAAAAAACGAGCAAATACCTTTTGATCCCACTGTCCCATTCGTGTTGACTATATTTTTTTATTCTCTACTTTATTTGGATTCATAGCTTCACAATTTTTATTTAGACTATAAGAAGAGCTTACACAGCAACCTTATCCATGAAGTTTTCATTTTGAATACTAATAAATTATCACTATTCTAATGAACAATAAATTAATTGTTAGATTTTGAGGCTCTACCTCTTCTCTTTAGATACAGAAAGTTCTCTCTTGTTCCCTCATTTCTATCTTTCACAAGAGAGAAATTTTCTAGAAGAGAAGAGTCTTTCTTTTTGTTGTAAAAGAACTTTTCCATCTCTTGATCTATTTTGTTCTTCTCTTTAGGGGATTTTCAGTTTCGCGTAGGCAAATTTTCTTTTCCTTTAGACAATTTTGGAGTGTTAGTTTCAATCAAATCAAATAAGTTTTTCACTCTTATCTTTCTCTGTTTGGATTGAACATAAATAAAGTTCTTAGTTCTTCTCCTTCTGGATTATTGTTTCACACCGTTTTCTGGGTTATTGTTTCACACTATTGATTGACAGGTTGGAGTTCTCTCTTTGTTAGAAACACTTAGTTCTTGGCTCATAAGTGGTGTCAAGCTTCGCTTCATGTTTAAAGTGAAGTATCTGCGATGGTTCAAGACCTGAGATTTGGATCTTGCTTCGGAGCTTCATGCCGGAATCTAGAAGAGTTGGAGTTGCCATAGGGGGCAGCGTTCCAACAAGATTCTGATCTTGTTTCATCTAAAGCTTTTCCTCAGATTTAATCCTAACAACTGCAGAAGAAAATCTGGAGACTGATGGAAGATGAAGGGATCAAATGCTAGGATGCACCACATGGAGTTCAAAAAATTCTAATATGGACCCATTGTTTTATGAATTTCTTTTTAAATTAAATTTAAGATAAAATTGGGTAAAATGTCTCGTACACCTAACATTTTTAACTTATTTACCAACCCAACCACAAAAATTCGGACCCAAATCCATATACCCAAAACCCAGCCAAATCCATTTATCTTTTAAATATTTAAATTTATTTTATTCGTTATACTATTTGTACAGTCATACTAGTTATACAATATTATTACTTATACAAGTTGTCTATTTGTATAGTTGTACAATTGACATGTGAAATGGAACTTCCCATTCCGATAGAAAAAAGTAGCATAAACAACCTGAACGAGACTTCACCAAAGCTGCTGTGTCTAAAACCAGACCGTAGTTTGCCGCCTTCGAGACCACCTACAGAAGCATCCCAAAGCTACAAAATGCCAGCTTCGAAAATAAGGTTCGGCTATGAAACCTTAGCCAACACAATTATTATTTGTTATGTGGCTGTGAAACTTATCTACCACAAATATTATTCGTTATACTAGTTGGAAAATTTAGTGTGGAATTATTTGCTTTAGTAGTTGTACTAGTTACATAAGTTGTACTATTTTTTTAAAATGCATTTTCAACTTTTTTCTCTCGAAACTTTAAGAAGCAGCTACGGAGACGGAAAATGTTTCCGTGAAGGAGGATACAAAAGAGCATATTTCAAATGATGATATAGAAGCCATGACAATGTTGTATTTTCTTTGCAAATGAGTGGTATAAGTAGCATTACTAGTTTAACTACATTAATATTTGTTTCACTAGTATTACTGGTTCAACTATGATAATAGTAGTATAAATAGTTCATGTACGACAATACTTGCGCTACAAGAAATGTGGGTATTAATAGCATGTCCGCATAGCGTTTTTCTCAATTGTGCTATGGTTGATATACCTCAGGTTTTAACATAGTGTCTGTGTATTTCAAAACGCTATGAAATATTGTCGATGTCTAAAAAAAAATTCGGCGTATGGTTTTAAAAAACACGAGTATGTGTTATAGCAAAACATGATTGTAAATGTTATGTTAGAGTTACGCGGTTCAAAGGCCCGCCACACTTAGAAAAAAATTTAAGATCGTAAAACATTTAGGCCCCAAAAAACAATTCCCCCAATTTTTCAGACCGAGTTTCGTGTTCTTCCCTCTCTTCCTTCTTTGGCTCCATTTTGCTCGATACTCTCAATCCATGCTTTTTCCCACTCTCTCTCACAGAAAATTTCATTTGGATTCATAAGCTCGTATCATTAGGTTCCCGAATTAGTGAAACACAAAAATAAATCGTTCTTTTAGAATCTCGATTCTGAATCTCGAAGGTGAGCTTGAGTTATCATGTCTTACAAATCCATTCCCCAACAAATCATTTTATCTCTTAACTTGTTGTGATATAGGGTTGTTGCATGTTCAAATGATTCGTTTATCTAATCTTTTGCAAGAAGACTTCGTTCATATATTTTTCTAAAGGTACTGCCGATGTGATTTTCTGGGTTTCTCAATTCACCTTTTAATTTTCTTATAATATGAATGCGAGTTGAATCTTATTATTCCATTGCTTCCCCTTTGTAGCTGGTTTGAAGTAAAATTGAAGACCTTTTCTCAAGTAAAATCAGTCATGCTTGATTCTTCTATCAAATCTTGTTATGGTTTATTATCGTCGCTTGATAAACTGAGTGTCTTGTATGTACACTTGATCGGAGCTGTTGTAACATGGATAAATCTTAGGTCAGGTTACCGAGGTATCAACTTCACTGTCTTTTACACATCATTGTTTTGTTTATTTCAATATTTTGTTAGTCTGAATGTGTATTTCTCATATGCTATAACCTGACAGGAATAGCCTTGAGTATGAACAAGGAGCAAGTGAGTTTGTTTCTTGTTCAGCAAAGCGTTTGGGTGATCCTTCTGAAATGTTCTGCCATTGCCGTGATTGCCGCAATATATGCCATCAGTCTGTTGAGTCGGTTTTCGAGCATATAGTGATTAGAGGAATGGATCAGAAGTACAATAGCTGAAAATATTGGACTAAACACGAGGATACAAGGCCAGAGAAGACAGATGATGTTAAGTCTTCAGAAAATGAAGCTTATGAGTTGATGAGGACAGCTTTTATGATGAATGAAGGAAATCTACCATCGCAGAAGAAAAATGCAGAAGAGTTTGAGGGTACTGACATGCCAGAAGAAGCTGAGTTTAGAAAGAAGTTAGAGGATGCAGAGACTCCATTGTACTTCACGTGTCAGAAATAAACAAAGGTTGCTGCAATCATGGGACTTTATCGGATTAAGGTCAAGAGTTGGATGTCTGAAGGCTACTTTGATCAGTTACTGACTTTAGTTCATGAAATGCTACCTGGAGACAATGTATTTCCTAATTCTACAGCTGAGATGAAGACGTTTCTGAAAATATTTGGTTTTGGCTACGATGTCATCCACGCCTGTAAGAATGATTGTATCCTCTACATAAAACAGTATGAAGGCTTGCTGAGCTATCCTAGATGTAGTGAATCAAGATGGGAAAAAGGATAAGCACACTGGTGAGGAGAAGAAAGGGGTTCCAGCGAAGGTTCTCAGGTATTTTTCGATAAAAGACAGGTTCGGGAGAATGTTCAGATCAAAATGGTTGGCTGAAGACTTGCGCTGGCACTTCACTAGTGCTACTGAAGATGGAACTATGCGGCATCCAGTTGATTCATTGACTTGGGCTCAGGTGAATAATAAATGGCCGAAGTTTGCTGCTGAAGCAAGAAACCTTAGACTAGGTCTTTCTACGGATGGCATGAATCCGTTCTCTATCCAGAACACCAAGTACAGCATATGGCCTATTCTCTTAGTAAACTACAATATGGCCCCAACTCAGTGTATGAAAGCAGAGAACATTATGTTGACAATGTTGATACCAGGACCAACCGAACCTAGCAACAACATAGATGTATATCTACAGCCACTGATAGAGGACCTAAAGGATTTGTGGGCAGAAGGCATGGAAGTTTATGATTCTTTTAAGAAGGAGAATTTTACACTAAGAGCTATGTTGTTGTGGAGTATTACAGATTACCCGGGTTTGGGGACATTAGCTGGATGTAAAGTAAATGAGAAGCAAGCTTGTAATGTCTGTGGGAAGGATACACCTCATCGGTGGCTTAAGTTTAGTCGGAAACATGTTTATATGGGAAACAGGAAGCGTCTCATGCCTGGTCATCCTTATAGACGAAGAAAAGAGTGGTTTGACAACACGGTGGAGGTTGGTACTGCAAAGAGGATTCAGAGTGGAGCAGAAATATTTGACAGTCTCAGAAAATTTAGGAATGACTTTGGAAGACATTTAGGTAAGAAGGGTAAGCGAAAAAGGATTGAAGCAGATGATGATGATGGTAATTCTCCTGATGAGTATGAAGAAGACGATGATGTCTGGCGGTGGAAGAAAAGGTCTATAGTCTTCGACTTACCTTATTGGAAGTTTAGTCGCTTATTAATAATAATTTCATTTTTTGAATTAATTTAAACTACATACATTCGGTTTCTGATAACTACTTGTCAACTAAATGGCATGATATGCCTGTTAGACATAACATAGATGTCATGCATGTGGAAAAGAATGTATCTGACGCACTGCTGTCAATTCTGATGCATAGTGCAAAATCGAAACAAGGCCTCAAAGCAAGAAAGGATTTGGAAGATATGGGAATTAGAAGCAACTTACATACAAATATACGTGGGAAGAGAACTTACTTGCTTCCAGCTGCATATTAAAAAAAAATCTGCAGAAGGTTATCAAACTTTAGAGGTCCTGATGGATATTGTGCCAATATCTCCAACTGTGTCTCATTGGATCCTCCTGGTGTTGGTAGCATTGAGCCACATGACCATCATGTTTTGATGCAGAATCTGTTTCCTGTGGCATTGGGAGGCTTCCTACCAAAAGGACCTCGGATTGCAGTGACTCGTTTATGAAATTACTTCAAAATACTGTGCCAACGCATCATTTATCCAGAAAAGCTACTTAAACTAGAATTGGAGATTGTGGAAACTATGTGCCAGCTAGAGAGATTCTTTCCTCCTTCGCTGTTTGACATCATGTTTCACCTTCCACTACATCTGGCAAGAGAAGCACGCTTGGGTGGACCTCTACACTTCAGATGGATGTATCCATTTGAGAGGTAAACTTGTTGTTTTTTTTTGATAAATAGTTCATTAATAAATTGTTAGTATGTTGTTGGGGATAGATGTCCCATCTAACAAAGCCCATCGAACAAAAGGCCCAGTTCAACGAGTTCAAGAATCGTCGGCTCGGCAGCCGACTCTCGGCTTCCCGTGGCTCGACTCTGGACTACTTTCAGCCGAGCAGCAGGCAGTCGGAGGTGATCGACTAGACGGCTTGAATCGAGTGACCGACTCAACAAGCCCGATAGGCCAAAAAGCCCAACCAAGCGGCAAGAAATTAAGTCAAAAGCTACCAACTTAAGAGACTATAAAAGGAGAGGAGAGCAAAGGGAGAAAGAGGAGAAAAAAAGAATACTCACACATTGCGGCTAGATTAGGGTTCTCACATCTTTTCTGTATCTCGCCGTACTGTACTTTTCCCGGTTAAAGCTCTCCGAGCGCCGGCTAAACATTGTCTTATCTCCCTTTGTAATCTCACCTCTTTGATTCTGATAAACGCCTCTGTTCATCCCACTTCGAGTTGTCTTCTATTCTCTTTGACCAAACTCATCTTAAACATATGTGTATATGGAATTCACTTTATATTTATTTTCCGAGATTTAGGTATATGAAGACAATGAAGGCTTATGTCAAGAATTTTGCAAGACCAGAAGCTTGTATCGCCGAGGGTCACTTGTCTAGTGAATGCATTGCATCTTGTTTGGAGTTCCTTCAGAAATCCGTTCCAGTGGAAGAACCAATTACAAGGAATGAAGATGTGGAGGCAACAGAAAATGTCCTTGAGGGCCGACTACTGCAGAAAGCTACTGAAGTTAAACTTACAGATTAGGAGAGAGATATAGCTCATGGGTATATCCTCATGAATACAGCCGCCATGGAGCCTTATGTTGAGTAAGTGTAAATTGGATAGACTATTAGATATTTCAATATCATATACTAACTTAATTGAGAGCATATTGCATTTGGAAGAACTCCAAGCTACAGATGTAAGATGAACAAAAAATGGAACCCTTCTGTGGAAATACCATACAGAAAGGTTTCCACAGTGGATCAAAGAAAAGGTTTGAATAACATTTTTTGGTTCCATAATAATGCTGACGTGTGTACATTATGATAATGACTTATGATTTTATTCCTGTGCAAGGTTAATACCTAATAACTCGAAGGAGCATTCGCAAAAGTTGAGATGGCTAGCTTTTGGACCCAGAAATATTGCTCACACATACAAGGGGTACATAGTCAATGGACATCGATTCCACACCGATGATGTGAAGCAGAAGACTCGGAACAGTAGAGTTACATATGAAGCATTTTCCATGCGTAGAGCTAGTGCCAAAGATCCTAAGCAAACGGCAGACATAGTTGCATACTATGGCGTGATAAAAGAGATCATTTTCCTTGACTACCATACTTTTCAAGTTCCTCTGTTTAAGTGTAGTTGGGCTCACAAAGGGAAATGAGCTAAAGAGGAAGACGGTTTCACACTTGTCAATCTACATATGAACAAGTCATCCTTTGTTAATGATCCTTACATTCTGCCATCACAAGCGAAACAGGTTTTTTTACTCTAGAGAGGATAAAAACTCACCTTGGTATGTTGTTATGAGGGCACCACCAAGAGGATACCATGAGTTAGAGACCAAAGCGGCCATCGTTTCTCCACCAGTATCAGTTCAGCCTATTGAAGACCTAGGAGATCAATCATCTGATGACGAGAATTACTGTGCTAGGAATGATTGCGAAGGTGTTCTTATATATGAATTATGCTACTTCTGGTTTTGTTTTAGGTGATCTACGACAATGAACACGAAAGCTGTTAATGACAAACTACGTCGCAGTAAACGCCAAGCAGGCCTTGATGTGAGTAGAAGAAGAGTTGATTGCTGAGGGTGTATTGTTGTCGACTTAACCTTCTGACTTGGTGAACCAAATTCCGCTTGGACAAAATGCTGCAGTTGTTAATGTTGAGGTCGTTGTTAAATCTGATGTTTTTATATGGAGACCAACTGCTGAAATGTCAAATATGGGTGGTGCACTTAATGAGAGAATTGCATGGCCTATTTATAGGCTGCGACTACCTGACATATCTTTAACGGATTAATCAACAAATAAATCCAATCGGGTAAGTTTCAGAAACATGTTAGTTCTTAATAAGTTGTATGGTAGTTGGTGTACTTACTTCTACTCAGATGAGACTAAAAATACATACTTGCTCTTTTGGATTTTGTTCAAGTGTGATGTTATCGTGATGATTGTGTTTGTCATTTTTGAATTTTAGAGTGGTAGTAGCAGCAAAGGTGGTAAACAGAAGTGCGCTCTCTTGGACTGTGATAACTCGGGACAGACAGTTGCCATAGGTCGTGTGTTCTCGACTGATCCAGCAGACAAGGTTCATTTCATCCCTTTAGGTCCCAATGCTTCTAAAGTCTGGGTAGAGATTTCGAACGTAGATGATGCACGAGTGTGGAGACCAAACTCTGAAATTGAAGTCATAGCTGATGCAGTAGGAAGCACTGTGGCTTGGCCTAATGATAAGCTTGTTTTCATTTGAATAAATTGTGTTGTTTTTGAACTTGTTTGTCTTACTACTTTTAACGATGAATCTATGTTTATGTTTATGAAAAACCTTTAATGTTTGTGTATTTTTGTTTCATTATAAAATATCTCCAAAAACCCAGAATCGAGTATATATGTATTATCCAAACAAATTTGTATAGAAGAATTCCAAGAAACAATTACGAAAATTTAACTGCTATAGTAGTTTTTAAAATAACAATTCACAAACGCTGTTAATAAAAACAATAATAACAAATAGCCTATGCTATTAAATAATGTTTAATTGCACACGCATAAGCGCTTTTGTATTTAAAAATATGATAGCATAAAAAAACCGCTAGGTAAAGTGTCTGACCTATAATGATGGGCTATGATAGAGCGCTTTATATACTGCTATCGTATTATTAGATAGCGTTAATTGGCCACTAACAAAACCTTTTTTCTTGTAGTGTTGAGTTGTTTTAATATTAGATGGCAGACTTCTCGCTTTCATAGCACGAGAGTAATCTTTGTTGCTTGTACAATGCCAAGAAGGAGGTTGAGGGATGATGAATGAATGATATAATTCTCATGTTTAAAACATAATACAAAATCAAAACGTGATAACTCAAACGTAATAGCACATAGTTGTATCAACTTTTAAATTGCACAATTGTGTATAAACTTATACCATTTTTTTGTACAATTTTGTATATAGTTGTATTTAGGCACTGAAACTAAATTTAGTTGTACCACACAAGAAATAAATATGTATATATTGTACCTATCTGGTATTACATATTATTGAATCATTGATTTTGTTAAAATGCATTCAATGTATGTTTTTCTAAAATATTATGCACATGTAACAAACCTTTAAAGTATAAGGGAGAACATGAAGACTTATGTAATGGTGCAATAATTGTCAAAAAATTATTTACAAAAATATAAACTAGTTAGAAGAGACCATTTTAAACACCTACCAATTTGGCCACTGAATCATAAATTTGGTTAAAATGCATTCAGTGTATGTTTTTCAAAAATATAGTAGATTAACAAAATTTTAAAGTATAAGGTGGAACATGAAAACTTATGAGATAGTGTAATAATTGCCAAAAAATAGTTAGGATACCACAATATAAACACACACCGATTTGGTCAGTTGATTATTTTCTTCATATGGAAAATCAAATGAAAATTTAAAATTTCTATAAAGAAGAAGTTGAACCAGTAGTACCAGTATTACATGTCTCGTATATAATAAGAAGTTGTACCAGGTAAACCAGTATTACATGTCAAGTATATGAGTTATATGTTTAATTATATGAGTTGTAACAGTTGTACCAACTTCTATAACTCACTCCTTTAGAAATTTCATGATTTAATTTATATTAGCATCATATTAAACTTGTTAAAACATTCATTACACTAACATTAATTTAAAAGGTGATGCACATTAAAAACAATACTAAATAAAATAACAACGTAGTTGTACTAGTTTGTGCATAGTTGTACTTAGTAATGAAATCGAAAAGTATTAGTTGTACCACATAATAAATACAGTCACCTCGGTGGTACCACTTATTTATGTTTACATGCATGTGCCCGGTTACAATGAAGTCATCAATAAACAAGTTAACAAACCTTAAAAGTATAAGGTAAATGATGCAAACTTATGTGATGGTGTAAGAATTGCAAAAAACAAAACAAGAAATTATGAAAAATAATTAGAAACTTATATTAGCAGTTACCAATTTGGCCATTTGATTGTTTTTTTTTAATATGGGATACCTACGGAAAATACAAATTTCAGAAACTGAATAGTTATACCAGTTATATCATTATCACTTTTCTGATAAATAAAACATAGTTGTACCAGTTATACAAGTATAACATGTATGGTTTGATATATAGTTTGATCAGTTGTTTATATGTTTAGCTTAAGGAGTTGTATCAATCTATGTCTAACATATTTTAGAATCATCAATTTTGTAAAAAATACGATGTATGTTTTTCCAAAATAATGTGGTTAGCTAAATAAGAGAAACCTTAAAATTATAAGGTATATTGTTTAAATTTCTAGGGTGGTGTAATAATTGCAAAAGTAAATCATAAAACCTTAATAAAACTAGGAGAAAATTTTTTGACCGCTTATTAGTTTATATTCTATCAACATTTTCACATCATACATTTCAATTAAAAAATATGTTTGGTATATGTTGTTTAGAAACAATATGGCAAACAAATAAACAAACATAAAATATGTTGTAGATCATGTAAATATATAGGGTAATGTAATAATTATTAAAAATTATAGAAATTTAAATAAATTAGAGGAAAATCAGTAGTGACAGGTTTTTTATTTTCTAATTCATGGTTAAGTTTATTCAATTTTGTTGAGTTTTATTTAATTACAATTAACTAAAACCCTCTTCTTTTCTTTTGGTCAAAGGGTGCAACACTTATATATATAATGTATGCATCTCCCTCATTACGCAAGCCTAGCCGCACCACTTTTGTCAAGGGTGATTATATGGTTTTGTTGTTGTACGTTTCTTCCTTCCTCTCTTTCATCTTGATCTCATTCTTCTTTTCTTTTGTTCCTTATTTCTTCTACTTCTTCGTACATAATTTTAATACGTTAGTGCATAGAAAGAGACGACTCGGAGATGCCGCATGTAACACCCCTGTCCCTAGGATCTTGAATTTAACCTTAACAATTCCACTTTCAGTTCAACAACTCCTTATATTCAAACTCAAATCGTCTTACATGAACTTAACGTAATAGCAAAAGTCGAATAACCGAATAATAATCTTAGAAAACATAGCGAAAGTTTGAAAGATAAAGTAAACCCAAAACGATGGCACCATCCCAACTCCGACTCCTGCTCCTCTTCGATCATACCTACAGGAGGGGTGATTAATTGGGATTAGTCAGCGAGGGTAGGTTCTGGGAACCTACGAACTCATTTCATATTACACAATGCAACAACATAAGTCACAAGCTAATATCCCTAGCAAGAACAACAACATAGAATATAGACTCATTAAAGACTTATTCGCCTGCGGACCTATCTCCACCATGAGTTATCCTAATCGTTATCGACATCGCTGCTAACTCATACCGTAAACCACGGCTTCCTCCCCATAGTTACCACCCTTCTTCTTCGACGCGTTCTAACGCACTAAAACTGATCGACAGCATTCGTTATTTCCCTAACTTAACTGATCGACGGCATTTTATTGCCCGAACATATTTGATCAACGGCGTTCACATCGCCCTACTTACTGATCGACGGGTCACAACACCCAACAGTCTCATCGACTTTCAATGTTATCACACATCTCATAATCCCATTCACATCACTTCCATTATAACCACATCACTTTCATTCATTCTCAACACACAGCCGGTTTATCCTTTATCAACCTATCGTTTACTAGGTTCTTTCATCAAAATCAGTATCTCATTTCAAGGTTATCAAACAACTCGTCATCTCATTCATTCTCAACAGTCAACCGGTTTACCCTTTAACAACCTATCATTCGCTAGGTTCTTTCATCACAATCAACAATCATCATACTTTGATCACATTAACACAAGTCAGACTTAGATCTAGACAATATTAACAAGGGACTAACGTCCGAGACATTATACAACATGAAAAGGGTTCACAACCGAGTCCTCACCTTTGCCTTTCTGGACGAGACTGATCTAGATCTAGGAGAGGAAGGAGACTACTGCACAACCACAGATCTGCACTATCAAACTCGCAGAAGTTGGGAGAAAACGATTAGGAATCAGATCTGTCACTCCCAGTAACAAATCAATGATAAGAAGAAGAAGAAGGAGATGTAGATCTGAGACTTACTGAATATATCTAAAGAACGACTACGAAAGAGGGCAATGGAGGGAGAAAATAGGAGATGGTGATGGAGGTTGGCCGGAACCGGTGGTGGTGGTCGAATGTGGTAGCCGGCGGCTAGGGTTTGGCTCTCCCGGAATCTCTGCAAGGCTTCGCTCTATTTCTCTCTGATGAGAAAAGAGAAGGAGGCTCTCCTATTTATAAGAAAAAGAAGGGAAACCCTAGGGTTTCTACCTATTGGGCCTTTTGCAACTAGGCTTTTCCATTTTAAATAAAAGAAGTCTACGGGCCGGGTTTCGGGATTTTACACCGCATCTTATCACCACGGTCACCTTTCTTCACTACCGGAGAGCCAGACCATTGTATTAGGTTACACGACCAACTTCTCTTTCTTTGTTGTGTTCTCTTGCTCATTTGACACTCTTTTTCTGCACTCTCTCTGTTTTTTTTTGTATTTGTATTTCAACTTGCAAAAACTTACTCTCTCTCTTTACTCTCACATGTTTCTTTTCTAGTAAAGATAAAAGAGATTACTTTATTTTCAATGTAATAAAGTAACAATGAATCTAGCGACTAATAAGTTCTCTCTTTTCACTTCAAAAGTGTTTGTCTTTAATTTACAACAAAGGCAAAAGAATAAACCAAAGCTCATGTTTTTTTTTTTTTGCTAAAACAATCAAAAGCTTGTGTTAAGACAAACATCACAAGTAAAGAGAAAAACAGAGAGTAAAAAAACAGAACATGAAATGGAGTTGGCCCTGAATTAAATGTCAAGCCATGAGTGTCAACAAAACAGAGAGGAGGAGTTGGCAAAGGATCAGGAAAACGCACCTCACCGGAGGTCGCGGAGGAGAGATGAAGGCACATCGACAGAAGGAGCAGTTGAAGAGGACATGCCGCGGTGGTGAATATGTGTTTGGTGGAGGCGCAATGGTTCAATGAAAAATTTGAGCTCCGGTCATAGAAGAAAGAAGCTCACTATGAATAAAGAGCTTCATCGACAACAAAGATGTCGTGGGGTGGAGTTCGTGCCGATTACAGAGCATTGTGACTGGAGGCTTTGGGTGCTTCAAAGTTGAAGACTTGAGGAAGAAAATCAGAAGAAAATAACGACATCGAGGTTGGAGAGAGAACTGGACATTTTTTTTAAAAAAAATTTGTTTTATTTTTATTAATTTAATTTAGGGTAAAACAGTATTTTCGCAGGTCATAGGTCCATATAGAATAATTTAGGTGATGGGAGATTAATTTTTGGTCATGTGGTCTATTTGAGAATTTTGTTCCGATTGAAGGGAAAAAAGCTGAAATGGGACAAAGAGGGTCAAAAAAATCTAGAATGGACCTCCACTATTTTTAATTAAAAATTGAATTAAAAATATATCAAAATTGGGAAGAAAAGACCATAAAATCTAAGTACTTAAACATATTTACTTGTTTATGCCATTTCTATCCTACCCAGATCCGACCCAGATCCAGACTCAAAACCCGACCCAAACTTCAACCCTAATCTTCTTCTACTTCTTCCTCTTTTCTTCTCCATTAATATTCTTCCTTTAAAACAAAATCAAAAATTTTATTTAACAATCCACAAAATTTCTCTGTCTTATCTCAAATCGATCAATCCATAGTTATGTTTAATCAATTATATCTTATCTAGAATCAAATTTCGTCTTTTACTTACGAGATCCAAGATAAAGAAGAACGCAGAGTACTCCTAATACAACTGGTACAACTCCAACTGATACAACTAGTAACACTCAACTTAGTACAATTAGTACACCTACAATGAGTATAACTAGTATAAAATCCCTTCTTATTATTCGAGGAGAACTTTTAATAACAAACCTTATCCTCATGTGTTATTAATAACTTTACCATTACTTATGTGTCTTTATCACAATCCACCTCACATCCTTTACTGAATAATCCTCTCTTGTCTAGACAAATTACATGTCATGTCATGCCATTGCCTCTTAAACTATAATAGAGAAATTATACTATATGTTTTTGTTTTACTAACTCAATACAAACGTCCTTTTATCTATATTGACTAACTCAATACAAAGTTTGAAATATTATAGTTCCGACCATTAAACAACAAATACTTTGAACCAATATTTTGTATATTGGTTTCGATTATCACTTGACTAAACCAATACTTTGTAATTTAAAGCAGAAAACAATATGGTAAAACAGAAACATATAGTATTAACAAACGTCCTATTATCAATAATATTTTTATATCCGACAAAAATGGTAAATGTTAGAACAGAATTCAAATATAAATAATACAGAAAATTAAAACAGCAACACAACATAGTTTTACATGTACAGAAAATAATAAAGGGAGTGCATAATATTCTGTTTAATTCTGTTTTACATTTTACAGAAAATTATAAGATTGTGTACGTATTCTGTTTTATATTTTTGCATGTACGAAAGTTTAATAATATTTTTATATCCAACGAAAGTGGTAAATGTTTAAACAGAATACAATATAAAAAGTACAGAAAATTAAAACAGCAACACAACATAGTTTTAAACATACAGAGAATAATGCGAGATCATTCCATAGAACTTTTTATTTCATTGGTTGTTCTATTTCGGTCTGGCTTCCCAGACCACCTCAAGTTTGAGTAATAGAATCATCTTTTGTCGTCAAAAAAAAAAAAACATACAGAGAATAATAAAGGGAGTCCATAGTATTCTGTTTATTTCTGTTTTTTTCTGTTTTACATGTACAGAAAACAATATAGCGAAACAAAAACTAATAGTATTAACAAACGTCCTGTTATCTATAATATTTTTATATCCGACGAAAAACAGCAATGTTTAAACAGAATACAAATATAAAAAGTACAGAAAATTAAAACGGAACAAAACATAGTTTTACATGTACATAAAATAATAAATGTTTACAGAAACTTATAAGATTGTGTATGTATTCTGTTTTATATGTTTGATTGTACAAATGTTTACAGACGGTTTATAAGTTCGCATCCGTAATATTTTATTCCGACGAAAAAGGTATTTATTTAAACCGAGTACAATCATACAAAGTTATAATTAAAACACTGGACGAAATTAATGTACATTAACAAAAAATAATAAAGGGAGTCCATAGTACCTTCATGCAATCCCGTGACTTAAGACCAAGGCTTTGTAATTTGAAAATCTTCACAATTGTTAATTGAAAATTGATTAGATCAGCTCTTGACTGTTAGAATGATTAAATAATAATGCAATTCAACTGTGATTATGAAATCATTTCTTAATAACACACTGATATTTCCATTATTTTATGAATTATTTTGTTTATGAGAAGTAGAATGTTTTCTTTCCAATTTTAGATAACAAAATTCGCCATTAATTAAAATATTGATCGTTTTACTATATGATATTAATAATAGATTTGAAATCATTGCCGGGCAAATATCTTAAGCTCTATTGTTTCCAAAAAATTTAAACTGTTACAGTATCAATTAGGGATTTAAATTGGCTTCATTTTAGGCATAAAATATACAGGTTGGTTAATTCTTAACTCGCCTAAACTCTAGCGTGGATTGACTATGGGTTTGACTGGTTTCCCCGCTACCACCCGCAAACGCAGCTTTTGCGGTTGGTAGCGGTTGACAACGTTTCAAAACAATCATACAAACTGCTATAAATCGTTTCAAACTGCTCCGAACCTCTTAAAATCAAAAGCTGGTTCCAGTTAGCGTTTGCGGTTGCGGGCGGTTGCGGTTGGATACAAAAATATAAAATCATTTTTTCCAAAAATTTTAAAATTAAAAATTAAAAATCAAAAATGGAAATATTATAAATAAAAATATATACACAATTTCTATATTAATTTAAATTCACAATCAGTGTCATAATTTGTTTTATAAAAACTTTAAACTATCTATTCATGATTGGAATTTTTTAAAACTTAATATATATACATTTATAAAGATATACACATATATAAAATGAAACAAAATATTCTCTAAAAGTTTTTAAAATAAATCTTCAAAATATATATTAAAATTATAATTTTCAACTAATTAAAAAATTAAATAAATAAACATAATATTATTATTAATCATATTATATTAATAATTATTATATTTTATCACAATAATATATTTTTTTATATTTTTATAATGTTATAATATGTTTATATTGCTAATTTATTATTAAATCGCTGCAATATTTCATAATCAACCACTCATAAACATCCCGTAAACCTAACACTTTTCACACGTTATGCCAGTCATACAAAACGCAACATAACGCTTGAAACCGCAACCACCCGTATCCACAAACTTCCGCCGCCGCAACCGAAACCGCTGCGTTTGAACCAGTCGGGCCCTATATATATCTTCCTAAACTATTCCTACATTGTCAACATAACCTAAATGTTTTAAAGCATCATCAAAAATGAGTGCCATGAATTTTATTTCTGATTTGAAGCAAAAAAACTATATGGAAGATAAGGGTTGAAGTCATAAAATTTCGGAAGCAATATTTGGCTGCTGGTGGAGAGACCATTGGAGTGGTCTTCGTGGATGCAAATGTAAGTTGGCCTTATTATGTATTTTTACAACATCTTCAACGAGAGTTTTGTTTTGTATCTGATGCCCAACATGTTTTTGTTTGCAGGGAGATAAAATCCATGCGTTGATTAAAAAGGAACTGGTTGTTGGGGTCAGAAGTGGTTATTTCGAAATCAACGTCTAAAAATTGCATCTTCGTACAATCTCGACAAAAATTCCCAATCAAAAGACTCGAGAAAAACATCCAACTCGCCAAGATGGCGAGTTGGATCTCCCGAAACCATTCCAACTCGCCAAGATGGCGAGTTGGAGCTTCCGAAGCAACTCCAACTCGTCATCTTGGCGATTTGGAGCTCCCGAAGCAACTCCAACTCGCCAAGATGGCGAGTTGGAGCTCCCGAAGCCTTTCCAACTCGCCATCTTGGCGAGTTGGACCAGCCCAACTCGCCACGATGGCGAGTAGGATGAAGCATTCCATCCAAATTTTTCCCATTTGGCGAGTTGGATCAAATCTTGTGCCTCCCGTTGAACCTCGACAAGATCAGTTGTGGGAACCAAGACTCACACCGTCGATTTTAATGAATAAATATAGAGGAAAACCGAGTGAACCCGATCTTCCTTGAAGGTCCGAATTCTCTGCGTAATCACTTTAGAACAATAAGAAGATAGACAGCAAGAAGAAAATAGATAGTCGCTCAGAGGCGTTTTATCAATTGAATAATATGAGTACAAGATTTCTCCGAGAGGAGTAGAGATATGATAACTATCAGAACAACAGAACATGAGGCGGCCAAGACGTCCTAAGCCTTGCCGTGCTAGTCTAACCACCTAAGTCCTACGTTATCTAAGCTAGCAGGAGTTCTATAGGTCTAAATTCTTGGATCCCTTTCTCTTCTGCTCCAGCTCTCCTTATATAGTTGCTTTAGGTCGGTGGCCCGTTTATTCCTTTGCCTTCGGGCCCAAGTTTATCTCTTTTAGGAATATTCCATTTTTCGTTGATCTCGATAGTTATCTTCCAGTCTTGACATTTATCTTTGGAAACTTAGCATTTATTGTATTTCCGCGAGTTAGGAAAAACCGTCATAACTTTTATGGGCTCGAATCCCTTCTGAGAGCGTAGATGGGCTTCTAGACCAGTTTAGATCCTTACGGACCGTTCTTAGTCCTTTTAGCGTTTATACAATTTCTCGGTTTTAGTCATAAATCTTTGAGAATAACTTCAATCGAAACGAAACAAGAAGTATGTGGTCCCTAAGGTCGGATATCACAGCTATACGGAAGATACAGGAGCCGAAGTAAATCAGATAGGCCGGGATCAGGTCGAGCTCGCCAGGCGAGCCGACTCGCGTGACGGCCGAGCTCGCCGGCGAGCTGACCCACGCTGTGGTTGAGCTGGCCGGGCGACTACACCCACGCCGTGGTTGAGCTCACCGGTGAGCTGACCCGCGTGATGGTTGTGCTCGCCGGGGGAGCACACGCAAGCCGTGGTTGAGATCGCCGGCGAGCTGATCCGCGTGATGGTTGCTCGTCGGCGAGCTGACCCGCGTGATGGTTGAGCTTGCTGGGCGAGTACACCCACGTCGTGGTTGAGCTCCCCGGCGAGCTGACCCGCGTGATGGTTGAGCTTGCCGGCGAGTACACCCACGCCGTGGTTGAGCTCGCCGGCGAGCTGACCCGCATGATGGTTGAGCTCGCCGGGCGAGTACACCCACGCCATGGTTGAGCTCGCCGGGCGAGTACACCCACGCCATGGTTGAGCTCGCCGGCGAGCTGACCCGCATGATGGTTGAGCTCGCCAGGCGAGTGACTTTTGTGCGGGATTCGCTCGTTCGTCCACTTCCGATCTTTCCTTCAGTGAACATTTTGCGGAAAATCAGTGAATAAGAAATAATCTTAGCCCTTGATTTCGAGATAACCGTTTTTGACCCCAACAGTTAGCCCCCCAGCCCGTAAGACTCGGAGACGATTTTGCGGGCGAGTGATGTAAATTAAAAATCGAAATCTTTGGTTAAGAATATTTATTGCAGAAATCCACGTCACCCTCATATCCTTATAAGTAGCAACTCACCCTCCTCATTCTTCACACATCTCTTTCTCTCACATTCTCTTCTCTTCAAACTACCTGTCAAGAATGTCTTCCTCCCCAAGCGAAAAGAAGAACTCCGATGTTGAGATGGGTGAGGCTAACTCGGCACTTCCGACTCCGGCCATGCATGAAGCCACTCCAACCTTCGTCGCCGGGTTTCTTTCTTTCAAAGAGAGACTGTCTAGACGCAGTGCCGAGAAGGAAGTGACTCGGAACCATGCCGAGTCGCCGGCTGTTCCTTCTTCTTCCGCAATGTCATCCTCGGCTGAGAGAAAGAAATCTCCCGACCATGGCGCACCCTTTGTTGAGGCGGACGCGGCCCTTGCGATGGTGACGGAGGTCTCAGCTCAACCTTCCGTTTCTTCTACCACTCCGGCCCCGATTCCGAAAGAAGAAAAGGCGACGGAGTTGATGCCTCCCCCTCTGGACAGGAAGGAGATCGTTCTAGGGCTTCCCGCAGCTAGCGTCCCTCCCCTGCCCAAAAGTTGCAAGAGGGGTGGTGCCGCGACCGAGGCTACCAAGAAGAGGAGGTGTACCAAAGGCGCGGAAGGGTTACCTCCGGGGTTTCTCACACACCATCGAACCAAGGTTTTTCTTGAACATTCGGCATAGAATACTTAGTCTCTCGTCTTTTCTGATGATTTTTCTGTTTTTTTTTTGCTTGTATGCAGTTTGTGTCGCTGATTGACGGGATGCTCGGCGACTGCAGCTCAGAGATAAAACACTTGACTAAGGACCTAGCCGAGTCACGGGAAGCGAAGAAGAGGCCGAAGGATGCGTTGAAATCCATCGAGTAAGCTCATACTGGTGAGGTTTCTCGATTGGAAGCTCAGGTCAGCGATATGGAGCGGGATCTTGGGAAGTCGGCGAGTGCTTTGTTCAAGTTGAAGAAGGAAAAAAAAGAAGAAGGTCTCCGAAGTTCATCGTCTCCAGCGTGAAATTCAAAAACGAGAAGAGTCCGAGGCCGTCGGCTCGAGCGATGACTTCCGCGCACGTCTAACGAGGATGGCTGCTCTGTTTGGTTCCCTCTTGTCGGTTCACGAGAGAGACTTGGCCCTAGGTAACCTTGAGGGAAGCCTGATCGAGATCCGACTGCTTAAAGGCGAAAGGGGTCCGAAGAGGCTCGGCTACTATCTCGTAAGGGGAAGCTCGAAATTTCCGAGGGAGACTTTGACTCGGTCATCTCTCAGCTCCAGTCCGAGTGCACCCTTACGTCATTTTTGGGAGAACCCGAGGGACGAGATCCGTTGGTCGGAGAGGGCGAGGATGATGGGACCGAGAGGGGTGACGTTGGAGCGGAGGATGATGACATGGTTCCAGGTTCTGTTGAGGTTGAGGATGAAGGCGGTGCTCCGAAGAGTGCCTAGGTTTATGATCCTTTTGAGGATTTTCATTCTATTTTGGCCTGTTTAAAAGGCCGCGGTTTGTATGTTTCGGGACTGGTCGTTGGTGGCTTTGAATCCCTGCCATTCTTAGGGCTTTTTGTAAGATGGCAGGCTCAATCTATAAAAGTCTTTTTCGGTTATTATAAATTAAGAGAACTTCGGATTTCTCGAAGTTAGAGGGCGAGGAAATGAGTTGTCGTCTCACTCCTTGCCCCCTGATGATTACCGTATCTATCATTTGTTGAGTGCGTTTGGTTTTTGTTTACCGCGAAGGTTTGTGAAAACGATCAGACTTAAGTGAAGAGACAAGTTTTGGGATCTCATATCGGGGTGCTGATATTATGCCTTTGAGATGTCAAGATCCAGTAAGACTGGGTTTAGGGCAAGACCTAGGTTTACTCTCGGACTGAGGCTATGCGATGACAAGTTGGCTCTCATTTTTCCTGTCTGCGATTTCTACCTGATTTGTACCGATATAAAGTCCGCGAAGTGTTATCGGCTTATATGACTTCTCTTGGCACGAATCGAGCTACTTCCAAAGGCCGTTTGGAGGTGCTGACCAAAATTTCGGATGTTCTTGTATAGCGCGCTATGGTATCCTTGTCGGATGTAAGAGAGCCTGTCCTTTCGAGGGCGGCTAATGTCTGTTTAAGACATTAGGATTCGTTTGTTGTGATCAGCAACAAAGAAATGATGCCATTTAAAGGCATTTTACCGATATAGGTGTACTGAACCTGTTCCAAGAACGAGAGCATAGTTTCTGTGGATTGGAAAATCGTAACTTTGAGCATGCTGCGACGTCTCGCGATGCCAGAAGTAGATTTTTTCATGCCGCTTTTTTTTTGCGGGCTTTTGTTAGGTGAATACCGGATTACCAGAATTAATGGTGGAAAGTTTCGAAAATGTCGTTTTCATTAGAAATTTTATGGGAGTATAGGAGTATACGTACCCACTCCCCCCCCCCCTTTTTGAGGTGGGGGGGTTAGCTGAACTCGCTTGGCGAGCTGCCTACGTACCCTTTTTCCGGGGATCAAGCCATCTCGTAGTTCTTTAAAGTCCACGTTGCGATTAGTGGTAGTATTTGTTAAGATGCATCGCGTTCCAGGTTCTTGGGATCTTGACATCTTGCATGTTCGCAATTTGATACGATCCGGGTCGGACCCCCTTTATTACTTTGTATGGTCCTTCCCAGTTTGCTCCTAGTTTTCCGGCGTTACGTTCGGCCGTGTTTTGGAAAACTTTCCGCAGAACCAGACCGCCTTCTTTGAACCTGCAGTGGCGAACGTTCGAGTTATAGTACTTAGCGGCAGTGTGCTGGTAATTCTGGATTTGTATGAGCGCTTGGTCTCGTCGTTCGTTGATGAGATCGAGCTCGTCCAGCAGCATTGCGCTGTTGACGTCTTCTCGCTCGGGGAGGAATCTTCTCCGTACTCCAGGAAATTCTACTTCCGCGGGGATCATACATTCCGTTCCGTAAACGAGGGCGAATCGGGTTTCACCCGTAGCCCGTCTCGGGGTCGTACGATGTGAGCAAAGGACTCCTTCGAGCTCTTCTGCCCATCGCCCCTTTTTGGCTTCTAAGCGCTTTTTTAACCCGTCGAGGACGGTCTTGTGGTTGTCTCAGCCTGGCCGTTACACTGCCGATATCTGGGAGTCGACTTGGTCAGTCGTACCTTCCACTTCTCGCAGAATGATTCGATTCGGGTAGAGATGAACTGAGATCCGTTGTCTGTTACGATTTCGTAAGGGACCCCGTGTCTGGTGATGATGTTCTTCCATACGAAGTTCTCGACTTGTACGTCTTTGATACTTGCGTAGGAATCCACCTTTACCCACTTTGAGAAGAAATCCGTGAGGACCAGGAGGAAGCGTTTCTGCTTCGAGTTTTGCAATGGCCCGATGATATCCAGTGACCACCG
This sequence comes from Brassica juncea, assembly GCA_018703725.1. Classification (NCBI taxonomy): domain Eukaryota; kingdom Viridiplantae; phylum Streptophyta; class Magnoliopsida; order Brassicales; family Brassicaceae; genus Brassica; species Brassica juncea. The sequence continues at coordinate 16,070,550 of CM031941.1, read as the reverse complement.
CATAAAGGGATACGGAGACGAGATGGACGAGAGGACTTCTGCGGGTTGATGGATTGTCGGCGCGTGCCTTTGCCATTTTTCGCACTTTCGTGCGAACTTCTCGCAGTCTTTGATCATAGTGGGCCAGTAATAACCGTGGCGTTTTATTTTGACGGCGAGAGATCTTCCGCCGGAATGGTTCCCGCATGATCCGGAATGGACCTCCTCCATTACCTTTCTCGCTTTTTCACCTTCGGCACAGGTCATGAGTGTGCCGGAGAATCTCCATTTGTAGATTTCTCCTTCTACCGTTACGTATCGTGCGGCCTGGGTCTTAATTTTGGGGGCCGCCCATTTCTCGGTGGGAAGCGCTCCGTCGATTATGTATGCTCGGATCGGCTCTAGCAATTGGCTGTCGTAGCCGTATTCCGACTGATCCACATTTTCTTCTGGTGGGTCTTCGATTTCCTCCGCTTTTTCGATTTGTGCTCGAATCAGATTAGCGATCACTGGTGGTCTGATGCTTGGATGTTCAATGAACTCGACGGGGATTACCCGTCTCAGTCCAGAATCCGAACTTGACGCGAGTGCGGCCAAGGCATCTGCCTGAGTATTTTCTGAGCGAGGAATCCTAGTGAGGGCGAAGTGGTCGAAGTCTCGGGAGAGGTCTTGGATGAGTTTTAGATATGCGCCCATTCTTTCGTCCCTCGCCTCGTATTCTCCGCTGTACTGATTCGCGACTAACTGAGAGTCACAGTAAGCGTGGATGTTACGGACCTTGAGCCCGCGGGCTAGTCGTAACCCTGCGACGAGTGCTTCATATTTGGTCTCGTTGTTTGACGCATGGAACTCTAATCAGAACGATTGTTCCAAGACTTCGCCGGTCGGAGACGTGAGCCGGATTCTGATCCCGGATCCTTGTTTGGACGATGATCCGTGTGGGAACCAAAATTCACACTGTCAAGTTTTGTTGATCGGAGGAAAGCCAAGTAAACCTAGCCTTCTCGGAAGGTCCCGGTTTTCTGCTGGGCCACACACGACACAATCAATATAAAATAAATGGGAATGTAAAAATCGTAAGAACAAAAGATAGAGCAAAAGATCTTATTTCCGAATTCGCGTTTAAGAGTGAGCAACAGGAAAGAGATCGGCTAGAAGAGCTGTCGATGAGTTCGCTAGTCCAGCCGCCTAAATCTAACATAGTTGAGTCGCAGCTCGCTAGTAAAAACGAAAAAATGCCTAAGTTGCTCTAAGTGCTATGTTGCTGCTAAGATTGCTCTCAAAAGTTCTTCTTTTGCTCCTAGCCCCAAGCTCTCTTTATATACTCCTCTTAGGACGGTCTATTCCTCCTTTAGGCTGAATCTATCGCGAATCGGGCTTCTTCTATTTTCGTCGATCTTCATGTTTATCGGGAATCTTGACATTTATATTTGGGAAACCTGACATTTATCTTCGGGAAACTTGACATTTATCTCTTTATGTAAAGATAAACATGGGCCGTCATGTCTATTTCGACTTGATCCTCTGGAAAGTCGTAAGTGGGCCGCTTGGTCGCGTTCGGGCCTTCTGGGGCTGTTTTTTTGACCGTGGACGTTTTACGATTTCACGAGAAACTAGCCTGTTATGGTACTTGTTTTGCCGAAGGAACCCCAACTCCTCGTATAGTCGAGATGACTGGTGTTTTTAGAATAACCGTGATCGTTTTATACGATGAATCGAAATCCATTCGTCAACCGAACCTTTGGTGGTATTCCGAAGCCTTCCCGATTTATTCCGACCAAAACGAAATGGGATTCTAAGGTTTCACGTCTTCAAGGAGTTGAACAGTCAGTCTTCGAGCAAAGATGCAAAATGCGGAATTGGACTAGTTGTCGAGACGGTTTTGTGGGGAAAAGGTCGCACCTGTCGAGTAGTCCGCACGCAGGCGCTCTGGACCTGGACACGGATGCTCGCGCCAGAGCCCGTGGCCAGCACGGGCGAGCCGGCGCCGGCGCCCGGAACCAGCACGGGCGAGCCGGCGCCGGCGCCCGGGACCAGCGCGGGCGAGCGGGCACCGGCACCCGGGACCGGCACGGGCGAGCCGGCGCCGGCGCCCGGGACCAGCGCGGGCGAGCTGGCGCCGGCGGCTGGGACCAGCACGGGCGAGCTGTTGCCCGGGGCCAGGCCGGGCGTGCTCGCGCCGGCACCGGGGGCTAGGCCGTGGCCGCTCCTGCTGGTGTCGGGGACTACGATGCGATCATCCCTTCCGGCGTTTCGTCGAGTAACTAGTTTTTCTTGGTTTTATTCGTCACTTGATTCCTTCCAAGGACTTTCGGGCGTTGATTGCGTCTTTGACCGATTTTGACCCCAACAATTAGCCCCCCAGCTAGCTAGGACCGTTGTTTTTTGGTAACAGGTCCTAGCTCGCGGTATAGCTAGATAGGAAGGTGTGGAGACGCAATCGTTTGCCGAAAGTCGGAGTAAATAGTAACTTTTCCTTCTTTATAAAGATGGAGTAAGAATTTTTAGTCATTCTTACTTTATCACGAGAATTTCACCTTCTAATGTCTCTCTCTCAAGAAAAGATGTCTTCAAGATCAAGATCCTCTAAGAAGAATTCTTCTTCTCATTCATTTTCGGGTGATTCTCCCGTCGACGAAGTGGAGGCTCCAAAGCACGAGGAAAGAGTTGAGGAAGATGCGAGGGAGGCATACTACAAAGCTTTATGTGGCTCGTCTCCGCCCCAGCGGGACATCCCTATCCCTAGGAGACCTCTGAGGGCGCCAGGCGCGTCCTTCTCACCAAGCATGGTCTCTCTCGAGTACCTCACGATTCTTCGAAATTTTTACCAAGTTCCGAGTGGGGTTACAATCCGGATCCCGACCGATGGCGAGAGTGCAAGGAATCCTCCGCAGGGCTTCTTTACTTGTTATGAAGCCTTTCTCGTGTACTGCCGCATGTGGTTCCCGATCCCCGGTGCCATTGTCCATGCGCTTCGTCGTTTCGGGCTTTCGATCAGCCAGCTCACCGTCCCGTCCTTGGAGAGTTGGCTTGGCGTGCTAGTCTCGAGTTACGAGCTAGGCATGGACCTTAGCCCTAGAAATTTTGAGGGATTTTGGTATTCTAAGCCAACGGGGATCGAAGGTTCGTACTCCATGATCCCAAGGAAGAATATGGCCATAATTCAGGGGACTACTTTGAACCCCAAATCGTGGTTCGAGCGCTTCTTCTTTGTCCGAATAGATATGGGAACCGAAATTCACACCGTCGATTTTAATGAATAAAAACGGAGGAAAGCCAAGTTAACCCGACTTTCCCTGAAGGTCCGGATTCTCTGCGACAGCCAACGACAAGTGACCGAATAAATGCGGAAAAGGTTTTGTTAAGATTTGCGACTGGACCTTAAGAAAGGCTGCCTACGTACCCTTTCGAGGATCAAGTCGGACGTAGTTCAGTTAGAAAGAATTGAACAAGAGATCGAACAGTCTATGCCTGGTTCGTCTAGTATGAGCGTTGGTCATAGAAACGGGCATGTCGAAGATAATGCCTAGGGTTTCTATGTGCGGAGCTCTGAGTAAAAGAATTGTTAGATCCTTCCGAGAGGAACAAGGGTCTGCGGAGAAGATAAAACTAGAACAAGAGGCGGCCAGACGTTCTAAGTCCTGCCTCGCTGGCCTAACCACCTAAGTTCTAAGTTCTCTAAGCTAGCAGGAGTTCTCTAAGTCAAGATTCTAGGATTTTCGGATCCCTTCTCCTCTGCTCTTGCTCTCCTTATATACTCACTTCTAGGTCGGTTTGCCTTAGGATGATGGAATTCGCCTTTGGGCCCAAGTTTATCTCTTCAGGAAATATTCCATTTTCGTCGATCTTCGTAATTATCCTCGAATTTTTCTCTATTTTTCGGTGACTTGATGTTTATCTGATGTTCGGGAAATTGGATAAACCGTCATAGTCTGATTGGGCCTGAATTCTTAAAATCGTAAGTAAGTCCGTGGACTTGACTTAAGTCGTTGAACGTTTTATACGATTTCTCGGAAAGACTATCTTTCTCGTAAAATAAACCGTATAGCCTAAAGGATCGATGTTCGAGTTAATCGATCTTGTTTTATATGATATCCTCTACGAGAAATCCAACCTTTCTAATTTTTGTCGTAAAACATCGAGGATGATTCCAATCGAGTCGAATCGAGAGATGTTAATTCTGTAGCCGTGATCGTATAAAACCCACAAGGATTGATCCAAGTAAGCCAAGACGGGATCAGACCGAGCACGATGGGACCGAGACCAGGACGAGGACCATCGACCGGCGCCAGGGGACCTGCCGCCGGCGCCAGGCCCGCTGCGTCGCGCTTGCCGCTGGCGCAAGGGGGCTTGCCGCCGGTGCCAGGCCGGCTGCGTCGCGTCTGCCGCCGGTGCCAGGGGGCTTGCCGCCGGCGCCAGGCCGGCTCCGTCTCGCCTGCCGCCGGCGCCAGGGATTCTCTGCCGCCGGTTGGTTCCCCGTCGCCCGATCCTTCCTCCGATGACCGTTCGTGCGGGAAATCTTTGAGTTTGGAAAGATCTTTAGCCGTTGATTTCGAGATAACCGTTTTTGACCCCAACACAAGCCAAGACGGGATAAGATAGAGCACGATGGGACCGAGACCAGGACAAGGACCGTCGACCGGCGCCAGGGGACTTGCCGCCGGTGCCAGGCTAGCTGCATCGCGCTTGCCGCCGGCGCCAGGGGGCTTGCCGCCGGCGCCAGGCCGGCTGTGTCGCGTCTGCCGCCGGCGCCAGGCCGGCTGCGTCGCGTCTGCCGCCGGTGCCAGGCCGGCTCCGTCTCGCCTGCCGCCGGCGCCAGGGATTCTCTGCCGCCTGTGGGTTCTCCGTCGCCCGATCCTTCCTCCGTTGACCGTTCGTGCGGGAAATCTTTGAGTTTGAAAAGATCTTTAGCTGTTGATTTCGAGATAACCGGTTTCGAGACGATTTTGCGGGCGAATGATTCGGGTTTTCTGAAAATCGAAAATTTCGGCTAAGGATTCTTTTCCGCAGGAAATCTACGTCATCATCTCCCATTTTTTTATGATGATACTTACCCCTTCTTTTGCGGACAGTTTGTGTCGCTGATTGACGGAAGGCTTGGTGAGTGTGGGTCGGAAGTCATTCGTCTATCGAAGGAGCTGGAGTTGTCGCAGGAAGCGCTGAAGCGTACTGAGGCTGCACTGCAGACCGTCGAGGACACCCATACTGCCCAGACGTCCCAGCTTGAGGTTCGTATCAGCGACCTTGAGCGTGACCTTGGGATGACCGCGAGTTCACTACTCAAGGTGAAGAAGGAGAAGAAGAGCAAATCCTCAGAAGTCCGCCGCCTTCAGCAGAAGATCCAGACTCATGAGGAGATGGACGCCCATAGATCCTCGGAGGTTGTCGATGCTCGTGACGACTTCTTTGGTCGTCTGACGAGGATGGCCATCCTGTTTGAGTCCTTGATAGCTTTCCGCAAGAGGGACTTGGCTTTAGCGGGGATCGAGGGGAGTCTGAGCGAGCTCGAGTTGCTTTGGGGTAACGAGGCCCCGTCTTTGGACTCAGAGGAAGCCAGACTATCATCATGTAAAGGAGAGTGGGCGACCTCCGAGGGAGACTTCGATTCGATCCTTGCCGGCCTGCAGGCCGAATGCACCCTTGCGCCGACCTCCGAGGACTCAGAAGATCAGGAGCGCGCGGGAGAGGATTGTGAGGCTGGCGCGGACGAGGCGAGTAGTGGTGGTGCGACCGAGGGAGGCGGCGGCGAGGCTGTCTCTATCGCGGGTGAGTTTGAGGATGAAGGTGACGCTCCTGGGAGGGTCTAGGTTTATCAATCCCTTCGGGAATTTTTTTTTCTATGTGTTTCGGCCGTTAAGAGGCCATGATGTATTTACCGGGACTGGCCGTTGGTGGCTTCGAATCCCTGCCCCTTTTTGGGGCTTTGTTTGAACTTTTGCGGGCTTTGTATGAAACTTTTTTCGATTATTTATGAACTTCAGTTTTTTCGAAGTATGAGAAAGAGGGTGTGAGTTGTCGTCTCATTCCTAGTTCCCTGATTATCACCGTACCTATTGTTTGCATAAAGCGAGATTTTCCGCGGTTTACCGATTTGAGCGAAAAGTTCGTGAAACGAATAGGCTTATGTGAAGAGACAAATTTTTGGATCTCGTATACCATACTATGTCTGTGAGATGTCAAGATCCAGGGTGGCTGGGTTTAGGTCAAGACCTAGGTTTACTCTCGGACTGAGGCTTTGCGATGACAAATCGGCTTTCGTTTTGCCTGTTTGCGATTTTAACCTGACTCGTACCGTTTAAAATCCGCGAATTGTTATCGGCTTATATGATTTGTCTGGGTACGAATCGAGCTACTTCCGTTAGGAAGTGCTAAACGAAATTTCGGTTTTCTTGTATAGCGCGCTATGTTATCCTCGTCGGATGTAAGAGAGCCTACCCTTTTAAAGGCGGCTATTGTCTGTTTAGGACGTTAGAGTTCGTTTGTTGTGATCAGCAACAAAGAAATGATGCCAGTTTAGAGGCATGTTACCGTTTAGAGGTGTGTTTGTATGTTTTGAGTTCTAGAGACGAGGATTTCGTCTGGAACATTTTGAGGAAAAGAATGTCCTTCGAGCGTTAGCGACGTCTCGCAGTGCTGAAGGTCGAGTTTTCCTTGTGCCGCATTTGGTGGTTGAAATGTTCGCGGGCTTGGAGATGTTTTGCGAATGTTCACAGCCAGAAACTGTTGTTTCGGTTTGGACGCAGGACCAAGGGGTCGCGTAAGTTTGACCCAGGGAGAAGCGTCTACATTCACAGTGCTTCGTGAAGTGTTGGCCTTCCGGGATTTGTTTGTATATATTAAGGATGACTCGTATAACTCTTGGAGCCTTGTCACGAGTGTTTCTTTTCATGCCGTGTTTACGGGGCGTATAGAACTTAATCGATTGACGATAAGTTTAAATCTTCCGTTAACCATATGGTTGTTAGGACTGAGTTTTGTATGAAGAGTTTATCGTATGATTTCCGATTCTGGGCTATACGACAAACTTCTTGCATAATAGTCACTTGGCGTTCTATGATAAATCGTGGATTGTTGTTTTAGCCGTTATGCGATTGGAGCAGTGGTCACTCAATTAATTGGGCGTGGCATGAAGGTTGTGCTCAGCCGTATAGCCAAGGAAGTTTTTGGTAAAGGATTAGACCACGACCCTTTCGTGTTAACATTAAGGTCATGTTAGTTCACGATTGCCTTTTAAGGGGACGCCGAATTCAGGTCCGGGTCCTTTCGAAGGCTTGTGTACATTTTTTTCTTTCTTTAGGAAGCGGGATGAGTATGCTTAGAATGCGTGGCGATCGTTTCTCGATTTTTCGAGAGATTAGATCGGTTTGCATGTTCTGCCTCGACATTCAAGGAACAATAGAACAAGACTGGAGAATTGCCTAAGACTTAGCTTGCTAGACTATCCACCTAGGTTCCAAGTTCCCTAAATTTTACGGCAGTTTTCTAGACGTTTTCATTCCTTTCCTACAAAAATTAAAACTTTGACAAATTTTCTAAGTTGGACGTACCTTAGTCTCATCGATCTTTCAAGGCTGCCTCTTGCCCGTTCCTCTTTGTTTCGTGACTTTTAAAGGTTCATCGTCAAAGGACTTTGAAAAGTTTGATATTGAACGAGAATCGTTTTTTTGATGAAATTCTGACGAGAATATCAGAGCGAAAGAGAGATATGAACGCCCAAGTTCCTGTTCTCGTTTCTTCGTACTGCTGGTTAAATTGACAATGTGTCCGAAGGAACATTACAAAATCGTTGAAACAAAGGGAGGAGAAGTAGGCGATAACTCGAAGAAGGCTAAGGTGGGTGTTAAGACAAATGGAGACATTGGGCAAAACGCCACTCGAGTGAGGCTCTTAGCTCGTCAGGCTATGAGCGAACTGGTTAGGTCCTGGACCTTATCGTTTCATATGATCTTGTATGACTTTACGAATGATGTTTCGTAAAATATTGCCGAGCTTGATTTTACGGAAGCTGTTTCCCAAAACGTTGTCGAACTTTTATTTTACGAGAGTTATTCCGCAAATTGTTTTCTTCCTGACAATAGACCGTCATATCCATCTTGGGCTCAGTCTTATTTTAAAATCGTAAGAGGGCCGTTTGGTCGCGTTCCAGACCCTTCCGGGCCGTTTTGGACTTTAGACGTTTTTACAATTTTTCCTAAGAAATCACCTTCGACATGATGTTGGCTTCTCAAAAGGATCCTAATCCCTTGTATAGTTGAAAAAACTGGTGTTCAAGCTAACCGTGGTCGTTTTATACGATGAATCAGAATCCATTCGTTGATCGAACCTTTCATGATTTTTCTGGAGCTTTTCACGACGATCTTAATCGAGACGAAACAGGAGTATTGGGCTCACGGGCTCAAAGATCGAGTTGCGAAAACTTAGGCAAAAATGCATGGTACTGGGACAGGACCGGGCTCGTCCTATGACGGGACAGAGAGATCCTCCCCATGGGCGAGGTGGTCGAGACAGCGACATTGTATTCTTCGTAAAATCTCAACGGAAGCTCCGATTGAGACGAAACGAAAACCATCTTGACCTAGAATCAAAGGAGAGAAAAGTGAGGTTTCCACAGGCGAGGTGGCCATCGGCGAGGTGACCTTGGTGATGGTTGTTCTCGTCCACGGGCGAGGTGGCCGGGACAGTGATTTTGTTCTCTTCGTAAAATCTCAACGGAAACTCCGATGGAGACGAAACGAAAGCCACTTTGATATAGACTCAAAGGATAACAAAGGTGAGTTCGCCCTGGGGCGAGGTAGCCATGTCGGAGGGTGAGGTGACCTCGGTAATGTTTGTCTTTGCCCACGGCGAGGTGGCCGGGACAGTGACTTTGTTCTCTTCGTAAAATCTCAACCGAAACTCCGATTGAGATGAAGCAAAAGCCATTTTGACCTAGACACAAAGGAGAACAAAGTGGGCTCTTACTAAGGCGAACTGGGAAGAATGATCTCAGCCTATGGCAAGTCGTCCTAGTAAGATCAAGCTCCGACCTCCTTTCGTTTTCCCGTTTGTTCCTCAAGAGTTGTTTGTAAGAAGTATGGCAGCGGGAATTGGTGAACCGATTTGCCGTGCTTCTGTTCCGCGAGCAATCTAGGGTTTCCCCAAGGTTTCAAGGAGAGTAAGTTTTGTTTTTCCAAGAGTTTCTCGAAAACGATTTCAGTCGAACCCCTACTCGTTGAGATTTCACAAACTCGGTAATTAGACCGTCATCTCAGCCTTGGGCTCAATCTTATTCTAAATCGTAAGTGGGCCGTTTAGTCACGATCCAGGACCCCTTTTGGGCCGTCTTGGAACTTAGACTTTTTTACGATTTTTCCTAAGAAACAGCCGTTGATGTGACGTCGGATTTTCCGAAAGGATTCCAATCCCTTGTATAGTTAAGGCAACTGGTGTTTAAGATAACCATAGCCGTTTTATATGGCAGGCAGGAATCCGTCTCGACGATCAAGTCTTTTATAAGTTTTCCCGAAGTCTTTCTTTGATAATCCTAAGTGAGGGGGTTGTGTCCATAGACCCGAGGATCGTGTTATGGGAACTTGGACGAGGGTGCATAGTTGATAGGACCGGGATCGGGTTGTCCTCGCCCACAGGCGAGGTGACTTCCGTCACGGTTCACCTCGCCCATGGGCGAGGTGGCCTTAGGAGCAATCACTGCTGAAATTGTTTTACCAGCGTCGATGCGAGCTGCGAGTTTGTCTTTCATATTTCCAGACAATGCTTTGATCAAGCGTTTTGCGGCCGTGAGAGTAAGAGTAATCCGTCCCACCCTCCTTCTAGCACCAAACTGTGGGAACCGAAATTCACACCGTCGATTTTAATGAATAAAAACGGAGGAAAGCCAAGTTAACCCGGCTTTCCCAGAAGGTCCGGATTCTCTGCGACAGCCAACAACAAGTGACCGAATAAATGCGGAAAAGGTTTTGTTAAGATTTGCGACTGGACCTTAAGAAAGGCTGGTTTACGTACCCTTTCGAGGATCAAGTCGGACGTAGTTCAGTTAGAAAGATTTGAACAAGAGATCGAACAGTCTATGCCTGATTCGTCTAGTATGAGCGTTGGTCATAGAAACGGGCATGTCAAAGATAATGCCTAGGGTTTCTATGTGCGGAGCTCTGAGTAAAAGAATTGTTAGATCCTTTCGAGAGGAACAGGGGTCTGCGGAGAAGATAAAACTAGAACAAGAGGCGGCCAGACGTTCTAAGTCCTGCCTCGCTGGCCTAACCACCTAAGTTCTAAGTTCTCTAAGCTAGCAGGAGTTCTCTAAGTCTAGATTCAAGGATTTTCGGATCCCTTCTCCTCTGCTCTTGCTCTCCTTATATACTCACTTCTAGGTCGGTTTGCCTTAGGATGATGGACTTCGCCTTTGGGCCCAAGTTTATCTCTTCAGGAAATATTCCATTTTCGTCGATCTTCGTAATTATCCTCGAGTTTTCCCCTATTTTTCGTTGACTTGATGTTTATCCGATGTTCGGGAAATTGGATAAACCGTCATAGTCTGATTGGGCCTGAATTCTTAAAATCGTAAGTAAGTCCGTGGACTTGTCTTAAGTCGTTGAACGTTTTATACGATTTCTCTGAAAGACTATCTTTCTCGTAAAATAAACCGTATAGCCTAAAGGATCGATGTTCGAGTTAATCGATCTTGGTTTACACGATATCCTCTACGAGAAATCCAACCTTTCTAATTTTTAGTAAAACATCGAGGATGATTCCAATCGAGTCGAATCGAGAGATGTTAATTCCGTAGCCGTGATCGTATAAAACCCACGAGGATTGATCCAAGCAAGCCAAGACGGGATCAGACCGAGCACGATGGGACCGAGACCAGGACAAGGACCGAGACCAGGACGAGGACCATCGACCGGTGCCAGGGGACCTGCCGCCGGCGCCAGGCTGGCTGCGTCGCGCTTGCCGCCGGCGCCAGGCCGGCTGCGTCGCGTCTGCCGCCGGCGCCAGGCCTGCTCCGTCTCGACTGCCGCCGGTGCCAGGGATTCTCTGCCGCCCGTTGGTTCTCCGTCGTCCGATCCTTCCTCCGTTGACCGTTCGTGCGGGAAATCTTTGAGTTTGGAAAGATCTTTAGCCGTTGATTTCGAGATAACCGTTTTCGACCCCAACACAAGCCAAGACGGGATCAGACCGAGCACGATGGGACCGAGACCAGGACAAGGAACGTCGACCGGCGCCAGGGGACCTGCCGCTGGCGCCAGGCTGTCTGCACCGCGCTTGCCGCCGGCGCCAGGCCGGACGCGTCGCGTCTGCCGCAGGCGCCAGAGATTCTCTGCCGCCCGTGGGTTCTCCGTCGCCCGATCCTTCCTCTGCTGTCCGTTCGTGCGGGAAATCTTTGAGTTTGGAAAGATCTGTAGCCGTTGATTTCGAGATAACCGTTTTCGACCCCAACAATAGACGAGGAGTCCGTTGAGGAAAGCTTCCTTCACCTATTCCCTCAGGAGTGGAACTTCAATCGCGGTAAAACGACTAATTCTGTTTTTCGTTTTCGTACATTGAACGCGCATGAAGATAAAACTTTTGTTTATCGTGCAGTGAACAAGGTTGTTGCGTACACTCATGCTGATCTTTTCGTCAAACGAGATCTTCTTCGGGAAAGGTCGTTCTTTTGGAGTACCTTTTCCGTCGAGCAGATTCGAAATGCGGTGGAGCTCCATCGATCCCGAGTCATTTTTCAGCCTTCCGATGTTCCGTGTGATGTCGAGCCGATTGCTGTCTTGCCTGTTCGGAGGCGGAGACATAGGTCTCGGAAAGGCAAAGAGGTCGAATGCGAGACGGTCTCGGGATATCCTTCGCTGTTTGGAGGAGACCCCAGCTTTGTTTCGGGGGAAGGGGGTGGAACTAGCGAGTTTCCCCTGCCTAGAAACTTTTTCGATGGTCTCCCTTCAGCGTTTACTACCGATGAGTCGTTCGAGGATGAAGCGAAGAAGAATGTGTTTGCCAAGGGTTCTCATCCAATCAATGAGGTTTATCCTTTGAACTTTGATCGTATATATTACTATTGTTGCATATATATTTTTCTGATCCTAAGTTCGTATAGGGAATGAGGGTGTTCAGAGCGGCGCTTGATGGAATCTTTTGAGGATCAAGGATCTCTCACTTCAAAGCCGAGGAAGCCGAACGTGAACTCTTCCATTTTCGGAAAGAGGTTGAGGAACAAAGCCGGAAGCAGGCCGAACTTCATTCTCGAGCCCTCGTGCGTGCGGAAAGGAGAGAAAGGAGAGCGATCGTTGCCGAGATGGCGCGGAGGGCTGAATCGTTTGCCACCGAGTTCGAGAGCTTAAAGGAAGCTCAAGAGTCTGTGGGTGATTTCCGCGAGTGTCGGGGTTCGGTTGCTAACCTTTACAAGTCGCAGAACCCGGACTTCTCCTTCTCCTCCGAGATCTCTGAGATGAAAGGTCTCATGAGCGAATGCGCTCATGCTGAATCCTTGGTTCCTCCGATCGAGGGAAGGGTCCGGAAGCTTTGCGACCCCATCGAGGTTTCAGAGGACACAGTGGAGACCGGAGCAGGTGGAAATGCGGAAGGCGTAGATGAAAAAGTTGACCAGCCCGTGGACTCGTTCGGGATCTCCATGTCCAGATTCCTTGACCTCGATTACTGAGGATCGTTGGGATCGTATCCCTTTATCTTGATGGTTTTATGCTTGGCTGGGTGTGGCCGTTTATTTGTATATTCCGCGACCGTAGGAGATCGCGTAACTTTGTATATTTCGGGACTGGCCGTTGGTGGCTTTGAATCCCTGCCGTTTCCGCGGCTTAAATATATATTATGTGTAGATTTTGCAGAAATTTGCCTTGTGATTTGATTCATACTTTCGTCAAGTGTAGAGGGTAGAATTCGAGTAGTCACTTTGTATTCTAACTCTTATTTTGTCGCTAGGTCCGTATACTACTTTGTAGCGAGTGTTTTAGGTGTTAGCGATGAGAGACATGTTTTTGGATCTCGTATCTGGTGTTGATACTATGTCTGTGAGATGTTAAGATCCAGCAAGGCTGGGTTTAGGGCAAGACCTAGGCTTACTATCAGCTTTAAGGCTATGCGATGACTGATCGGCTTTCGTTTTGCCTGTTAGTGATTTCTTCCTGATTCTTCCTGATTAAAGTCCGCGACTTGGCGCCGGCTTATGCGAGTTGTGTAGTAAGAATCGAGCTATCTCCAGAGAATATCCGGAGTGCTAAACCAAAATTTCGGGTTTTCTTGTATAGCGCTATGATATCATTGTCGGATGTAAGAGGACCTTATTCTTGCGAAAAGGTCTGACTACGGATTTGTATTAGTGAAATGTTTATGTGTTCGTCCGTCGGGGCCAATCGACGGGCATTTGTTTTTTTTGAAGTCGCAGGTGGACTGTTTTGACGGATGATGCGATTTTGATACCTTTAGGAAATTGCGAAGTCTCGCGTTTCCCCGAAGATATGATTTTCGTTTTTCCGAATTTTTTATGCGTTATTGTATTAAGTACGCATTGAAAGATCGATAGAAAGAATTTTATTGAAAAAGTTTCGAAAATTTCGAATACATGTGCGGGTATTTCGCGTCTTTGTGGGAGTATACGTACCCACTCCCCCCCCCTTTTTGGTGAGGATGGTGTGGGTGTTTTTGCTGTATCAGAAAGCCTGAAAATATGATTGTGAATGATTATGATAATTGTTGCTGATTGTTTCTGCGGACGTTTTTACTCCCTGGGTGTTGCCATTCCGATCGTACTAGCCGGATCGGTGGTCTGTGCGGGGGTTGAGTTGTCTGCTTTTACGGCGATGGACTTGGAGACTTTGTCGCTGTCTTGAATCGTTGCCTGTTTGGATGATTCAGGATCATCTTTGCTCGTTTTGGGTTAGCCGAAGGGGTGTTCTGATCTTTTTACAGTTTGTGCTCGGCTAGGAAGCAGAGTCTCGACTGTTTCTGTCTCCCCCAGATTACTGCAGTTCCGGTTGGAGTCGGTAATTTGATGCCGAGGTGATATGTGGACGGTACTGCCTTCATGGAGTTGATCCAAGGGGTTCCCATGATTGCATTGCAGATGGCCGGGTTATCGACTACTGCAAACTCGACGATCTTTATAACTTCCTTAGCCATGACCGGGAGTTTGATGCTCCCGAGGGTCATGGAGGTGACGCCCGAAAACCCAGTCAAAGGTTTTGGCTCTGGGATGACTTCCCTAAGTGGGATGTTCATCCTATAGAGGGTGTCGCGGAAGATGATGTTGACCGTACTTCCTGTATCGACAAGGATGCGGCCGACTTCGATATCCTGGATCACCAGGTCAATAACTAGAGGATCGTAATGAGGTTTGTCGATTCCGACAGTTTCTTGTTCCTCGGAAACGATCGTATGGTTGGGAGTGTTGCTTTTCAGAAGCCAGTTGGAACTTGTCTCGGCTTTTCGCCCGTAGGCTTTGATCGACGAGACCGAGTCTTGATAGAACTGCAACCCTCCGATAATCATATTTATCCTCTGGCGACTGCTGTTGTTCCCCTGGTCGTCCTGTCTCCTTCTGCGCTTCTCACCCGATTGACTTTCAGGCGTGTGGTTCTCGGAGACGGTCTTGTCGGTTTTTGGGCTGTCGGACTCCAGGAGCAAGTATTTTATACTCTTAACCTTCGACAGTTCGCCGGCGAGGAGTTTTGCGGTGAGCCTGGCGCCGAGAACCTTGCAGTTCGCGGTGGAGTGACCTCTGGTGTCGTGGAACTCGCAGTAGGAATTATCCTTGTACTGGTTCCTAGTGCAGGTGTTTCCGGAGGTTTTTCCCTGCTCCGAGTTGATGGCGTAATTAGGTTCGCCTTGGACGTCTTCCCCTTCGTGATGGACGTACTTGTCGTTACGAGAGGGTTTCTTCTTTGAGGACGTTTTCTGCGGTCCATGCTTTTGCGATAGGACTCTCATCTCTTCCTCCATGACGATGAAGTCCGTTGCCTTGTGGAGGGTATCCTGGATCGTCCGTGGTTTTTCCAGAAATATCCACTTTCGGAACTTTGACTTGTACCAGAGAGTTTTTTTCAGGGCGCCGATCGCGACTTTGTCGCTGATACCCGTCACTCTGGCCATCACTAGTTTGAACCTTCTCATGAAGTCGCGGAGTGATTCGTCTTCCTTTTGAGCTAGACTCCATAAGTCCACGTCGGAAGTCTCCCTTTCCATAAACATTGAATACTGTTTATGAAATGCCGAGGCTAGTTGGCAGAAATTTCCGATGGAGTTTCTTTTAAGCCGAGAGAACCATTCGAGCGCGGCGCCCCTGAGATTCTCGACAAAAAGAAGATAGTGGCCGGCGTCTCGTTCACGCTCTGGGAGTTTGCATCTTCCCATCGCGATCTGGAAGGACTGTAAGTGTGCCTTTGGATCTGTGGTACCGTCGTAGATGGGAATTCTGATCTTCCCAGGGTCCGAGACGTGTGTTTCCGTGATCCGAGCGGTGAACGGCATTTTTCGTGCTTCCTCGAGAAGTCTATCGATCTCGGGAGTGGCACTAGTTGCCTGGTGAATTTGTTATTTCACCGCTTTTACCTCGGCTACTGTTTTTGCGAGAGACTCGCGGAGATCGTGGATCTCGTTATCGCTACCTGCGTTCTTCCGAGCTTGTCGGCGCTGGTTACGATGGATCCGAGTTTGATCCTCCGCCAGTTCTTCCTGTTCTATCCAGTAGATGTCTTCTTCCTCTTCTGTCATGGGTTTTTGATGGACACCGTCTGTCGGGCAGACTGACTTTGGGTCCTTCTAGGATGAACGTCAGCGTTATCGTCCGAATGATCGGATCGGTCGCTAATGTCCAAGTCGATTCGTTCGACGTCGTTTTCTTCATTGTCCCCAGCGGGAGCTGGAAGATTCACCGTAATCGGTTGCGCACCCAGTTGGAGAGAATCGTCAGGGTTTTGGCCTGAGGAAGTCTTGTCCGCGCGTGCAGCTCGATCGCCCGGAGTCTCGAAATCGAGTCTTCTGATGCTGCGGGCTCTTGTGATCCTCGCGGGGCCTTGCTCTTGGCCTTCGCCCTTAAGGTTTCCACCTGTTTTGCGAGAGAGGCCACGAGTTTTTCTTGTTCGTCCGCCTGTTTCTGAGCGGAGGCGAACATTTCTTTCATCTGGTCCAGTATCGTGGTGTCGGCAGCGACCGTTGATACGTT
The DNA here is from genome assembly GCA_018703725.1 of Brassica juncea. Lineage (NCBI taxonomy): Eukaryota > Viridiplantae > Streptophyta > Magnoliopsida > Brassicales > Brassicaceae > Brassica > Brassica juncea. The sequence continues at coordinate 16,054,409 of CM031941.1, read as the reverse complement.
TCCAGCTGGAGTGTTGGTGGCATTGGCATCGACGGGAGTTCCGTCGTGCGTTTGCGGGTTGTCAGCGTTGGTCCCCATATCAGACCGAGCTTGTGTGGTTGCGAGTGAGATAGATCCATACCCCCCCCCCTCCTTCTAGCGCCAAACTGTGGGAACCGAAATTCACACCGTCAAGTTTTGTTGATCGGAAGAATGCCAAGTAAACCTAGCCTTCCCTGAGGGTCTCGGTTATCTGCTGGGCCACACACGACACAATCAATATATAATAAATGGGAATGTAAAAATCGTAAGAACAAAAGATAGAGCAAAAGATCTTATTTCCGAATTCGCGTTTAAGCGTGAACAACAGTAAAGAGATCGGCTACAAGAGCTGTCGATGAGTTCGCTAGTCCAGCCGCCTAAATCTAACCTAGTTGAGTTGCAGCTCGCTAGTAAAAACGGAAAAATGCCTAAGTTGCTCTAAGTGCTATGTTGCTGCTAAGATTGCTCTCAAAAGTTCTTCTCTTGCTCCTCGCCCCAAGCTCTCTTTATATACTCCTCTTAGGACGGTCTATTCCTCCTTTGGGCCGAATATATCGCGAATCGGGTTCTTCCATTTTCGTCGATCTTCATGTTTATCGGGAAACTTGACATTTATCTTCGGGAAACCTGACATTAATCTTCGGGAAACTTGACATTTATCTCTTTATGTAAAGATAAACATGGGCCGTCATGTCCATTTCGACCTGATCCTCCGGAAAGTCGTAAGTGGGCCGCTTGGTCGCGTTCGGGCCTTCTGGGGCCGTTGTTTTGACCGTGGACGTTTTACGATTCCACGAGAAACTAGCCTGTTATGGTACTTGTTTTGCCGAAGGAACCCCAACTCCTCGTATAGTCGAGATGACTGGTGTTTTTAGAATAACCGTGATCGTTTTATACGATGAATCGAAATCCATTCGTCAACCAAACCTTTGGTGGTATTCCGAAGCCTTCCCGATTTATTCCGACCAAAACAAAATGGGGTTCTTAGGTTTCACGTCTTCAAGGAGTTGAACGGTGAGTCTTCGAGCAAAGATGCAAAACGCGGAATTGGACTAGTTGTCGAGACGGTTTTACGGAGAAAATGTCGCACCTATCAAGTAGTCCGCACGCAGGCGCTCTGGAACTGGACACGGATGCTCGCGCCGGTGCCCGTGGCCAGCACAGACGAGCCAGCGCCGGCGCCCGGGACCAGCATGGGCGAGCCGGCGCCGGCGCCGGCGCCCGGGACCAGCATGGGCGAGCCGGCGCCGGCGCCCGGGACCAGCATGGGCGAGCCGGCGCCGGCGCCCGGGACCAGCACGGGCGAGCTGTCTCCGGCGCCCGGGACCAGCACTGGCGAGCCGGCGCCGGCGCCCGGGACCAGTGCGGGCAAGCTGGCGCCGGTGCCCGGGACCGGCACAGGCGAGCCGGCGTCGGCGCCCGGGAGCAGCGCGAGCGAGCTGGCGCCGGCGCCCAGGACGGGCACGTGCGAGCCGGCGACGGCGCCTGGGGCCAGGCCGGGCGTGCTCGCGCCGGCGCCCGGGGCTAGGCCGTGGCCGCTCCTGCTGGTGTCCGGGACTACGATGCGATCATCCCTTCCGGCGTTTTGTTGAGTAATTAGTTTTTCTTTGTTTTATTCTTTACTTGATTCCTTCCAAGGACTTTCGGGCGTTGATTGCGTTTTTGACCGATTTTGACCCGAACAATCCGTCGACGTGAAGGATCCAAGTTGAATCTGGTTCCGTGTTCGTCATATCCCCGGCGGGAAATTCTACCAGAAAGTCCGCTAGTACTTGAGCTTTTGTGCAGGTTCTTGGGCGGTACTCTACGTCGTACTCGCTTAGTTCGATTGCCCATTTCGCGAGTCGTCCTGACTGACTCGGACTGTGCAAGATTGTGCGCAGGAGGAAGGTGGTGAGGATTATTATGGTATGCGACTGGAAGTACGGCCGGAGTTTTCTTGCCGATGTCACAACTGCAAACTCTAGTTTCTCCATCAGGGGATACCGGGTCTCAGCGTCCAATAACATTTTGCTTATGTAGAAGATTGGTTTTTCTCACCGCGTTCTTCTCTAATCAAAACGCCGCTTACCGCTGTTGCGGAGACTGCGATGTACAGGAACAAGGGTTCTCTCTCTACTGGTTTCGCGAGGACGGGAGGAGTGGCCAGGTAACGCTTTAGCTGTTGGAAAGCTTTTTTCGCATTCCTCCGACCATTCGAATTTCTTGTTTCCTTTCAATGTGTCGTAGAAATGAAGGCACTTGTCCGTCGAGCGTGAGATAAAACGGTTTAAGGCCGCGACTCTTCTGGTTAGCCTTTGGACTTCCCGTTTTGTCTTTGGCGAGACCATTTCTATTAACGCGTTTATCTGTTTGGGGTTAGCCTCGATTCCGCGACACGTGACGAGATAACCGAGAAACTCTCCAGATGCCACGGCGAACCTACATTTAGCCAGGTTTAATTTCATGTTGTGTAAATTCAACCTTGCGAAGCACTCTTCCAAATGGGATACGTGATCGTGTTCGTCAAGGGATTTTACGAGCATGTCATCGATGTACACTTCCATTGTTTTTCCGAGTTGCTCGGAAAACATTCGATTGACGAGTCGCTGATAAGTCGCGCCTGCGTTCTTGAGGCCGAAAGGCATTACTTTGTAACAATACGTCCCACGGTCGGTGATGAATGCGGTCTTCTCGCGATCGTCCGGGTTCTTCGTGATTTGGTTGTACCCGGAGTAGGCGTCCATAAACGATAAAAGTTTGTTTCCTGCTGTTGCTTCAACCAATCGGTCGATGTGCGGAAGTGGAAAGCAATCTTTTGGGCAGGCCTTGTTGAGATCGGTGAAGTCGATGCAGACTCGCCATTTTCCGTTTTTCTTTTTGACCACGATGGGGTAGGCGAGCCAGTCCGGGTACCTGACTTCCTCGTTTACCGCGGTGGCACGCTCTGGTCCTAGTTTCCGTCTTTTTTGTTTGACGGGTTTGTTGGTCGGGTCAATATTGAGCTCGTGGCAAGTTATGCCGATCTCGATCCCTGGCATATCCTCCGCGGCCCAAGAGAATGTGCTGAGGTTCTTTTTAAGACAGGCTATGAGCCTTGTTCTCAAAGGCTTGAGGAGGTTGGCTCCGATCTCGATGCACCGTTCCATGATTCGTCTAGGCAGACCGAGATTACCGGTTCACAAGTTGGTTCGCTCTTTCCATCTAGGGCTTAGACCCTCTGAGATTGCCAGACGACATCCGAGTCTTGTTCTCGGGCGCTCTCATCGGGAGTCAGCTTTATTTTCTTGTTGCGGGAAGCTTCGACTGCTGAGTTCTTTCTTTTCAGCTCAGCGGTGAAACATACTTGCGCCATCCTGCGATCTCCTTGAATTGTTTCGACTCCACGAGGGGTTGGAAACTTAAGGCACCGATGGAATGTCGAGGGGATCGCTCGCATGCAATTCAGCCATGGAGTACCGATGAAATTCGACGATGTTGGGCGGTCGATCACTAAGAATTCCGTGACTTTGACGACGGAATTGTACGATGTTGGGCGGTCGACCACTAATAATTCCGTGACTTTGATGACGCTCCCGGCTCTAACCACGAGGTCGATCGAGCCGAGGGTCATAGTAGCATCTCTCGAGAGTCAGAATATTGGGCTGGGTCCTTCCGTGACGGCGCACAGGTCGATCTTCATTCTCTCGAGGGTGCTTTTGTAGATAATATTTTCCGAGCATACGGTGTCGACCAACACTCTCGCTCGTCGATGTCCTGGATTGTCAGCTCGACGACAAGGAGATCGTTATGGGGTTTGGCATGGTCGGCCGTTGCCCGGTCCTTGAAAGAAACGCCATCGCTAGCTGCTGGAGCGGACATCCTGTATCTTTTATCGTTTAGTGATTTTCGAGTTTGAGAATTCGTCTCCCCCCCCTCCTTCTAGCGCCAAACTATGGGAACCAAGATTCACACCGTCGATTTTAATGAATAAATATGGAGGAAAACCAAGTGAACCCGATCTTCCTAGAAGGTCCGAATTCTCTGCGTAATCACTTTAGAACAATAAGAAGATAGACAGCAAGACGAAAATAGATAGTCGCTCAGAGCCGTTTTATTAATTGAATAATATGAGTACAAGATTTCTCTGAGAGGAGTAGAGATATGCTAACTATCGGAACAACAAAACAGGAGGCGGCCAAGACGTCCTAAGCCTTGCCGTGCTAGTCAAACCACCTAAGTCCTATGTTCTCTAAGCTAGCAGGAGTTCTCTAAGTCTAAATTCTAGGATCCCTTTCTCTTCTGCTCCAGCTCTCTTTATATAGTTTCTTTAGATCAGTGGCCCGTTTATTCCTTTGCCTTCGGGCCCAAGTTTATCTCTTTTAGGAATATTCCATTTTTCGTTGATCTTGATAGTTATCTTCGAGTCTTGACATTTATCTTTGGAAACTTAGCATTTATCGTATTTCCGCGAGTTAAGACAAACCGTCATAACTTTTATGGGCTCGAATCCCTTCTGAGAGCGTAAATGGGCTTCTAGACAAGTTTAGATCCTTGCCGACCGTTCTTAGGCCTTTTGGTGTTTGTACGATTTCTCGGTTTTAGTCATAAAACTTCAAGAATAACTTCAATCGAAACGAAACGAGAAGTATGTGGTCCCCAAAGTCGGATATCACAGCTATACGGAAGATACGGGAGCCGAAGTAAATCGGACAGGCCGGGATCAGGTCGAGCTCGCCGGGCGAGCCGACTCGCGTGACGGCCGAGCTCGCCTGCGAGCTGACCCATGCTGTGGCTGAGCTCGCCGGGCGAGTACACCAACGCCGTGGTTGAGCTCGCCGGCGAGCTGACCCGCGTGATGGTTGTGCTCGCCGGGCGAGCACACCCACGCCATGGTTGGGCTCGCCGGCGAGCTGAACCGCGTGATAGTTGTGCTCGCCAGGTGAGCACACCCACGTCGTGGTTGAGCTCGCCGGCTAGCTGACCCGCGTGATGGTTGAGCTTGCTGGGCGAGTACACCCACGTCTTGGTTGAGCTCGCCGGCGAGCTGATCCGCATGATGGTTGAGCTCGCCGGGCGAGTACACCCACGCCATGGTTGAGCTCACCGGCGAGCTGACCCGCATGATGGTTGAGCTCGCCGAGCGAGTGGCTTTTCTGCGGGATTCGCTCGTTCGTCCACTTCCGATCTTTCTTTCAGTGAACGTTTTGTGGAAAATCCGTGACTAAGAAATAATCTTAGCCCTTGATTTCGAGATAACCGTTTTTGACCCCAACATCAGTCCCTCGTTTCGTCTCGATCGAAGCCACCATCAGAACTTTACGATAAAAACCGTAAGAACTTGTTTCCGCTTAAGGAATTCGAATGGATTGTGTAAAACGGCAACGGTTAACTCAACACCTTGAACTGCCTACACTATATGATAAATTTGAGTTTTCGTAAATCGACGTCATTTCCTAAAACAAGCTGTTTCGACAAAATCGAAAAAAGCTTAAAAGTCGGAAAACGGCCTGAATAGACCCAGAACACGGCTAAAAAGCGCACTCTTGATTTTGTGTAGGATCAAATCCCAATCATTATGACGGTTTATCTTTTGTTATGCAGGAGAAGATAAATGTCAAGTTCAGAGGATAAATGTGAAGTTTCCAAAGATAAACGGAAAGATCGGAGAAAAATTGAATATTTTCGCAAAGCGATAAAATCGACCAGGGGTAGAAAGGGAAAGAGCCAACCGCCTTAAAAGGAGTATATAAGGATGTCAAGGTCAAGGAGGTAGAAGGATCCGAACTCACAGCACGATACTTAGCACTTAGAGCAATAGGCAATTTTCCGTTTTTAGAATCGTGCTGCGACTCAATTAGGTTTTCACAGTCTTTGGTTGTTAGAACTTGGGAACTTGCTGACAACTCTCGCGGCCAAGGCTCTTACCTTTTTGTAACGCTCTTTCGTGGAATCGAGTAAGACCTACTTTGCTCTGTTTTCGATTCTCTTATTTTCCGTCTAATATTTTCGTGTCTTGATTGCTTGGCGTGTGGTTTAGCGGATATCCGAGACATCTGGGAAATTAGGGTTTTCCTAACTTTCCTAAATCGAAGGAAATCGAAAGTGCGATTTCGGTTCCCACAGTTTGGCGCTAGAAGTAGGGGGGGGGTTCAGATTTTCTTACTCAAAAAACCACCGAACGACTGAGACACGAAATGCCTAATTAAACAGGCAGCAATGTCATCTCCTTCAAGAAATGAGCAACGACCGATCCGGTCAAACCTCTCAACGATCTCCTTGTCGTCGAGCTGACAATCCAGGACATTGATGTTGCAAGGATATTAGTCGACACTGGAAGGTCGGCCAATATCATCTTCAAAAACACCCTCGAAAGAATGGAAATCCTTCCGTCCAAAATCACGGAAGATCCCAATCCAGTAGTTGGACTCACGGGGGAGGCTACCATCACTCTCGACACAGTTAATCTCTCGGTTAAAGCCGGCAGCATGATGAAAATCGTGGAATTCTTAGTTATCGATCGACCTACATCGTCTAACCCCGATCGTAGGAACTCCATGGCTGAATTCAGTGCAAGCAGTCCCATCGACATATCACATGTGTCTCAAGTTCCCGGCCCCTCACAGAATCGAGACCATCTGAGAGATCAGAGAATCTCGCAGGTCTGCTTCGCCTCAGAATTAAAGCGGAGAAACCCATCGGCGAAGATTCCACCCAGCAAGAAAAAGAATCGTCTGCCGTCGACGATGCCCTAAAACAAGAAAACTCTGACGATGGGTTTCTCTGCTTGGACGAAGCATTCCCAGACCGCTGCGTTGAAATCGGCGCAAACCTGAGTGATTCATTAAAAGTCGAGCTTATAGCTTGCCTGAAAGAAAACTTGCACACCTTCGCATGGTCTGCAGAGGAGATGCCTGGAATCGACATCAAGGTCACATGTCACGAACTAAACGTTGACCTGACTTTCAAACCTGTCAAACAGAAAAGACGAAAGTTGGGACCAGAATGCGGCAAGGAGGTTAACAACGAAGTCGAAAAACTCCTCAAGGTCGGATCCATAGCAGAAGTTAGGTATCCGGACTGGCTTGCTAACCTAGTCTTCGTCAAAAAGAAAAATGGGAAGTGGGAGTCTGCGTCGATTTCACCGACCTCAATAAGGCGTGTCCAAGAGATAGCTTCCCGCTTCCGCACATCGATCCCTTGGTCAAAGCAACGGCAGGGAACAAACTCTTGTCCTTTATGGACGCATTCTCCGGGTACAATCAGATCATGATGAACCCCGACGATCAAGAAAAAAACGCATTTATAACTAACAGCGGCACTTACTGCTACAAGGTAATGTCGTTCGGTCTGAAGAATGCTGGTGCCACTTATCAGTGACTCGTCAACCGTATGTTCTCCGAACAGCTCGGAAAAACGATGGAGGTGTACACTGATGACATGCTCGTAAAATCCCTCGAGGAATAAGATCATATCACTCACCTCCGGGAATGCTTCGAGAAGCTCAACCTACACAACATGAAACTTAACCATGCAATGTGTAGATTCCCGGTAGCATCAGGAGAGTTCTTGGGATATCTTGTCACCTTTCGCGGTATCAAGGCTAATCTGAAACAGATCGCTGCACTGATTGAAATAGCATCCTCGAGAACGAAGCGAGAGGTGCAGAGATTAACCGGGAGAGTCGCAGCACTCGATCGCTTCATCTCGCGATCAATGGATAAGTGTTTACCTTTCTACAATACCCTGAAAGGGAACAAAAAATTCAAGTGGACGGAGGAATGCAAAAAGGCTTTCCAACAACTAAAACACTACCTAGTCACCTTCTCCCCCCCGATACTCGCGAAACCCGTAGAAGGAGAGCCACTATTCCTGTAAATCGCGGTATCGATCACGGCTGCAAGCAGCGTCTTCATCCGTGAGGAACACGGTGAGCAAAAGCCTATCTTCTAAGTAAGAAAAATCTTACTCGATGCGGAGATCTGCTATCCTATGATGGAAAAAATGGCACTTGCGGTCGTAATGTCAGCACGAAAACTAAGGCCGTCTTTCCAGTCTCATATGGTAGTATTGCTAACATCATTCCTGCTGCGGACAATCTTGCATAGCCCCAGTCAATCTGGAAGGTTAGCAAGATGGCCAATCGAACTAAGCGAATACGATATCGAGTACCGAGCGAAAACTTGCACAAAATTGCAAGTACTTGCAGATTTCTTGGTAGAACTCTCGACGGGATATACTACCAACCAAGAGCCCGATTCATTGTGGACCCTCCATGTCGACGGGTCCTCGTTAAAACAAGGCTTCGGAATCGGGATCAGACTCACATCACCAACGCGGGAAGTGCTGGAACAGTCATTCCGACTCGTTTTCCACGCCCCAAACAATGAAGCCGAGTATGAAGCCCTAATCGCAGGCTTACGATTGGCTCATGGCCTAAAGATACGCAACATTAACGCCTACTGCGATTCCCAGCTTGTGGCAAGCCAATATAGCAGGGAATACGAAGCAAGGGTCGAAAGAATGGATGTCTACTTAAAACTCATGCAAAATCTGGCCCAAAGTTTCGGCCAGTTCGCCCTCACCAGGATCCCTCTTACCGAGAACACACAGGCCGACGCCTTGGCCACCTTGGGATCATGCTCAGACCCAGGTCTAAGCAGGGTAGTCCCCGTAGAATTCATAGAGCATCCTAGAATCAGACCCCCTATCGTCATAAACTTAACCGATTCGCCTGACGGCGACAACGACGCAACAGGCATCCAGATGACACAACATTCTTGACAATCCGACTACGGATTCGACAAACCTTGGATAGAGACGATCCTTTCATACATCGCCGACGGAAAACTCCCTGCGGAGAAATGGGTAGCCCGAAAAATTAAAACCCAGGCCGCACGACACGTCTTGGTCGACGGAGAACTCTACAAGTGGAGATTTTTCGGGCCACTCATGATCTACGTAGAAGGAGAAAAAGCAAGAAGGATAATGGAAGAGGTCCCTCGCCATCAAAATCAAATGCCACGTACATTATTGGCCGACGATGATATAGGACTGCGAGATCTATGCGCGGAAATGTGAAAAATGCCAAAGGCACGCCCCTACTATCCACCAACCAGCAGAGGTCCCCTTGTCGATCTCAGCACCATATCCGTTCATGCGATGGTCGATAGACATAGTTGGACCCATGCATAAATAAATAAATAAAAGCGATTCTTGCTGGTTTTGACGGATTTTTTCTCAAAATGGGTCGAAGCAGAATCCTACGCAAGCATTAAAAACTCTCAGGTCGAAAGCTTCATATTGAGGAACATTGTCTGCAGACACGAAGTCCCTTACAAAATTGTAACGGACAACGGGTCTCAATTCATTTCAACCAGATTCGAAGCCTTCTGCGGAAAGTGGAAGATACGATTGACCAAATCAACACCTAGATACCCACAATGCAACGGTCAAGCCGAAACAACACACAAGACTATCCTTGATGGGCTTAAAAAATGGCTGGATGCTAAAAAGGGTAGATGGGCCGAAGAACTCGAAGGTGTCTTATGGTCACATCCCACTACTCCTAGACGGGCAACGGGAGAGACTCCATTCGCCCTTGTATATGGAGCAGAATGTATGATTCCAGCGGAAGTCGAATTTCCAGGAGTTCGTAGAAGATTACTCCCGGAACGGGAAGGTTCGAACAATCTAATGTTGCTCGATGAGCTTGATCTAATCAACGAACGACGGGATCAAGCCCTTTTACGAATTCAGAACTATCAACATGCGTTTGGGCAGCATGGGTTTCCTCGACGGTCTGCAGTGCAGCCTCAGTACGCTTCAGCGTTTCCTGCGACGACTCCAGCTCCTTCGATAGACGAATGACTTCCGACCCACACTCGCCAAGCATTCCGTCAATCAGCGACACAAACTGTCCGCAAAAGAAGGGGTAAGTATCATCAGAAAAAAGGGGGGGATGATGACATAGATTTCCTGCGGAAAAGAATCCTTAGCCGAAAATTTTGATTTTCAGAAAACTTGAATCATTCGCCCTCAAAATCGTCTCCGATCTTACGAGCTGGGGGGCTAACTGTTGGGGTCAAAAACGGTTATCTCGAAATCAACGGCTAAAGATCTTTCCAAACTTAAAGATTTCCCGCATGAACGGTCAACGGAGGAAGGATCGGGCGACGGAGAACCCACGGGCGGCAGAGAATCCCTGGCGCCGGCGGCAGGCGAGACGGAGCCGGCCTGGCGCCGGCGGTAGACGCGACGCAGCCGGCCTGGCGCCAGCGGCAAACCCCTGGCGCCGGCGGCAAGCGCGACGCAGCCAGCCTGGCGCCGGCGGCAGGTCCCCTGGTACCGGTCGACGGTCCTCGTCCTGGTCTCGGTCCTCGTCCTGGTCTTGGTCCCATCGTGCTCGGTCTGATCCCGTCTTGGCTTGTGTTGGGGTCAAAAACGGTTATCTCGAAATCAACGGCTAAAGATATTTCCAAACTCAAAGATTTCCCGCACGAACGGTCAACGGAGGAAGGATCGGGCGACGGAGAACCCACGGGCGGCAGAGAATCCCTGGCGCCGGCGGCAGGTGAGATGGAGCCGGCCTGGCGCCCGCGGCAAGCCCCGTGGCGCCGGCGGCAGATGCGACGCAGCCGGCCTGGCGCTGGCGGCAAGCCCCCTGGCAAAGATTGATGGGACATATTCTGACCTCAACAACAAGTACATGCAACTTGCCTCTCATCTCAAAGCTTTGGAGAGCCAGGTTGCTCTATTTCTTCATCTTCCAAGAGCCCAATGGGATCTCTACTAGGAAAACCAGAGAAGAATCCCAAGGAGTCTTGCAATTTTTTCCTCTCTATTACTTCCTCGGAGATTGAGCTACGTGATCATGAGAAAGAGGTGGATGAGATTTAAAGGCTAGTTCTTGGGACTGAGATTGGAAATGTTCAGAGATTGGTTGTGGCAACAGCTGAGGCTAAGGTTGTGAAGCAAGCTGCCAAGAAAGTTGAAGTAAAGATTCTGAAAAGGGATGAGCCTAGGGCAGAGACACCAGCTAAGAAGAGTGCTGACCACAAGCTGAAAGAGGTGAAGAAAGAAGACACTGAGGTTGAGCTATCACCCTATGATAAGCTGCCTTTTCCCCAAATAGTTCTCACCAAAGCTCAGAAGAAGGTGATCTCAAAGTTCAGAAAAGATCGTGGTGATGTTGGAGTCAAGCTTCCAGAGATCTCGGGTATGCGTGAAGTTCATGTCTAGATGATGCTCATCAAGGACATTCTAGACCACCAAAATGAAGTGGCTGAGCTTGTAGACATCTCCATTCTGAAGATTGGTCCACCAATCCCTCCAAAGTCCCTCCCTAAGCTTGAGTCTCAAGGGAAGTTCACCTTGTCATGCCCATGGGCGAGGTGAACCGTGACGGAAGTCACCTCACCCGTGGGCGAGGACAACCCGATCCCGGTCCTATCAACTATACACCCTTGTCTAAGTTCCCATAACACGATCCTCGGGTCTATGGACACAACTCCCTCGCTTAGGATTATCAAAGAAAGACTTCGGGAAAACTTATAAAAGACTTGATCGTCGAGACGGATTCCTGCCTGCCGTATAAAACTGCTATGGTTATCTTAAACACCAGTTGCCTTAACTATACAAGGGATTGGAATCCTTTCGGAAAAACCGACGTCACATCAACGGCCGTTTCTTAGGAAAAATCGTAAAAAAGTCTAAGTCCCAAGACGGCCCAAACAAGGGCCTGGATCGTGGCTAAACGGACCACTTACGATTTAGAATAAGATTGAGCCCAAGGCTGAGATGACGGTCTAATTACCGAGTTTGATAAATCTCAACGAGTAGGGGTTCGACTGAAAACGTTTTCGAGAAACTCTTGGAAAAACAAAACTTACTCTCCTTGAAACCTTGGGGAAACCCTAGATTACTCGCGGAACAGAAGCACGGAAAATCGGTTCACCAATTCCCGCTGCCATACTTCTTACAAACAACTCTTGAGGAACAAAAGGGAAAACGAAAGGAGGTCGGAGCTTGATCTTACTAGGATGACTTGCCATAGGGTGAGATCAGTCTTCCCAGTTCGCCTTAGTAAGAGCCCACTTTGTTCTCCTTTGTGTCTAGGTCAAAATGGCTTTCGTTTCATCTCAATCGGAGTTTCCATTGAGTTTTTACGAAGAGAACAAAGTCACTATCCCGACCACCTCGCCGTGGGCAAGGACAAACATTACCGAGGTCACCTCACCCTCCGACATGGCTACCTCGCCCCAGGGCGAACTCACCTTTGTTATCCTTTGAGTCTAGATCAAAGTGGCTTTCGTTTCGTCTCAATCGGAGTTTCCGTTGAGATTTTACGAAGAGAACAAAATCAGTCCCGGCCACCTCGCCCGTGGACGAGAACAACCATCACCAAGGTCACCTCGCCCATGGCCACCTCGCCTGTGGAAACCTCACTTTTCTCTCCTTTGAGTCTAGGTCAAGATGGTTTTCGTTTCGTCTCAATCGGAGCATCCGTTGATATTTTACGAAGAAAACAATGTCGCTGTCTCGACCACCTCGCCCATGGGGAGGATCTCTCTGTCCCGTCATAGGACGAGCCCGGTCCTGTCCCAGTACCATGCATCTTTGCCTAAGTTTTCGCAACTCGATCTTTGAGCCCGTGAGCCCAATACTCCTGTTTCGTCTCGATTAAGATCGTCGTGAAAAGCTCCAGAAAAATCATGAAAGGTTCGATCAACGAATGGATTCTGATTCATCGTATAAAACGACCACAGTTAGCTTGAACACCAGTTTTTCCAACTATACGAGGGATTAGGATCCTTTTGAGAAGCCAACATCACGTCGAAGGTAATTTCTTAGGAAAAATTGTAAAAACGTCTGAAGTCCAAAACGGCCCGGAAGGGTCTGGAACGCGACCAAACAGCCCTCTTACGGTTTTAAAATAAGACTGAGCCCAAGATGGATATGACGGTCTATTGTCAGGAAGAAAACAGTTTGCGGAATAACTCTCGTAAAATAAAAGCTCGACAACGTTTTGGGAAACAGCTTCCGTAAAATCAAGCTCGGCAATATTTTACGAAACATCATTCGTAAAGTCATACAAGATCATATGAAACAATAAGGTCCATGACCTAACCAGTTCGCTCATAGCCTGACGAGCTAAGAGCCTCACTCGAGTGGCGTCTTGCCCAATTTCTCCATTTGTCTAAACACCCACCTTAGCCTTTTTCGAGTTATCGCCTACTTCTCCTCCCTTTGTTTCAACGATTTTGTAATGTTCCTTCGGACACATTGTCAATTTAACCAGCAGTACGAAGAAACGAGAACAGGAACTTGGGCGTTCATATCTCTCTTTCGCTCCGATATTCTCGTCAGAATTTCATCAAAAAACCTATTCTCGTTCGATATCAAACTTTTCAAAGTCCTTTGACGATGAACCGTTAAAAGTCACGAAACAAAGAGGAACGGGCAAGAGGCAGCCTTGAACGATCGATGAGACTAAGGTACGTCCAACTTAGAAAATTTGTCAAGGTTTTAATTTTTTTAGGAAAGGAATGAAAACGTCTAGAAAACTGGCGTAAAATTTAGGGAACTTAGAACCTAGGTGGATAGTCTAGCAAGCTAAGTCTTAGGCAATTCTCCAGTCTTGTTCTATTGTTCCTTGAATGTCGAGGCAGAACATGCAAACCGATCTAATCTCTCGAAAAATCGAGAAACGATCGCCACGCATTCTAAGCATACTCATCCCGCTTCCTGAAGAAAGAAAAAAACATACACAAGCCTTCGAAAGGACCCGGACCTGAATTCGGCGTCCCCTTAATATGCAATCGTGAACTAACATGACCTTAATGTTAACACGAAAGGGTCGTGGTTTAATCCTTTACCAAAAACTTCCTTGGCTATACAGCTGAGCACAACCTTCATGCCACACCCAATTAATTGAGTGACCACTGCTCCAATCGCTTAACGGCTAAAACAACAATCCATGATTTATCATAGAACGCCAAGTGACTATTATGCAAGAAGTTTGTCGTATAGCCCAGAATTGGAAATCATACGATAAACTCTTCATACCAAAACTCAGTCCTAACAACCATATGGTTAACGGAAGATTTAAAATTATCGTCAATCGATTAATTTCTATACGCCCCGTAAACACGGCATGAAAAGAAACACTCGTGACAAGGCTCCAAGAGTTATACGAGTCATCCTTAATATATACAAACAAATCCCGGAAGGCCAACACTTCACGAAGCACTGTGAATCTAGACGCTTCTCCCTGGGTCAAACTTACGCGACCCCTTGGTCCTCCGTCCAAACCGAAACAACAATTTCTGGCTGCGAACATTCGCAAAACATCTCCAAGCCCGCGAACATTTCAACCACGAAATGTTGTACAAGGAAAACTCGACCTTCAGCACTGCGCGACGTCGCTAACGCTCGAAGGAAATTCTTTTCCTCAAACTGTTCCAGACGAAATCCTCGTCTCTAGAACTCAAAAAATACAAACACACCTCTAAACGGTAACATGCCTCTAAACTGGCATCATTTCTTTGTTACTGATCACAACAAACGAACTCTAACGTCATAAATAGACAATAGCCGCCTTTAAAAGGGCCGGCTCTCTTACATCCGACGAGGATAACATAGCGCGCTATACAAGAAAACCGAATTTTCGTTTAGCACTTCCTAACGGAAATAGCTCGATTCGTACCCAGACAAATCATATAAGCCGATAACAATTCACGGATTTTAAACGGTACGAGTCAGGTTAAAATCGCAAACAGGCAAAACGAAAGCCGATTTGTCATCGCAAAGCCTCAGTCCGAGAGTAAACCTAGGTCTTGCCCTAAACCCAGCCACGCTCGATCTTGACATCTCACAGACATAGTATGGTATACGAGATCCAAAAATTTGTCTCTTCACTTAAGCCTATTCGTTTCACGAACTTTTTGCGTAAATCGGTAAACCGCGGAAAATCTTGCTTTATGCAAACAATATGTACGGTGATCATCAGGGAACTAGGAATGAGACGACAAATCACACCCTCTTTCTCATACTTCGAAAAAACTGAAGTTCATAAATAATCGAAAAACGTTTCATAGATTGAGACCGCAAAAGTTCAAACAAAGCCCCAAAAAGGGGCAGGGATTCGAAGCCACCAACGGCCAGTCCCGGTAAATACATCCTGGCCTCTTAACGGCCGAAACACATATAAAAAAAAATCCCCGAAGGGATTGATAAATCTAGACGCTCCCAGGAGCATCACCTTCATCCTCAAACTCACCCGCGATAGGGACAGCCTCGCCGTCGCCTCCCTCGGTTGCACCGCCACTACCCGCCTCGTCCGCGCCAGCCTCGCAATCCTCTCCCGTGCGCTCCTGATCTTCTGAGTCCTCGGAGGTCGGCGCAAGGGTGCATTCGGCCTGCAGGCC
Source organism: Brassica juncea (assembly GCA_018703725.1). Lineage (NCBI taxonomy): Eukaryota > Viridiplantae > Streptophyta > Magnoliopsida > Brassicales > Brassicaceae > Brassica > Brassica juncea. Next base: position 16,039,002 of record CM031941.1, on the reverse strand, counting down.
GGCAAGGATCGAATCGAAGTCTCCCTCGGAGGTCGCCCACTCTCCTTTACAGGACGATAGTATGGCTTCCTCCGAGTCCAAAGACGGGGCCTCGTTACCCCGAAGCAACTCGAGCTCGCTCAGACTCCCCTCGATCCCCGCTAAAGCCAAGTCCCTCTTGCGGACAGCTATCAAGGACTCAAACAGGATGGCCATCCTCGTCAGACGACCAAAGAAGTCATCACGAGCATCGGCAACCCCCGAGGATCTATGGGCGTCCATCTCCTCATGAGTCTGGATCTTTTGCTGAAGGCGGCGGACTTCCGAGGATTTCTCTTCTTCTCCTTCTTCACCTTGAGTAGTGAACTCGCGGTCTTCCCAAGGTCACGCTCAAGGTCGCTGATACGAACCTCAAGCTGGGACGTCTGGACAGCATGGGTTTCCTCGACGGTCTGCAGTGCAGCCTCAGTACGCTTCAGCGTTTCCTGCGACGACTCCAGCTCCTTCGATAGACGAATGACTTCCGACCCACACTCGCCAAGCATTCCGTCAATCAGCGACACAAACTGTCCGCAAAAGAAGGGGTAAGTATCATCAGAAAAAAGGGGGGGATGATGACATAGATTTCCTGCGGAAAAGAATCCTTAGCCGAAAATTTTGATTTTCAGAAAACTTGAATCATTCGCCCTCAAAATCGTCTCCGATCTTACGAGCTGGGGGGCTAACTGTTGGGGTCAAAAACGGTTATCTCGAAATCAACGGCTAAAGATCTTTCCAAACTTAAAGATTTCCCGCATGAACGGTCAACGGAGGAAGGATCGGGCGACGGAGAACCCACGGGCGGCAGAGAATCCCTGGCGCCGGCGGCAGGCGAGACGGAGCCGGCCTGGCGCCGGCGGTAGACGCGACGCAGCCGGCCTGGCGCCAGCGGCAAACCCCTGGCGCCGGCGGCAAGCGCGACGCAGCCAGCCTGGCGCCGGCGGCAGGTCCCCTGGTACCGGTCGACGGTCCTCGTCCTGGTCTCGGTCCTCGTCCTGGTCTTGGTCCCATCGTGCTCGGTCTGATCCCGTCTTGGCTTGTGTTGGGGTCAAAAACGGTTATCTCGAAATCAACGGCTAAAGATATTTCCAAACTCAAACATTTCCCGCACGAACGGTCAACGGAGGAAGGATCGGGCGACGGAGAACCCACGGGCGGCAGAGAATCCCTGGCGCCGGCGGCAGGTGAGATGGAGCCGGCCTGGCGCCCGCGGCAAGCCCCGTGGCGCCGGCGGCAGATGCGACGCAGCCGGCCTGGCGCTGGCGGCAAGCCCCCTGGCAAAGATTGATGGGACATATTCTGACCTCAACAACAAGTACATGCAACTTGCCTCTCATCTCAAAGCTTTGGAGAGCCAGGTTGCTCTATTTCTTCATCTTCCAAGAGCCCAATGGGATCTCTACTAGGAAAACCAGAGAAGAATCCCAAGGAGTCTTGCAATTTTTTCCTCTCTATTACTTCCTCGGAGATTGAGCTACGTGATCATGAGAAAGAGGTGGATGAGATTTAAAGGCTAGTTCTTGGGACTGAGATTGGAAATGTTCAGAGATTGGTTGTGGCCACAGCTGAGGCTAAGGTTGTGAAGCAAGCTGCCAAGAAAGTTGAAGTAAAGATTCTGAAAAGGGATGAGCCTAGGGCAGAGACACCAGGTAAGAAGAGTGCTGACCACAAGCTGAAAGAGGTGAAGAAAGAAGACACTGAGGTTGAGCTATCACCCTATGATAAGCTGCCTTTTCCCCAAATAGTTCTCACCAAAGCTCAGAAGAAGGTGATCTCAAAGTTCAGAAAAGATCTTGGTGATGTTGGAGTCAAGCTTCCAGAGATCTCGGGTATGCGTGAAGCTCATGTCTAGATGATGCTCATCAAGGACATTCTAGACCACCAAAATGAAGTGGCTGAGCTTGTAGACATCTCCATTCTGAAGATTGGTCCACCAATCCCTCCAAAGTCCCTCCCTAAGCTTGAGTCTCAAGGGAAGTTCACCTTGTCATGCTCCCTTGGTAAGATAACTATGGATGATGCTCTTGTTGATAGTGGTGCAAGTGTCAATGTGATTTCCATGGATATGGTGAAAAGTCTTGGGATTGAAAGCATGGAGCCAGATACTTCTTCTCTCACCTTTGGGACTCTTCTTCTACAACCCCAATTGGTATCATCAAGGACTTCCCTTTGAAGATTGGCTCCTGCACCATACCTATTGACCTCACTGTTTTGAAGATGGCATCTGCAAAGAGAGTTCCTTTGATCCTTGGCACTCCTTTCCTGACTACAGTTGGAGATTGCATTGATTTTCCCAACAAGAAGGTCACCCTCATGCATGTGAACAAAGCTGTCTCCTATCCTCTCCAATCTCCATTGGATGTTGGATATTGTGGGACAATCACTTGTGGAGAACAAGCTGTTGAGAGACCCCAGGATGAAGTGGTTGTTTGCAAGAAAGAAGGCCTTGCTGGAGAGTCTTCTAAAGAGTTGTGTGTTGAGCACTTGGAAAGTGCTAAAAGAGAGGGGATGAGTGGAGCCTTAAAGGCCACTCATGGCAAGAAGAAGATGGTGAAAGAACCTCATCCTACATCTCTTGATCTGATCCCACACACTCTCACTCTCCATCCAAAGAAGCTCAAGGACGGTGTCATTGAGTACAAGATCAAGCATAAGGGCAAATCCACACCATTCTCAAGTGCTAGAGCCATCATCACTCCTCAGCTCCAAGATGACCCAATCAAGCTTCAAGAGCTTCTCTCTCAGGTCCTCACCATCACTCTTGAAGGTGGGAAGGATCCTCCTTCTCACTAGTCCAAGAGAAAAGGTAGTCAAGCTAGTGACTCAAAACAAGCTCACTTGGGAGGAAGTCCCATGGTTATCCTTGTACATAGCTTTGCAATTTCAATTTTTCTTTAAGTTTTTAATAAAAGAGGTTGAGGTTTCCAGGTTGAGCCTAGCACTAGAGGAGAGAAGAAGGGTGGTGAAGCACCTGAGCCTTATGATTGCCAAGTAGCAGCCTCCTCTAGTTGCTATGAACCAAGCCAACTCCTAATCCTGACACAAAACACCACGCCCAAATCTCCTTCTTAGGTATCACTCTAACCCTTCTTGTATATACATTTGCTTTTGTCTTGTTGGGGAGGTACCAGGTATTTGATCATGTTTGCTTTGTGAATGTGAGTCTCATGCATTGCATTGTACATTCATATATGCTTAGAAAAACCAAATTTTTTTTTATATTTTTGAATCATGTAGTTGCATCACTTTCATCTTTAAGATTGAGTCTAGAGCATATATGTTGCATTCACTTGCACACGGAGCATTGCCTTGTAAAGAACACTTTTTTGCACCGAATTTGGCACCCTAGTTTAAGCATATCAAGTAGCTTAAGCATCTTTTGAAAGGCTTGCATGATTTGAGCCTTGAAAACTCTTCTTGAAACTTGCTTTCTTGCTTGATATTGGCATTGTTCTTAAAACCAACTCCAACCTGACCTTAAACTTGAATGAACTTAATTTCTCTTGCATATGGGCATTTGCATACTTGATCATGGATCTCATACACATTTGGGTTATCTTTCCCCATTGTACCACTCTTTGTTAACCCAAATGGCACTTCCATACCCTTGAACCCTATCCATTCTTTGAAGCCTACATTGATTTGCATGAGTGAGACCTCTTTTGATAGTTAGTCATGTGCAAAATCTTGAGAGTATTGGGAGCGACATGGATTTATTCCCATCTCTTGCTAGCATAGGGCCATCATTTGAGCTAGCTTCTAGGATGGTGAGTGGGTCTTTGTTCCTTAAAGGTTTATATCTTGGGTTTGGGAAGTGATAATGTTGAGATTGATGAACAAAAGAGTGTCATGAGAAAGAAAGAAAAAAAACCTTGGGACCTAGAAAAGAAAGATAAGAAAGCTCTTGTGTATTGTTTTAGACCTCCCCCTTTATAAAAAAAAAAAGAAAAAAGGAAAATAAAAAGAAAAAAAAAGATTCAATAAGATAGTGGGGAAGGGAAAATAAAAAGAGTTAGAGCTAGAAAAGTGAATAAGAGGTCCTTAGTGGTTGTATCATAAGAAAGAAAGTTGTTCATTGGGTGAGTGATGTGAGTGTTTTTCATTTTGGGTTATGGGATTGATAAAAAAAGTGTAGAACTTGTAATCACTTAGGAATTGGGTAGAATGATGAGGATGGATCCATGTATGCATGAATTGCTCCTAGTCTTAGATAAATTTTGCATAATGATCAAGCTCCTTGATTTTTGAGTGATTGCCACCTTGAAATGATGCATTGAAACCCTCCTTTTCATCTATAATAGACCATTTGATCACCCAGCCAAATGATTGAGATCTTGTGCCCATTTGTGAGAATTCACCTTGTGTGTGTGTGTGTGAATCAATGTGAGGGTTGGTTAAGAGAACATGTTGATTGATAGGCATTGCATCTTGTGCAGAGGCATAACAGTATTGATAGACCCTGAGAAGTTAGAGTATAATAAGAAAGTTTTGCTCATGCTATTTGCTATGTTTCTTTAGGATGTCAAGTGATGAAAGGACTATTCAAGGGTCCTAATCAAATGATGTAGGATATAAGATTGTCGAACCAGCTCTAAGTGATCACAAAGCAAAGGGAATGCAAGCCTATGCTTAATCTAAATGCAATCATTAAAGGAGATGATTATTAAACTAAGACAATATCTAAAGTGCAATAAAAGATAAAACTTTGTTTTTTTATGAGGAGATGAGACCCATGTGTATAGAGACTTGATCTTAAATGATTAAGGTTCAATCCAAGATGCAAACTTTTCAATCAATCTAATTCCTTATGCCTAGACACTATGCTTGAACAAACTCTATCCCTAAATGAATGCTCTTTTGCAATGATCACCCAAATACATCAAATCCCTTTGACTGTAATGATCAAAGCAAACATTAAGAATGAGTCTAATAGCAATCATAGCTTCTTTAACAACTAATCCCTTAGGTAAAGCAAGCTAAAAGCATAGATGAGTTGGTTCAGACATTTCATAGAACACCTTCCGGGCATGAAAAGCCTATAGTTCTATGTTTGAGAGGCAAACTCAAATATAGCAATAAGAACACCAAATCATGCAAGGAAAGGATAGATCTATGTTGGGGTCGAAAACGGTTATCTCGAAATCAACGGCTAAAGATGTTTCCAAACTCAAAGATTTCCCGCACGAACGGTCAACGGAGGGAGGATCGGGGGACGGAGAACCCACGAGCGGCAGAGAATCCCTGGCGCCGGCGGCAGGCGAGACGGAGCCGGCCTGGCGCCGGCGGTAAGCCCACTGGCACCGGCGGCAGACGCGACGCAGCCGGCCTGGCGCCGGCGGCAAGCCCCCTGGCGCCGGCGGCAAGCGCAACGCAGCCGGCCTGGCGCCGGCGGCAGGTCCCCTGGCGCCGGTCGACGGTCCTCTTCCTGGTCTCGGTCCTCGTCCTGGTCTCGGTCCCATCGTGCTCGGTCTGATCCCGTCTTGGCTTGCTTGGATCAATCCTCGTGGGTTTGATACGGTCACAGCTACGGAATTAACATCTCTCGATTCGACTCGATTGGAATCATCCTCGATGTTTTACGACAAAAATTAGAAAGGTTGGATTTCTCGTAGAGGATATTGTGTAAAACAAGATCGATTAACTCGAACATCGATCCTTTAGACTATACAGTTTATTTTACGAGAAAGATTGTCTTTCCGAGGAATCGTATAAAACGTTCAACGACTTAAGACAAGTCCACGGACTTACTTACGATTTTAAGAATTCAGGCCCAATCGGACTATGACGGTTTATCCAATTTCCCGAACATCGGATAAACATCAAGTCATCGAAAAATAGGGGAAAACTCGGGGATAATTACGAAGATCGACGAAAATAGAATATTTCCTGAAGAGATAAACTTGGGCCCAAAGGCGAAGTCCATCATCCTAAGGCAAACCGTCTTAGAAGTGAGTATATAAGGAGAGCAAGAGCAGACGAGAATGGGATCCGAAAATCCTAGAATCTAGACTTAGAGAACTCCTGCTAGCTTAGAGAACTTAGAACTTAGGTGGTTAGGCCAGCGAGGCAGGACTTAGAACGTCTGGCCGCCTCTTGTTCTAGTTTTATCTTCTCCGCAGACCCCTGTTCCTCTCGGAAGGATCTAACAATTCTTTTACTCAGAGCTCCGCACATAGAAACTTTAGGCATTATCTTCGACATACCCGTTTCTATGACCAACGCTCATACAAGACGAACAAGGCATAGACTGTTCGATCTCTTGTTCAATTCTTTCTAACTGAACTACGTTCGACTTGATCCTCGAAAGGGGTACGTAGGCAGCCTTTCTTAAGGTCCAGTCGCAAATCTTAACAAAACCTTTTCCGCATTTATTCGGTCACTTGTCGTTGGCTGTCGCAGAGAATCCGGACCTTCAGTGAAAGTCGGGTTAACTTGGCTTACCTCAGTTTTTATTCATTAAAATCGACGGTGTGAATTTCGGTTCCTGTTGTGGTCAAAATCGGTCAAGACAGAATCAATGACTGAAAGTCTCTGAAAAGTATTTCTTGAAACAAAAAGTCTCGGATAATTTAAAAGAAGTTATACGAGATTTTCTCAAATTAGAATATCCGCTCTCTGGTGAGGTCGAAAATGGTTATCTCAAAATCTACGGCTAAAGATCCTTCCAAACTCAAAGATTTCCCGACGAACGGCCAACGGGGGAAAGATCGGGCAACGGAAAACCCACGGGCGGCAGAGAACCCCTGGCGCCGTCGGCAAGCGCCACGCAAGCCGGTCTGGCGCCGGCGGCAAGCGTCGCGCAAGCCGGCCTGGCGCCGGCGGCAAGCCAGCCTGGAGCCGGCGGCAGGCATCCCGCAAGCCGGCCTGGCGCCAGCGGCAAGCCAGCCTGGCGCCGGCGGGCGTCCCGCAAGCCGGCCTGGCGCCGGCGGCTAGCCAGCCTGGCGCCGGCGGCTAGCCAGCCTGGCACCGGCGGCAGGCGTCCCGCAAGCCGGCCTGGCACCGGCGGCAAGCCCCCTGGCGCCGGTCGACGGCCCTCATCCTGGTCTCGGTCCCATCATGCTCGGTCTGATCCCATCTTGGCTTGTTTGGATCAATCCTTGTGAGTTTGGTACGATCACGGCTACGGAATAAACATCTTTCGATTCAATTCGGTTAGAATCATCCTCGATGTTTTACGACAAAAACTAGAAGGATTGGATTTCTCGTAGAAGATATCGTATAAAACAAGATCGATTAACTCGAACATCGATCCTTTAAGCTATACGGTTTATTTAACGAGAAACATAGTCTTTCCGAGAAATCGTATAAAACGTTCAACAACTTAAGACAAGTCCACAGACTTACTTACGATTTTAAGAATTCAGGCCCAATCAGACTATGACGGTTTATCCAATTTCCCGAACATCGGATAAACATCAAGTCACCGAAAAATAGGGGAAAACTCGAGGATAATTACAAAGATCGACGAAAATGGAATATTTCCTGAACAGATAAACTTGGGCCCAAAGGCGAAGTGCATTATCCTAAGGCAAACCGACCTAGAAGTGAGTATATAAGGAGAGCAAGAGCAGAGGAGAAGGGGATCCGAAAATCCTAGATTGGAGACCTAGAGAGCTCCTGTTATCTGATATAATTTAGAATTTAAGCGGTTAGACTAGTAAGGCAGGCCCTAGAACGTCTGGCCGCCTCCTGCTCGCAAATCTCCGCTCCTCTCGGACGGATCGGACAATTCTTTTACTTCAGAGCTCCTCACATAGAAACCCTAGGCGTTATCTTCGACATGCCTGTTTCTATGACAAACGCTCATACTAGACGAACCCGCCCAGACGGTTCGATCTCTTGTTCAATTCTTTCTAAACTGAACTACGTCCGACTTGATCCTCGAAAGGGGTACGTAGGCAGCCTTTCTTAAGGTCCAGTCCCAAATCTTAACAAAACCTTTTCCGCATTTATTCGGTCACTTGTCGTTGGCTGTCGCAGAGAATCCGGACCTTCAGGGAAAGTCGGGTTAACTTGGCTTTCCTCCGCAATCTTATTCATTAAAATCGACAGTGCGAATTTCGGTTCCCACAGTTCCCACAGTTTGGCGCTAGAAGGAGGGGGGACGGATTACTCTTACTCTCACGGCCGCAAAACGCTTGATCAAAGCAGTGTCTGGAAATATGAAAGACAAACTCGCAGCTCGTATCGATGCTGGTAAAACAATTTCACCAGTGATTGCTCCTAAGGCCACCTCGCCCATGGGCGAGGTGAACCGTGACGGAAGTCACCTCACCCGTGGGCGAGGACAACCCGATCCCGGTCCTATCAACTATACACCCTTGTCCAAGTTCCCATAACACGATCCTCGGGTCTATGGACACAACTCCCTCGCTTAGGATTATCAAAGAAAGACTTCGGGAAAACTTATAAAAGACTTGATCGTCGAGACGGATTCCTGCCTGCCGTATAAAACTGCTATGGTTATCTTAAACACCAGTTGCCTTAACTATACAAGGGATTGGAATCCTTTCGGAAAAACCGACGTCACATCAACGGCCGTTTCTTAGGAAAAATCGTAAAAAAGTCTAAGTCCCAAGACGGCCCAAACAAGGGCCTGGATCGTGGCTAAACGGACCACTTACGATTTAGAATAAGATTGAGCCCAAGGCTGAGATGACGGTCTAATTACCGAGTTTGATAAATCTCAACGAGTAGGGGTTCGACTGAAAACGTTTTCGAGAAACTCTTGGAAAAACAAAACTTACTCTCCTTGAAACCTTGGGGAAACCCTAGATTACTCGCGGAACAGAAGCACGGCAAATCGGTTCACCAATTCCCGCTGCCATACTTCTTACAAACAACTCTTGAGGAACAAAGGGGAAAACGAAAGGAGGTCGGAGCTTGATCTTACTAGGACGACTTGCCATAGGGTGAGATCAGTCTTCCCAGTTCGCCTTAGTAAGAGCCCACTTTGTTCTCCTTTGTGTCTAGGTCAAAATGGCTTTCGTTTCATCTCAATCGGAGTTTCCATTGAGTTTTTACGAAGAGAACAAAGTCACTATCCCGACCACCTCGCCGTGGGCAAGGACAAACATTACCGAGGTCACCTCACCCTCCGACATGGCTACCTCGCCCCAGGGCGAACTCACCTTTGTTATCCTTTGAGTCTAGATCAAAGTGGCTTTCGTTTCGTCTCAATCGGAGTTTCCGTTGAGATTTTACGAAGAGAACAAAATCAGTCCCGGCCACCTCGCCCGTGGACGAGAACAACCATCACCAAGGTCACCTCGCCCATGGCCACCTCGCCTGTGGAAACCTCACTTTTCTCTCCTTTGAGTCTAGGTCAAGATGGTTTTCGTTTCGTCTCAATCGGAGCATCCGTTGATATTTTACGAAGAAAACAATGTCGCTGTCTCGACCACCTCGCCCATGGGGAGGATCTCTCTGTCCCGTCATAGGACGAGCCCGGTCCTGTCCCAGTACCATGCATCTTTGCCTAAGTTTTCGCAACTCGATCTTTGAGCCCGTGAGCCCAATACTCCTGTTTCGTCTCGATTAAGATCGTCGTGAAAAGCTCCAGAAAAATCATGAAAGGTTCGATCAACGAATGGATTCTGATTCATCGTATAAAACGACCACAGTTAGCTTGAACACCAGTTTTTCCAACTATACGAGGGATTAGGATCCTTTTGAGAAGCCAACATCACGTCGAAGGTAATTTCTTAGGAAAAATTGTAAAAACGTCTGAAGTCCAAAACGGCCCGGAAGGGTCTGGAACGCGACCAAACAGCCCTCTTACGGTTTTAAAATAAGACTGAGCCCAAGATGGATATGACGGTCTATTGTCAGGAAGAAAACAGTTTGCGGAATAACTCTCGTAAAATAAAAGCTCGACAACGTTTTGGGAAACAGCTTCCGTAAAATCAAGCTCGGCAATATTTTACGAAACATCATTCGTAAAGTCATACAAGATCATATGAAACAATAAGGTCCATGACCTAACCAGTTCGCTCATAGCCTGACGAGCTAAGAGCCTCACTCGAGTGGCGTCTTGCCCAATTTCTTCATTTGTCTAAACACCCACCTTAGCCTTTTTCGAGTTATCGCCTACTTCTCCTCCCTTTGTTTCAACGATTTTGTAATGTTCCTTCGGACACATTGTCAATTTAACCAGCAGTACGAAGAAACGAGAACAGGAACTTGGGCGTTCATATCTCTCTTTCGCTCCGATATTCTCGTCAGAATTTCATCAAAAAACCTATTCTCGTTCGATATCAAACTTTTCAAAGTCCTTTGACGATGAACCGTTAAAAGTCACGAAACAAAGAGGAACGGGCAAGAGGCAGCCTTGAACGATCGATGAGACTAAGGTACGTCCAACTTAGAAAATTTGTCAAGGTTTTAATTTTTTTAGGAAAGGAATGAAAACGTCTAGAAAACTGGCGTAAAATTTAGGGAACTTAGAACCTAGGTGGATAGTCTAGCAAGCTAAGTCTTAGGCAATTCTCCAGTCTTGTTCTATTGTTCCTTGAATGTCGAGGCAGAACATGCAAACCGATCTAATCTCTCGAAAAATCGAGAAACGATCGCCACGCATTCTAAGCATACTCATCCCGCTTCCTGAAGAAAGAAAAAAACATACACAAGCCTTCGAAAGGACCCGGACCTGAATTCGGCGTCCCCTTAATATGCAATCGTGAACTAACATGACCTTAATGTTAACACGAAAGGGTCGTGGTTTAATCCTTTACCAAAAACTTCCTTGGCTATACAGCTGAGCACAACCTTCATGCCACACCCAATTAATTGAGTGACCACTGCTCCAATCGCTTAACGGCTAAAACAACAATCCACGATTTATCATAGAACGCCAAGTGACTATTATGCAAGAAGTTTGTCGTATAGCCCAGAATTGGAAATCATACGATAAACTCTTCATACCAAAACTCAGTCCTAACAACCATATGGTTAACGGAAGATTTAAAATTATCGTCAATCGATTAATTTCTATACGCCCCGTAAACACGGCATGAAAAGAAACACTCGTGACAAGGCTCAAAGAGTTATACGAGTCATCCTTAATATATACAAACAAATCCCGGAAGGCCAACACTTCACGAAGCACTGTGAATCTAGACGCTTCTCCCTGGGTCAAACTTACGCGACCCCTTGGTCCTCCGTCCAAACCGAAACAACAATTTCTGGCTGCGAACATTCGCAAAACATCTCCAAGCCCGCGAACATTTCAACCACGAAATGTTGTACAAGGAAAACTCGACCTTCAGCACTGCGCGACGTCGCTAACGCTCGAAGGAAATTCTTTTCCTCAAACTGTTCCAGACGAAATCCTCGTCTCTAGAACTCAAAAAATACAAACACACCTCTAAACGGTAACATGCCTCTAAACTGGCATCATTTCTTTGTTACTGATCACAACAAACGAACTCTAACGTCATAAATAGACAATAGCCGCCTTTAAAAGGGCCGGCTCTCTTACATCCGACGAGGATAACATAGCGCGCTATACAAGAAAACCGAATTTTCGTTTAGCACTTCCTAACGGAAATAGCTCGATTCGTACCCAGACAAATCATATAAGCCGATAACAATTCACGGATTTTAAACGGTACGAGTCAGGTTAAAATCGCAAACAGGCAAAACGAAAGCCGATTTGTCATCGCAAAGCCTCAGTCCGAGAGTAAACCTAGGTCTTGCCCTAAACCCAGCCACGCTCGATCTTGACATCTCACAGACATAGTATGGTATACGAGATCCAAAAATTTGTCTCTTCACTTAAGCCTATTCGTTTCACGAACTTTTCGCGTAAATCGGTAAACCGCGGAAAATCTTGCTTTATGCAAACAATATGTACGGTGATCATCAGGGAACTAGGAATGAGACGACAAATCACACCCTCTTTCTCATACTTCGAAAAAACTGAAGTTCATAAATAATCGAAAAACGTTTCATAGATTGAGACCGCAAAAGTTCAAACAAAGCCCCAAAAAGGGGCAGGGATTCGAAGCCACCAACGGCCAGTCCCGGTAAATACATCCTGGCCTCTTAACGGCCGAAACACATATAAAAAAAAATCCCCGAAGGGATTGATAAATCTAGACGCTCCCAGGAGCATCACCTTCATCCTCAAACTCACCCGCGATAGGGACAGCCTCGCCGTCGCCTCCCTCGGTTGCACCGCCACTACCCGCCTCGTCCGCGCCAGCCTCGCAATCCTCTCCCGTGCGCTCCTGATCTTCTGAGTCCTCGGAGGTCGGCGCAAGGGTGCATTCGGCCTGCAGGCCGGCAAGGATCGAATCGAAGTCTCCCTCGGAGGTCGCCCACTCTCCTTTACAGGACGATAGTATGGCTTCCTCCGAGTCCAAAGACGGGGCCTCGTTACCCCGAAGCAACTCGAGCTCGCTCAGACTCCCCTCGATCCCCGCTAAAGCCAAGTCCCTCTTGCGGACAGCTATCAAGGACTCAAACAGGATGGCCATCCTCGTCAGACGACCAAAGAAGTCATCACGAGCATCGGCAACCCCCGAGGATCTATGGGCGTCCATCTCCTCATGAGTCTGGATCTTTTGCTGAAGGCGGCGGACTTCCGAGGATTTCTCTTCTTCTCCTTCTTCACCTTGAGTAGTGAACTCGCGGTCTTCCCAAGGTCACGCTCAAGGTCGCTGATACGAACCTCAAGCTGGGACGTCTGGACAGCATGGGTTTCCTCGACGGTCTGCAGTGCAGCCTCAGTACGCTTCAGCGTTTCCTGCGACGACTCCAGCTCCTTCGATAGACGAATGACTTCCGACCCACACTCGCCAAGCATTCCGTCAATCAGCGACACAAACTGTCCGCAAAAGAAGGGGTAAGTATCATCAGAAAAAAGGGGGGGATGATGACATAGATTTCCTGCGGAAAAGAATCCTTAGCCGAAAATTTTGATTTTCAGAAAACTTGAATCATTCGCCCTCAAAATCGTCTCCGATCTTACGAGCTGGGGGGCTAACTGTTGGGGTCAAAAACGGTTATCTCGAAATCAACGGCTAAAGATCTTTCCAAACTTAAAGATTTCCCGCATGAACGGTCAACGGAGGAAGGATCGGGCGACGGAGAACCCACGGGCGGCAGAGAATCCCTGGCGCCGGCGGCAGGCGAGACGGAGCCGGCCTGGCGCCGGCGGTAGACGCGACGCAGCCGGCCTGGCGCCAGCGGCAAACCCCTGGCGCCGGCGGCAAGCGCGACGCAGCCAGCCTGGCGCCGGCGGCAGGTCCCCTGGTACCGGTCGACGGTCCTCGTCCTGGTCTCGGTCCTCGTCCTGGTCTTGGTCCCATCGTGCTCGGTCTGATCCCGTCTTGGCTTGTGTTGGGGTCAAAAACGGTTATCTCGAAATCAACGGCTAAAGATATTTCCAAACTCAAAGATTTCCCGCACGAACGGTCAACGGAGGAAGGATCGGGCGACGGAGAACCCACGGGCGGCAGAGAATCCCTGGCGCCGGCGGCAGGTGAGATGGAGCCGGCCTGGCGCCCGCGGCAAGCCCCGTGGCGCCGGCGGCAGATGCGACGCAGCCGGCCTGGCGCTGGCGGCAAGCCCCCTGGCAAAGATTGATGGGACATATTCTGACCTCAACAACAAGTACATGCAACTTGCCTCTCATCTCAAAGCTTTGGAGAGCCAGGTTTCTCTATTTCTTCATCTTCAAAGAGCCCAATGGGATCTCTACTAGGAAAACCAGAGAAGAATCCCAAGGAGTCTTGCAATTTTTTCCTCTCTATTACTTCCTCGGAGATTGAGCTACGTGATCATGAGAAAGAGGTGGATGAGATTTAAAGGCTAGTTCTTGGGACTGAGATTGGAAATGTTCAGAGATTGGTTGTGGCCACAGCTGAGGCTAAGGTTGTGAAGCAAGCTGCCAAGAAAGTTGAAGTAAAGATTCTGAAAAGGGATGAGCCTAGGGCAGAGACACCAGGTAAGAAGAGTGCTGACCACAAGCTGAAAGAGGTGAAGAAAGAAGACACTGAGGTTGAGCTATCACCCTATGATAAGCTGCCTTTTCCCCAAATAGTTCTCACCAAAGCTCAGAAGAAGGTGATCTCAAAGTTCAGAAAAGATCTTGGTGATGTTGGAGTCAAGCTTCCAGAGATCTCGGGTATGCGTGAAGCTCATGTCTAGATGATGCTCATCAAGGACATTCTAGACCACCAAAATGAAGTGGCTGAGCTTGTAGACATCTCCATTCTGAAGATTGGTCCACCAATCCCTCCAAAGTCCCTCCCTAAGCTTGAGTCTCAAGGGAAGTTCACCTTGTCATGCTCCCTTGGTAAGATAACTATGGATGATGCTCTTGTTGATAGTGGTGCAAGTGTCAATGTGATTTCCATGGATATGGTGAAAAGTTTTGGGATTGAAAGCATGGAGCCAGATACTTATTCTCTCACCTTTGGGACTCTTCTTCTACAACCCCAATTGGTATCATCAAGGACTTCCCTTTGAAGATTGGCTCCTGCACCATACCTATTGACCTCACTGTTTTGAAGATGGCATCTGCAAAGAGAGTTCCTTTGATCCTTGGCACTCCTTTCCTGACTACAGTTGGAGCTTGCATTGATTTTCCCAACAAGAAGGTCACCCTCATGCATGTGAACAAAGCTGTCTCCTATCCTCTCCAATCTCCATTGGATGTTGGATATTGTGGGACAATCACTTGTGGAGAACAAGCTGTTGAGAGACCCCAGGATGAAGTGGTTGTTTGCAAGAAAGAAGGCCTTGCTGGAGAGTCTTCTAAAGAGTTGTGTGTTGAGCACTTGGAAAGTGCTAAAAGAGAGGGGATGAGTGGAGCCTTAAAGGCCACTCATGGCAAGAAGAAGATGGTGAAAGAACCTCATCCTACATCTCTTGATCTGATCCCACACACTCTCACTCTCCATCCAAAGAAGCTCAAGGACGGTGTCATTGAGTACAAGATCAAGCATAAGGGCAAATCCACACCATTCTCAAGTGCTAGAGCCATCATCACTCCTCAGCTCCAAGATGACCCAATCAAGCTTCAAGAGCTTCTCTCTCAGGTCCTCACCATCACTCTTGAAGGTGGGAAGGATCCTCCTTCTCACTAGTCCAAGAGAAAAGGTAGTCAAGCTAGTGACTCAAAACAAGCTCACTTGGGAGGAAGTCCCATGGTTATCCTTGTACATAGCTTTGCAATTTCAATTTTTCTTTAAGTTTTTAATAAAAGAGGTTGAGGTTTCCAGGTTGAGCCTAGCACTAGAGTAGAGAAGAAGGGTGGTGAAGCACCTGAGCCTTATGATTGCCAAGTAGCAGCCTCCTCTAGTTGCTATGAACCAAGCCAACTCCTAATCCTGACACAAAACACCACGCCCAAATCTCCTTCTTAGGTATCACTCTAACCCTTCTTGTATATACATTTGCTTTTGTCTTGTTGGGGAGGTACCAGGTATTTGATCATGTTTGCTTTGTGAATGTGAGTCTCATGCATTGCATTGTACATTCATATATGCTTAGAAAAACCAAATTTTTTTTTATATTTTTGAATCATGTAGTTGCATCACTTTCATCTTTAAGATTGAGTCTAGAGCATATATGTTGCATTCACTTGCACACGGAGCATTGCCTTGTAAAGAACACTTTTTTGCACCGAATTTGGCACCCTAGTTTAAGCATATCAAGTAGCTTAAGCATCTTTTGAAAGGCTTGCATGATTTGAGCCTTGAAAACTCTTCTTGAAACTTGCTTTCTTCCTTGATATTGGCATTGTTCTTAAAACCAACTCCAACCTGACCTTAAACTTGAATGAACTTAATTTCTCTTGCATATGGGCATTTGCATACTTGATCATGGATCTCATACACATTTGGGTTATCTTTCCCCATTGTACCACTCTTTGTTAACCCAAATGGCACTTCCATACCCTTGAACCCTATCCATTCTTTGAAGCCTACATTGATTTGCATGAGTGAGACCTCTTTTGATAGTTAGTCATGTGCAAAATCTTGAGAGTATTGGGAGCGACATGGATTTATTCTCCTCTCTTGCTAGCATAGGGCCATCATTTGAGCTAGCTTCTAGGATGGTGAGTGGGTCTTTGTTCCTTAAAGGTTTATATCTTGGGTTTGGGAAGTGATAATGTTGAGATTGATGAACAAAAGAGTGTCATGAGAAAGAAAAAAAAAAAAAACCTTGGGACCTAGAAAAGAAAGATAAGAAAGCTCTTGTGTATTGTTTTAGACCTCCCCCTTTATAAAAAAAAAAAGAAAAAAGGAAAATAAAAAGAAAAAAAAAGATTCAATAAGATAGTGGGGAAGGGAAAATAAAAAGAGTTAGAGCTAGAAAAGTGAATAAGAGGTCCTTAGTGGTTGTATCATAAGAAAGAAAGTTGTTCATTGGGTGAGTGATGTGAGTGTTTTTCATTTTGGGTTATGGGATTGATAAAAAAAGTGTAGAACTTGTAATCACTTAGGAATTGGGTAGAATGATGAGGATGGATCCATGTATGCATGAATTGCTCCTAGTCTTAGATAAATTTTGCATAATGATCAAGCTCTTTGATTTTTGAGTGATTGCCACCTTGAAATGATGCATTGAAACCCTCCTTTTCATCTATAATAGACCATTTGATCACCCAGCCAAATGATTGAGATCTTGTGCCCATTTGTGAGAATTCACCTTGTGTGTGTGTGTGTGAATCAATGTGAGGGTTGGTTAAGAGAACATGTTGATTGATAGGCATTGCATCTTGTGCAGAGGCATAACAGTATTGATAGACCCTGAGAAGTTAGAGTATAATAAGAAAGTTTTGCTCATGCTATTTGCTATGTTTCTTTAGGATGTCAAGTGATGAAAGGACTATTCAAGGGTCCTAATCAAATGATGTAGGATATAAGATTGTCGAACCAGCTCTAAGTGATCACAAAGCAAAGGGAATGCAAGCCTATGCTTAATCTAAATGCAATCATTAAAGGAGATGATTATTAAACTAAGACAATATCTAAAGTGCAATAAAAGATAAAACTTTGTTTTTTTATGAGGAGATGAGACCCATGTGTATAGAGACTTGATCTTAAATGATTAAGGTTCAATCCAAGATGCAAACTTTTCAATCAATCTAATTCCTTATGCCTAGACACTATGCTTGAACAAACTCTATCCCTAAATGAATGCTCTTTTGCAATGATCACCCAAATACATCAAATCCCTTTGACTGTAATGATCAAAGCAAACATTAAGAATGAGTCTAATAGCAATCATAGCTTCTTTAACAACTAATCCCTTAGGTAAAGCAAGCTAAAAGCATAGATGAGTTGGTTCAGACATTTCATAGAACACCTTCCGGGCATGAAAAGCCTATAGTTCTATGTTTGAGAGGCAAACTCAAATATAGCAATAAGAACACCAAATCATGCAAGGAAAGGATAGATCTATGTTGGGGTCGAAAACGGTTATCTCGAAATCAACGGCTAAAGATGTTTCCAAACTCAAAGATTTCCCGCACGAACGGTCAACGGAGGGAGGATCGGGGGACGGAGAACCCACGAGCGGCAGAGAATCCCTGGCGCCGGCGGCAGGCGAGACGGAGCCGGCCTGGCGCCGGCGGTAAGCCCACTGGCACCGGCGGCAGACGCGACGCAGCCGGCCTGGCGCCGGCGGCAAGCCCTCTGGCGCCGGCGGCAAGCCCCCTGGCGCTGGCGGCAAGCGCAATGCAGCCGGCCTGGCGCCGGCGGCAGGTCCCCTGGCGCCGGTCGACGGTCCTCATCCTGGTCTCGGTCCCATCGTGCTCGGTCTGATCCCGTCTTGGCTTGTGTTGGGGTCGAAAACGGTTATCTCAAAATCAACGGCTAAAGATCTTTCCAAACTCAAAGATTTCCCGCACGAACAGTCAACGGAGGAAGGATCGGGCGACGGAGAACCGACGGGCGGCAGAGAATCCCTGGCGCCGGCGGCAGGCGAGACAGAGCCGGCCTGGCGCTGGCGCAAGCCACCTGGCGCCGGCGGCAGACGCGACGCAGCCGGCCTGGCACCGGCGGGAAGCCCCCTGGCGCAGGCGGCAAGCGCGACGCTGCCGGCCTGGCGCCGGCGGCAAGCGCGACGCAGCCGGCCTGGCGCCGGCGGCAGGTCCCCTGGCGCCGGTCGACGGTCCTCTTCCTGGTCTCGGTCCTCGTCCTGGTCTCGGTCCCATCGTGCTCGGTCTGATCCCGTCTTGGCTTGCTTGGATCAATCCTCGTGGGTTTGATACGGTCACGGCTACGGAATTAACATCTCTCGATTCGACTCGATTGGAATCATCCTCGATGTTTTACGACAAAAATTAGAAAGGTTGGATTTCTCGTAGAGGATATTGTGTAAAACAAGATCGATTAACTCGAACATCGATCCTTTAGACTATACAGTTTATTTTACGAGAAAGATTGTCTTTCCGAGGAATCGTATAAAACGTTCAACGACTTAAGACAAGTCCACGGACTTACTTACGATTTTAAGAATTCAGGCCCAATCGGACTATGACGGTTTATCCAATTTCCCGAACATCGGATAAACATCAAGTCATCGAAAAATAGGGGAAAACTCGGGGATAATTACGAAGATCGACGAAAATAGAATATTTCCTGAAGAGATAAACTTGGGCCCAAAGGCGAAGTCCATCATCCTAAGGCAAACCGTCTTAGAAGTGAGTATATAAGGAGAGCAAGAGCAGACGAGAATGGGATCCGAAAATCCTAGAATCTAGACTTAGAGAACTCCTGCTAGCTTAGAGAACTTAGAACTTAGGTGGTTAGGCCAGCGAGGCAGGACTTAGAACGTCTGGCCGCCTCTTTTTCTAGTTTTATCTTCTCCGCAGACCCCTGTTCCTCTCGGAAGGATCTAACAATTCTTTTACTCAGAGCTCCGCACATAGAAACTTTAGGCATTATCTTTGACATACCCGTTTCTATGACCAACGCTCATACAAGACGAACAAGGCATAGACTGTTCGATCTCTTGTTCAAGTCTTTCTAACTGAACTACGTTCGACTTGATCCTCGAAAGGGGTACGTAGGCAGCCTTTCTTAAGGTCCAGTCGCAAATCTTAACAAAACCTTTTCTGCATTTATTCGGTCACTTGTCGTTGGCTGTCGCAGAGAATCCGGACCTTCAGTGAAAGTCGGGTTAACTTGGCTCACCTCCGTTTTTATTCATTAAAATCGACGGTGTGAATTTCGGTTCCTGTTGGGGTCAAAATCGGTCACGACGGAATCAATGACTGAAAGTCTCTGAAAAGTATTTCTTGAAACAAAAAGTCTCGGATAATTTAAAAGAAGTTATACGAGATTTTCTCAAATTAGAATATCCGCTCTCTGGTGAGGTCGAAAATGGTTATCTCAAAATCTACGGCTAAAGATCCTTCCAAACTCAAAGATTTCCCGACGAACGGCCTACGGGGGAAAGATCGGGCAACGGAAAACCCACGGGCGGCAGAGAACCCCTGGCGCCGTCGGCAAGCGCCACGCATGCCGGTCTGGCGCCGGCGGCAAGCGTCGCGCAAGCCGGCCTGGCGCCGGCGGCAAGCCAGCCTGGAGCCGGCGGCAGGCATCCCGCAAGCCGGCCTGGCGCCAGCGGCAAGCCAGCCTGGCGCCGGCGGGCGTCCCGCAAGCTGGCCTGGTGCCGGCGGCTAGCCAGCCTGGCGCCGGCGGCTAGCCAGCCTGGCACCGGCGGCAGGCGTCCCGCAAGCCGGCCTGGCACCGGCGGCAAGCCCCCTGGCGCCGGTCGACGGCCCTCATCCTGGTCTCGGTCCCATTATGCTCGGTCTGATCCCATCTTGGCTTGTTTGGATCAATCCTTGTGAGTTTGGTACGATCACGGCTACGGAATAAACATCTTTCGATTCAATTCGGTTAGAATCATCCTCGATGTTTTACGACAAAAACTAGAAGGATTGGATTTCTCGTAGAAGATATCGTATAAAACAAGATCGATTAACTCGAACATCGATCCTTTAAGCTATACGGTTTATTTAACGAGAAACATAGTCTTTCCGAGAAATCGTATAAAACGTTCAACAACTTAAGACAAGTCCACAGACTTACTTACGATTTTAAGAATTCAGGCCCAATCAGACTATGACGGTTTATCCAATTTCCCGAACATCGGATAAACATCAAGTCACCGAAAAATAGGGGAAAACTCGAGGATAATTACAAAGATCGACGAAAATGGAATATTTCCTGAACAGATAAACTTGGGCCCAAAGGCGAAGTGCATTATCCTAAGGCAAACCGACCTAGAAGTGAGTATATAAGGAGAGCAAGAGCAGAGGAGAAGGGGATCCGAAAATCCTAGATTGGAGACCTAGAGAGCTCCTGTTATCTGATAGAACTTAGAATTTAAGCGGTTAGACTAGTAAGGCAGGCCCTACAACGTCTGGCCGCCTCCTGCTCGCAAATCTCCGCTCCTCTCGGAAGGATCGGACAATTCTTTTACTTCAGAGCTCCTCACATATAAACCCTAGGCGTTATCTTCGACATGCCTGTTTCTATGACAAACGCTCATACTAGACGAACCCGCCCAGACGGTTCGATCTCTTGTTCAATTCTTTCTAAACTGAACTACGTCCGACTTGATCCTCGAAAGGGGTACGTAGGCAGCCTTTCTTAAGGTCCAGTCCCAAATCTTAACAAAACCTTTTCCGCATTTATTCGGTCACTTGTCGTTGGCTGTCGCAGAGAATCCGGACCTTCAGGGAACGTCGGGTTAACTTGGCTTTCCTCCGCAATCTTATTCATTAAAATCGACAGTGCGAATTTCGGTTCCCACAGTTCCCACAGTTTGGCGCTAGAAGGAGGGGGGACGGATTACTCTTACTCTCACGGCCGCAAAACGCTTGATCAAAGCAGTGTCTGGAAATATGAAAGACAAACTCGCAGCTCGTATCGATGCTGGTAAAACAATTTCACCAGTGATTGCTCCTAAGGCCACCTCGCCCATGGGCGAGGTGAACCGTGACGGAAGTCACCTCACCCGTGTGCGAGGACAACCCGATCCCGGTCCTATCAACTATACACCCTTGTCCAAGTTCCCATAACACGATCCTCGGGTCTATGGACACAACTCCCTCGCTTAGGATTATCAAAGAAAGACTTCGGGAAAACTTATAAAAGACTTGATCGTCGAGACGGATTCCTGCCTGCCGTATAAAACTGCTATGGTTATCTTAAACACCAGTTACCTTAACTATACAAGGGATAGGAATCCTTTCGGAAAAACCGACGTCACATCAACGGCCGTTTCTTAGGAAAAATCGTAAAAAAGTCTAAGTCCCAAGACGGCCCAAACAAGGGCCTGGATCGTGGCTAAACGGACCACTTACGATTTAGAATAAGATTGAGCCCAAGGCTGAGATGACGGTCTAATTACCGAGTTTGATAAATCTCAACGAGTAGGGGTTCGACTGAAAACGTTTTCGAGAAACTCTTGGAAAAACAAAACTTACTCTCCTTGAAACCTTGGGGAAACCCTAGATTACTCGCGGAACAGAAGCACGGCAAATCGGTTCACCAATTCCCGCTGCCATACTTCTTACAAACAACTCTAGAGGAACAAAGGGGAAAACAAAAGGAGGTCGGAGCTTGATCTTACTAGGACGACTTGCCATAGGGTGAGATCAGTCTTCCCAGTTCGCCTTAGTAAGAGCCCACTTTGTTCTCCTTTGTGTCTAGGTCAAAATGGCTTTCGTTTCATCTCAATCGGAGTTTCCATTGAGTTTTTACGAAGAGAACAAAGTCACTATCCCGACCACCTCGCCGTGGGCAAGGACAAACATTACCGAGGTCACCTCACCCTCCGACATGGCTACCTCGCCCAAGGGCGAACTCACCTTTGTTATCCTTTGAGTCTAGATCAAAGTGGCTTTCGTTTCGTCTCAATCGGAGTTTCCGTTGAGATTTTACGAAGAGAACAAAATCAGTCCCGGCCACCTCGCCCGTGGACGAGAACAACCATCACCAAGGTCACCTCGCCCATGGCCACCTCGCCTGTGGAAACCTCACTTTTCTCTCCTTTGAGTCTAGGTCAAGATGGTTTTCGTTTCGTCTCAATCGGAGCATCCGTTGATATTTTACGAAGAAAACAATGTCGCTGTCTCGACCACCTCGCCCATGGGGAGGATCTCTCTGTCCCGTCATAGGACGAGCCCGGTCCTGTCCCAGTACCATGCATCTTTGCCTAAGTTTTCGCAACTCGATCTTTGAGTCCGTGAGCCCAATACTCCTGTTTCGTCTCGATTAAGATCGTCGTGAAAAGCTCCAGAAAAATCATGAAAGGTTCGATCAACGAATGGATTCTGATTCATCGTATAAAACGACCACAGTTAGCTTGAACACCAGTTTTTCCAACTATACGAGGGATTAGGATCCTTTTGAGAAGCCAACATCACGTCGAAGGTAATTTCTTAGGAAAAATTGTAAAAACGTCTGAAGTCCAAAACGGCCCGGAAGGGTCTGGAACGCGACCAAACAGCCCTCTTACGGTTTTAAAATAAGACTGAGCCCAAGATGGATATGACGGTCTATTGTCAGGAAGAAAACAGTTTGCGGAATAACTCTCGTAAAATAAAAGCTCGACAACGTTTTGGGAAACAGCTTCCGTAAAATCAAGCTCGGCAATATTTTACGAAACATCATTCGTAAAGTCATACAAGATCATATGAAACAATAAGGTCCATGACCTAACCAGTTCGCTCATAGCCTGACGAGCTAAGAGCCTCACTCGAGTGGCGTCTTGCCCAATTTCTCCATTTGTCTAAACACCCACCTTAGCCTTTTTCGAGTTATCGCCTACTTCTCCTCCCTTTGTTTCAACGATTTTGTAATGTTCCTTCGGACACATTGTCAATTTAACCAGCAGTACGAAGAAACGAGAACAGGAACTTGGGCGTTCATATCTCTCTTTCGCTCCGATATTCTCGTCAGAATTTCATCAAAAAACCTATTCTCGTTCGATATCAAACTTTTCAAAGTCCTTTGACGATGAACCGTTAAAAGTCACGAAACAAAGAGGAACGGGCAAGAGGCAGCCTTGAACGATCGATGAGACTAAGGTACGTCCAACTTAGAAAATTTGTCAAGGTTTTAATTTTTTTAGGAAAGGAATGAAAACGTCTAGAAAACTGGCGTAAAATTTAGGGAACTTAGAACCTAGGTGGATAGTCTAGCAAGCTAAGTCTTAGGCAATTCTCCAGTCTTGTTCTATTGTTCCTTGAATGTCGAGGCAGAACATGCAAACCGATCTAATCTCTCGAAAAATCGAGAAACGATCGCCACGCATTCTAAGCATACTCATCCCGCTTCCTGAAGAAAGAAAAAAACATACACAAGCCTTCGAAAGGACCCGGACCTGAATTCGGCGTCCCCTTAATATGCAATCGTGAACTAACATGACCTTAATGTTAACACGAAAGGGTCGTGGTTTAATCCTTTACCAAAAACTTCCTTGGCTATACAGCTGAGCACAACCTTCATGCCACACCCAATTAATTGAGTGACCACTGCTCCAATCGCTTAACGGCTAAAACAACAATCCACGATTTATCATAGAACGCCAAGTGACTATTATGCAAGAAGTTTGTCGTATAGCCCAGAATTGGAAATCATACGATAAACTCTTCATACCAAAACTCAGTCCTAACAACCATATGGTTAACGGAAGATTTAAAATTATCGTCAATCGATTAATTTCTATACGCCCCGTAAACACGGCATGAAAAGAAACACTCGTGACAAGGCTCAAAGAGTTATACGAGTCATCCTTAATATATACAAACAAATCCCGGAAGGCCAACACTTCACGAAGCACTGTGAATCTAGACGCTTCTCCCTGGGTCAAACTTACGCGACCCCTTGGTCCTCCGTCCAAACCGAAACAACAATTTCTGGCTGCGAACATTCGCAAAACATCTCCAAGCCCGCGAACATTTCAACCACGAAATGTTGTACAAGGAAAACTCGACCTTCAGCACTGCGCGACGTCGCTAACGCTCGAAGGAAATTCTTTTCCTCAAACTGTTCCAGACGAAATCCTCGTCTCTAGAACTCAAAAAATACAAACACACCTCTAAACGGTAACATGCCTCTAAACTGGCATCATTTCTTTGTTACTGATCACAACAAACGAACTCTAACGTCATAAATAGACAATAGCCGCCTTTAAAAGGGCCGGCTCTCTTACATCCGACGAGGATAACATAGCGCGCTATACAAGAAAACCGAATTTTCGTTTAGCACTTCCTAACGGAAATAGCTCGATTCGTACCCAGACAAATCATATAAGCCGATAACAATTCACGGATTTTAAACGGTACGAGTCAGGTTAAAATCGCAAACAGGCAAAACGAAAGCCGATTTGTCATCGCAAAGCCTCAGTCCGAGAGTAAACCTAGGTCTTGCCCTAAACCCAGCCACGCTCGATCTTGACATCTCACAGACATAGTATGGTATACGAGATCCAAAAATTTGTCTCTTCACTTAAGCCTATTCGTTTCACGAACTTTTCGCGTAAATCGGTAAACCGCGGAAAATCTTGCTTTATGCAAACAATATGTACGGTGATCATCAGGGAACTAGGAATGAGACGACAAATCACACCCTCTTTCTCATACTTCGAAAAAACTGAAGTTCATAAATAATCGAAAAACGTTTCATAGATTGAGACCGCAAAAGTTCAAACAAAGCCCCAAAAAGGGGCAGGGATTCGAAGCCACCAACGGCCAGTCCCGGTAAATACATCCTGGCCTCTTAACGGCTGAAACACATATAAAAAGAAATCCCTGAAGGGATTGATAAATCTAGACGCTCCCGGGAGCATCACCTTCATCCTCAAACTCACCCGCGATAGGGACAGCCTCGCCGTCGCCTCCCTCGGTTGCACCGCCACTACCCGCCTCGTCCGCGCCAGCCTCGCAATCCTCTCCCGTGCGCTCCTGATCTTCTGAGTCCTCGGAGGTCGGCGCAAGGGTGCATTCGGCCTGCAGGCCGGCAAGGATCGAATCGAAGTCTCCCTCGGAGGTCGCCCACTCTCCTTTACAGGACGATAGTATGGCTTCCTCCGAGTCCAAAGACGGGGCCTCGTTACCCCGAAGCAACTCGAGCTCGCTCAGACTCCCCTCGATCCCCGCTAAAGCCAAGTCCCTCTTGCGGACAGCTATCAAGGACTCAAAGAGGATGGCCATCCTCGTCAGACGACCAAAGAAGTCATCACGAGCATCGGCAACCCCCGAGGATCTATGGGCGTCCATCTCCTCATGAGTCTGCATCTTTTGCTGAAGGCGGCGGACTTCCGAGGATTTCTCTTCTTCTCCTTCTTCACCTTGAGTAGTGAACTCGAGGTCTTCCCAAGGTCACGCTCAAGGTCGCTGATACGAACCTCAAGCTGGGACGTCTGGGCAGCATGGGTTTCCTCGACGGTCTGCAGTGCAGCCTCAGTACGCTTCAGCGTTTCCTGCGACGACTCCAGCTCCTTCGATAGACGAATGACTTCCGACCCACACTCGCCAAGCATTCCGTCAATCAGCGACACAAACTGTCCGCAAAAGAAGGGGTAAGTATCATCAGAAAAAAGGGGGGGATGATGACATAGATTTCCTGCGGAAAAGAATCCTTAGCCGAAAATTTTGATTTTCAGAAAACTTGAATCATTCGCCCTCAAAATCGTCTCCGATCTTACGAGCTGGGGGGCTAACTGTTGGGGTCAAAAACGGTTATCTCGAAATCAACGGCTAAAGATCTTTCCAAACTTAAAGATTTCCCGCATGAACGGTCAACGGAGGAAGGATCGGGCGACGGAGAACCCACGGGCGGCAGAGAATCCCTGGCGCCGGCGGCAGGCGAGACGGAGCCGGCCTGGCGCCGGCAGCAAGCCCCCTGGCGCCGGCGGTAGACGCGACGCAGCCGGCCTGGCGCCAGCGGCAAACCCCTGGCGCCGGCGGCAAGCGCGACGCAGCCAGCCTGGCGCCGGCGGCAGGTCCCCTGGTACCGGTCGACGGTCCTCGTCCTGGTCTCGGTCCTCGTCCTGGTCTTGGTCCCATCGTGCTCGGTCTGATCCCGTCTTGGCTTGTGTTGGGGTCAAAAACGGTTATCTCGAAATCAACGGCTAAAGATATTTCCAAACTCAAAGATTTCCCGCACGAACGGTCAACGGAGGAAGGATCGGGCGACGGAGAACCCACGGGCGGCAGAGAATCCCTGGCGCCGGCGGCAGGTGAGATGGAGCCGGCCTGGCGCCCGCGGCAAGCCCCGTGGCGCCGGCGGCAGATGCGACGCAGCCGGCCTGGCGCTGGCGGCAAGCCCCCTGGCGCCGGCGGCAAGCGCGACGCAGCCGGCCTGGCGCCGGCGGCAGGTCCCCTGGCGCCGGTCGACGATCCTCGTCCTGGTCTCGGTCCCATCGTGCTCGGTATGATCCCATATTGGCTTGCTTGGATCAATCCTCGTGGGTTTGATACGGTCACGGTTACGGAATTAACATCTCTCGATTCGACTCGATTGGAATCATCCTCGATGTTTTACGACAAAAATTAGAATGGTTGGATTTCTCGTAGAGGATATCGTGTAAAACAAGATCGATATACTCGAACATCGATCCTTTAGGCTATACGGTTTATTTTACGAGAAAGATAGTCTTTCCGAGGAATCGTATAAAACGTTCAACGACTTAAGACAAGTCCACGGACTTACTTACGATTTTAAGAATTCAGGCCCAATCGGACAATGACGGTTTATTCAATTTCCCGAACATCGGATAAACATCAAGTCACCGAAAAATAGGAGAAAACTCGAGGATAATTACGAAGATCGACGAAAATGGAATATTTCCTGAAGAGATAAACTTGGGCCCAAAGGCGAAGTCCATCATCCTAAGGCAAACTGACCTACAAGTGAGTATATAAGGAGAGCAAGAGCAGAGGAGAAGGGGATCCGAAAATCCTAGAATATAGACTTAGAGAACTCCTGCTAGCTTAGAGAACTTAGAACTTAGGTGGTTAGGCCAGCGAGGCAGGACTTAGAACGTCTGGCCGCCTCTTCTTCTAGTTTTATCTTCTCCGCAGACCCCTGTTCCTCTCGGAAGGATCTAACAATTCTTTTACTCAGAGCTCCGCACATAGAAACCCTAGGCATTATTTTCGACATGCCCGTTTCTATGACCAACGCTCATACTAGACGAACCAGAACGTCTGGCCGCCTCCTGCTCGCAAATCTCCGCTCCTCTCCGAAGGATCGGACAATTCTTTTACTTCAGAGCTCCTCACATAGAAACCCTAGGCGTTATCTTCGACATGCCTGTTTCTATGACAAACGCTCATACTAGACGAACCCGTCCAGACGGTTCGATCTCTTGTTCAATTCTTTCTAAACTGAACTACGTCCGACTTGATCCTCGAAAGGGGTACGTAGGCAGCCTTTCTTAAGGTCCAGTCACAAATCTTAACAAAACCTTTTTCGCATTTATTCGGTCACTTGTCGTTGGCTGTCGCAGAGAATCCGGACCTTCAGGGAAAGTCGGGTTAACTTGGCTTTCCTCCGTTTTTATTCATTAAAATTGACGGTGTAAATTTCGGTTCCCACAATCTAACACTAAGCACCTTGGATCTACAATTAATCACTCTCAATCACCCTAACCCATGAATCTTAAATGGATCTACTCACTAATCCACATGCTTACTCTTAAATCCATGAGAGATTCAAGCTTAAACATGTAGAGAAAGAAAGGAGATGAAATCAAACAATCAAAAACAAAAAGATGAGATGAGATTATGATTCAAAGATAAAGCTTTACTCAAAAGGTTTTTTTTTTCGAGAGAAAATAACATGATCCCACTTAAGGGTTAACAAGAAAATTTATACTAGGTTTAGAAAACCTAGGGACATCATTACAAATTACTAAAAAGTCCTTGGAGTCAATTAGGCTTCAGCCAATAGGAGACAAGCTTGAATTTTCGGTCAGGGGTTAGCCAAATGACCCAACCCGGTCCTGACATCCCGGTCCAAGCCTGTTCTGGTAGTCGTCCAGCCCGTCCGGGTTCAGCATCCTGGTCCTTCCTTCCCGGTCGTCCGGACGCGTCTTGATCACTTCCAGCCCGTCCGGGTTCAGCATCCCGGTCGTCCGGACGTGTCTTGATCCATCTCTTCCCGACCGGGTGCGTGTAACCGGTCCATCCTTCCCGGTCAGACGCGTCCTGGTCGTGTTCTTCCCGACCGGGTATGTGTGGCCGGTCCGTTCTACCCGGTCCGGACGTGTTCTGCTCAACGTCCAGCCGACCGGGTGTGTGTACCCGGTCCGTTCTACCCGGACGTTTCTCTTCCTGGCCGGGTTCGTCTAGCCGGTCTAGTTTCCCCGCTCCATCTTCTCCATCTCATGAGTTCACTTCTCTTTTCATGGCCAAACTTGAATCTTCGCTTGTTATTGGGTCATAAGGCTTCCAAACACCTCAAATCACACCAAAGCATACTCCAACACCTGATAAGGACAAATGAATGCAAAATGATCCTAAAAATGCCGAAACCTTAGCCTACAAGACAAAGAATGAAATATAAAGATGGCTAAATCAATGAAAATATGCAAGACATCGACTACCCCACACTAGTCCTTTACTTGTCCACAAGTAAACTAGCAAGGACTAAGGAGGAGAGGTTTGAAGGAGGGGACTCATAACCAAGAGAATGCTCTTCTTAGTTCTCAACTTGATAACCTTGTATAATCATACCAACTAGCTAGAGCAAACACTTTATCCAACTCTAACTGCTCAAGGCCTATCTCAACTCTTTTGATCCCTACACTCATTCATCATGAATCCACAAACGACAAATCCATTTACTCTCTAACAATCATTAAGCAAACTCAAAAGATCTCTTGTAAATGGTCAAATGGTCCAAGTCATTTGGTTTGGTGAAAAAGGCTTTGATGCAAAGTGAAACAAGATGTTCAAAGGGTTTTTCAATGGGTGGTTCACTCTCAAAACAAGTAGCCTTGACATTGCACATAATTTATCTAAGAAAGGGATCAACTCATGCATACAATGCTCAATCTCCATTGTTCTACCTTTCCCCCAAACATAAACATGGAAAACTCTTATCTACAATGCCAAACCCAACTCACATCACTCACCCAAACACTTCCCAAGAACTCAAGGTACTTTTTCTCATATACAACTCTTTCTTTTTGATGTCATAACAAGGGATTTTTACATTTTTAAAACTCTATCTAGTTCTCTTTTGACTGTGGGAACCGAAATTCACACCGTCAATTTCCGATAAAGATTTGTGGAGGAAAACCGAGTTAACCCGATCTTCCTTGAAGGTCCCGGATATCTGCTGGGACGCACACGATACAATCAATGAGAGTTTAAGTCGAAAAGTAAAAATCGTAATGTAGAGCGGAAAAAGATCTTATTTCTGAATTCGCGTTTGAGCGTGAACAACGGGTAAGAAATAAGCTACAAGAGCTGTCGAAAGGTCTGCTAGTCCAGCCGCCTAGATCTAACCTAGTTGAGTCGCAGCTCGCTAATGAAAACAGAAAAAGAAAGCTAAAAACGCTCTAAGTGCTAAGTGCTCTGGAAGTTTGGTGATGATTTGCTCCTCGCCCAAAGCTCTCCCTATATACTCTTCTTAAGACGGTCTATCTTCTCGCGGGCTGAATCGGGCTTTTTCCATTTTCGTCCATCTTCGTGTTTATCGGGAAACTTGACATTTATCTTCGGAAAACTTGACATTTATCTTCTGGAAACTTGACTTTTATTTTTTGGAAACTTGACATTTATCTCTTATGTGAGGATAAGGATAAACCGTCATAGTTATCCTTCCTTTTCGGAAAATCGTAAGTGGGCCGTTTTGGCCACGTCGGGCCGTCTAGACGTTTTTACGGTTTCTCGAAAGAATAGTCATTGATGGTTTCGGTAATTCCAAAGGAAACTCAATTCCTCGTTTAGTCGAGATGTTTGGTGTTTAGAATAACCGTGATCGTATCAAACTCACGAAAATTGATCCAAACAAGATAAGATGGGATCAGACCGAGCATGATGGGACCGAGACCAGGACGAGGGCCGTCGACCGGCGTTAGGGGGCTTGCCGCCGGCGCCGGCGGCACGCGTTCCGCAAGCCGGCCTGGCGCGTGCCGCCGGCGCCAGGCCGGCCCGCGTGACGCGTGCCGCTGGCGCTAGGCCGGGTGTGCCGCCGGTGCCAGGCCGGCCCGAGTGACGCGTGCCGCCGGCGCCAGGCCGGGTGTGCCGCTGGCGCCAGGCCGGCCCGCGTGACGCGTGCTGCCGGCGCCAGGCCGGGTGTGTCGCCGGCGCCAGGCCGGCCCGCGTGACGCGTGCCGCCGGCGCCAGGACGTCTTGCCGTCCGTGGGTTTTCCGTCGTTCGATCTTTCCCCGTTAGTCGTTCGTGCGGGAAATCTTTGAGTTTGGAAGGATCTTTAGCCGTAAATTTTGAGATAACCGTTTTCAAGGGTTTGAGTAATGTGGCTTCGAGCTTTAAACGTTTAAAAGATGAACTTTTAAACAATCGAGAAGACTTTGCGGAAGAATCATTATAGTTTGCGGACAATCCGGACATGGGTTTAAGGGACCAAGTTGGTGCCGTTGCCCGAGATCACGAGACGATTGCATAGATGGGAACCAGGACCCTTGCCGCCGGCGTCAGACGGGACAGGGCAAGCCTGCCGCCCGTGCCGTGTCCTGCGTCCACCGGTGGCTGCTTGCCTTCGTTGATCCCCGGGGCTGACGGTCCCTTCATTCCTTTTTGTGAGTTCATCGAGTGATGATCCGTTTCTTGGTTTTGATCGTCACTTGGTTTTTCTTTCGAGGACTTTCGGGTGACGATTTCGTCGTTGACCGATTTTGACCCCAACAGTTAGCCCCCCAGCTAGCTAGGAACCGTAGTGCCTTTCGGGTCCTGGCTTGCGGTTTAGCCGTATGGGAAGGTGTAGAGACGTAATCGTTTGCCGAAAGTCGGGGTAAATAGTGATTTTACCTTCTTTATAAGGAGGGAGTAAGAAATCTCATTCATTCTTACTTCACCAAAAAAAATTATTCTCTCTCAAGAATCCTCTCTCTCTCTCTAAGAATAATGCCTTCAAGATCCTCAAAGAGAAACTCTTCTTCCCATTCTTCCTCGGGTGATTCTCCTGTCCACGTGACGGTGAAGCAAGAGGAGTTTGTTGAGGAGGAAGCGAAGAATGCGTATTACCGAGCCCTTGTGGGTTCGCCCCCATCACTGCCAGATATCCCTATTCCGAGGAGACCTCTGAGGCAGCCTGGTGCTACTTTTACGCCGAGCTTGGTTTCTCGTAAATATCTCAAGGTTCTTTGAGATTTTTACAAGGTTCCTGAAGGAGTCAAATTCCGGATCCCTGCCGGTAACGAGAGTGCGAGGAATCCTCCGGAAGGTTTCTTTACATGTTACGAGGCCTTATTTATTTATTGCCGCATGTGGTTCCCGATCCCCGGCACCATTGTTCGTGCGCTTCATCACTTCGAACTCTCGATCGGCCAGCTCAGCGTCCCTGCCTTGGAGAGTTGGCTTGGCGTACTGATCTCAAGTTATGAGCTCGGGATCGATCTCAGTCCTGGTGATTTCGAAGGCCTTTGGAGCACTCGGCAGACGGGGAGCGACGGTTACTACTCCATGCTGCCCAAGAAGGATATGGCCATAATTCAGGGGACTACTTCGAACCCTAAGTCGTGGCAGGAACGTTTTTTCTATGTCCGAATAGATGGTGAGTCTGTCAAGGAGAGCTGCCTCCATCGATTTCCGCATGCATGGAACTTCAACCGAGGTAATATGATGAAAACTCGTTGTCTATTTCGTTATTCCGGAAGTGCGAGTTTTTAATGAAAAAGTTCCGCTTTGTAGAGAACGGGGCGGTTGCGCATTTGCATGGCGATCTTTTCGTCAAGAGGGACCTCCTTCGTCAAAGACCGTTTTTCTGGAAGTCCTTCACTCTTGAACGAATTCAAGATGCAGTAAGGCTTTACCGGTCCCGAGACCCTGTCCCAATGTATGACGCCGAACCGGTTATCGAAGCCCCGACTCAAAGGCGTAAACAGAGATCTCGTAAAGGGAAAGAGATCGATGGTGGGGAAGGTTCGGAAGATCCTTCAACGTTGGGGGAAAACCCTAGTTTTGTTCCAATGGAAAAAGGCGGAGCCAGCGATTTTCCACTTCCCAACAACTTCTTTGAAGGTCTTCCTCCGGAGTTTGTTACTGATGAGTCGCTAGAGGAAGCGAAGAGGCAATGGGTTTTTACCGAGGGTTCCCAGCGGATCAATGAGGTTTTGTTCTTTGAACTTCTTAACCGTATTCTTGATTCCGCATATATGTATGTTTATTGGTCTTGAATTTGTGCAGGGACTAAGAGTGTTTGGCAATGCGCTCGACTCAAGTTTCCGCAAGGCTAGGATCGCTAACTTCAAGACCAAGGAAGCTGAGCGAGAGCTCTTCCGATTCCGTCAAGAGGTTAAGGTGCAGAACGAAAAGCAAGCTGAGCTTCATGCTCGAGCTCTTGTTCGGGCGGAAAGGAGAGGAAGGAAGATGGTCGCGGCGGAGGTGGCGAGACGGGCGGAATCGTTCGCTGCTGAGTTTCAATGTTTTAAAGAAGCTCAGGAGTTTGTTGGCGATTTCCGCGAGTGCCGGGGCTCAGTTGTAAACCTTTACAAGTCTCAGAACCCGGATTTCTCTTTTGATTCCGAGATCGCTGAGATGAAGGACTTTATGGCCGAGTGTGCTCATGCTGAGTCCTTGGTTCCTCCAGTTGAGGAAAGAGTCCGGAGACTATGGGAACCTATCGAGGTTTCCGAGGATACGGTGGAGGCCGGAGCCGATGAGAACGCCGAGGGTGGTGGGAACGCTCAAGGCGTGAATGAGGAAGTGGACCAGCCTGCAGGTTCATTCGGGATTTCCGCATCTGGATTTCTCGATGTTGACTTCCTTTTGTGAATCGTATGTTTTGGCCGTGTGTGGCCGTTTTTTAGGAGTTTTATTCTGCGACCGTCGGAGGTTGCATTCTTATGTTTTGGGACTGGCCGTTGGTGGCTTAGAATCCCGCCCTCTTTGCGGACTTTATAAATATGAAAATTTGCGAGATTTAGTCTTTTGTTTTGATTTATACTTTCGTCAAGTGTAGAGGAAAGAATGCGAGTAGTCACTTCGTATCCTAACTCTTTTTTTTTGTCGCTTGGTCCGTATGGTACTTTCTAGCGAGCGTTTTAGGTGTAAGCGATAAGAGACATGTTTTGGGATCTCGTATACGATACTATGTCTATGAGATGTCAAGATCCAGCAAGACTGGGTTTAGGGCAAGACCTAGGCTTACTCTCAACTTTAAGGCTGTGCGATGACTGATCGGCTTTCGTTTTGCCTGTTAGTGATTTCTTCCTGATTCTTTTTGTTTTAAGTCCGTGACTAGTCGCCGGCTTATATGACTTGTGTTAAAAGAATCGAGCTATCTTCGGAGTTTATCCGAGACGCTAAACAAAAATTTTGGGTTTCTTGTATAGCGCGCTATGATATCCTTGTCGGATGTAAGAGGACCTTGTAGGTCTGACTACGAGTTTGTATTGAGTGAAACGTTTCTAAGTTCGTCCGTCGGGGCCAATCGACGGGCATAAGTTTTTTTAAGTCGTAGGTGGACTGTTTTGGCGGATGATACGAGTTTTGTTATCTTTTTCAGAAGTTGCGACGTCTCACGTTTCTTTCGAAGATATGATTTTCGTTTTTCCGAAGTGTTTATGCGTTAAGTGAGCATAAAAGATAGAAAGAATTTTATTAAAAATTTCGAAAAGTTCGAGTACATGTGCGGATATTTCGCGTTTTTGTGGGAGTATAGGAGTATACGTACCCACCCCCCCCTTTTTTGGTGAGGAGGATAGCTTAACTCGGCGGGTTTCGACGAGCTGCCTACGTACCTCTTTCGAGGATCAAGCCATCTCGTAGTTCTGATAGTTGTCGCAAACGTTTTTACTCCCCGTGCGTTGCCGTTCCGATCGTGCTGGTTGGATTGGCGGTTTGTGCGGGGGTCGAGCTGTCTGCTTTTATGGCGGTGGACTCAGAGGCTTTGTCGCTGTCTTGAATCGTTGCCTGTTTGGATGATTCTGGATCATCTTTTTCGAGTCTTCAGGAATGTTTTGTGATTCCTTTGCTCGTTTCGGGTTGGCCGCTGGGTCGTTCCGATCTTTTCGCAGTTTGAACTCGGCTAGGTAACAGAGTCTCGACTGTTTCTGACTACCCCAGATGGCTGCGATTCCGGTCGGAGTCGGAAATTTGATGCCGAGGTGATATGTGGATGGTACTGCCTTCATGGAGTTGATCCAAGGGGTTCCCATGATGGCGTTGTATATGGCCGGGTTGTCGACTACTGCGAACTCGACGATTTTTGTGACTTCTTTCGCCATGACCGGGAGCTTGATTCTCCCGAGGGTCATGGAAGTGACGCCCGAAAACCCAGTCAAAGGTTTTGGCTCAGGGACGACTTCTCCAAGTGGGATCTTCATCCTGTAGAGGGTGTCGCGGAAGATAACGTTGACCGTACTTCCTGTATCGACGAGGATGCGGTCGACCTCGAGATCCTGGATTATCAGGTCGATAACCAAAGGATCGCAATGAGGCTTGTCGATTCCGACAGTTTTCTGTTCCTCGAAAGTGATCGCGTGGTTAGGAATATCGCTATCCGGAAACCAGTTGGAACTTGTCTCGGCTTTTCGCCGGTAGGCTTTTATTGACGAGACTGAGTCTTGGTAGAACTGTGATCCCCCGATGATCATGTTTACCCTCTGGCGATTGTTGTTGTTTCCTTGGTCGTCCTGTCTCCTTCCGCGTTTTTCACCCGATTGGTTTTCGGTCGCGCGGTCCTTGGAGACAGTTTTGTTGGTCTTTGGGCGGTCAGAGTCCAGGAGCAGGTCCTTTATACTCTTGACCTTTGATAGTTCGCCGGTGAGGAGCTTTGCGGCGAGCCGGGCGCCGAGAACCTTGCAGTTCGCAGTGGAGTGACCTCTGGTTTCGTGGAACTCGCAGTAGGAATTATCCTTGTACTTGTTCCTGGTCCAGGTGTTTCCAGAGGTTTTGCCTTGCTCCGAGTTGATGGCGTAGTTATGCTCGCCTTGGGCGTCTTCCCCTTCGTGATGGACGTTTTTGTCGTTACGAGAGGGTTTCTTTTTGAGGACGTTTTCTGTGGTCCGTGCTTCTGCGATAGAAGCTTCATCTCTTCCTCCATGATGATGAAGTCCGTTGCTTTGTGGAGGGTATCCTGGATTGTCCGCGGCTTTTCCAGTTTCGGAAGGTATCCACTTTCGGATATTCGACATATACCAGAGAGTCTTCCTCAGGGCGTCGATTGCGACATTGTCGCTGATGCCCGTTACTCTGGCCATCACCAGTTTGAACCTTCGCATGAAGTCGCGGAGCGACTCGTCCTCCTTCTGAGCTAGACTCCATAGGTCAACGTCGGACGTCTCTCTATCCATGAACATGGAGTATTGTTTGAGGAACGCCGAGGCCAGTTTGGCGAAACTTCCGATGGAGTTCCTTTTGAGCCGGGAGAACCATTCGAGCGCAGCGCCCTTGAGGTGCTCGAGGAAGAGAAGACAATGACCCGCGTCTCGTTCGTGCTCCGGGAGTTTGCACCTACCCATTGCGATCTGGAAAGACTGCAGGTGCGACTTAGGATCCGTCGTACCGTCATAGACCAGGATTTTGATTTTCCCTGGGTCTGAGATGCGTGTTTCCGTGATCCGAGCGGTGAACGGCGTTTTCCGTGCTTCCTCGAGAAGTCTATCGATCTCGGGGGCGGAACTGGTCGCCTGATGGATTTGCGATTTCACCGCTTTCACTTCGGCCACGGTCTTCTTAAGAGATTCGCGGAGATCATGGATCTCGCTATTGCTACCGGCGTTCCTCCGATTTTGTCGGCGCTGGTTTTGATGGATCCGAGTTTGATCCTCCGCGAGTTCTTCCTGCTCCATCCAGTAGAGTTCTTCTTTGTCTTCTGTCATGGGCCTTTCGAAGGATACCGTCTGCCGAGCGGACTGGCTTCGGGTCCTCCTGGGGTGGATGTCAGCGTCTTCATCGGAAGGATCCGATTGGTCGCTGATATCTAGATCGATGCGCTCGACGTCGCTTTCCTTGTTTCCCGTAGCCGGGAGTGGAAGGTTCTGCGAGGTCGTTTGCTGTCCTTTCAGAGCCGTTCCCTCGGGAGTGGGCTCTTTCGGGGCATCTTTTTCTCGTGCTTCGGGAGATCCGAAGTCGAGTCTTCTGCCGCGGCGTGCCTTGGTGGATCTGCGCGGCAACTTGCTCCTTGCAGTTAAGGTGTCGACCTGTTTTGCGAGCGAGGTTATCAGCTTGTCCTGTTGTTCCGCCCGTGCCTGGGCGGAGGTAAACAGTTCCTTCATCTGCCTGAGCGCCTCAGTGTTTGCATCAGCAGTGACTGTGGACGCATCTCCAGCTGGAGTCTTCTCAACGTTGGCGTCGACGGGTGTTCCGTCTAGCGCTGCCTGATCTTTGGTGACGTCAGTAGACATGATTGAGTGTGTGCAGTTGCGAGATAGATAGATCCGTAACCCACCCTCCTTCTAGCGCCAAACTGTGGGAACCGAAATTCACACCGTCAATTTCCGATAAAGATTTGTGGAGGAAAACCGAGTTAACCCGATCTTCCTTGAAGGTCCCGGATATCTGCTGGGCCGCACACGATACAATCAATGAGAGTTTAAGTCGAAAAGTAAAAATCATAAAGTAGAGCGGAAAAAGATCTTATTTCTGAATTCGCGTTTTGAGCGTGAACAACGGGTAAGAAATAAGCTACAAGAGCTGTCGAAAGGTCTGCTAGTCCAGCCGCCTAGATCTAACCTAGTTGAGTCGCAGCTCGCTAATGAAAACAGAAAAAGAAAGCTAAAAACGCTCTAAGTGCTAAGTGCTCTGGAAGTTTGCTGATGATTTGCTCCTCGCCCAAAGCTCTCCTTATATACTCTTCTTAAGACGGTCTATCTTCTCGCGGGCTGAATCGGGCTTTTTCCATTTTCGTCCATCTTCGTGTTTATCGGGAAACTTGACATTTATCTTCGGATAACTTGACATTTATCTCCTGGAAACTTGACATTTATCTTTTGGAAACTTGACATTTATCTCTTATGTGAGGATAAGGATAAACCGTCATAGTTATCCTTCCTTTTCGGAAAATCGTAAGTGGGCTGTTTTGGCCACGTCGGGCCGTCTAGACGTTTTTACGGTTTCTCGAAAGAATAGTCGTTGAAGGTTTCGGTAATTCCGAAGGAAACTCAATTCCTCGTTTAGTCGAGATGTTTGGTATTTAGAATAACCGTGATCGTATCAAACTCACGAAAATTGATCCAAACAAGATAAGATGGGATCAGACCGAGCATGATGGGACCGAGACCAGGACGAGGGTCGTCGACTGGCGTTAGGGGGCTTGCCGCCGGCGCCAGGCCGGGGTGCCGCCGGCGCCAGGCCGGGGTGCCGCCGGCACCAGGCCGGGGTGCCGCCGGCGCCAGGCCGGCCCGCGTGACGCGTGCCGCCGGCGCCAGGCCGGGTGTGCCGTCGGTGCCAGGCCGGTACTCGTGACGCGTGCCGCCGGTGCCAGGCCGGGTGTGCCGCCGGCGCCAGGCCGGCCTGCGTGACGCGTGCCGCCGGCGCCAGGCCGGGTGTGCCGCCGGCGCCAGGCCGAGTGTGCCGCCGGCGCCAGGCCGGGTGTGCCGCCGGCGCCAGGCCGGGTGTGCCGCCGGCGCAAGGCCGGGTGTGCCGCCGGCGCCAAGCCGGCCCGCGTGACGCGTGCCGCCGGCGCCAGGCCGGGTGTGCCACCGGCGCCAGGCCGGCCCGTGTGACGCCTGCCGCCGGTGCTAGGACGTCTTGCCGTCCGTGGGTTTTCCGTCGTTCGATCTTTCCCCGTTAGTCGTTCGTGCGGGAAATCTTTGAGTTTGGAAGGATCTTTAGCCGTAGATTTTGAGATAACCGTTTTCAAGGGTTTGAGTAATGTGGCTTCGAGCTTTAGACGTTTAAAAGATGAACTTTTAAACAATCGAGAAGAATTTGCGGAAGAATCATTATAGTTTGCGGACAATCCGGACATGGGTTTAAGGGACCAAGATGGTGCCGTTGCCCGAGATCACAAGACGATTGCATAGATGGGAACCAGGACCCTTGCCGCCGGCGTCAGACGGGACAGGGCAAGCCTGCCGCCCGTGCCGTGTCCTGCGTCCACCGGTGGCTGCTTGCCTTCGTTGATCCCCGGGGCTCACGGTCCGTTCATGCCTTCTTGTGAGTTCATCGAGTGATGATCCGTTTCTTGGTTTTGATCGTCACTTGGTTTTTCTTTCGAGGACTTTCGGGTGACGATTTCGTCATTGACCGACTTTGACCCCAACATTGACTTTGCTAGCCTCCTTTCTTATTCTTTTTTTTTTTCTTCTTTTTCTTTCTTTTCTTTTTCTTCTTTTTATTTTTTTTATTTTTAGTATGGGGGCCAAGACTTATTCACAAATAAGAGCTAGAGAGTTTCTTTTCTATTCCCAAAATGACTAAAATCATTGAGTTCTACGAGTTCATTCTTTTCTTTCATAACCTTTTCACAATCCCAAATAAAACTTTTCAACACTCACCCCCCAATCCTATGAGCTAGAAAATAGAGTGTCTAATCTAGCAAGAGTGGAGACTAAGCATTGTCGTTCCCAATACTCTCAAGATTATGCACATGTAAGACTTTCAGAAAAAGGCCTCACTCATCAAAATAATATAGGCTTGAAAGGAAGGAAGGGTTTATGGGAGTGGAGTACCACTTGAGTTCTTCAAAAAGATAGGCAAAGAATGGGAGAGACAACTCAAGTCTTCTATCCATGACTCAGTACACAAGTGACCATGGGAAAGAGACTTAGAGTCTAAATAAGACAGGAGTAAACTTCAAAGAGAGAGCATCAATCAATCAAATGAGCTTTAGGAAGAATTTTCAAGGCTCGAAGTTTACAAGCTATCCTAAGATCGCTCAAGCTACTTACTATGATTATAAAGGTTATCACTTTAAGAACTTAGCATGAGCATCTTTACAAGGCAACTATCATCCTTGTCCACTTATGTATGATGCAATCTATATGATGATTTTGTTTTTTATGCAAGTGAATCATCTAGACTCAATCCTAATGCAACTACATGATTCTTTTTGTGCTTTTCAAATTTTTCAAATTTTTATGGTTTTTCTATGCAATAACTATCTACAAATGCATGCATATGACATAAAACACAAGATGATCAGCAACTTGACACCTCCCCCACACTTAATTCACACTCTCTGTGTTTGTTAAATGTTGAGAAGGGCCCAAAAAAGGAAAAAAAAATCTAAATGCAATGATAAATGGTATATACAATGATAAGGTGTTGGAGTACTTCTATGGAGCGTGGGATGAGGCTGATGCCTCGCCCTCAGAATCATCTTCATCAGGAGTGGTGTCTAAAGAAGGAGATTGGTTCCCAGACTCGGATGGGGCGATGTATGAGTTTCTCAAGCGGCGGAGAGCTTGCTTCATAGTCTGTGGTGCATAGGGATCATGAAGTGGCTGAGGAAGGGGTGCATTAAAAGCATCAAAATGAAAATCCTCAGCCTTACAACCAGCTACAGCTCCCCTAGCCAGAACATCAGCCACTTTCCTCATAAACCGAGCTGAAGCTTCAGCTTGCCTCTTCACAGTTGTTCTCAGCTCTTTACACTGGTTGGTGAGCTTGAAGATAGTCCTATCTTGAGCTCTGTTCCACCTCTGAAGAGTTCTAATCTGGTCATGAGCCTGGCAAATGGGCCCAAGAGGCAAAGCACTGGTGCATTGCTCGAACTTGTAGCGAGGAGGACCAAAGAGATGAGCAGTGGCTCTTCTGGTGTGCTCCTGATCATAAGCAGGCACTTTTCTTGCTGCCTTCTCACCCTTGGGAAGAGCCATAGGGCCAAGGGCTCCATGGCTCCGAAGGAGGTGCTGCTCACTGATGTCAAAGCTGATGTCTCCTAAAGTCTTCAGTGAGGTGAGTTTAAAGTTAGGAAGCAACAGCTCAGCCTTTTTGCCACCTCTCGAATAGGAATAGACACATCTCCCATTAAACCTTCCACTTAGGAAATGAGCCTTCTTCAGGTAAGATCATCCAAGAAAGTAGGACCCACTCCATCATCACCCAAATCAATTCCCTGGTAAGCCAATAATGGAGTTATCCATCCACCAATACCAATCTGAGGACCTGAATCACGGTTTGTCCAAGCCCAACTCTTGTAGTGCATTAAGCGCTGAACAAGGAAGCCAACCATACCAAAATATGAGTAGAAATCATCAGGGACAACAGGGAGCTGAGGAAAGGAGACAAAGTATCGTGCGGTTTGGTGAAGGAACCTCAGCTCTTCTCCAGCAACATTCCCTATCTCTTTCTTTTGGAAAAGGGTGTGGTTGAGCAGCCTATGGAGATAACACACAGTGGGATGTCTAATAGAACCGTTCTTCTCTTTCTTGGTGCCTCCTCTCCCTTGTCCTGTTAACAAGGTCCACATTGATTCTGCAATGGTCTTCTCCTTAGCGGCCGTCTTGAGTTTGAAAGTGAAGGGTTTTTCTGATCTTCAAGGCCAAGAACTTCACCAATCTCTGTGAAAGACATGGAGTACACCTCTCCCTCAATCTTGAATTTGATCTCCCCCCATCATTGCTGTGCATGCTTGGAAGTGTGAAAGGCTGCTTCCAGTGAAGCCAAGAATTGGCAAGAAACTTCTTTGTAAGTAGGGTAAGCCATTGTGTAGAGACTTCCCACCTTCATGTGCTCAAGCATGGTTTGAACATCATTCTCAAAGTACATCTCTTTCAAGATCACCTTATCAAGAAATCTGGTAGGGAGCCAAGCAATGCCATTCCTCAAGAGATCTACCAGCTCATCCTCAGTAGGTATCTTGGACCTGTCCCTCTTGTCATACTTTGATTTAGGATCAGCATGCTCATGATCAGAAGACATCGCAGCCTCTTCACTTTCACTCTCTTCAACTATTGGCTTCTTGCCTTGCTTCTTTGCTCTAGCCCTTGCCAACTTCACTTCCATGGTGTGCTGATTAAGGTTTTCTACACTCTCTTGCACAGGATCCGTGCTCTCTTAGGTGGAATCATAGCCATCATAGTGGGAGCAAGTGCATGATCACCTTTGTTGTTGGTTTTCTCCAGAACAAGAGCTCCCACACTAGTGTTCCTTTGCGCCTTACCTCTCTTGGGAGGAGCCTGCTTGTTAGCACCATCAGTCACACTGTCCTCAACAGCTATTCTCTTTCTATCCCTCTTGGCTTGCTTGTCAGCACCATCAGCCACACTCTTATACGCAACAACTCTCTTCCCATCTTTCTTGGCTTGCTTGTGAGCACCATCAGCCACACTCCTATCAACAACAGCTCTCTTCCAATCTCTCTTGGCTTGTGCTTCCTTCCTTAGCATTGCCAAAGCTTGTTGTCGACGCTCCTCTTCTGAACCAGGCTGTGAACCCAAAATTTTCCCAAACTGAGCAGTCTCTCTTGCTGCAAGCTCTTGCTTCTCAACTCCTATCTCAGCTTCATTCTTTCGCACCATTGGTACCTGAAATTTAAACCTTGGAAAAGAATGAGCTTAAGAAGGAAAAAACTTCTCAAGAAGAGAGACATGATCAAAAGCATAAGAGTGCATTTCTAATGATCAACTACTCAATAAGAAGCAAAGCATTAGGCAAAGAATGAGTTTTAAACCAACTTAGAGGATTCTCATGTTCAATTTTTTTTTTTTTTTAATGAACAAAGAGAATCTCCAAGAAGCAAAACCCTTAATCAAACACTATCAAGCTCGAAATCAGCCTCAATTAAAGTTCTCCAGCAATCTAGCATTCAATCTACCCCAAAAACAACCTAAAACAAGCACTTTATGAAAAACTCCCAAATCTCATGAACCCTAATTTCTCAAAGTTCAAATTAATCTCAATTCCACCATGAAATCAACTACCCAGCATGATATATAAGCTTTCCCTAGTCTATTTTACAAGAATCTAGCAATAAAAAGCTCAAATTTCAAGTTTAAATTTTTAGGGTTATGAGAGTTACGAATTTGAACTTAAAGAATTCATACCTTGGTATGGATGAAGGGAAATGAAGAAAAGATTCAAGGAAGTAGACTAGAGGGTGAAAGACTTTGATTTAGGAAAAAGAATCGGGGAATTTGGTTGAGTTTTGAGAAAGTTATGGTGTTTTTGGTTCTTGGGAGCTAGAGAGGATTTTGATGTGAGGAAGAAGATGAAATGAGGAGAGAGAGGGTGAATTAAGGCTTTAGGTGTGGTCTGGGTCGGGTCTGGGTCAGGGTGGATGGGTTTGGGTCGGGTTTAAAGGTAGAAATACATACCTGGGTCGCGGCCGGGTCGAGGCGCGGGTCCTGGAGCTTTGTGGGCCGAGGCGCGGATCTTGCAGGGAAGGGTTCCCGACCGGGTACTACATCCCGGACAGCCCGTACCGGTCGTCCCATCATGCGTCCTTCCATTGCTTCCCGACCGGGTACTACATCCCGAACGCACACACCCGGTCCGTTCCATTCACGCTTCACGACCGGGTTGCTCACCCCGGACGGCATGTCCCGGTCCGTTCCGATCAACCATCCGACCGGGTAGCTCACCCCGGTCAATCTACCCGGTCCAAACCTCTCACTTTTTTTTTTTTTTTTTTAAATTCAAATCACATGCCATCACCTTCCTATGGCCTCAACATCTTCCAAGGGACTTTAAAAAGAAATCCTAAATCAATATTTACAAGGATAACCATGGGACTTCCTCCCAAGTGAGCTTGGTTAAAGTCACTAGCTTGACTTTGCCTCCTTTGAGGTTGGGCAAGGGGAGAATCAGAGAGTGGGGTTGATGTCCCATCCTCCTTTGGTATGGTGGCCATGTATTGCTTGAGTCTCTGGCCATTCACTGTGAAGTCTCCACCTTGCTTGTTCCAAAGCACAATGGCTCCATAAGGTTTCACTTCCTTAACCACAAATGGACCAGACCACTTTTACTTGAGCTTCCCTGGAAATAACTTCAGTCTAGAGTTATAGAGAAGAACTTGATCTCCAGCCTTGAACTCTCTCTTGAGGATGTGCTTGTCATGAAAGGCCTTGGTCTTTTCCTTGTAAATCCTTGAGTTCTCAAAGGCATCCATCCTTATCTCATCCAGTTCATTGAGTTGAAGAAGTCTCTTCTCCTTTGCACTCTTGATGTCAAAGTTTAGAAGCTTCACAGCCCACAATGCCTTGTATTCAAGCTCAACTGGTAAATGAAAAGACTTCCCATAGACAAGGTTGAAAGGGGTAGTGCCTAACGGAGTCTTGTAGGCTGTTCTATATGCCCAAAGAGCATCATCAAGCTTGTCTGACCAATCTTTCCTCTTAGTTTCCACAATCTTCTCCAAGATGCCCTTGATTTTCTTGTTGGAAACTTCCACTTGGCCACTTATTTGAGGGTGATAAGGTGTTGCAACCTTGTGTTTCACTCCCTTCTTCTTGAGAAGACCCTCAAACAGCTTGTTGATGAAATGTGAACCTCCATCACTTATGACCACTCTTGGTACTCCAAATCTTGGAAGATATTGCTCTTGAACATTTTGATCACCACTCTTGAATCATTTGTGGGACATGCTATGGCTTCTACCCACTTTGACACGTAGTCTACAGCCACCAAGATGTACTTGTTGCCTTAAGAAGAAGGGAAGGGTCCCATGAAGTCTATCCCCCAAACATCAAACACTTTTACTTCAAGGATTGGGTTTTGAGGCATCTCATTCCTCTTAGTAATGTTCCCCCTCCTTTGGCAAGAGTCACATCTTGAGATGAAGTCTTGTGTGTCCTTGAACATATGTGGCCACCAAAATCCAGCTTGTAACACCTTTGAGACAGTCTTGAAGGTAGCAAAATGGCCTCCATAGGAAGATCCATGGCAATGTGTAAAGATTCCTTCAATTTCTTCATCAGCCACAACTCTTCTATAGATCTGATCCTTGCAAATAGTGTAAAGGTATGGTTCATCCCAATAGTATCTCTTCTAATCTCTGTAGAACTTCCTCTTCTCATAACCCGCAAGACCCAATGGCTCCTTCCCAGTGGCTAAGTAGTTAACCAAATCAGCATACCAAGGCCCCTTCTCTTCAGCTGCCTTAACCTCTTCAATCTTCTTTTCAGTCTCAATAACTGCCACTACTGACATGATAGCCATGACCTGCTCTTGTCTAAGTCCCTCATCAATAGGGATTCCACCTTCATTTTTCAGCCAGGACAAGTGATCAGCCACTCCATTCTCAATCCCTGGCTTGTCTCTAATCTCTAAGTCAAACTCCTGAAGCAAAAG
This sequence comes from Brassica juncea, assembly GCA_018703725.1. NCBI lineage: Eukaryota > Viridiplantae > Streptophyta > Magnoliopsida > Brassicales > Brassicaceae > Brassica > Brassica juncea. Next base: position 15,994,630 of record CM031941.1, on the reverse strand, counting down.
AATCCACCTCAGTAGTCTTGGCTTGGCATCCTTCTTTGCTAGGAGATGTCTCAAAGCTGCATGGTCAGTGTACACAATGACCTTGGAACCCACCAGGTAACTTCTGAACTTCTCAAAGGCGAAGACAATGCCAGCATCTCTTTCTCAGTTGTGGCATACTTCATTTGTGCATCATTCAGGGTTTGGCTCGCATAATAAATCACATGAGTCCTGCCATCCTTCTTCTGTCCCAAGACAGCCCCAACAGCAAAGTCACTAGCATAACACATTGTCTCAAAGCGGAGATCCCAATCAGGTGGCTGGTGTTGGGGTCAAAAACGGTCACGACGAAATTAACCATCGAAAATATTTCTCGAAAAAGATAATTCTCGTAAAAATTACTTAAACTAATTTTTACGATAAAATAATTGAAAAGATTTGTCCGCAGCATAAAAAAAAACTCCAATGGTTCGAGCATCAATCCACTCGATGATGGTCGATTGGACATCGTAACTTGTCTACTCGACGATCGTTATTGGGGTCGAAAACTGTCACGACAAAGTTAGTATCGAAACATTCAATAAAAACATACATTTCTGATATCTTTACGAAAAATATCGTCAAAGTCGAATCCTTGCAAGGAACTCTATGACTAATCGTGTCTTCGTTAAAAACTCGATCACTCGAAACAACGAAAGATCAACAACGGCGAAGGCTCGGCTCGATTATCGCAAAGCAGCCAACGGCACGCCCGGCTCGGTCGCTATAGCGACCGAGCTCGAGCACAGGCTCGGTCGCTATAGTGACCCAGCTCCATACAAAGCTCGGTCGCTATAGCGACCGAGCCGCAATACAATCTTGGTCGCTATAGCGACCAAACATGCATGCGTCACGGTCCTTTTGTAGCATCGGACATCTTCCGAAATGACAATACGATGTAAAACTATGAACTCTCGACTGTCCTCATTGCAACCTTCCTCAAACCACGGCTTAACCATTTCTTGATTTCCAATCAACCTCGGTCTGGTTTTACGATAAAAACCGCGGAAATTATCTTTATCGAAGAAACCCTAATAAACGTATCGAATCAAAAGTCGGTCCAAATAGTCCTAAAACTTTATTCGAGGACCACTTATGATTTCTTAAAACCCATAAACGCTATGACGGTTATGCTTGGTGAGATAAACATCAAATTCCGCGGATAAATGGAAAGTTTCCGCAGATAATCATGATGATCGGAAAAATGAAATATCTCCATTTTTTGGACTTTGACGGCTTAAGGGTGAAAGAGGAAGGCGTGAACCGACCTAGCCGAGAGTATATAAGGAGTTCAAGACGAGAGGCAAAAGGGGACACTTCTAGCGACCGAGATGACATCCTCACTCGCTATAGCGACCGAGATGACATCCTCATTCGCAATAGCGACCTGTCAGGCCGCAAAGGGGTCCTCCTTTGCGTTCTCCTTTGAATCCTTATCGTAACGCTTTACGTTTCGTCTCAATCGGAGTTTCCGTTGAGATTTTACGACGAAAACAAGTGGGACTCGTCTTGGCTTGCTTCCACTCGCTATAGCAACCGAGATGACATCCTCGCTCACTATAGCGACCTGTCAGGCCTCAAAGGGGTCTTCCTTTGCGTTCTCCTTTTAATCCTCATCAAAACGCTTTTCGTTTCGTCTCAATCGGAGTGTCCGTTGAGATTTTACGATGAAAACAAGTAGGACTCTTCTCGGCCTGCTTCTACTCGCTATAGTGACCCCCCAGACATCATCACTCCCTATAGCAACCTGTCAGGCCTCAAAGGGTTCTTCCTTTGGGTTCTCCTTTTAATCCTCATCGAAACGCTTTTCGTTTCGTCTCCATCGCCCTACCTCCATCTTTGCGTTCTCTTTCGAGTCTCGATCGAAACTTCTCTTGTTTCGTCTCGATTGAAGTTACCATTGAAACTTTATGATATAAAAAAAACCCGCAAAGACTTGTTTTCTTGCATAAATTCAAATTGATCGTATAAAACGGCAACAGTTAACTTAACACTTTAGCGGCCTCAACTATACGATTACGTTGAACCTTTTTATAAAAATTGACGTTGTATCTAAGGAGAAGATGACAGTCAAGTTTGAGAGATAATGGTCGAGTTTCAAAGGATAAACACCAATATCGAGAACGGTGAGCGTACGCGAGAAGAGGAGGGTGGAAATAAGCAAGCAAAACTGAGAAAAGACAAAGCTGCATCTCCGGAAACACTAAGATCTTGCTAACCAATCCAATCTCTCATACAGCCGAAAAACGATCGCCACGCATTCAAGCTTCCTAAAGAAAGAAAAAATTAGAGACACGAACGCCGTCTTAAAACGGACTCGTTCCTAGCAATTTTCTTAAAAACGGATATACTCCAAGTTGTCGTCAATCCAGCGTCATCTTTAAAATCGACCCAGATTGTCGATCATCCCAATCCTCAAAAAAAATGCACAGAACTCTTCGAAAGAACAGTCCAATCATTTTCTTTCGGGAAGGGGAAGGAGGGAGTAGGTACGTATACTATACTCGTATACTCCCATACTTCAAAAACTTTTTGCCTCAGCATAAGAAAAAAACACTTTTAAAAAAGTCAATTCTCGCAGCGATAGGCAGAAAAATATTTTTACAATATGATACCTCACCAAAGCAAACGACAATCTAAGATTCGTCTAAACGCTAGCAAAAGAAATCAAGAACACAAATAGAAACAAATACGACAAAGGGAACACGTCCTCCCTGCTCGTCTACTTAATCTAGCTGTTTAACCGATTCATTTCGCTCAAGAAACCTACAAAAAAATCGGTACTTTTACATCTCCATAAGTCGCGCCTATTTACTTAATTCGTAAAACAAGTCGCCTGTTACTTACGCAAAAATAATTCGTATAAATTGAATCAAGCATACGAAGAAACTTTCGATAGTAAACATAACAGGTTTTACGAAAAAGTATTTTTCTTATAGCAAAAACGAAACTGAATGATCCGACATTGGACGATCAATCTAAACTTTATTTCCTCACACCAGGATCTGTCAGATCCCATTCTTTAGCCATGCGGCTCACCACCATTCCACTCTCATTCCCTCGGTTACATCTGAGTAGGAAATCACACCGCAATTGAATCCGCACGGGCTCTCTATCGAGCTTCTTAGGCTTTGTTTCTATCAGATACAAAGGAAACAACTTCCATAGGAATAAAGGAAACATTATACGAAACTTTCAACGTATAAATTAAACCCAAAGTGGAAAATCGTTGCCTATGACCATGGGCATACTCGGCCTATCAATCTCGATAAACACTATTCGGTCCTCGCCCAATTACGCCTTCCCTTCAAAGCCGAACTGGATTACGGTATCCATCTTAAGGACGATTCTAACCGACTTGACCTTATGGTCTAATCCTTTACCGAATACATCCTCAGCAATGCGGCTGAACACAACCTTCACGCCAAGTCTTGAGCGACCACCGCTCCGATAACTTGACGGCTAAACGATAATCCGAAATTTAGGAGGACGCCTCTTTCCAGGGACAAACCTACGTGACCCCTTGGTCCTAACTCCTCTATCAACATAACATCCAAACCAGAACAACAGATTTAACTGCCAACATCCGCAGCTAAACAAAAATGTTTCTCCAAACATAGGGTTAAGACTTAACCCTTGCAACACTGCATAACATCAACAAGCCCGCGAACAATTCGAGCACGAAACACATCATACGAAATAAAAACCAAACTTCAGCATTGCGAGACGTCGCAGACGCTTGAAGAAATATTTTCGAAAAAATACCATCCTCGATAAAAACACTACCTTGGAGGACCAAACAATCATACGCACTAACACCCTCTTGAAACACGTATCCTTCGCGAAGATTCAAAAACGGTAATATCTACCAATGAGTTTGTTGCTGATCACAACAAACTCTTAACGGTCCTAAACAGACTTAGCCATCTCGTAGAGATAGCTCTCATACACACGACACAAGGGTAATGGCGCTATAAAAGAAATCCAAAATTTTGGTCAGCACTTCCAGGAGACTTAGAAATTGTCCTTGGAGAGATGCTCGATTCCAACCATACAAGTCGTATAAGCCGAGAACCTATCGCGGACTTTAAATCGGTATTGAATCAGGTTGAAACTGTAACGGGATACGTAAGCCGAATTAGTCATCGCACCCCCAAAACCAGAAGTAAGCCTAGGTCTTGCCCTAAACCCAGCACACTGGTCTCTAACATCTCTAGGCATGATATCGAAAGATACGAGATCCCAAAATATGTCTATTCGCTTGTATTCCAACGTTCATAAAGTTTCGGAAAGCAAAATTTTCGCGTACATTCTCATCTAAAACAAACAGCAAATATAACGATCTACAAAGAGTTAGATATGAGATGACAACTCATACTCTTCCCTCTTCATTCATATGAATAAAAACATGCTCTTAAAACGCGAAACACAATTTATTAAAAAAAGGAAGTCGCAAAGCGGCTGGGATTCGAAGCCACACGCTTTCAGTCCCGAAAACATAAATACGGCCACACTTGGCCAAAGGTCTAGTATAAAATGCCATCAGCAGCAACATGCCTCATAAGCTCTACATGACATACAACTAGACCGTAAAGGTCTCACTGGAAAACAGGCCATAAGAGTCTTAACTCCATGACGAACTACGAATTGCTCGATCCCTTTTGACAAACGGTACGTAGGCAGTTTCATCAAGCGCAGCCTCAATCTTATAATTAAGATTCCACTCTTCTTACAGTAAACGTACAACTTTCAACGGACATTTTCAACCATTAATTCCGCCTAACTTTCCTGACTTGTCTTATCGCACGCTAGAACCTCACATCTATGATCCACGGTTCTAACGGGCTGGGGGCTAACTGTTGGGGTCAAAAACGGTCACGACGAAATTAACGTTCGAAAAAATTACTTAAACTAATTTTTACGATAAAATTATTGAAAAGATTTTCCGCAGCGTCAAAACAAACTCCAATGGTTCAAGCATCAATCCACTCGACGATGGTCGAGTGGACATCGTAACTTGTCTACTCGACGATCGTTGTTGGGGTCGAAAACTGTCACGACAAAGTTAGTATCGAAACATTCAATTAAAACATACATCTCTGATATCTTTACGAAAAATATCGTCAAAGTTGAATCCTTGCAAGGAACTCTACGACTAAATCGTGTCTTCGTTTAAAACTCGATCACTCGAAACAACGAAAGATCAAAAACGGGGAAGGCTCGGCTCGATCATCGCAGAGCAGTCAACAGCACGCCTGGCTCGGTCGCTATAGCGACGGAGCATCATACGAAGCTCGGTCGCTATAACAGGCTCGGTCGCTATAGCGACCCAGCTTCTTACAAAGCTCGGTCGCTATAGCGACCGAGCCCAAACGCAGGCTCGGTTGCTATAACGACCAAGCTCAGGGACCAAACATGCATGCGTCACAGTCCTTCCGTAGCATCTGACATCTTCCGAAATGACAATACAATGTAAAACAATGAACTCTCGACTGTCCTCATTGCAACCTTCCGCAAACCACGGCTTAACCATTTCTTGATTTCCAATCAAATGGAATCCTCGGTCTGGTTTTACGATAAAAACCACGAAATTATCTTTATCGAAGAAACCGTAATAAACGTCCCGAATCAAAAGACGGTCCAAAGAGTCCTAAAACTTGATTCGAGGCCGGCTTACGATTTCTTAAAACCCATAAACGCTATGACGGTTATGCTTGGTGAGATAAACATCAAATTCCGCGGATAAATGGAAAGTTTCCGCAGATAATCATGAAGATCGGAGAATTGAAATATCTCCATTTTTTGGACTATGACGGCTTAAGGGCACAAGGGGACACTGCTAGACTCAAAATTCTTTGCACTTAAAAACTTTAGGCTTTATTCTCGATAAGTTCGGTTTCTATGACTGGCACACGATTACTAGACGAACTCGCCTAGGAAGTTCGATCTCTTGTCCAGCTCTATCAATTGAACTACGTTCGACTTGTTCCTCGAAAGGGGTATGTAGGCAGCCTTTAATAAGGTTCAGTCCGAAATCAATCAAAAACCTTTTTTGTATCTTTTTCGTCTTTTGTTATCGAGCTGCGACTCAACTAGGTTTAAGGTTTTGGGTCGCTAGAACTAGGTAACTCGCTGACAGCCTTTGCGGCCAAAACTTTTATAATCTCTTGTAATGATCGCAACGCTCTTACGCGAATAAGATCTACTGTTTTCTCTAAATTTGTTTTGTTATCTTTTCATATTTTCTGCATCTATTTGGTCAGTTGTCGTTGGCTCCGCAGAGATCCGGGACTAGCATACAGCTATCAAGATAAAAGGGATATAATCCCAACAATCCTCTGTAATCAAGGTCAAGATACCCGGACATGGAGATCCCAAACGAACCCGTGGGCTGGTCTACCTCTTCATCCGCGCCTTCGGCATTTCCGCCTGCTCCAGTTTTCACCGTGTCCTCCGAAACCTCGATGGAGTCCCAAAGCTTCCGGACCCTTCCCTCGATCAGAGGAACCAAGGATTCAGCATGAGCACATTCATCCATGAAACCCTTCATCTCAGCAATCTCAGAAGAAAAGGAGAAGTCCCGGTTCTGCGACTTGTAAAGGATAGCGACCGAGCCCCGACACTCGCGGAAATCGCCCACAAACTCTTCAGCTTCCTTGAAGCTCTCGAATTCAGTGGCAAACGACTCGGCTCTCCGCTTCATCTCGGCGACAATTGCTCTCCTTCCTTTCCTCTTTGCACGCACGAGGGCTCGAGAATGGAGTTCGGCCTGTCTCTGGTTCTGTTCCTCAACCTCCTTCCGGAACCAGAAAAGTTCTCTTTCAGCCTCCTCGGCTTTGAAGCGAGAGATCCGCGATCCCCAGAAATTTCCGTCGAGCGCCACGCCAAACACCCTCATCCCCTGCATGAACTTAAGATCAAAGAAATATATATATATATATATATAATGATAATAATATATATATGATCAGAGTTCAAAGGGTAAACCTCATTAATTAACCGAGAACCCTCGGCTACTACTTTCCTCTTCGCCTCGTTGTCCAGCGACTCATCAGTAGTAAACGCTGGAGGAAGGCCGTCGAAAAAGTCGCTGTGAATGGGAACCTCGCTAGTTCCGCTCCTTTCCCTTGGGGCAAAACTAGGGTCCCCTCCTGGCAGCGGAGGATATTCCGAGACAGTCTCAGAGGCGATCTCCTTGCCTTTCCGAGACCTGTTTCTCCGCCTCCGAGCGAGCAAGTCAACAACTGGCTCGACATCGTACGGAACATCGAGAGGCTGGGGAGTAGCTCAGGATCGATGGAGCTCCACCGCACTTCGAATCCGTTCAACAGAAAAGGTATTCCAGAAAAACGGCCTTTCCCGAAGAAGATCTCGCTTGGCGAAAAGATCGGCAGGTATTCGCGGAAGGATCCTGTTCACTGCATAATAAACAAAAATTTTTATCTTCGCGCACTTTCGAAGTATAAAAACAAAACTAGTCGTGTTACCGCGATTGAAATTCCACTCCTGGGGGAATAGGTGGAGGCAGCTTTTCTCGACAGACTCCCCATCTATTCGGACAAAGAAGAAGCGGTCGAACCACGATTTGGGGTTCGAAGTAGTCCCCTGAATTATGGCCATGTCCTTCTTTGTCACCATGGAGTACGAACCATCGATCCCCGTTGGTCTGGTACACCAGAGTCCCTCAAAGTCGCCAGGGCTAAGGTCCATCCCTAGCTCGTAACTCGAGATTAGCACGCCAAGCTAACTCTCCAAGGATGAAACGTTTAGCTGACTGATTGAGAGCTTGAAACGATGAAGCGCGCGGACGATGGCACCAGGATCGGGAACCACATACGGCAATACGCTAGGAAGGCTTCATAACAAGTAAAGAAACCCTGCGGAGGATTCCTTGCGCTTTCGTCGCCGGTCGGGATCCGAAACATAACCCCACTCGGAACTTGGTAAAAATTCCGGAGAATCGCAAGGTATTCAGGAGAGACCATACTTGGCATGAAGGGCGCACCCGGCGGCCTCAGAGGTCTCCTGGGAATGGGAATATCCTGCAGAGGCGGAAACGAGCCACATAGAGCTCTGTAGTATGCCTCCCTCGCATTGATGTCTTGCATATTTACATGTTTTTAGCTATCATATCTTGTGCATTTTTTACTCATTTAGATTAGGCATTAGGCATCTTTAGGCTCATTTTGCATTCATAAGTCCCTATTAGGTGTTGGAGCACACTTTGGAGATATTGAAGATGTTTGGGAGTTTTGTGATGAAAAAGAGGGGTTTAAAGATGAAAATGGATATAGGCCTTAGTGGAGACATGTAATTTTGTGTTAGCTTTCCAATGGAAGTGGTTTCAAGACATTTGGAGTCATATTGGAGGAGTTATGATCAAAACACTGAGGGCATATCAGTTCCACCCGGGTGAGCATACCCGAGGTCGACCTTCCAACCATGCCCGGACGAGCTCAGGACGCGGCCAGGACGACCCGGGGACAAGAACCCACACGTTCTGATTGTGCTGGAAGCCTAGAACGTACCCGACCTTGCACACCCGTCCGTTCCCACCCGCGCATGCACGCACCCGGACGTCCCACACACCCTTCCTACCCGCGTACGAGACAGCACCCGGCCTTGGCACACGCAGCCTGAAGGACCCGCACGGCCTGCACACCCGACCTGGAGGACGCGGCCTGAAGGACCCGCACAGCCTGCACACCCGACCTGGAGGACGCGGCCTGAAGGACCCGCACTGCCTGCTGGCTGCTGGACACGGACAGCACGCGGCTCAGAACACCCGGCCACTACTACCCAAGAAGCTCAAGGAGGGAGCCATTGAGTGCAAGATCAAGCACAAGGGCAGATCCACACCATTCTCAAGTGCTAGAGCCATCATCACTCCTAAGCTCCAAGATGACCCAATCAAGCTTCAAGAGCTTCTCTCTCAGGTCCTCACCATCACTCTTGAAGGTGGGAAGGACCCTCCTTCTCACTAGTCCAAGAGAAAAGGTAGTCAAGCTAGTGACTCAAAACAAGCTCACTTGGGAGGAAGTCCCATGGTTATCCTTGTATATAGCTTTGCAATTTCAAATTTCCTTTTAAGTTTTTAATAAAAGTGGTCAAATTTTTCAGGTTTTGCCAAGCACTAGAGGAGAGAAGAAAGGTGGTAAACCACCTAAGCCTTATGATCGCCATGTAGCAGCCTCCTCTAGTTGCTATGAACCAAGCCAGCTTCTAGTCATGACATAAGCACCATGCCCAAATCTCCTTGTGTGGTATAACTCCAACCCTTCTTGTATATACATTTTCTTTTGCCTTGTTGAGGTTTCTCTTACTCTCTTACTCACACAGGAGACTGTGTGATTTAAGTGTGGGGGAGGTACCGGATATTTGATCATGTTTGCTTTGTGATTTTGAGTCTCATGCATTGCATTGTACATTCATAAGTGCATAGAAAATTCAAAAAAAAAAAAAAATTAAATTTTTCAACCATGTAGATTGCATCACTTGCATCCTTAAGATTGAGTCTAGTGCATATAGATTGCATTCATTTGCATCTGGAGCATTGCCTTGTAAAGAACACTCGTTTGCACTGAATTTGACACCCTAGTTAAACATATCAGGTAGCTTGAGCATCTTTTGAAAAAGCTTGCATGCTTTGAGCCTTGAAAGCTCTTCTGTAAACTTGCTTGCTTGCTTGATATTGGCATTGTTCTTAAGGCCAGCTCCATCCTGAACTTAGACTTGAATGAAATTAATCTCTCTTGCATATGGGCATTTGCACACTTAGTCATGGATCTCATACACATTTGGGTTATCTTTTTCCATTGTACCACCCTTTGTTAACCCAAATGGCACTCCCTTACCCTTGAACCATATCCATTCTTTGAAGCCTACATTGATTTGCTTGAGTGAGGCCTCTTTTGATAGCTTGTCATGTGCAAAATCTTGAGAGTATTGGGAGCGACATGGATTTGTTCTCATCTTTTGCTAGCATAGGGTCATCATTTGGGCTAGCTTCTAGGATGGTGAGTGAAGTGTTTTTTACCTAATGTTTTACATTTTGGGTTTGGGGATATGACAATGTTGAGATTGTTGAACAAAGAAAGTTTTGAGAAAGAAAAACCCTAGGGACCTAGAAATAAAAAATGAAAAGCTCTTGATTGAAGTTTTGACCTTCCCCCTCATGTATATATAAAAAAAAAAAGAAAGAAAAGAAAAAAAAAGAAAGAAAAGAAAGATTCAATAAGATAGTGGGGAAGGAAAAACTTAAGAGTTAGAGCTTAGAATGTGAATAGAGGTCCTTAGAGGTTGAATCATGAGAAAGAAAATGTTCTTTGGGTGAGTGATGTGAGTATGTCTTCATTTTGGGTTATGGGAAGAATAAAAAGGGTGTAGATCTTGTAATCACTTAGGAATTGGGTAGAATGATGAGGATGGATCCATGTATGCATGAATTGCTCCTACTCTTAGATAAATTTTGCATAATGATCAAACTACTTCATTCTTGAGTGATTGCCACCTTGAAATGATGCATTGAACCTTCCTTTTCATCCATGTTAGACCATTTGATCACCTAGCCAAATGATTGAGATCATGTGCCCATTTGTGAGACTTCACCTTGTGTGTGTGTGTGTGAATCAATGTGAGGGCTGGTTAAGAGAACATGTTGGTTGATAGGCATTGCATCTTGTGTAGAGACATAAGAGTAATTGATAGGCCTTGTGAAGCTAGAGCATAATAAAAGAGTTTGCTCATGCTATTTGCTATGTTTCTTTAGGATGTCAGGTTGAGTGTTATGAGTGTTTCCTTTGGCTTTGTTCCCATCCTTGCATCCATCCCCCTTGTGTTTGAAAAGTTTACTTGAGGACAAGCAAATGTCTAGTGTGGGGGAGTTGATGTCTTGCATAATTACATGTTTTTAGCTATCATATCTTGTGCATTTTATACTCATTTAGATTAGGAATTAGGCATCTTTAGGCTCATTTTGCATTCATAAGTCCCTATTAGGTGTTGGAGCACACTTTGGAGATATTGAAGATGTTTGGGAGTTTTGTGATGAAAAAGAGGGATTTAAAGATGAACATGGACAGAGGCCTTAGAAATATCTTCTGATGCTAAGATTTGGTGGAGACATGTAATTTTGTGTTAGCTTTCCAATGGAAGTGGTTTCAAGACATTTGGAGTCATATTGGAGGAGTTTTGATCAAAACACTGAGGGCATATCAGTTCCACCCGGGTGAGCATACCCGAGGTCGACCTTCCAACCATGCCCGGACGAGCTCAGGACGCGGCCAGGACGACCCGGGGACAAGCACCCGCACATTCTGATTGTGCTGGAAGCCTAGAACGTACCCGACCTTGCACACCCGTCCGTTCCCACCCGCGCATGCACGCACCCGAACATCCCACACACTCTTCCTACCCGCGTACGAGACAGCACCCGGCCTTGGCACACGCGGCCTGAAGGACCCGCACGGCCTGCACACCCGACCTGGAGGACGCGGCCTGAAGGACCCGCACGGCCTGCTGGCTGCTGGACACGGACAGCACGCGGCTCAGAACACCCGGCCACTACTACCCGCGCATGGAGACACCCGGACAGCACCTACCCGACTGCTTCTACCCGCACGGCCGCAAGCTCAGGACTCTGGAACAGACCCGGCTGGAACACACCCGGCCATGGACCACACTGCCTGACCCGGGTGGTTCACTTTCTTCCTTTTCTTGGCTTCTGATTGGTCGAAAATCATGTGGCACCAAGGACCTTTTGGACTTTTCTTTTATGCTTTCAAGGGCTTTCAAGCCACCTATAAATACTCTTGTAATCTCATTAAGAGATCTAACTTCTTTTCTCTCAAAAACATAATAAGATCTTGAAGAAAGTTTGGATCTTTGATCCTTTTTATCTCATTTCTTTTGTGTTTAATAAATTATCTTCTTCTCTAATCATGTTTAGCCTTGAATTATCATTGATTTTGAGGTTTTCCATGGCTATTAGTGAGTAGATCTATCTAGGGTTCATGGGCTTGGGAGACTAAGGGTGATTAAGTTAGATCCAAGGTGCTTAGTGTTAGATCTCTCCTTTCCTTGCATTGATTTTGTGTTCTTCATGCTATATTTGAGTTAGCCTCTCAAACATAGAGCTATAGGAATTTCATGCCCGGAAGGTGTTCTATGAAATGCCTGAACCAACTCATCTATGCTTTTAGCTTGCTTTGCCTAAGGGATTAGTTGTCAAAGAAGCTAGGATTGCTATTAGACTCATTCTCCATGTTTGCTTTGATCATTACAGCCAAAGGGATTTGGTGTACTTGGGTGATCATAGCAAAAGAGCATTCATCTAGGGATAGAGTTTGCTTAGTTTTGTTGTCTAGGCATAAGGAATTAGATTGATTGAAAAGTTGGCAACTTGGATTGAGCCTTGATCACCCAAAGTCAATTCCCTTGTCCCAAGAACCCCCTTGCCTCATTGAGAAAGAAAGTTCAATCTTTTATTGCATTTTTAATAATTTTTTAGTTTCATAATCATCCTCTCATCTTGATTGCACTTAGATTAAGCATGAACTTGCATTCCCTTTGCATTAGAATCTCTTAGAATTGGATTGACATCTTGTAATCTACAACATTTGATTAGGACCCTAGAAAAGTCCTATCATCACGCATCTTCCTCAACTTCGAATTCATGTTTCGGGGTGACCACATCATTAGCAGGAGAGTCGCCAAAGGATGAATGAGAGGGAGAATGCCTCTTAGAAGATCTTGATCTTGAAGACATTTTTCTTGAGAAAAGAGAGAATTCTTGGAGGTAAAGTTCTTGTGATGAAGTAAGAATGGTAAAAAATTCTTACTCCATCTTTATAAAGAATAAAAGTTACTATTCACTCCAACTTTCGGCAAACGATTACGTCCCCACACCTTCCTATCAAGCTATACCGCGAGCTAGGACCTGTTACCGAAAACACCACAGTTCCTAGCTAGCTGGGGGGCTAACTGTTGGCGTCAAAATCGGTCAAAGACGGAATCGATGCCCGAAATCCTCGGAAAAATCAAGTGATGGTTAAAACCTCGAAAAACCGAGAAAAAAGTGACCGAAACAGGTTACGCGACCAACGCGGGAAGGCACGATCGCACCATAGCCCCGGGCGCCGGCGGGAGCACCCACGACACGGCCACGGGCGTCGGCGGGAGCGCCCACGACACGGCACCGGGCACCGGCGGGATCGCCCAAGACACGGCCCTGGGCGCCGGCGGGAGCGCCCATGTCAGGGCCCCAGACGCCGGCGAGAGCGCCCACGTCGCGGTCCCGAGCGCCGGTGCGCGGCTTGCTCGACAAGTGCGGCCATTTCCTCGTAGAACCATCCCGACTACTAGTCCAATTCCGTATTTGCATCCTTGCTCGAAGCCTCATAGTTCAAATCCTTGAAATCGTGAAGTCTAAAAACCCCCGTTTCGTTTCGATCGGAATGATCGGGAAAGTTTCGGAAAACCAAGAGAGGTTCGGTTGATGGATAGATTTCGATTCATCGTATAAAATGATTACAATTATTCTAAAACACCAGTTATCTCAACTATACGAGGAATTGGGGTTCCTTCGGAAAGACTGATACCATGACGGAATATTTTCTCGTAAAATCGTAAAAACGTCGAAGTTCTAAAGAACGGCCCAAAAAGGCCCGAACGCGACCGAGTGGCCCGCTTATGATTTTTTTTTAAAAAAATCGAGGCGAGATAAATATGACGGTTTATGTTTATCTTTACTTAAAAAGATAAATGTAAAGTTTTCCGAAGATAAACGTCAAGTTTCCCGATAAACATGAAGCTCGACGAAAATGGAAAAAGCCCGATTCGCGACAGATTCGGCCCAAATGAAGGACGAACCGACCCAGAAGAAGTATATAAGGAGAGCTTGGGACGAGGAGCAAAGGGAGAACATTTTTCGCAGCAACTTAGCACTTAGAGGAACTTAAGCATTTTTTCCGTTTTTACTAGCGAGCTACGAATCAACTAGGTTAGAATTAGGCGGCCAGACTAGCGAACTTATCGACAGCACTTGTAGCCAATCTCTTACCTGTTGTTCACGCTTAAAAGCGAATTCGGAAATAAGATCTTTTGCTCTACTTTTGTTCTTACGATTTTAATATTCCGATTTTACTATTTCTCCGTTATACTGATCGTGTTGTGCGTGGCCCAGCAGATATCCGGGACCTTCAGGAGAAGTTAGGTTTACTTGACTTTCCTCCGATTTAACAAAACTCGACGGTGTAAATTTTGGTTCCCACAATGCTCTATAGAAGTCATTGATTCATCCTCAAGATGTATCCTATGCATGCACAAAGAAGGTGATATCCCCTTAATATCATCTAGTGAGTATCCAATTGCTTTTCTAAACTTTTTAAGTGCATTTAAAAGTTGAGAAAGCTCAAGTTCAGTAGTTCACCACTCACAATGACAGGATATGACTCATTAGGGCCTAGAAATGCGTACCTTACACCATGGGGAAGAGGTTTTAGCTCCACTTTTGGTGCCTTGAGCTCACTCCAATCATCTTGTTGGGTGTCCTATTTTTGAGTGGCTGAAGCAGCTTAGTGAACCTCTTGTGTAAGCTCCTCATACTGGGCTTCACCATCAATCTTTTTATGAGAATCCAGCATTCTCACAATAGCATCACTCTCTTTGTTCTCAACCACTTGGACCTCTTTATCCATTGTCAAAGCATGTTGCAAGGGGTCCTTTATTGCCAACTCTTTAAGTGCCAATTCCTCAAGAAGCTCATCAGCAAGAGCTTCCATCTCTTCAATGTAAAACACTTGGCCTTGCACAGTTGACTTCTTCATCACTTCCTTGATGTCAAAGTGGAGAGTGTGCTCTTTCCCCAAATGAAGATCAATCTTGCCTTCCTTCACATTGATAATGGCTCCTGCTGTGGCTAAGAATGGTCTTCCAAGGATCAAGGGGTCTCTAACTTCTTCATCCATCTCTAGCACCACAAAATCAGTAGGAATCTCACAATTTCCCACCATCACAGGGAGGTCTTCAAGGATGCCAATAGGGAATTTGACTGAGCGATAAGCAAGCACCAAAGAGAGTTTACACTTCTTGTATTGGCTGAATCCAAGCTTCTTGGCAATAGATAGAGGCATGAGACTGACACTGGCTCCCAAATCACATAGACACCTCTCAAACATCAAAGGACCAATGGCACAAGGTAGAGTAAAGCAGCCTGGATCCTCTAGCTTCTTAGGGATTGTCAATCTCTGGATAATGGCACTGCACTCATGAGTAAGAACCATCATTCCCTCCATTTACTTCTTCTTAGCAGCCACATCATCCTTCAAGAACTTGCTGTACTGAGGGACAAGCATGAAGGCATCAATGATGGGCATTGTGACTTGAACTTCACTCATTTGCTTCTCAAAGAGTGCTTTGTACTTCTCCAAAAGTTGCTTCTTGAATCTTCAAGGAAAGGGCAGCTTAGGTTCATAGGGAGGAGGAACAAAGGAAGACTCTTTTGTTGGAGTGGCAACTTCACCATGTTTTAGTGTTCTCTTCTCTTCTAGAATCTCTTCATCAACCTTCTCATCTACAGTCACAACTTCATCATAAATGTTGATGGCCACCCCCCACCTAGTTGCTCACCATCCTTGGGGAGAGCTCTTGGAGGTAACTCTCTACCACTTCTCAAGGTGATTGCTTTTATTGGCTCCTTGGGGTTTTGCTCGGCCTTTCCTGGTAGTGTTCCTTGTTGGCGACTTAGCTGAGAATTCATAGAAGCAAACTGACTCTCCAAAGCTCTTATCTTGTTGTTCAGCTCAGTATAGCTTCTATCAATCTTGGAGTGAACAGTCTTGAACTCATGGCCAATGTCCTTTTCTGTTCTAGCTTGACCTTCCAATAGTATTTTGAACATAGCTTCCATATTTGAATCTGGAGCTTTAGCTTGGGAAGAGCAACCTTGAGCTTGAGTAGACTGATTGCCTTGATTGCTAAAACCAGGAGGAGGATTTTTCCTAGGTTGGTAGTTCCCTTGCTGAGTGTTTGCTTGGGTTGATAGCCTCCTTGCTGGTTGTTAGGATAAGACCTCTGCTGGTAGATGTTGTACTGAAAGTTAGGTTCCTTCTTGTTCCAAGTACCATTGTTGTTGATGAAGCAAAGCTCTTCCTGCCCTTCTAAACCATCAACCTCATTAACCTTTGGAGGAGTTTCTTGACTAGGACCACCCTCAAAGTTAATCTGCTCCTGTTTGGCTTGGTTAGCAATAAGCAAGTCTATCTTCTCCTGCAAGGATTTGATTTCCTTCTTTGTCTGGTTGTCATCAGCTATTGTGGTTCTATCAGCTTTGTCGTGCTCTCCACTGTAAACTGAGTCACTCTTCACCATGTTGTCAACCAGCTCCTCAGCATCTTCTTCAGACCTGCCCAAGAAGAATCCATTGCTTGCTGTATCCAATTTGGCTCTGTACTTAGGAAGGGCACCTCTGTAGAATGTGCTTAGCAAGCTCTCCTTTGAGAAGCCATGGTGGGGGCATTGAGCCTGATCCTTTGAACCTCTCCCATGCTTCACTAAAGCTTTCCAAATTCTTATGTTGGAAGCTAGAGATCTCATTTCTCAACTTGGCTGTTGATATCACTCAAATTACCCTAAGGAGTGACTTTACTCTCTCAAATAAGAGGTTCAGTTGTAGTACTTAGGGATCGAATCCACAGAGAGCTAGTGTACATATAAGATGCAATCTTAATGATTATGCTAGGTTGAAAATGGTTTAAAGTAAATTGCAGGTTTGCTGAGTAATGGTAAGATTACTCAGTTGAAAGGATTTGATTTTAAAACAATAAAGAAAAGAAGTTAGATTCATGGTATGTATTCAGGAATTCAGGATTATAAATACTATAAAGGCTAACAAGTTGCTTGCATGATATGTCAGAGCTCAACACTTATTAAATGAATCCATCAGCTCTCGCATTCTTAGACCATCTATTACTTAGATGCTAAATGATGTTTCCGGTCATAGGAGTATCGAATGATACGGCTCTAAGCAAGCTTTATGCGCGAGTTGATACAATGCTCACCATGATCTTAGATCAGCTTTCGCATATCTCAAGAGGGTCATAGCATGTTTAGGATGTTATCAGGAGTTGCATGTAATAAACAATGCAATCCAAGTTCATGTTCTAGGTAGCTAATCTAGAAAAAGCATTAGTGAATAATTCTAACAATAAATATCACAACTATAGCAATTATAGGCTGGGACTAATCCCTCATATCTTATTTAAACCCTAAATTTAACAAATGAATCTACTCAGACATGGCTAAGTAGTTCATAGCAACAAGGTAATAATAGGAATTCATAGATCTATTAGAGGGTGAACACTTAGGTCCCAATCCCAAATATCTTTGGATCTCTCCTCTAGATCTAGAATCCTATAACCTTTGTTAAGAAGAACAAATAAAGAACTGAATAGAACTTTATTAAGAACTTGCAAAGTAATGAAAACAGTAAAAGAAATGAGTAGAAGAAGAAGAAGGTGAAAAGGTGGTGGTAAAAAGCTTGTAAAAACTATAAAACTTATCTCTCTACCAAAACACTTAGGCACATATAAATATGAGTTCATTAGGTTAAAAAACTCGTCAGGGGCATTCTTGTAAAATGTGATATCTTGGGCTTCAAGTTCGGCCAGGTCCAACTTGTCTTTCTGCCGCCTCAGTATCGATCGATAGTACATGGTGTACATCGATCGATTATGGTCTCGATGTATCGTCCTTCGGCTAATGTGTGTCGATCGATTGCACAGAGTGTGCATCGATCGATGTGTAACTCTTGGTGTCGACCTCTGGTCTTGATCACGGGTGAACTCTTCCTTAAGCTCCAAAAAGGCACCTAAAACATCACTTTTCTCCAAAATGCTTCTGAACATGAAAACATACCTAATAGACTCCAAAACATAGATAATAGTAGTAAAAACACTCATATACCATATGGGTAAAAACGGGTAAAATCCATGGTATATCAACTACCCCAGACTTAACCTTTTGCTTGTCCTCAAGCAAACACACAGGCAGTCTTTATGAAAGAGGTTTTGAAAAGCAGGGACTAAATCAAATTCAAACTTAGAATCATAACCTCTACTTTGTTGCAAACCACATCTAAGAGTCTGTCAATCACAGAAGTACATTATGCAATATCCTCAACAACCTTGATCATCTAGCCAACAACTTAGCAATCTTGTCTGACTAACCCCTCTACTGATTTCATTTATGTACATAAAAATAAAAGTGCAGGCTTTACCTTGGGAGTATCGATCACAGGATGCAAGGTTGCTCAAACAAGTATCTGGACCTACAGGTAAAAATTAGTTCCTATCCTCTCTCTCTACTTTTCTCTCCTAGTCAAGTCTGCTTTATTTGCAAGACATTGACCAAGATTGGACAGGCTTCCATGAATCAAGCCTTAATGGTTGCAGCCACCAAGTCTTGTTCACTTCTTTTTGACCTATATCCTAGGATTCATTGCGAAGCAAGTCTTGAAGGGGGTAACCACCAAGCCCTGTTTGAACCCTTTACCTATAGAACTCTTATGAAACAAGTCTTGAGGGGGGTAACCGCCAAGCCCTGTTCGAATTCCTTCCTAATTAATAACTAACTAGTCTTAGAACATGAATTTAAGCTAATTTTCGAATTTTTTTTTTGAACTGAATTAAATTTAATTTCGAAAATGAGAGAGAGAGGGTGATAAAACTATCTACACAAGGCTTTACCTTCCAGACTTGTTTGAAGCATCCGATCCCTTGTATACCAAGCCCCAAGACAAGCAAAGAATGTCAGGTTAGGTTGAAAATCAGCTTTGGTTCCTCCAGACAATCAATGAAAGCGTTGTCATAGCTGATAGGTGATCAACTTTAGCATCTATAGTACATTCTGCATCAACAAATCAAAGAATGGTGCCTAAAAGATTGGTTAGATAAAAAGCGAAAATTTAAATTATCATTATCCCTTTCTTGACTCAATAAAAACCATTTTGAAAACATTTTTAGATGAAATCAAAATGTAAAGAGCATCAGTAATCATCCCCCCAAACTTAAATCATACACTGTCCCAGTGTATAACCAGTCAAGTGAAGGCATAGGCAATAATAAAATACACTGATATCGAAAAAGTTAGAGCGATATACCTGACTGTTATGCGTATCGATCGATGTTGAGTCGCCTTCGTCGATCGCTTTTGATTTGTTCATGTCGATCGATATCGACTGTGTCATGTCGGTCGATTTCAGTGGTAATCGTCTATTTGTAACTGCAAAGAAAAACAAATACGAAAAATAAAATCCTAAAGATAAAAATGAAATGAAAAACTACCTAACAGTGGGTTGCCTCCCACTCAGCACTTTGATTATAGTCATTTAGCTTGACTTTGGATGGAATGAGCTACTGAGATGAAGTCCAGGTACTTGTTGGGAAACAAGTATCCTCTGTATCCTTCTTCTCACTGAACCATGCGTAAAATAGGCTTCTTGTGGCTTCATATTCTCTGGTTCGTTTCTTCTTTATCTCAATCAGCTCATCAGTGATCCTTTGAATCCTTTCTTCATGACCTTCAATGCTGAGCTCGTGCCATCCTAATTTCTTGTAGGCATGTTCTGAAAGATCAATAAGCTCTGCTTGCATTGAATCAAGGTGTTGGATCATTTTGTCGTGGATGGAGCTGGTATCGATCGATTCCTTTGTTGAAATTTTGGTCGATGGCTGTTGGAGTCCATCGATCAATGCGCTGGATCCTCTGTCGATCGATGCTAAGGGTGCGGGCCTGCTCGCAAGCTGCCTCTGAATGGCTTTGATTTCTTTCTGCATCCCTTCTATGCTAGATTCCATGCTTCCAACCTCGTTAATAAGCGGGAAATACGTCTGGTCTAGACGTCTATCTTGTGAATCATCTACGCTTGTGATTGCCGTGTAGACTTCATCAGCTAACTTATCCAAATCAGCTCTGGTGCAGATCTCTGAAGTATGTATATCAATCGATGCAACATGTTGTTCATCGGTCGATTTTTGCTTCTGCAGATTCTCGTGAAGCTTCTCGGAAAAGAGTATCATCTGGCCGTCGATTTCAGTCAATCGCCTATCGATCGATGTGAGGTTGAGCTCGTTGATCGATGCAATCGATGCAGCCTGATAATCGAGTTGACGTTGGAACTTCTCAGCTTCCTGCTGCATAGTATCCATGCGTAGTGCGAGTTCCTCTACTTCTTTGTCTACTAAGAAGTGTATATCAGCAATTTTTCTCCCAACTGCTTTCCGACGAGTCAATCCTCCAAAAGGATTGCAAGGTGCAGCGGGGTTCATATCTGCATGTGCTTCATTGATAAGGCGGATAGATCTCTTCATCTCTTCTGTGCAGATGCTTAGATCCCCTAGGTTGTGGAAGATAGGTTCACAGGTTTTGGTGAGTTTGCTACTGAGACGAGCTTCTGCTTTCTTCTGTTCTTTCCAGATATCTCCAAGAGACTCATCGACCTCATGTTTTGAGTAAGTGGTCGATGGTGCAGGCTTCATATCGATCGATGTAGGTGTTACTCCGTCGATCGATATTGAACTTTTCTGGCCATGGTTCTGTGCGTTGCGAAGATCTTCTAATTCCAGCTCAAGACGTTGAACCCTCTTGAGTAAGGCCTGGTCTGCACTGAACATCCAATTCATCTCACTGCGAAGCTTGTTTGTGGCCTCCTCTAAAATCTTTTCCATGGAGAGCTTTTCCCATTTGCGTTCTCCAAGTAGACCAGTGAACATCTCGTTGATCTCGTCTTTGGTGTAGGTTTCTTGCACCAATTCTCTTCTTGTAAATGAACTAGCGTGGTAGACAGATGTAAGAGTGCTCGTCCATTGAAGTTCTTTGAAGCAGTTTCTTGATGTCGTCTTTAGAAACTCTGATGACGTCACCATCTATTCCTCTAGCAAACCCTTTCTCGTCTCTGTAGACCCCATACTCATCTCTCTGCTCCCAAAACAATTTTCGAACTCCATATCGAAAGACTCTCTTTCCGAATTCAGGATACCTATCGATCGATGTGGTACACTCATTATCGATCGATTTCCGTTGAAAATCTGGATCCTTCGTGTTGAGATGGTTATCCTCAGCTTCCTTTGGCTCGGTTGTTGTGTCTGTCTCTTGGTGCTGATGATGGTGGTCTGGTCCGTAGCGTTGTTGCTGGAATAGGTTGTGGGATCCGTTGGCTAACTGTAGGACGTCTGCAATGTCCTCTCTGGATATGTGGAGTGTTCGTCCATCCATTGAGCGTGCAAAACCTTGTGAATCCCTGAAAATACCAAACTCATCCGGGATTAGATTACCGAAATTAAATACATTTGAATTTGTTACTTGGGATGGTTGGATGCATGTATCAGTCGATGGCACAGGTTTGGAATCGGTCGATGGTTGTTAAGGCCTATCGGTCGATTGTGCTGGTGCTGTGTCGATCGATGAGACTTCTTCGGGTTGGGTGATGTATGTTGGCGTTGCGGTCTCGACTGCGAAGCTCTCGTACTGGTAGTCGCTTGCCCAGCTCCCGATTGAGTAGTCTCCGTCTCGCTTGTTGTTTACTGTGTTGTCGAATGATGCAAGGCAAGTAGTATCGATCGATGGGGAGAAGGCCATGTCGATCGGTGTCGTGATTTTGAGGCTGTGGTGGAGAAGTCGATCTTCATCTTCTGGAAGGTTGTGACACTCTATAGCTCTCTCCTCCTCGTAATTATCAGTATACTCCTCGATGTGCGTAGAATTTACAGCGTGTGGTGGGATATAGTAGTCGTTCTCCCACTCGTTTACTTCGAAATCACATTCTGGAAACTCCTCCTCGATCTGATTGAATAGTGAATCGATCGATGACCATGTGGGACTGTCGATCGATGTCAGTTCACCAGAGATGATCGATGAGACAGTGCTACTATCAATCGATTCAGCGGTCTCTGTCTCGTATTCGCCTTGTGAATCGTATTCATCTCCACAATAGCAAGCAGATACAAGGTCTGAGCCGTCTTGGATCTTCTTAGGGACCTTGATGACTCGTACTGGATCATAGTAGACCGTAGGGTTGATCAGGGTTAGGCACAGTTTGTTTGTTTGAAGGTTGCAGACTGCTCCAACTGTGGCTAGGAAGGCTCTTCCAAGTAGCAAAGAAGTAGGTAGGGTTACCTTGACGTCCAAGACATGGAAGTCTACTGGAATTAGGGCTTCTCCTATGGTAACCTCAAGGTTTCTCACAATTTCTCCAGAGTTCTGCTGAGAACAATCCACAAAGATGAACGATTCTTTAGTGGGCTCTATCTTCAGACCTAGATGGTCTGCTATCACATTGGGTAAGATGCTAACTCCAGATCATGTGTCACATAGGGCACGTGGGAAGTTGATCCCATGGACTGAGCAAGGAACAACGAATTTCCCTGGATCACCCTTCCTTCTCAAGTTTGATCCTCTTCTTCATACTTTCTCTGACTTGGTTGAACATCCTCTTGATGTCTTCTTCTGTCTCCTTAGTTTCTCTGAAAAACATCCACAGCCTGTGTGAAAAGTAGGCTTCTTCAAAGGGTTTCTCTGTAGGTATCCTTAGAACTCTCTTTCTCAAAATTGCCAACTCTTTCTCATTAACTCCTCTTTTAAGGTGTTTAGGAACCTTCTCTTTCCTTTTTCTGAGAACTCTGCCATCTTTTTCCTTTTCTATCTCCATTGGATCAATAATATCTGTGGGCTTCTTTAATATGGCGGTTTGTGGGTTTCTGGAAGGCTTAGATTGCTCCCGGAGTGCATTAAGTCGTGCAACATCTATCTTGGGAAGTTGCACTCGGCGTGTGATAACTGAATATCGATCGACAGGTTCTGGAGTGTGTCGATCGATTTCATTATCCTTCGGTCGATCGATGGGACATCTGTCCTGTCGGTCGATGTTGTAAGGGCTGGCGGATGTGGGTGCTTTGCTGCGAACTCCTCTTGAGTAAGTATCTTCACGGCGTTGCACTCGTGAGTGGATTCTTCAAGATCCATCGGTCGATGCTCGTCTGGGTTCATCGATCGATTGGTGTTGGCGTACATCGATCAATGTGGATGTCCTGACGTCGGTCGATTCGAGTGGTTGCCGCCAATACTCATGGAACTTTCGATCTGGAAGTCTCCCTCTTGCAGCTTCTCTTTCTTAACCAGTCTCCAAAAATCATCTTCTATGATAGCACTGACGTTGTCGCCTGTTGTTTCTTCTCCAGTCCCTTTTCCTAAAGCTTCCTGCTTCTTAACAGCTTCTCCTGTCTGAATCACTTGAGTCTCTAGTTTCTTCACATGGGTACTCAAAGCATCAAGCTTTGTGTTCAAAGTGCTGTAGACAGCGTCGATCTTTCCATTGAAGTTCACCTCTAACTGCTGCTGGCTTTCAAGAACTTTGATGAGCATGTCTTCTAAATTTCCTTCTGGGGTTGGTGTGGGTGGCTTCATGTAAGATGAGTTTCCATAACTCATGTTGTTGTTGGGGTTGCTGCTGTTGAAGTTTCCTTTTTGTCCTGCGAAGTTTCTGTTTCCTTGGTTTCCAGATCTCTGAAATCCGGTTCCACTTATCCAGTTGACTTCTGCTTCTATGATGTCATCTTCTTCATCAGCTTCTGCATCCTCCACTGAGCAGGTTTGCTTGTTTAGCAGTTTCTGAACATTGTCAATCCTAAGTACTACAACTGAACCTCTTATTTGAGAGAGTAAAGTCACTCCTTAGGGTAATTTGAGTGATATCAAATTTGGCGCCGTTGCCGGGGAGCTTTGATACAATAGGATTTAATCTGATTAGGTCTAGGTTATTTTTATTTTTATTTTAATTTGTTTTCTGACACAACAATTTTTTTCTTGTCTTTTCAGGTACATGCCCAGCAACACCAGAAGCAACAAGGAATCCAACTTTTGTTCTCAGAAGACCCTGCTAGCTTGGAACGTTCAATCCGCAAGGAAATCCGTTCCGCATCGATCGACACCATCAACTTCCTGTCGACCGATACCAACGCACCCCTGCCGACCGAGACACCGTCTTCGTCGACCGATACTCGCACCTTCACGTCGACCGACACTACTTCACCGTCGACCGACACCCTTCATCCGACATCGATCGATACCCCTAACCGTATATCGATCGATACTGTTCCGCGAGTCATGGTTGCGCCTATTATTCTCATACGAGATGAGAATGGAGACTTGCGTGACCAAGAAGGTCACCTTCGTAATGAAGCAGGTCAGAAAGTCAATGCTCAGAATGAAGTAATCCATGAGCCAGAAACTGCACCTACAGGAGCTGTTCAACCTGTAGAAGAGGCTGCTCGAACACTAGCTGACTACAACCGTCCAGATCAGTTCTACACCAACAGATCAGCCATTCATCCCCCTGCTATTCAGAGAGGCGATTTCGAGCTCAAGCCGCAGTACTACACCCTTGTGGGACAGACACCTTACTATGGGCTGTCCAATGAGCATGCCATGGACCATCTGGAGAGGTTCGAGTATCTCATATCTGCTATCAAAGCCAATGGAGTCACTGTGGACTACCTTCTCTGTAAGCTCTTCAAACACTCTTTATTTGGAGAAGCTTTACAGTGGCTTAAGCAGCTACCACCAGGATCTTTTACATCATGGAGCGACATCAAAAACGCATTTTTGCGTAACTTCTTTGATGATTCACGCGCTGAAGACTTAAGGAGGAAAATTGCCACATTCAACCAGGAGCCTGGAGAGTCATTCAAGGACACCTGGATCAAATTCAAGTCTTACCAGCGAGATTGTCCACACCATGGATTCAACAAGGTGAAACTACTTTGCACTTTCTTCAGAGGCATCGCACTGAAATATCAGATGGCTTTGGACACTGCGAGTGAAGATAACTTCACCACAAGGAATCCTGAAGATGCTGTGAAGCTAATAGACAACATAGCATCTAGCAACATCACAAAGAACATTGTAAGAGAAAGATCTGAGCGTTCCTTGGAAAGGAACAGATAAATGAGGTACAAGCTACATCGAATCCACAGAGAGCTAGTGTACAAATAAGATGCAATCTTAATGACTATGCTAGGTTGAAAATGGTTTAAAGTAAATTGCAGGTTTGCTGAGTAATGGTAAGATTACTTAGTTGAAAGGATTTGGTTTAAAAACAATAAAGAAAAGAAGTTAGATTCAGGGTAGGTATTCGGGAATTCAAGATTATAAATACTATAAAGGCTAACAAGTTGCTTGCATGATATGTCAGAGCTCAACATTTATTAAATGAATCCATCAGCTCTCGCATTATTTAGAGCATCTATTACTTAGATGCTAAATGATGTTTGCGGTCAGCTATCTTGCTGACAGTATCGATCGATGGTTCGATAGGAATATCGACCGATACACCTCTAGCTACGTCAATCGATTACTCTATAGGAGTATCGATCGATACGGCTCTAAGCAAGCTTTATGCGCGAGTTAATACAATGCTCACCATGATCTTAGATCAGCTTCGCATATCTCAAGAGGGTCATAGCATGTTTAGGATGTTATCAGGTGTTGCATGTAATAAACAATGCAATCCAAGTTCATGTTCTAGGTAGCTAAACTAGAAAAAGCATTAGTGAACAATCCTAACAATAAATATCACAACTATAGCAATTATAGGCTGGGGCTAATCCCTCATATCCTATTTAAACCCTAAATCTAACAAATGAATCTACTCAGCCATGGCTAAGTAGTTCATAGCAACAAGGTAATAATAGGAATTCATAGATCTATTTGAGGGTGAACACTTAGGTCCCAATCACAAATATCTTTGGATCTCTCCTCTAGATCTAGAAGCCTATAACCTTTGTTAAGAAGAACAAATAAAGAACTGAATAGAACTTTATTAAGAACTTGCAAAGTAATGAAAACAGTAAAAGAAATGAGTAGAAAGAAGAAGAAGGTGAAAAGGTGGTGGTAAAAAGCTTGTAAAAACTATAAAACTTATCTCTCTGCCAAAACACTTAGGCACATATAAATACGAGTTCATTAGGTTAAAAAAACTCGTTAGGGTCATTCTTGTAAAATGAGATATCTTGGGCTTCAAGTTCGGCCAGGTCCAACTTGTCTTTCTGCCGCCTCAGTATCGATCGATAGTACAGGGTGTACATCGATCGATTATGGTCACGATGTATCGTCCTTCGGCTAATGTGTGTTGATCGATTGCACAGAGTGTGCATCGATCGATGTGTAACTCTTGGTGTCGACCACTGGTCTTGATCACGGGTGAACTCTTCTTTAAGCTCCAAAAAGGCACCTAAATCATCACTTTTCTCCAAAATGCTTCTGAACCTGAAAACATACCTAATAGACTCCAAAACATAGATAATAGTAGTAAAAACACTCATATACCATGGGTAAAAACGGATAAAATCCATGGTATATCAGCTGTCCTTGATGTAGAGAAGAACTTCTCCAAGAAAGCTTTCTTACAATCATCCCAAGTGGTGATGGAGTCACTAGGTAGAGACTTTTCCCATTGCCGTGCCTTGTCTCCTAGAGAGAAAGGAAACAACTTGAGCTTGAAGGCATCTTCTGACACACCATTGGTCTTGGACAAGCCACAATAGCTATCAAACTTGTCCAAGTGATCAAATGGGTCTTCTACAGCCAGGCCGTGGTACTTGTTGTTCTCAATCACATTCAACAACCCCGACTTGATCTCAAAGTTGTTAGCTTCCACAGCCGGTGCGCGGATGCCCGTCCTATGACCATGAATGTGAGGACGGTCATAGGTTCCAATAGCTCTAGCTGGCCGCTGTGGGTGTTGTTGTTGGCGCTGTGGTCCAAGGTTATCAGCTCCTTGACCATTGCCATCTTGAGCAACTCTGTCTTGAGGTTGATGCTGGTGTTCATCCATCTCAAACCCCAACCTCTGAATATGAGCCTGTCGCTCTTCTTCTCTTCTCCTTCTTGCTATTTCCCTCTCAAGTGTAGCTATCTCTTCAACAGTGGGAACCAGGTTTGTTGCACCCCTGCTTCTTGTGTTCATACACCTGAAAGTCAAAGGAAGAGGCAAAAGGAGAATCAATATCACAAGAAAAGAAAAATGATTTAGTCTCAAGCAAGTGACTAAATCCCAATGTCACAATCAACTTAGAATTTGGCAACGGCGCCAATTTGATGAAAGGACTATTCAAGGGTCCTAATCAAATGATGTAATATATAAGATTGTCGAACCAGCTCTAAGTGATCAAAAAGCAAAGGGAATGCAAGCCTATGCTTAATCTAAATGCAATCATTAAAGGAGATGATTATTAAACTAAGACAATATCTAAAGTGCAATAAAAGATAAAACTTTTTTTTTTGAGGAGATGAGACCCATGGGTATAGGGACTTGATCTTAAATGATAAAGGTTCAATCCAAGATGCCAACTTTTCAATCAATCTAATTCCTTATGCCTAGACACTATTCTTGAACAAACTCTATCCCTAGATGAATGCTCTTTTGCAATGATCACCCAAATACATCAAATCCCTTTGACTGTAATGATCAAAGCAAACATTAAGAATGTGTCTAATAGCAATCGTAGCTTCTTTAAAAACTAATCCCTTAGGTAAAGCAAGCTAAAAGCATAGATGAGTTGGTTCAGGCATTTCATAGAACACCTTCCGGGCATGAAATGCCTATAGCTCTATGTTAGAGAGGCCAACTCAAATATAGCAATAAGAACACCAAATCATGCAAGGAAAGGATATATCTAACACTAAGCACCTTGGATCTACACTTAATCACTCTCAATCACCCTAACCCATGAATCTTAAATGGATCTACTAACTAATCCACATGCTTACTCTTAAATCCATGAGATATTCAAGCTTAAACATGTAGAGAAAGAAAGGAGATGAAATCAAACAATCAAGAACACAAAGATAAGATGAGATTATGATTCAAAGATAAAAGCTTTACTCAAAAGGTTTTTGTTCTTAGAGAGAAAATAACATGATCCCACTTAAGGGTTAACAAGATTATTTATACTAGGTTTAGAAAACCTAGGGACATCATTACAAATTACTAAAAAGTCCTTGGAGTCAATTAGGCTTCAGCCAATAGGAGACAAGCTGGAATTTTTGGTCAGGGGTTAGCCAAATGACCCAACCCGGTCCTGACATCCCGGTCCAAGCCTGTTATGGTCGTCGTCCAGCCCGTCCGGGTTCAGCATCCCGGTCCTTCCTTCCCGGTCGTCCGGACGCGTCTTGATCACTTCCAGCCCGTCCGGGTTCAGCATCCCGGTCCCTCCTTCCCGGTCGTCCGGATGTGTCTTGGTCACTCTCTTCCCGATCGGGTGCGTGTAACCGGTCCATCCTTCCCGGTCAGACTCATCCTTCTCGTGTTCTTCCCGACCGGGTATGTGTGGCCGGTCTGTTCTACCCGGTCCGGACGTGTTCTGCTCAGCGTCCAGCCGACCGGGTGTGTGTACCCGGTCTGTTCTACCCGGACGTTTCTCTTCCTGGCCGGATTCGTCTAGCCGGTCTAGTTTCCCCGGTCCATCTTCGCCATCTCATGAGTTCACTTCTCTTTTCATGGCCAAACTTGAATCTTCACTTCTTTTTGGGTCATAAGGCTCCCAAACACCTCAAATCACACCAAAGCATACTCCAACACCTAATAAGGACAAATGAATGCAAAATGATCCTAAAAATGCCTAAACCTTAGCCTACAAGACAAACAATGCAATATAAAGATGGCTAAATCAATGAAAATAAGCAAGACATCATCAAGTTGAGTGCTATGAGTGTTTCTTTTGGTTTTGCTCCCATCTTTCTATCTCTCCTCCTTGTGTTTTGAAAAGTTTTACTTGAGGACAAGTAAAGAGCTAGTGTGGGGGAGTTGATATCTTGCATATTTACATGTTTTTAGCATTCATCTCTTATGCATTTTGATCATATAGGTTAGGCATTAGGCATTTTTAGGCTCATTTTGCATTCATTGTCCTTATCAGGTGCTGGAGTGTGCCAAGGGGTGATTAGAGGTGTTCGGGAGCATTGTGATCCAAAAAGAAGTGAAGAATGGAGTTTGGCCAAGCTTGGACAAGCCAGACCATGACCAGGACGTGCCTTAGCATGATGGCTCCGGATCACCTTCCCACCCTCAAGAGATGAAGACCTTACCTTTGGACGAATCATGATCCGGACGAGAGACTTGGACGAGACGGCCGCGGGTCAGGACGCTCGGGATGGAGCACCCGCGCGGCCTGGACTGCTTGGATGAAGGAACCACATGGGTCAAGGGCCGCGGATCTGCTCACCCGCGCGGATGGAGGAGAGCTCGAACAAGGACGTGCGCGGCCGAACATGCGCGGGACACCATACCCGCACGGGACGAGGCCGGTACGAGGACAAGACGTGCGAGACAGGACATGCATAGGTCGCCTTACCCGCGCGGGACAAGGAAAGGACCAGGACTGGACGTGCGCGGCCTGGACGGACTGGAAGCAAGGAAACACGCGTGTCAGTATGCGCGGGTCAGCCTACCCGCGCGACCGGCCGAGCAGATGGATGGATCTGCTCGGGTTGGGACCAGCAATCTACATTGAGCGTTTTTGTGAGGTCTGGTCGAGATTAATTGATTCCAGGGCCATTTTGGTCAATTGTCTTTATGATTTTAAGAGCTTCCAAGCCTCCTATAAATACTCTTGTAATCTCATTTGTGAGACTAAATTCTTTTCTCTTAAGAACACATTTAGATCTTGAAGAAAGTTTGGATCTTGAATCTTTTTTTTTCATCTTATTTTCTTGTGTTTGCAAGATTATCTTCTTCTCTAATCATTTTTAACCTTGAATCATCCATGGTTTTAAGATATTTTAGTGTAGATCCTTCTTGATCCTTGCTTGTAGAGTGTTCTTATTGCTATTTTGGAGTTGGCCTCTTCAAAATAGAGCCATAGGCATTTCATGCCCGGAAGGTGTTTCATGAAATGCCTGAACCAACTCTCCAATGCTTTTAACATCCTTTACCTAAGGGATTAGTTGTTAAAGGTGTTAAGATAACTAATAGACTTGTTCTTATTGATTGCTTTCATATTATTCAACCTAAGGGATTAGATGCTTGAGATATGTTAGTGAATGAGCATTCATCTAAGGATAGAGCTTGCTTAGGATTGTGTCTAGGCTTAAGGTGTTAGATTGATTGAAAGTTTGCCATCTTAGATTGAAACTTAATGACTCAAGGTCAATTTCCTTTTCCCAAGAATCCCCTTGCCTCATATTGAAAAGAAAGTTCACTCCTTTATTGCATTTTTAGTATTATCTTAGTTCATAATCATCTTCACTCAATGGTTGCACTTAGCTTAAGCATGGATTTGCATTCCCTTTGCATTAGAATCACTTAGGATTGGTTCGACAATCTTTTATACTACATCATTTGATTAGGAGCCTTTAAAACTCTTAGCACCACTAAGCTTAGATTTTTTGAAACTTTGAAACTTTTTAACACGGCGGAAAAATCCCAAAACCCGTCTATCATCAGAACACTGCCAACACACAAAAAACGACGTAAAAGTTTAATCTTCGGCAAAATGAGACGTCGCTAATGTTCGAAGGACTCCTTTCTAGTCAAAAAACTTTCCGAACGGGAATGCAAAAAAAAACAGTCCATCTGCGACTATAAAACACACACTCCTTCTTAACATGTATCCTTCGCGAAGAATAAAAAACGGTAATATCTACCAGTAAGTTTGTTGCTGATCACAACATACTCTTAACGTCATAAACAGACTAAGCTACCTCATAGTGATAGCTCTCGTACAACCGACACAAGGGTAAAAGCGCTATAAAAGAAATCCAAAATTTTGGTCAGCACTTTCGGGAGACTTAAAAATTGTCCCCGAAGAGATGATCGATTCCTACCATACAAGTCGTATAAGCCGAGAAAATATCGCGGACTTTAAAGCGGGACAGAATCAGGTCGAAAATGATACGGGAAACGTAAGTCAAAGTAGTCATCGCACCCCTAAAACCGTGATTAGACCTACGTCTTACCCTAAACCCAGCACACTGGTCTCTAACATATCTAGGCGTAGTATCAAACACCATGATACGAGATCCCAAAATTTGTCTCTTGGCTATCATTCACGCATCGCCAGAAATCCCGCAAGCTTGCATGCTGCGGAACACTCTCGAAACAGGTCAAAAATATAGCATTTCACCCAGATTTGGACTACGAGATGACAACTCGTACTCTTCACTCTATGTTTGCACGAATACAAACATGCTCATAAAACGCGAAACTCAATTCATTTAAAAGTCGCAGAAGCGACGGGGATTCAAAGCCACAAGCGGCCAGTCCCAAGATAAAAACATGGCCACACTTGGCCAGCAACAAAACATAAAAAACAAAGTCTCGCATGAGACTATCCACTCAATCATCCTCCGCACACATAGCTTCTTCTTCACCAATCATTCCCTCTGGGTTCAGAACCACGCAACCACCACCCTCTTCAGCTATGGGATCCTGACCCTCAGATGCTCCTGAGCAAGGAAAAAGGGTGTACTTGGACTTCAGGCCTGCAAGGATCTGATCAAAGTCATCCTCCTCGTCAGCTAATTCCACCTTGCGGGCCAAAAGCTTGGCCTCTTCCGCTCGTGGAGATGGGGGCGTTTCGCCAAGAAACAACTGGACCTCGCTTATCCCTCCGTCGACGCCAGCTAGGGCCAGCTCCCTAACATGAACGACCACCAGGGAATCGAGAGCATCTGCGATCCTCGCCAAACGGGTCCTAAACTCAGTACGCACAGCTTCCTTTGCCTCCTCGATCATGCAGGCCGTCGACTCCTCCCCACTCTTGACCTTATGCTTTAGTCGACGCAACTCTGAGGATTTAGCCATCTTTGCCTCTTTTGCCTTAATCACAGAACTCGCGGTCTTACCGAGGTCCCGCTCAAGTTTGCTGATCCGAGACTTCCCATCGACCTGTGACGATTTTTCTCGTGACTCCGCTAACTCCTTAGCAAGACAATCAACCTCTGATCCGCACTCGTTGATCATCCCATCGATCAATCAAACAAACTGCGAGATAAAAGAGAATCGAAAGGTCAGTAGAGAAACAGTCGGAACACAGACACTTAAAAAAAAACCTTTGCCAGCTGTCGTGACACCAATCTCGAGCCACACGCCTTTGAAGATGAAGAACCAGCCTCGGAGTCTTTGATGCATCTTCTCTTCTTGGCCGCATCAGGATTAGAGGATGTCCTTTTGCAACTCTTCGGCGCAGAAGTCGGGATCGCGCTTGGGGCAGGCAGTCCCAGGACAATCTCTCTCTTGGCTGGAGGAGGAGGCATCAATTTAAGAACCGGTTCAACGTCAACAATAAGAACCGGAGTCGAACAAGAACCCGACGGCTGAACCTCGGTGTCAGCCATCGATGTGTCCACAATGACCACCCCTTCGGCGGGAACAGCAGGAGTCGGGACGACTGTCGGAAACGCAGGTCTCTGAGACGCACCACGTGTAGGATTTGCCGTCTATTCAGCCTCACTATGAGCTAGCTCGCTCTGGATGGAAAGGAGTTCAAATTGATTAGGAAGGATTAGCCCGAAATATACAATTGCTAAGTTGTGATATTCATCAATAGGTTGTTCTTACTGCTTGTGTTCTAGAGTAGATAACTAGAACCCTGATCTTAGAATTATTAGATACAATTGCAAACACTTGGTCTTTTATCTGAAGCTAACCTAATTGAGCTAGGATTGCTAGAAACAAACGAAAGTTGATCTAGGAAGCCTAGTGAACACAATTCAACCCGGTTCGTAAAGCTTGCTAGAAGAGATATCGATCGATAATCATATAGATTAATCGATCGATATTTTGAGAGGTGTATCGATTGATATTCATATAGAATAATCGGTCGACACTTTCTTGAGATCAACAAGCGACAAGATCTAAATATTAGGCAATACAAACAAATGAAAGTTGATAGATTGTACTCCCAATGGAATTCTATAATATCTTGCAAGCAACAATTAGCATATATCATTATAATCCTGATTACCTGAATAGAAACCCTAAGTCTAACGCTTTCTATTTATTGCTTACAAACCTCAATCCAGTTACTTGAACAACTATCTTGTTCGCCTTGTTTGCCTTTTAAATTAATAATTTTGACCTAGCTTAATTACTGCTGATCAAGATCTAGGGTGTGCCCTAGCTATTTGTGGATTTGATCCCTAAGTACTACAACTTGACCTATTTTGATGAGAGAAAAATTGCTCCTAGGGTAATTTGAGCACGTATCAAATTTGGCGCCGTTGCCAGGGAGCTTTGATTGCATTAGATCTTATCTAGTTTGATTGAGTCTAGGTATCTTTCTTACAAGTTTACTGAAGAAAATTTTTCTTGTATTTTCAGGTGCATGCCCAGCAGTACCAGAAGCAACAAGGAACAACCGCTACTCTTCTCATATCCTGCACACTTAGAACGCTCATTCCGCAAAGAGAGACGCTCCGCATCAATCGACACCAACACTCGACCGTCGACCGATACGGGTGCGATACTGACCAACCTCAACATGAGGGATTCAAAGATCAACAATGAACCAGCTAGGAGAGTGATCATGACACAATCTACTTGGCTGTTTAGAAGCTTCATTGATATGATCAGAGATTTTATGGATAGAGAGAATACAAAGGCTACTCTGGGTGCGGCCTTTGATATACATGATCAGGCTTTGAATCAGCATATAAGACATGAGATCAGTAAGGAGGGACGTCCAGATAGCAGGCACAACATAGAAATTGGACAAAGATGGCTTTTGCATTAGAGTTCAATGGAGCAGAGTATTACATGGATCCAAAAGGATCTCTTTTTGTGCAAGCTTGATCGGAGGACATCAAGGACGAGTTAGGCTTCATCATGGATGATCTCACTCAAATTACCCTAAGGAGTGAATTACTCTCTCAAATAAGAGGTTCAATTGTAGTACTTAGGGATTGAATTCACAGGGAGCTAGGGAACACAAAAGATCTAATCCTTAGTGACTAAGCTAGGTTGATTATGATTAACTTTAAATTGCAGGTTTGAGCAAGGCAGTTGCTCGGTTGGTTTGATTGAGGGTTTTGACAATTAAAGAAAGTAGCTAGACTTAGGGTTTCTATTCAGGTGATCAGGATTTTAATCATATAGATGCCTAACAAGTTGCATGCATGATATTAAAGAGCTCAACAGCTTATGAATAAATCGATCAGCGTTAGCTTTCTAGATTCGTCTAATGACTAGATCTATTGATTCACCAGTCGGTTTGATCAATTAGAAAGTGTCGATTGATGACTCTAAAGGAGTATCGATCAATACACCTTTCGCTCCGTCGATCGATTATTCTATAGGAATATCGATCGACGCGCTTCTAGCAAGCTTTATGCGCGGGTTAAATGAATTCTCACTAAGACTCTTAGATCAGCTTTTGTCTTTCTATATCAGTCCTAGCTTGAATAGGATAGATTCATGATGAAGTCAAGTTAACAAGCAATCCTAGGCCAAGGTTCTAGTTAGCTATTCTAGAACACAAGCATAAAGAACATCCTAACAATGAATAAGACAACTTAGCAATCTATAGTTGGGGCTAATCCCTCACAACCTATTTGAACCTTAAATCTAACAATTGAACTACTCAGACATGGCCAGGCAATTTGTAGCAACAAGTTAAAAGAAGAATTTCATAAATATATAAATAGAGAAACAAATAAGGGAGTTCCAATCACAAATCTCTTTGGATCTTCTCTCCAAATCTAAGAATCTCTAAAACCTTCAAACAACATAATAGAACAGAAATAAGAAAGCATGCTTTGCCTTAAACACATAGGCAAGCTATAAATATTGAGAACATTAGGTTGGGTTTAAAGTCGGGTGGAACAATTCTGTCTTCTGCGCGACTCGGTATCGATCGATGTCACAGGATGTGCATCAATCGATTATAATCTCGATAATTCCACCTCTCTTGAATACTGATGTCGATCGATGGCACATAGTGTGCATCGATCGTTTGTTGTCTCTGAATATCGACCTCTGGTCTGGTTTGATGGTCAGCTTGGATGAAATCTCTACTAAGCTCCAAATTGTTCCAAAATCATCTCTTTACTCCAAAATGCTCCTGAACTTGAAAACATACCTAATAGGCTCCAAAACATAAAATATTTATATATTAAAACACCTATATACCATGGGTAAAAATGGGTCAAATCCATGGTATATCAACTCCCTCAGACTTACCCTTTTGCTTGTCCTCAAGCAAAACAAACATGCAGTCTCTCTGAAAGAGGTTTAAAACAGCAAGGACTCAAACAATCTCTAACTAGGATCATCACCTCTACAATGTTGCAAGCCACATCAAATATCTCCTAACTACAGAAGTACTTCATACCGTATCCTAGCTTAGTAACCAAATTCATCTAGCCAGCAACTTAGCAAATCCTGTCTGACTCAGCCCTCTACTGATCTAATTTCTTTTCTTAAAATAAAAGTGCAGGCTTTACTTTGAGGGTATCGATCACAAGATGCATGGCTGCTCAAACAAGTATCTGGACCTGCAGGTAAAAAGAAGTTCCTTTTCTCTCTCTCTACTTATTTCTCTCCTAGTCAAAGTCTGCTTTCATTGCAAGACGTTGACCTAGATTGGACAGGTTTCCATGAATCAAGTCTTAATGGTTTTAGCCACCAAGCCCTGTTCACTTCTTTTGGACCTAAATCCTAGGATTCTTTGTGAATCAAGCCTTAATGGTTGTAGCCACCAAGTCCTATTCAAACCTTTTACCTATAGAATTCTTATGAATCAAGCCTTAATGGTTGCAGCCACCAAGTCCTGCTCGAATTCTTTTCCTAAATAATAAACTAACTAATCCTATTTTTTTTTTAGGTAAAAAGAGAATACTGAAAATTTAAATCTAAGTTTCGAAATTTGAGAGAGAGAGGGTGATATATCTGTCTACACAAGGCTTTACCTTCCAGACTTCCAGGTGTAGTCAAGTTTGGTTGGAAATCAACTATGGTTCCTTCAAACATTCATAGCAAGTGTGGTACTAGTTGAAAGGTGATCCACTTTAGCATTTATAGTACATTCTGCAGTCAACAAATCTAAGAATGGAACTAAAGAGTGGTTAGATAACAAGTAAAGATTTAAAAAGATCATTGTCCCCTTCTTGACTCAATAAAACTTTTGAAAACATATAATGAGATCAAAAGGTAGAGTAATACCAGCAACTTCCCCCCAGACTTAAATTATACATTGTCCTCAGTGTACAACCAATCAGAGTTAATGGGATAACATAAACCATAAGTACAAAATTGAAAAGTTAGAACGATATACCTGACCGAAGTCCATGTCGATCGATGGTAAGAGATAGTCGTCGATCGTTTTGTAAGTGGCAGTGTCGATCGATGTCGACCTAGTTTCGTCAGTTGATTTCATGGACAATCGTCTACTCTGGTTCCTCTTCTTCTCTTTTTATTTTATATATTTTCTGCAAATAAAAGTTCAAAAACGAAAATAAGTAAATATAATGAAGAAAACTAAATAAAATTACCTAATAGTGGGTTGCCTCCCACTTAGCGCTTTGTAATAGTCATTAGCTTGACTTTGGAGGTGGTTGGGCTAGTGAGGTGCAAAGCAGCTACTTGTTGGAAAACAAGTATCCACATAATCTCTGCTCATCTTGAACCATGTAGCATTGAAACTTCTTGTGCGTCATCTGCTCTGGTCCATCTCTCATTTATCTTTGCTGCTGCATCTGTGATGATCTGTAGCCTCTCTCCAATGTTTTCAATGATGAACTGATGTCTCCCAAGCTTGCCATAAGCATAATCTGATAGTTCCTTCAGCTCATCTTGCATTGAATCAAGCATGTGCATCTTGTCTTTTAGCATCTTCTCGCGGAAAGGTTGGAGCTCATCGTCGATCGATGCTGATATTGGTGTGTCGATCGCGGCTGAATGATTCTTGTCCATCGATCTTATGTGTACTCTGTTGATCGATGCTGATTTTGAAGGTCGACTCGCAAGCTGCCTCTGAATGGATTTGATTTCCTTTTGCATCCGTTCTGTTTGTGAGTTGAATCTATTGATGTTTTTGTTGAACGGGAAGTAAATGTCATCACATCTTTTGTCAAGTCTGTCCTCAGTTGTTCCAAGAGCTTTGTACATCTCCTCTATCATATGATCAATCTCTGCTCTGGTGTAAGAAATAGGCACTGGTGGTTTGTTAACGTTGATTGATGGGATGATGGTGTCATCGATCGATTTCGATCTCTCTGCTTGAAAGTCGAGTTGCTGCTGAATGGTGTCGACTTCTTGTTGTAGTTGGATCAGTCTTCTGGCCAATCCATCCATGTCATCATTGAGCGGATAGTAGACTACATAAAGCTTGTAATCGAATGATTTCACCAAACCTTCTAGAGATGTAAGTCTTGCGTCGATCGCTGGTGCAGCTTCTGTATCGATCGATGATGGATCTTTCTGTCGACAGTAAATCTTATTATGAAGCATAGCCAATTCTTTCTGCATCAACTCACTCCTCTTGGTTAGCCAGTTGATGTTGTTGTTGAGTGGATGGAAGACGTCATTAAACTTCATATCAAGGGTTCCTGCTTCACATTGGTTAGCTTCCTTGTTCTCTATAGCATCCCCTTCCCTGGACCTCGACATAAAGCCTAGAAGTTTCGATAGAAACGTGAACGTCTTGGTTCAGATCATGAGATTAGATCGGGAACAAGGCATGATGATGAAAATAGTCAGAAATGATCGTGGATGTCTAGTCTTGGTTGGGGAAATGACCAAGGGAATTGATCACATGGATTGTGACAAGTTAAAGAAGCTAGTCGAGTAAAACGATAGCTGGACGATGTAGGTGGGTAGCTCGACCAAGCTGAACGAAGTTCAGTCAAGTCCACTCTAGCTCAGTCCAAACTATGTCAGCTCAACTAGCTGAGCTTCTATCTCAGTAAGCTGGGTCAGCTGGGAGTCAGCTCATCTCAGCTAGACGGAGTGTTTGGGTTTTGGGTCAGTGGTCCAAGTCTGGGCCGGTGGCGGGATGGTTGGTTCGGCCACATGATCCATAGGTCGTTGGGCTCTTGTGGGCAGGCCGTGGGATTGGGTATCAGGCCTGGGCTTGGTTTGGACGTTTCTAGATGTGTCTGGAACCTTCTAGGGCGAATGGGTATGATCTGGTCCGTTGATTACAATCGATGGTCTAGATCTGTTCCGAATGGATGCGTGGAAGGGATGTTTCCCTTTGCACATGACCTTTGGTTGCCTATATAAAGGGTGCACGACCAGAGATCAAATCATTCAGTATTCATTCAGTCTCATCAGGTTCAAAGAGAGAGAGAGAGAAGGAGAAAGAGAGAGAGAGAGAGTCCGGCCAAGTGAAAGGCCGATCGTGGTGGTGTTTGCATTCCGGCGAGTCCGATCGTTTGGGAAAGAGACTCCGGTCAGGAATGGGAGGATGTGGCAAGGAGAATCATGTGGTGAACCTTGACCAAGGCTCCAAGGTATCTGGTGGACCAGCAATCCATCAACCTAGACTGTCGGCCCCAATGGTTGATTCTATGGTTCGATCGGTTCAATGGTTACATCCGTTTCTCTCTAGTCTGTTTCAAGTCATTTTCGTTTCTTCCTTCTCCGGGTATGGACATGGTGGTGTCATGGTTGGATCAAAGGGGTAATAGTTGCCAAGGGTCAAGAGTTACTGAAAGGGCACTAGTTACCAAAGGGTACATGATATCTTGCATATTTACATATTTTTAGCATCCATATCTCATGCATTTTGATCATGTAAGTTAGGCATTAGGGATCTTTAGGTCCATTTTGCATTCATTTGTCCTTATCAGGTGTTGGAGTATGCTTTGGTGTGATTTGAGGTGTTTGGAAGCCTTATGGCCCAAAAAGAGGTGAAGAATCAAGTTTGGCCATGAAAAGAGAAGTCAATCTGTTGGTGTCAAAATCCGTCACGACGGAATCAATGACAGAAAGTCTCGGATAATTTGAAAAGAAGTTATACGAGATTTTCTCAAATTAGAATATCCACTCTCTGGTGAGTTCGAAAACGGTTATCTCGAAATCTACGGCTAAAGATCCTTCCAAACTCAAAGATTTCCCGCACGAACGACCAACGCCGGAAAGATCGGTCCGCTCGCCCAAGGACATCAAGATTCGATCACCACAAAAACCCTAAACACAAAAGAATCTGCCTCGAAACTTCGAATAGGTCGTTCTCTCAAACCGTGAGGAACCAGAAAACGATCAAGATATCAAATCGAAGCCCTCGCCGAGATCTTCAAAACGCCCGTGCTTGCACCGGACGCCTGGCGCCGGCGGCACCCCGGCCTGGCGCCGGCGGCACGCGTCACGCGAGCCGGCCTGGCGCCGGCGGCACGCGTTACGCGAGCCGGCCTGGCGCCGGCGGCACGCGTCACGCGGGCCGGCCTGGCGCCGGCGGCACACCCGGCCTGGCGCCGGCGGCACGCGCACGCGGGCTGGCCTGGCGCCGGCGGCACCCCAGCCTGGCGCCGGCGGCACGCGTTCCGCAAGGTGGCCTGGCGCCGGCGGCACGCGTTCCGCAAGCCGGCCTGGCACCGGCGGCACCCCGGCCTGGTGCCGGTCGACGGCCCTTGTCCTGGTCTCGGTCCCATCATGCTCGGTCTGATCCCATCTTGGCTTTTTTGGATCGATCCTCGTGAGTTTGGTACGATCACGGCTACGGAATGAACATCTTTCGATTCGGTTGGAATCGTCCTCGATGTTTTACGACAAAAAATAGAAGGATTGGATTTCTCTTAGAAGATATCGCATAGAACAAGATCGATTAACTCGAACATCGATCCTTTAGGCTATGCGGTTTATTTTACGAGAAAGATAGTCTTTCCGAGAAATCGTATAAAACGTTCAACGACTTAAGACAAGTCCACGGACTTACTTACGATTTTAAGAATTCAGGCCCAATCAGGCTATGACGGTTTATCCGATTTCCCGAACATCGAATAAACATCAAGTCACCGAAAAATAGGGGAAAACTCGAGGATAATTACAAAGATCGACGAAAATGGAATACTTTCTGAAGAGATAAACTTGGGCCCAAAGGCGAGGTCCATCATCCTAAGGCAAACTGACCTAGGAGTGGGTATATAAGGAGAGCAAGAGGAAAGGAGAAGAGGATCCGAAAATCCTAGAATCTAGACCTAGAGAACTCCTGCTAGCTTAGAGAACTTAGAACTTAGGCGGTTTGGCCAGCGAGGCAGGACTTAGAACGTCTGGCCGCCTCTTGTTCTAGTTTTATCTTCTCCGCAGACCCCTGTTCCTCTCGGAAGGATCTAACTATACTTTTACTCAGAGCTCCGCACATAGAAACCCTAGGCATTATCTTCGACATGCCCGTTTCTATGACCAACGCTCATACTAGACGAACCAGGCCCTAGAACGTCTGGCCGCCTCCTGCTCGCAAATCTCCGCTCCTCTCGGAAGGATCGGACAATTCTTTTACCTAAGAGCTCCGCACATAGAAACCCTAGGCGTTATCTCCGACATGCCTGTTTCTATGACAAACGCTCATACTAGACGAACCCGCCCAGGCGGTTCAATCTCTTGTTCAATTCTTTCTAACTGAACTACGTCCGACTTGATCCTCGAAAGGGGTACGTAGGCAGCCTTTCTTAAGGTCCAGTCCCAAATCTTAACAAAACCTTTTCCGCATTTATTCGGTAACTTGTCGTTGGCTGTCGCAGAGAATCCAGACCTTCAAGGAAAGTCGGGTTAACTTGGCTTTCCTCCGTTTTTATTCATTAAAATTGACGGTGTAAATTTCGGTTCCCACAGTTTGGCGCTAGAAGGAGGGGGGACGGATTACTCTTACTCATACGGCCGCAAAGCGCTTGATCGAACCGATGTCCGGAAATATGAAAGAAAAAGTTGCAGTTTGCGTCAACGATGGTAAAACAACTCCAGCAGCGACTGTTCCAATGGCCAACGCTTACGCAAACGCCACGGTGCTCGAGCAAATCAAAAACCTAGCCGCGGCTTTCCGCCACAGGAAGAGCACGAAAACGAGCTCGCAATTTCTCTATCTAAACAGAAAGGGCAACGATAAAATCTATCAAACCCCAAAAATTCGTCTTGTTACCAAGTTAGAGAAATCGCAACGAGCAAGGTTTCTACGAAAAACGTTTCTTTCGAGAACCTCTCGGAAAAATGATGATAGAACTTTTCAGATTCTAATCAAATGATGTAGTATATAAGATTGTCGAACCAG
This sequence comes from Brassica juncea, assembly GCA_018703725.1. NCBI lineage: Eukaryota > Viridiplantae > Streptophyta > Magnoliopsida > Brassicales > Brassicaceae > Brassica > Brassica juncea. Next base: position 15,953,360 of record CM031941.1, on the reverse strand, counting down.
TCCTAAGTGACAATGAAACAGAGGGAATGCAAGCCTATGCTCAATCTAAATGCAACCATTAGAGAGAATGATGATTAAACTAGAACAATAAGTAAAACACAACAAAAAGCAAAGTTTCTTTCTTATGAGGAGAGTGAGACCCATGGGTATAGGGACTTGATATCAAATGATTAAGCTTCAATCCAAGATGCTAACTTTTCAATCAATCTAATCCTTATGCCTAAACAACAAAACTAAGCAAGCTCTATCCCTAGATGAATGCTCTTTTGCAATAATCACCCAAGTACACCAAATCCCTTTGGCTGTAATGATCAAAGCAAACAATGAGAATGAGTCTAATAGCAATCCTAGCCTCTAAGACAACTAATCCCTTAGGCAAAGCAAGCTAAAAGCATAGATGAGTTGGTTCAGGCATTTCATAGAACACCTTCCGGGCATGAAATGCCTATAGCTCTATGTTTGAGAGGCCAACTCAAATATAGCTTTAAAAACACCAAATCTATGCAAGGAAATGATAGATCTAATACTAGACACCTTGGATCTAACTTAATCACTCTCTATCACCCTAACCCATGGATCTTAGAAGGATCTACTCACTAATCCACATGCTTACTCTTAAACCCATGAGAGATTCAAGCATAAACATATAGAGAAAGAAAGGAGATGAGATAAACAATCAAGAACACAAGATGAGATGAAATTAATAAATCAAAGATGAAGCTTTACTCAAAGGTTTTTTGTTCTTAGATCATAAATAACATAAGTCTCAAACTTGAGTTTATGAGAGTATTTATAGTGGGCTTAAAAGCCCTAAACACATAGAATAAAAATAACTAAAAAGCCCTTAGAAGATTAAAGTTTTAAACCAATCAGAATGCTCCAAAAGGAAGAAGCTCGGATACCCTGGTCGGATGGCAATCTTCAAGGTCGGGTATGGCTAGGCCGGGTGTGTGCTGCTCGTCCAACGTCCAGACCGTGCGGTCTCTCTAGGCCGGGTGGAACGTCCAGCGTCCGTCCTCATACGCGGCTTCATCCTCGGGTGGTACTGGCCGCGTCCGGAGCTCGTCTAGCATCAGGACGTGCGGGTCGTCCAGGTCGGGTTGGTGCTGTCGGGTATCTTCTGGTACGCGGGGGCTGTTGAACGGGTGGTCATGTCCGGGTGCGTGGTGATCAGTTCGTCCCTCGTCCCGTGCGGGTCCTCGTCCTCGGGTGGAACTGTCCGCGTCCGTTCTAGGCTTCCAGCACAATCAGGACGTGCGGGTGCTTGTCCCCGGGTCGTCCTGGCCGCGTCCTGAGCTCGTCCAAGCAAGGTTTGATGGTTGGCCTCGGGTGTGCTCACCCGGGTGGCTTGACATGCTTCGACTCAATTGATCATAACTCCTTCAATATGGTTCCAAATGTCTTGAAACCACTTTCATTGGAAAGCTAACTCAGAAAGCCATGTCCCCACCAAATATAAACATCAGAAGATACTTCTAAGGCCTTTGTACATGTTCATCTTTAAACCCCTCTTTTCATCACAAAACTCCCAAACATCTTCAATATCTCCAAAGTGTGCTCCAACACCTAATAGGGACTTATGAATGCAAAATGAGCCTAAAGATGCCTAAAGCCTAATCTAAATGAGCAAAAATGCATAAGATATGATAACTAAAAACATTTAAATATGCAAGACATCAACTCCCCCACACTAGTCCTTTACTTGTCCACAAGTAAACTTGCAAGGACTAAGGAGGAGAGGTTTGAAGGAGGGGACTCATAGCCAAAAGAATGCTCTTCTTAGTTCTCAACTTGATAACCTTGCACAAACATACCAAGTAGCAGGAGCAAAAACTCAATCCAACTCTAACTTAACAAGGCCTATCTTAACTCCTTTGATCCCTACACTTACTCATCATGAATCCACAACCCACAATCCCATTTGCCCTCTAACAATCATTAAGCAAACTCAAAAGACTTCTTGCAAATGGTCAAATGGTCCAAGTCATTTGGTTTGGTGGTGGAAGGTTTTATTCAAGTGAAACAAGGTCAAAGGGATCTTTCAAGGGGTGGTTCACTCTCAAAACAAGTAGCCTTGACATTGCACATAATATATCTAAGAAAGGGATCAACTCATGCATACAATGCTCAATCTCCATTGTTCTACCCTTTCCCCAAATACATAGATTACATCTTTATTCCCAATGCCAAAATGCCACTCACATCTCTCACCCAAAGATTTCCCCCAAGTATTCAAGATATTTTCTCATTTGAAACTCTTTCTTAATGAAGTCTACAAGGGAATTTACACATTTCAAACTCTTTTCAGCTCTTTCTAGATATTGCTAGCCCCCTTTCATTATTATTTATTTTTTTTTTTTTTCTTTTCTACTTTTCTTTCTTTTTCTTCTTTTTTTTTTTTTTTTTTTTTTATGGGGGCCAAGACTTTTTAACAACTTGGAGCTTACAATCTTTCATTCCTCTTATCCCTTCTAGACTTAATCACTTATAACAATAGAGTCTCATGAGTCAACCTTTTCTTTCATAAACCTTTCATTTCCCCAAGATCATACCATACAACACTCACCCCCATCCTAGAAGCTAGACATTTATGAGTGTCTAATCTAGCTAAAATGGAGATCAAGCATTGTCGTTCCCAATACTCTCAACATTATGCACATGTAAAGCTTTCCAAAGAAGGCCTCACTCAACAAATAATGAAAGCTTGAAAGGAGGTAAGGGTTTTAGGGCGTGGGGTGCTACTTGAGCTTGTCCAAAAAGATAGACAAAGAATGGGAGGGACAACTCAAGTGTTCTATCCATGGCTTAGTACACAAGGGACCATGAGCAAGAGACTAGAGTCTAAATATGACAGGAGCAAACTTCAAAGAGATAGCATCAATCAATCAAATAAGCTTTAGGAAGAGATTTCAAGGCAAAAAGTTTACAAGCTATCCTAAGATTGCTCAAGCTACTTACTATGCTTATGAAGGGTATCACTTTAAGAACTTAGCATGAGCATCTTTTCAAGGCAACTATCATCCTTGTCCCCTTATGCATGATGCAACCAATAAGATGATTTTTTTTTTCTCTTTTTTTTTTTTTATGCAAGTGAATGATCTAGACTCAATCCTAATGCAACTACATGATTATTATTTTTTTTTATGCAATAACTATCTACAAATGCATGCTTATGACATAAAACACAAGATGATCAGCAACTTGGCACCTCCCCCACACTTAATTCACACAGTCTCTGTGTTTGTTAAATGTTGAGAAGGGCCCAAAGAAAGAAAAAAATAAAACTAAATGAAATGATGAATGGTATATACAATGATAGGGTGTTGGAGTACCTCTATGGAGCATGGGATGAGGCTGATGCCTCACCCTCAGACTCATCTTCATCAGCAGTGGTGCTTAGGCTTGGTGACTTCTTTCCGGACGCGGATGGGGCGATGTAGGGGTTCCTCAAGCTGCGGAGGGCTTGCTTCTCGGTTTGTGGTGCGTTTGGGTCAAGAAGGGGTAGAGGAAGTGGTGCAAGGAAAGTCTCAAGATCGAAGTCCTCAGCCTTGCAGCCTGCTACAGCTCCCTTAGTCAGAACATCAGCAACCTTTCTCATGAACTTAGCTGAAGCTTCAGCTTGTCTCTTCACAGTTTTCCTCAATTCCTTGCACTTCTTGGTGAGCTTAAAGATGGTCCTATCTTGAGCTCTGTTCCACCTTTGCAGTGTGCTAATCTGGTCATGAGCTTGGCGAATGGGACCAAAAGGCAAAGCACCTGTGCATTGCTCAAACGTATAGCGAGGAGGACCAAAGAGATGAGCTGTGGCTCTGCTGGAGTATCCCTGATCAAACTTAGCTACCTTTGCTGCTGCTTTCTCATTCATCTTCAATGTCATAGGGCCAAGAGCTCCATGACTGCCCAGGAGATGCTGCTCACTGATATCAAAACTCATAGTACCTGGTGTGCTCAAAGTAGTGAGCTCATAGTTAGGGAGAAGCAGCTCAACTGTGGTGGGGCCTCTCAAGTACGAGTAAACACACTTCCCATCGTATCTTCCAGAGAAGTAATGAGCTGACTTTAAGTAGGTGAGATCAATGAAAGAGGGACCGGATGCATCATCTCCCAAATCAATACCCTGGTGCTCAAGCAAAGGTGTGATCAAGCCGCCTATTCCAATCTGAGCCTCTGGATCCTTGTTTGTCCAAGCATACTCCTTGTAGTACATAAGGCGCCTCACAAAGTATCCAACCATACCAAACTCAGCGTAGAAATCAGTGGGAACTTCAGGTAGGTGAGGAGGTAAGGCAAAGTGTTGGATGGCCTGGTGCATGAGGTTCAAGTCTTCTCCATTCACGTTGCTTGGCTCCTTCCTTGGGTAGATGGTGTGGACAATCAGCCTATGGAGGTAGCGGACTGATGGATGTCTGATGGATGCATTCTTGTCTCTGCTGGACACCCTATCCTTGCCTGATAAGAACTTGTAAGTGAAGTGGGCAAGTGTCTTTCCTTTAGGAAGCCCTTTCAGCTTAGGCAAAGATGACTCCTTCAAATCCTTGAGGCCTAGCACCTCTCCAATCTCAGTGAAGGTCATGAAATAAGGCTTCCCATCTATCTTGAAGCTGATTCTTCCCCACCCTTGTTCCTCATGTAGAGAAGAGTGGAATGTGACCTCCAAGGATGCCATGAATTGACAAGAGACCTCTTTATAGGTTGGGTGAGCCATGGAGTAGAAACTGTCCATGTTCATGAGAGCAAGCAAATCCTTCATGTCTTGGTCAATTTCTAGCTCCCTCATTAGCCTCACATCAGCAAATCTGGTTGGAGGCCAAGATACTCCTTGCCTCAGTTGCTCCAATAGTTCAACTTGAGTTGGCTTCTTTTGTCGATCTCTATGAGGGTTGAACCCTAACTTTTCAAAGGTTTCTTGCTCAGCCACACTTCCATTTGGAGATGATGCTTCTTCAACAGTAGCATCTACTGATTCCAAGGGTGGAGGTGCCAATGTCTTTGGGTTTGGTGCCTTGATTCTGATCTTGGTGGGAGGTGTGGGTTTCTCAGCATCCTTCTTTGTGTTCTTCTCCAAAACAAGAGGTCCCACACTGTGAGATCTTGGAGCTCTAGCCTTCTTTGAAGGAGTGTTCTTATCATCACCAACAGCCACCCTCTTTCCATCTTTCTTGGCCTTCTTGTAAGCATCATCAAGCACTCTCTCATCACTAGCCAACCTCTTGCCATCCTCCTTACTAGTCTTATTACCAACATCAGCCACTCTCTTTCCTTCATCTTTGGGTTGCTTGTTTGCCCCATCAACCAAACTGTGTCCAGCCTTCTTGGCTTGTGCCTTCTTTCTCAACATAGCCAGAGCTTGTTGCCTACGTTCTTCCTTGGATTCAGGCATGGTGCCTAACGTTTTTCCGAACTTAGCAGTGTGTTTCTTAGCAGCCTCAGCCTTCTCTTGTGCAATCAGTTTCTCATCTTTCCTTCCCATTGGAACCTGAAAAATATCAAGACTTGGACAAGATAACGTAGTTTCTCATCTTTCCTTCCCATTGGAACCTGAAAAATATCAAGACTTGGACAAGATAACCTGAAAAAAATTCCCGTTGGTACACGTTTCTAGTCGCGAGTTTGCGACGAGAGACGACGTAGAGTTTTCAAGACTATGTTTGTAACGGTTGGGCTATGCCGTTAGCGTTTTTTAGACGAATCTTATTGCTGCGAGAGTTTGCTTTGTCAAAAGCGTTGTCTTGATGCTGAAGCAAAAAGTTTTCGAAGATGGGATTATACGGGTTAGCCGTTCTTCCGAAGGCTTGTGTACGTTTTTTCTTTCTTTTAGGAAGCGGGATGAGTATGCTTTTAGAACACGTGGCGATCGTTTGTCGGTTTTTTGAGAGACTAGATCGGTTTGCATGTTCTGCCTGGACAATCAAGGAACGAGGGAACAAGACTGGAAATTTTGCCTAAGACTTAGCTTGCTAGACTATCCACCTAGGTCCTAAGTTCCCTAAATTCTACGGCAGTTTTTCAAGACGTTTTTGTTCCTGTCCTACAAAGAATTAAAACCTTTACAAATTTTTTCGAGAAAATAGTCTTTTGAAGGTTTCGGCATTTCCGAAGGAATCCCATTTCCTCGTATAGTCGAGACGATTGGTGTTTAGAATAACCATGATCGTACCAAACTCACGGAGATTGATCCGAACAAGCCAAGAGGGGATCAGACAGAGCACGATGGGACCGAGACCAGGACATGGACCGGCGCCAGGCCGGGGTGCCGCCGGCGCCAGGCCGGCCCGCGTGACGGGTGCCGCCGGCGCCAGGCCGGGGTGCCGCCGGCGCCAGGCCGGGGTGCCGCCGGCGCCAGGCCCAGCCCGCGTGACGGGTGCCGCCGGCGCCAAGGCCGGCCCGCGTGTCGGGTGCCGCCGGCGCCAGGCCGGCCCGCGTGACGCGTGCCGTCGGCGCCAGGCCGGCTCGCGTGACGCGTGCCGCCGGTGCCAGGCCGTCTTGCCTTCCGTGGGTCATCCGTTGTTCGATCTTTCCTCCGTCAGTCGTTCGTGCGGGAAATCTTTGAGTTTGGGAGGATCTTTAGCCGTAGATTTCGAGGTAATCGTTTCTTACGCAACGAGACTCCTCGAGTATCGGGATTGAGATGGACTTGGATTCGTAGACTTCTCTTCTTCGAGAGTTTGAATAATGAGGCTTCGAACTTAGATTTTAAAATACGAACTTTGTTAAAAAATCGAGAAGGCTTTGCGGAAGAATCGTCGTGTTTTTCGAACAATCCGAACATGGGTTTAAGGGACCGAGATGTTGCCGTTGCCCGAGATCACGAGACGACTGCATGAATGGGCGCCAGGACCCTTGCCGCCGGCGCCAGGCCGGCCCGCGTGTCGCGTGCCGCCGGCGCCAGGCCAGCCCGCGTGTTGCGTGCCGCCGGAGCCAGGACGGCTCGCGTGACGCGTGCCGCCGGCGCCAGACCGGCTTGCCGCCCGTGCCGTGTCCCGCGTCCGCCGATGCTGCTGCTGCTCGCCTTCGTCGATCCCCGGGGCTCCACAGAGTCAAAGATCGAGTTACGAAAACTCAGGCAAAGATGCATGGTACTGAGACAGGACCGGTCTCGTCCTATGACGGGACAGAGAGATCCTTCTCATGGGCGAGATGGTCGAGACAACGATATTGTTTTCTTCGTAAAATCTCAACGGAAGCTCCGATTGAGACGAAACGAAAACCATCTTGACCTAGACTCAAAGGAGAGCAAAGTGAGGTTTCCACAGGCGAGGTGGCCATGGGCGAGGTGACCTTGGTGATGGTTGTTCTCGTCCGCGGGCGAGGTGGCCGGGAGAGTGATTTTGTTCCCTTCGTAAAATCTCAATGGAAACTCCGATTGAGACGAAACGAAAGCCACTTTGATCTAGACTCAAAGGATAACGAAGGTGAGTTCGCCCTGTGGCGAGGAAGCCATGTCGGAGGGTTAGGTGACCTCGGTAATGTTTGTCCTTGCCCACGGCGAGGTGGCTGGGACAGTGACTTTGTTCTCTTCGTAAAATCTCAACGGAAACTCCGATTGAGATGAAGCGAAAGCCATTTTGACCTAGACACAAAGGAGAACAAAGTGGGCTCTTACTAAGGCGGACTGGGAAGACTGATCTTACCCTATGGCAAGTCGTCCTAGTAAGATCAAGCTCCGACCTCCTTTCGTTTTCCCGTTTTTTCCTCGAGAGTTGTTTGTAAGAAGTATGGCAGTGGGAATCGGTGAACCGATTTGCCGTGCTTCTGTTCCGAGAGTAATATAGGGTTTCCCCAAGGTTTCGAGGAGAATAAGTTTTATTTTTCCGAGAGGTTCTCGAAAGAAACGTTTTTCGTAGAAACCTTGCTCGTTGCGATTTCTCTAACTTGGTAACAAGACGAATTGTTGGGGTTTGATAGATTTTATCGTTGCCCTTTCTGTTTAGATAGAGAAATTGCGAGCTCGTTTTTGTGCTCTTCCTGTGGCGGAAAGCCGCGGCTAGGTCTTTTATTTGCTCGAGCACCGTGGCGTTTGCGTAAGCGTTGGCCATAGGAACAGTCGCTGCTGGAGTTGTTTTACCATCGTTGACGCAAACTGCAACTTTTTCTTTCATATTTCCGGACATCGGTTCGATCAAGCGCTTTGCGGCTGTATGAGTAAGAGTAATCCGTCCCCCCCCCTCCTTCTAGCGCCAAACTGTGGGAACCGAAATTCACACCGTCAATTTTAATGAATAAGATTGCGGAGGAAAGCCAAGTTAACCCGACTTTCCTTGAAGGTCTGGATTCTCTGCGACAGCCAACGACAAGTGACCGAATAAATGCGGAAAAAGATTTGTTAAGATTTGAGACTGGACCTTAAGAAAGGCTGCCTACGTACCCCTTTTGAGGATCAAGTCGGACGTAGTTCAGTTTAGAAAGAATTGAACAAGAGATCGAACCGTCTGGGCGGGTTCGATCTAGTATGAGGTTTGTCATAGAAACAGGCATGTCGAAGATAATGCCTATGGTTTCTATGTGCGGAGCTTTGAAGTAAATGAATTGTCCGATCCTTCCGAGAGGAGCGGAGATTTGCGAGCAGGAGGCGGCGAGACGTTCTAGGGCCTGGTTCGTCTAGTATGAGCGTTGGTCATAGAAACGGGCATGTCGAAGATCATGCCTAGGGTTTCTATATGCGGAGCTCTGAGTAAAAGTATAGTTAGATCCTTCCGAGAGGAACAGGGGTCTTGCGGAGAAGATAAAACTAGAACAAGAGGCGGCCAGACGTTCTAAGTCAGTTTGCCTTAAGATGATGGACCTCGCCTTTGGGCCCAAGCTTATCTCTTCAAGAAGTATTCCATTTTCGTCGATCTTCGTAATTATCCTCGAGTTTTCGTGACTTGATGTTTATCCGATGTTCGGGAAATCGGATAAACCGTCATAGCCTGATTGGGCCTGAATTCTTAAAATCGTAAGTAAGTCCGTGGACTTGTCTTAAGTCGTTGAACGTTTTATACGATTTCTCGGAAAGACTATTTTTCTCGTAAAATAAACCGTATAGCCTAAAGGATCGATGTTCAAGTTAATCGACCTTGTTTTATACGATATCTTCTACGAGAAATCCAATCCTTCTAGTTTTTGTCGTAAAACATCTAGGACGATTCCAATCGAGTCGAAGGATGTTTATTCCGTAGCCGTGATCGTCCCAAGCTCACGATGATTGATCCAAACAAGCCAAGATGGGATCAGACCGAACACGATGGGACCGAGACCAGGACGAGGGCCGTCGACCGGCGCCAGGCCGGGGTGCCGCAGGTGCCAGGCCGGCCCGCGTGACGGGTGCCGCCGGCGCCAGGCCGGGGTGCCGCCGGCGCCAGGCCAGGGTGCCGCCGGCGCCAGGCCGGCCCGCGTGACGGGTGCCGCCGGCGCCAGGCCGGCCCGCGTGACGGGTGCCGCCGGCGCCAGGCCGGCCCGCGTGACGGGTGCCGCCGGCGCCAGGCCGGGGTGCCGCTGGCGCCAGGCCGGCCCGTGTGGCGCGTGCCGCCGGCGCCTGGATGAAGATCTCGGCGAGGGCTTCGATTTGATATCTTGATCTCTTCGGTTTGAGAGAACGACCTCTTCGAAGTTTCGAGGCAGATTCTTTTGTGTTTAGGGTTTTTGTGGTGATCGAATCTTGATGTCCATGGGCGAGCGGACCGATCTTTCCAGGGACTCTCGTACGCGCACGCCCGTAGTCTTCCGATCTCACTTTCAAGAAGTGTTTCACAAAGAACCCATAAGTAAAAAATAATCCTAGCCGTTGATTTTGAGATAACCGTTTTCGACCTCACCAGAGAGTGGATATTCTAATTTGAGAAAATCTCGTATAACTTCTTTTCAAATTATCCGAGACTTTTTGTTTCAAGAAATACTTTCTAGAGACTTTCAGCCATTGATTCCGTCGTGACCGATTTTGACACCAACAGATAAACTTGGGCCCAAAGGCGAGGTCCATCATCCTAAGGCAAACCGACCTAGGAGTGGGTATATAAGGAGAGCAAGAGCAAAGGAGAAGAGGATCCGAAAATCCTAGAATCTAGACCTAGATAACTCCTGCTAGCTTAGAGAACTTAGAACTTAGGCGGTTTGGCCAGCGAGGCAGGACTTAGAACGTCTGGCCGCCTCTTGTTCTAGTTTTATCTTCTCCGCAGACCCCTGTTCCTCGGAAGGATCTAACTATACTTTTACTCAGAGCTCCGCACATAGAAACCCTAGGCATTATCTTGGACATGCCCGCTTCTATGACCAACGCTCATACTAGACGAACGAGGCCCTAGAACGTCTGGCCGCCTCCTGCTCGCAAATCTCCGCTCCTCTCGGAAGGATTGGACAATTCTTTTACCTAAGAGCTCCGCACATAGAAACCCTAGGCGTTATCTTCGACATGCCTGTTTCTATGACAAACGCTCATACTAGACGAACCCGCCCAGACGGTTCATTCTCTTGTTCAATTCTTTCTAACTGAACTACGTCCGACTTGATCCTCGAAAGGGGTACGTAGGCAGCCTTTCTCAAGGTCCAGTCCCAAATCTTAACAAAACCTTTTCCGCATTTATTCGGTCACTTGTCGTTGGCTGTCGTAGAGAATCCGGACCTTCAGAGAAAGTTGGGTTAACTTGGCTTTCCTCCGTTTTTATTCATTAAAATCGACGGTGTGAATTTTGGTTCCCACACAATCCATGATCTGGTCAAGATAAATACGAGCATGGAAAGAGGCCTTAGAGATGTCTTCTGTTTCTAATATTTTGTGGAGACACAGAAAATTGAGTTAGCTTTCCAATGGAAGTGGCTTCAAGTCATTTGGAGCAATATTGGAGGAGTTATGATCCGTTTACTAGAAGCACATCAAGCTGACCGGGGAGAGTGGTCCGGGATGAGCAACCCGGTTGGGAAAAGAGCAGCTGGATGAGAGTGGTCCGGGATGACTAGGCCTGGGAGAGGTACCCGGTCGGGAGAGAAGTGCTGGACGAGACCAGGCCGGGGAGAGCAGGCCGGGAAGGGACACCCGGTCGGGAAGTGAAGACGCGTCCAAGGCATGGCATGACCGGGACGGACGGACGGGCTTCATGCACCCGGTCGGGAAGGATGATCAAGAGCAGGACCGGGTGAGTAGGACCGGGTGAGCAGGACCGGGTTGGACAACATCACCTGACCCGGGTGGCTAGAGCTTCTTCCTTTTCTTGGCTTCTGATTGGTCGAAAATCATGTGGCACCAAGGACCTTTTGGACTTTTCTCTTATGTTTCTAAGGGCTTTCAAGCCTTGTATAAATGCTCTTGTAATCTCTTTTGGAGATCTAACTTCTTTTCTCTCAAAAAACATAATTAGATCTTGAAGAAAGTTTGGATCTTTGATCCTTTTCATCTCATTTCTTTTGTGTTTATTAGATTATCTTCTTCTCTAATCATGTTTAACCTTGAATCATCATTGCTTTTGAGGTTTTCCATGGCTATTAGTGAGTAGATCTATCTAGGGTTCATGGGCTTGGGAGACTAAGGGTGATTAGGTCTAGATCTAAGATGTTTTAGTGTAGATCTATCTTTTCCTTGCTTGATTGAGTGTTTTCCATGCTATTTTGGAGTTGGCCTCTTCAAAATAGAGCCATAGGCATTTCATGCCCAAAAGGTGTTCTACGAAATGCCTGAACCAACTCTTCAATGCTTTTAACATTCTTTACCAAAGAGATTTGTTGTTAAAGGTGTTAAGATAGGTAATGGACTAGTTCTTAATGATTGCTTTCATATTATTCAACCTAAGAGATTAGATGCTTGAGATATGTTTGTGAATGAGCATTCATCTAGAGATAGAGCTTGCTTAGGATTGTGTCTAGGCTTAAGGTGTTAAATTGATTGAATGTTTTCCATCTTAGATTAAAGCTTGATCACCCAAAGTCAATTCCGTTGTCCCAAGAATCCCCTTGCCTCATTGAGAAAGAAAGTTCACTCTTTTATTGCATTTTTAATATTGTCTTAGTTTCATAATCATCTTCTTATCATGGTTGCACTTAGATTAAGCTTAGGCTTGCATTCCCTTTGCATTACAATCACTTAGGATTGGATTGACATCTTGTATTCTACAACATTTGATTTGGACCCTTGAAAAGTTCTATCATCAAATTGGCGCCGTTGCCAAGTTCTAAGTTGATTTTGACATTGGGATTTAGTCATTTGCTTGAGACTAAGTCATTTTTTTTATTGTGTTATTGCCTCTCCTTGCTCTTTTCCCTTTGTATTTCAGGGGTATGATAACTAGACGCAGAGGTGCATGAAACTTGACACCTACTGTTGAAGAAATTGCTACACTTGAGAGGGAGATTGCAAGAAAGAGAAGAGAAGAAGAGCAACAGGCTCACTTGCAGAGATTGGGGTTTGATATGGAGAATCAGCCTCAAGATGGTGATGCCCTAGGGGGCAATGGTCCAAGAGCTGACAACATAAGACCACAGCGCCTACCACAACAGCCACAGCGCCAAGCTAGAGCCATTGGAGCCTATGATCAACCTCACATTCATGGTCATAGGTTGGGGATAAGAGCACCAGCTGTGGAGAACAACAACTTTGAGATCAAATTAGGGCTGCTGAATTTGATTGAGAACAACACGTTTTGTGGCCTTGCTGTGGAGGATCCCCTTGATCACTTGGACACATTTGATGGCTACTGTAGCTTGTCCAAGACTAATGGAGTCTCTGAAGATGCTTTCAAGCTGAGGTTGTTTCCCTTCTCTTTGGGAGACAAGGCACATCTATGGGAGAAGGCTCTTCCAAGTGACTCTATCACAACTTGGAATGAGTGCAAGAGGGCATTCCTAGAGAAATTCTTCTCTACCTCAAGAACAGTCAAGATTAGAAATGAGATCTCTAGGTTTCAGCAGAAGAACCTTGAGATTTTAGTGAAGCATGGGAGAGGTTCAAGGGCTATTGGTCTCAATGCCCACATCATGGCTTCACCGAGGAGAGTTTGCTTAGTACCTTCTACAGAGGTGCTCTTCCAGAGTTCAGGAGCAGATTGGACACAGCCAGCAATGGGTTATTCTTGGGCAGAACTGAGCAGGATGCTGGGGAACTGGTGGAGAACATGGCCAAGAGTGACTCAGTCTACAGTGAGGAGCATGATAGGGTCAACAGAGGCAGAGATGAAGATGGTCAGCACACAAGGAAGGCACTGAAATCTCTCCAAGAGAAGTTGGACAAGATTATTGCAGAGAAGGCTAAGCAGGAGCAGATTAACTCCATTGGGAACCAGCAACAAAAGCAGCCTGCTGGGACTAATCAGGTTAATGGTGTAGAAGGTCAAGAGGAGCTATGCTTCATCAATGCTAATGGCACATGGTACAGGAAAGAGCCCAACTTCTGATACCAAAACAACTACCAGAAAAGACCTTACTACAACAATCAACAAGGAGGTTACCAAGCCAACCATTCTAGTCAGCCCCAAGGAAGCTCTTCTCAATCTCAGGCTCCAAGTTCAAATTTGGAGTCCATGTTCAAGCAACTTTTACAAGCTCAAGAAAGAAATGCTAAGAACATTGGTGATGAGTTCAAAAACATCCATGCCAAGATTGATGGAACCTATTCTGACCTCAACAACAAGTACATGCAACTTGCCTCTCATCTCACAGCTTTGGAGAGCCAGGTTGCTTCTATGTCTTCATCCTCCAAGAGTCCAATGTGATCTCTACCAGGAAAACCAGAGAAAAATCCCAAGGAATCTTGCAATGTCATCCTCTCTACTACTTCTTCAAAGATTGAGAGGTGTACTCATGAGACAGAGAAGAATGAGATAGAAATGTTTGGAACTGAGTTTGGGGATGTTGAGAGATTTGTTGTGGCCACAGGTGAAGCACATATTCTGAGGGATGCTGCCAAGAAGGCTGAGGTAAAGAGTCTGCAGCAAGCTGAGCCTAGAGCTGAGACACCAACTGTGAAAAGAGCAGACAACAAGCTGAAAGAAGTGGAGCAGGAAGACACTGAGTTTGAGCTATCACCATATGATAAGCTCCCCTTTCCCCAAAGAGTTCTCACCAAAGCTCAAAAGAAAGTGATCTCAAAGTTCAGGAAAGATCTTAGTGATGTTGGCGTCAAGCTTCCAGAGATATCAGGTGTGCGTGAAACTCATGTCCAGATGATGCTCATCAAGGACATTCTAGATCACCAGGCTGAAGTGGCTGAGCTTTTGGACATCTCCATTCTGAAGATTGATCCACCAACCCCTCCAAAGTCCCTCCCTAAGCTTGAGTCCCAAGGGAAGTTCACCTTATCTTGCTCTCTTGGTCAACTAACTATGGATGATGCTCTTGTTGATAGTGGTGCTAGTGTGATCATCTCCTTGGATATGGTGAAGAGTCTTGGGATTGAAAGCATGGAACCTGATACTCCTCCTCTCACCTTTGGAGATTCTTCTTCTACAACCCCACTTGGCATAATCAAGGACTTCCCCTTGAAGATTGGATCCTGCACCATACCTATTGACCTCACTGTTTTGAAGATGGCATCTGAAGAGAGAGTCCCTTTGATCCTTGGCACTCCTTTCCTCACAAAAGTTGGAGCTTGCATTGACTTTCCCAACAAGAAGGTCACCCTCATGCATGTCAACAAAGCTGTCTCCTATCCTCTCCAACCTCCAATGGAATCAGACTATTGTGGGACAATCACTTGTTATGCACAAGCTGTTGAGAAGCCCCAAGATGAAGAGGTTGTTGGTAAGAAAGAAGGTCTTGATGGAGAGTCTTCAAAAGAGTTGTGTGATGAGCACTTGGAAAGTGCTAAAACAAAGGGGATGAGTGGAGCCTCAAAGGCCACTCATGGCAAGAAGAAGATGGTGAAAGAGCCTCATCCCCCACCTCTTGATTTGCTCCCACACACCTTTACTCTCCATCCTAAGAAGCTCAAGGCTGGTGTTATTGACTACAAGATCAAGCATAAGGGCAGGTCCACACCATTCTCAAGTTCTAGAGCCATCATCACTCCTCAGCTCCAAGATGACCCAATCAAGCTTCAAGAGCTTCCTCTCAGGTCCTCACCATCACACTTGAAGGTGGGAAGGATCCTCCTTCTCACTAGTTCAGGAGACAAGGTAGTCAAGCAAAGTGACTCAAAACAAGCTCACTTGGGAGGAAGTCCCATGGTTATCCTTGTACATAGCTTTACGATTTCAATTTTCCTTTTAAGTTTTTTTTCTAATAATAAAAGTGGTCAAGGTTTTCACGTTGAGCCAAGCACTAGAGGAGAGAAGAAAGGTGATTAACTACCTGAGCCCTATGATTGCCATGTAGCAAACTCCTCTAGTTGCTATGAACCAAGCCAGCTCCTAGCCCCGGCACCAAACACCACGCCCAAACCTCCTTCTTATGTATCACTCCAACCCTTCTTGTATATACATTTGCTATTGTCTTGTTGGGGTATCTCCTTCTCTCTTACTCACACAGAGACTGTGTGATTTAAGTGTGGGGGAGGTACCAAGTATTTGATCATGTTTGCTTTGTGTTTGAGAGTCTCGTGCATTGCATTGCATTGTACATTCATATATGCATAGAAAAACCAAAAAAAAATTAAAATTTTTGAATCATGTAGTTGCATCACTTGCATCTTTAAGATTGAGTCTAGAGCATATAGGTTGCATTCACTTGCACATGGAGCATTGCCTTGTAAAGAACACTTGTTTGCACTGAATTTGACACCCTAGTTAAACATATCAAGTAGCTTAAGCATCTTTTGAAAGGCTTTCATGTTTTGAGCCTTGAAAACTCTTCTTGAAACTTGCTTGCTTGCCTGATATTGGCATTGTTCTTAAGACCAGCTCCATCCTGAACTTGGACATGAATGAACCTAATTTCTCTTGCATATGGGCATTTGCATACTTGATCATGGATCTCATACACATTTGGGTTATCTTTTTCCATTGTACCACCCTTTGTTAACCCAAATGGCACTTCCATACCCTTGAACCCTATCCATTCTTTGAAGCCTACATTGATTTGCTTGAGTGAGGCCTTTTCTGATAGTTTGTCATGTGCAAAATCTTAAGAGTATTGGGGGCGACATGGATTTGTTCTTATCTCTTGCTAGCATAGGGTCATCATTTGAGCTAGCTTCTAGGATGGTGAGTGGGGTCTTTGTTACTTAATGGTTTATATCTTGGGTTTGGAATGTGACAATGTTGAGATTGATGAACAAAGAAAGTATTGAGAAAGAAAAGCCCTAGGGACCTAGAATAGAAATATAAGAAGCTCTTGATTGATGTTTTTGACCTCCCCCCTCATGTATAGAAAAAGAAAAGAAAAAGAAAAGAAAAAAAAAAGAGAAAAAAGAATAAGGAAATGAAAGATTCAATAAGATAGTAGGGAAGGAAAAATTTAAAGAGTTAGAGCTTAGAAAAGTGAATAGGGTCCTTAGTGGTTGAATCTTGAGAAAGAAAATTGTTCATTGGGTGAGTGATGTGAGTATTTTTCATTTTGGGTTATGGGATGAATAAAAAGGAGTTTAGAACTTGTAATCTCTTAGGAATGGGTAGAATGGTGAGGATGGATCCATGTATTCATGAATTTCTCCTAGTCTTAGAAAATTTTTTCATAATGATCAAGCTCCTTGATTCTTGAGTGATTGCCACCTTAAAAAGATGCATTGAACCCTCCTTTTCATCCATATTAGACCATTTGATCACCTAGCTAAATGATTGAGATCATGTGCCCATTTGTGAGAACTCACCTTGAGTGTGTGTGTGTGAATCAATGTGAGGGCTGGTTAAAAGAACTTGTTGGTTGATAAGCATTTCATCTTGTGTAGAAGCATAAGAGTAATTGATAGGCCTTGTGAAGCTAGAGCATCATAAGAGAGTTTTGCACATGCTATTTGCTATGTTTCTTTAGGATGTCAACTTGAGTGCTATTAGTGTTTCTTTTGGCTTTGCTTCCATCTCTATGTCTCTCCTCCTTGTGTTTTGAAAAGATTACTTGAGGACAAGTAAAGGTCTAGTGTGGGGGAGTTGATATCTTGCATATTTACATGTTTTTAGCATCCATATCTCATGCATTTTGATCATGTAAGTTAGGCATTAGGCATCTTTAGGTCCATTTTCCATTCATTTTTCCTTATCAGGTGTTGGAGTATGCTTTGGTGTGATTTGAGGTGTTTGGAAGCCTTATGGCCCAAAAAGAGGTGAAGAATCAAGTTTGGCCATGAAAAGAGAAGTTAATCCACGATCTGGTCAAGACAAAGATGAGCATGGACAGAGGCCTTAGAGATGTCTTATGTTGCTAAGATTTTGTGGAGACACAGGAAATTGAGTTAGCTTTCCAATGGAAGTGGTTTCAAGTTATTTGGAGCTATATTGGGGGAGTTATGATCAGTTTACTAGAAGCACATCAAGCTGACCGGGGAGAGTGGTCCGGGATGAGCAACCCGGTCGGGAAAAGAGCAGCTGGATGAGAGTGGTCCGGGATGACTAGGCCTGGGAGAGGTACCCGGTCGGGAGAGAAGTGCTGGACGAGACCAGGCCGGGGAGAGAAGGCTGGGAAGGGACACCCGGTCGGGAAGTGAAGATGCGTCCAAGGCATGGCATGACCGGGACAGACGGACCGGCTTCATGCACCCGGTCGGGAAGGATGATCAAGACATGGACCGGGTGAGCAGGACCGGGTTGGACAACATCACCTGACCCGGGTGGCTAGAGCTTCTTCCTTTTCTTGGCTTCTGATTGGTCGAAAATCATGTGGCACCAAGGACCTTTTGGACTTTTCTCTTATGTTTCTAAGGGCTTTCAAGCCTTGTATAAATGCTCTTGTAATCTCTTTTGGAGATCTAACTTCTTTTCTCTCAAAAAACATAATTAGATCTTGAAGAAAGTTTGGATCTTTGATCCTTTTCTTCTCATTTCTTTTGTGTTTATTAGATTATCTTCTTCTCTAATCATGTTTAACCTTGAATCATCATTGCTTTTGAGGTTTTCCATGGCTATTAGTGAGTAGATCTATCTAGGGTTCATGGGCTTGGGAGACTAAGGGTGATTAGGTCTAGATCTAAGATGTTTTAGTGTAGATCTATCTTTTCCTTGCTTGATTGAGTGTTTTTCATGCTATTTTGGAGTTGGCCTCTTCAAAATAGAGCCATAGGCATTTCATGCCCAAAAGGTGTTCTACGAAATGCCTGAACCAACTCTTCAATGCTTTTAACATTCTTTACCAAAGAGATTTGTTGTTAAAGGTGTTAAGATAGGTAATGGACTAGTTCTTAATGATTGCTTTCATATTATTCAACCTAAGAAATTAGATGCTTGAGATATGTTTGTGAATGAGCATTCATCTAGAGATAGAGCTTGCTTAGGATTGTGTCTAGGCTTAAGGTGTTAGATTGATTGAATTTTTGCCATCTTAGATTAAAGCTTGATCACCCAAAGTCAATTCCCTTGTCCCAAGAATCCACTCTTTTATTGCGTTTTTAATATTGTCTCAGTTTCATAATCATCTTCTTATCATGGTTGCACTTAGATTAAGCATAGGCTTGCATTCCCTTTGCATTAGAATCACTTAGGATTGGATGGACATCTTGTATTCTACAACACTTTATTTGGACCCTTGAAAAGTTCTATCATCAGTTCAAGTGATCAATGGGTGCAAGTGCAATTTACCATGGGATGCGAATGTATCGTGACCCAAGGGATGCAAGTGTATTGTCATACAAGGGGTACGATCAGATCGTGATCCAAGAGGTGCAATCATATCGTGATCCAAGAGGTTCGATCATGTCGTGATCCAAGAGGTACGAACGTGTGGAGATCCAGGAGGTACGAACGTATCATGATCCTAGAGGTACGAACGTATCATGATCCAAGGGATGTGAACGGTCGTGAACCAAAGGATGCGAACATGGCGTGATCCAAGAGATGCGAACGGGTCGTGACCGAAAGGGTGCGAATGGTACGTGACCGAAGGGGTAAGAATGGGTCGTGGCCAAAAAGGTGTGAACCACCGAATGGTGCGATTGAGGGAAAGGTGCCATATACTCTATTTAGAGCGTGGACCCACATGATTGCAATGGAATGCCGGTTATTTCAATACATGCTAAGTGGACGATGGCATATCATGACTAGTGGTCGGATCATGTTTCATGACGATGGTTCGATGGCCGAGCATTAGTATGATGGTCAAGTTGTTGGAGAAAGAGTATTGATTGGATGATCCTAGATATCAGCCTAGGTGTCGATAACCTAAGGATTGGCTAAGTGTCATGTCGAAGAGTATGGCTAGTACAATGTGTTGTGGACCACAAGTGCTGAGATGAAGTATGATTGTTCAAGGAAGGCCGTGTAAGATCTAATCATGCTTAAGTATGGATGACCTGACCCATAGATGATGGATCAAGGTGTTGGAACTAACCTGATTAATGAATGCATTGGTTGGTATGGACAAGTCATATCTGTTTTCTAAGATATAGTCCATGGCCGGTAAGGAAAGTTGGATACTAATCAGTCCTAAGTCATGTGAGGATGGTTGGTTGATTGACTTAGGATCTGCTGGGAATTGTTGTTGGGGTCAAAATCGGTCAAAGACGCAATCAACGCCCGAAAGTCCTTGGAAGGAATCAAGTGACGAATAAAACCAAGAAAAACTAGTTACTCGACGAAACGCCAGAAGGGATGATCCCATCGTATTCCCGGACACCAGCAGGAGCAGCCACGTCCTAGCCCCGGGCGCCGGCGCGTGCACGCCCAGCCTGGCCCCGGGCGCCGGCGCCAGCTTGCCCGTGCTGGTCCCGGGCACCAGCGCCGGCTCACCCGTGCCGTCCTGGGTGCCGGCGCCAGCTTGCCCGCACTGGTCCCGGGCGCCGGCACCGGCTCGCGTGTGCTGGTCCCGGGCGCCGGCGCCAGCTCGCCCGCGCTGGTCCCGGGCGCCGGCGCCGTCTCACCCGTACTAGTCCCGGGCGCCGGCGCCGGCTCGCCCGTGCTGTTCCCGGGCGCCGGTGCCGGCTCGCCCGCGCTGGCCACGGGTGCCGGCGCGAGCATCCGTGTCCAGGTCCCGAGCGCCTGCGTGCGGACTACTCGACAGGTGTGACCTTTTCCCCGCAAAACAGTCTCGACAACTAGTCCAATTCCGCGTTTTGCATCTTTGCTCGAAGACTCACCGTTCAACTCCTTGAAGACGTGAAACCTAAGAACCCCATTTCGTTTTGGTCGGAATAAATCGGGAAGGCTTCGGAAGACCACCAAAGGTTTGGTTGACGAATGGATTTCGATTCATCGTATAAAACGATCACGGTTATTCTAAAAACACTAGTCATCTCTACTATCAAGGAGTTGGGGTTCCTTCGGCAAAACAAGTACCATAACAGGCTAGTTTCTCGTGAAATCGTAAAACGTCCACGGTCAAAACAACGGCCCCAGAAGGCCCGAACGCGACCAAGCGGCCCACTTACGACTTTCCAGAGGATTAAGTCGAAATGGACATGACGGCCCATGTTTATCTTTACATAAAGAGATAAATGTCAAGTTTGCCGAAGATAAATGTCAGGTTTCCCGAAGATAAATGTCAGTTTTCCCGAAGATAAATGTCAGGTTTCCCGATAAACATGAAGATCGACGAAAATGGAAGAAGCCCGATTCGCGATAGATTTGGTTCAAAGGAGGAATAGACCGTCCTAAGAGGAGTATATAAAGAGAGCTTGGGGCGAGGAGCAAGAGGAGAACTTTTGAGAGCAATCTTAGCAGCAACATAGCACTTAGAGCAACTTAGGCATTTTTTCCGTTTTTACTAGCGAGCTGCGACTCAACTAGGTTAGATTTAGGCGGCTGGACTAGCGAACTCATCGACAGCTCTTGTAGCCGATCTCTTTCCTGTTGTTCGTGCTTAAACGCGAATTCGAAAATAAGATCTTTTACTCTATCTTTTGTTCTTACGATTTTTACATTCCCATTTATTATATATTGATTGTGTCGTATGTGGCCCAGCAGATAACCGGGACCTTCAGGGAAAGCTAGGTTTACTTGGCTTTCCTCCGATCAACAAAACTTGACGGTGTGAATTTTGGTTCCCACAGTTTGGCGCTAGAAGGAGGGGGGGGGGGGGGATACGGATCTATCTCACTCGGAACCACACACGCTCGGTCTGATATGGCGACCAACGCTGACAACCCGCAAACGCACGACGGAACTCCCGTCGATGCCAAACCACCAACACTCCAGCTGGAAACGTATCAACGGTCGCTGCCGACACCACGATACTGGACCAGATGAAAGAAATGTTCGCCTCCGCTCAGAAACAGGCGGACGAACAAGGAAAACTCGTGGCCTCTCTCGCAAAACAGGTGGAATCCTTAACGGCGAAGGCCAAGAGCAAGGCCCCGCGAGGGATCACAAGAGCCCGCAGCGGCAGAAGACTCGATTTCGAGACTCCGGGCGATCGAGCTGCACGCGCGGACAGACTTCCTCAGGCCAAAACCCTGACGAATCTCTCCAACCGGGTGCGCAACCGATTACGGAGAATCTTCCACCTCCCGCTGGGGACAGCGAAGAAAACGACGTCGAACGAATCAACTTGGACATTAGCGACCGATCCGATCATTCGGACGATAACGCTGACGTTCATCCTAGAAGGACCCGAAGTCAGTTTGCCCGACAGACGGTGTCCTTCGAAAAACCCATGACAGAAGAGGAAGAAGACCTCTACTGGATAGAACAGGAAGAACTGAAGGAGGATCAAACTCGGATCCATCGTAACCAGCACCGACAAGCTCGGAAGAACGCAGGTAGCGATAACGAGATCCACGATCTCCGCGAGTCTCTCGCAAAAAAGTAGCCGAGGTAAAGGCGGTGAAATCACAAATTCACCAGGCAACTAGTGCCGCTCCCGAGATCGATAGACTTCTCGAGGAAGCACGAAAAAAGCCGTTCACCGCTCGGCTCACAGAAACACACGTCTCGGACCCTGGGAAGATCATAATTCCCGTCTACGACGGTACCACAGATCCAAAGGCACACTTCCAGTCCTTCCAGATCGCGATGGGAAGCTGCAAACTCCCGGAGCGTGAACGAAACATCGGCCACTGCCTTCTCTTTGTCGAGAATCTCAGGGGCGCCGCGCTCGAATGGTTCTCTCGGCTCAAAAGAAACTCCATCGGAAATTTCCGCCAACTAGCCTCGGCATTATGGAGTCTAGCTCAAAAGGAAGACGAATCACTCCGCAACTTCATGAGAAGGTTCAAACTAGTGATGGCTGGAGTGACGGGTATCAGCGACAAAGTCGCGATCGATGCCCTGAGAAAACCTCTCTGGTACAAGTCGAAGTTCCGAAAGTGGATATTGCTGGAAAAACCACGGACGATCCAGGATACCCTCCACAAGGCAACGGACTTCATCGTCATGGAGGAAGAGATGAGAGTCCTATCGCAAAAGCATGGACCGCAGAAAACGTCCTCAAAGAAGAAACCCTCTCGTAACGACAAATACGTCCACGAAGGGGAAGAAGTCCAAGGCGAACATAACTACGCCTTCAACTAAGAGCAGGGAAAAACCTCCAGAAACACCTGGACCAGGAACAAGTACAAGGATAATTCCTACAGCGAGTTCCACGATACCAGAGGTCACTCCACCGCGAACTGCAAAGTTCTCGGCGCCAAGCTCACTGCGATGCTCCTCACCGGCGAACTGTCAAAGGTTAAGAGTATAAAACACCTGCTTCTGGAATCCGACCGCCCAAAAACCAATAAGGTTGCCTCCGAGAACCACGCTCCTGAAAGTCAATCGGGCGAGAAGCGCGGAAGGAGACAGGACGACCAGGGGAACAACAACAGTTGCCAAAGGATAAATATGATTATCGGAGGATCGCAGTTCTATCAAGACTCGGTCTCATCGATCAAAGCCTACGGGCGAAAAGCCGAGACAAGTTCCAACTGGCTTTCGGAAAGCAACATTCCCAACCACGCGATCGTTTTCGAGGTACATGAAACTGTCAGAATCGACAAACCTCATTACGATCCTCTAGTTATCGACCTGGTGATCCAGGATCTCGAAGTCGGCCACATCCTTGTCGATACAGGAAGTACGGTCAACATCATCTTCCACGACACCCTCTATAGGATGAACATCCCACTTAGAGAAGTCATCCCAGAGCCGAAACCTTTAACTTGGTTTTCGGGCGTCACCTCTATGACCCTTTGGAGCATTAAGCTCCCGGTCATGGCTAAAGAAATTACGAAAATCGTCGAGTTTGCAGTAGTTGATAACCCGGCTATTTACAGTGCGATCATGGGAACCCCTTGGATCAACTCCATGAACGCAGTACCGTCCACATATCACCTGGGCATCAAATTTCCGACTCCAACTGGAACTGCAGTAATCTGGGGGAGTCAGAAACAGTAGAGACTCTGCTATCTAGCCGAGTTCAAACTGCGAAAAAATTGGAACGCCCCTGCGGCTAACCCGAAACGAGCAAAGGAATCACATAAAATTCCTGAAAACTCGGAAAAAGATGATCCAGTATCATCCAAACAGACAACGACTCAAGACAACGACAAAGTCTCCGAGTCCATCGCCGTAAAAGCAGACAACTCAACCCCCAAACAGACCACCGATCCAGCTAGTACGATCGGAATGGCAACACCCGGGGAGTAAAAATGTCCACAGAAACAATCAGAACTACGAGATGGCTTGATCCTCGAAAGAGGTACGTAGGCAGCTCGTCGAAACCCGGCGAGTTCAGCTATCCCTCTCACCAAAAAGGGGGGGGGGAGTGGGTACGTATACTCCTATACTCCCACAAAGTCGCGAAATACCCGCACATGTATTCGAAATTTTTGAAACTTTTTCAATAAAATTCTTTCTATCGATCTTTCAATGCGTACTTAATACAGTAACGCATAAAAACTTCGGAAAAATGAAAATCATATCTTCTGGGAAACGCGAGTCGTCTCAATTTCCCAAAGGTATCAAAATCGCATCATCCGTCAAAACAGTCCACCTGCAACTTCAAAAAAAAACAAACACCTGTCGATTGGCCCCGACGGACGAACACATAAACGTTTCACTAATATAAATCCGTAGTCAGACCTTTTTGCAAGATTAAGGTCCCCTTACATCCGACAAGGATATCATAGCGCTATACAAGAAAACCTGAAATTTTTGTTTAGCACTCCGGATATTCTCTGGAGATAGCTCGATTCTTACTACACAAGTCGCATAAGCCGGCGCCAAGTCGCGGACTTTCAGGAAGAATCAGGAAGAAATCACTAACAGGCAAAACGAAAGCCGATCAATCATCTCATAGCCTTAAAGCTGATATCAAGCCTAGGTCTTACCCTAAACCCAGCCTTGCTGGATCTTAACATCTCACAGACATAGTATCAACACCAGATAAGAGATCCAAAAACATGTATCTCATCGCTAACACCTAAAAAACTCGTTACAAAGTAGTATACGGACCTAGCGACAAAATAAGAGTTAGAATACGAAGTGACTACTCGAATTCTACCCTCTACACTTGACGAAAGTATAAATCAAATTGTGGGAACCGAAATTCACACCGTCAAGTTTTGTTGATCGGAGGAAAGCCAAGTAAACCTAGCCTTCCCTCAAGGTCCCGGTTATCTGCTGGGCCACACACGACACAATCAATATGTAATAAATGGGAATGTAAGAATCGTAAGAACAAAATATAGAGCAAAAGATCTTATTTCCAAATTCGCGTTTAAGCGTGAACAACAGGAAGGAGATCGGCTACAAGAGCTGTCGATGAGTTCGCTAGTCCAGCCGCCTAAATCTAACCTAGTTGAGTCGCAGCTCGCTAGTAAAAACGGAAAAAATGCCTAAGTTGCTCTAAGTTCTATGTTGCTGCTAAGATTATTCTCTCTTATTCCCCCCCCCCCTTTGCTCCTCGCCCCAAGCTCTCTTTATATACTCCTCTTAGGACGGTCTATTCCTCCTTTGGGCCGAATCTCTCGTGAATCGGGCTTCTTCCATTTTCGTCGGTCTTAATGTTTATCGGGAAACTTGACATTTATCTTCAGGAAAACTGACATTTATCTTCGGGAAACCTGACATTTATCTCTGTCTGTAAAGATAAACATGGGCCGTGATGTCCATTTCAACTTGATCCCCTGGAAAGTCGTAAGTGGGCCGGTTGGTCGCGTTCGGGCCTTCTGGGGCCGTTGTTTTGATAGTGGATGTTTTACAATTTCACGAGAAACTAGCCTGTTATGGTACTTGTTTTTCCAAAGGAACCCCAACTCCTCGTATCGTCGAGATGACTGGTGTTCGGGACTACGATGCGATCATCCCTTCCGGCGTTTCGTCGAGTAACTAGTTTTTCTTGGTTTTATTCGTCACTCGATTCCTTCCAAGGACTTTCGGACGTTGATTGCGTCTGAGACCGATTTTGACCCCAACAGTTAGCCCCCCAGCTAGCTAGGACCCTGATTTTTTGGTAATAGGTCCTAGTTTGCGGTATAGCTAGATAGGAAGGTGTGGAGACGTAATCGTTTGCCGAAAGTCGGAGTAAATAGTAACTTTTCCTTCTTTATAATGATGGAGTAAGAAATTGTAGTTATTCTTACTTCATCACAAGAATTTCACCTTCTAAAGTCTCTCTCTCAAGAAAAGATGTCTTCAAGATCAAGATCCTCTAAGAAGGATTCTTCTTCTCATTCATCTTCGAGTGATTCTCCCGTCGACGAAGTGGTTGCGCCAAAGCACGAGGAAGGAGTTGAGGAAGATGCGAGGGAGGCATACTACAAAGCTTTTTGTGGCTCGTGTCCGCCGCGCGGGACATCCCCATCCCCAGGAAACCTCTTAGGGCACCGGGCGCGTCCCTCTCACCAAGCATGGTCTCTCCCGAGTACCTCACAATTCTTCGAAACTTTTACCAAGTTCCGAGAGGGGTTACGTTCCGGATTCCGACCGATGGCGAGAGTGCAAGGAATCATCCGCAGGGCTTCTTTCCTTGTTATGAAGCCTTTCTCGTGTACTGCCGCATTTGGTTCCCGATCCCTGGTGCCATTGTCCGTGCGCTTCGTTATTTCGAACTTTCGATCAGCCAGCTCACCGTCCCGTCTTTGGAGACTTGGCTTGGCGTGCTAGTCTTGAGTTACGAGCTAGGCATGGACCTTAGCCCTAGCGATTTTGAGGGATTTTGGTATTCTAAGCCAACGTCGATCGAAGGTTTGTATTCCATGATCCCAAGGAAGAATATGGCCATAATTCAGGGGACTACTTCGAACCCCAAATCATGGTTCGAGCGCTTCTTCTTTGTCCGAATAGACGAGGAGTCCGTTGAGGAAAGCTGCCTTCACCTATTCCCTCAGGAGTGGAACTTCAATCGCGGTAATACGACTAATTATGTTTTTAGTTTTTGTACTTTGAACGAGCATGAAGATAAAACTTTTGTTTATCGTACAGTGAACAAGGTTATTGCGCACACTCATGCTGATCTTTTCGTCAAACGAGATCTTCTTCTGGAAAGGTCGTTCTTTTGGAGTACCTTTTCCGTTGAGCGGATTCGAAATGCGGTGGAGCTCCATCGATCCCGAGTCATTCTTCAGCCTTCAGATGTTCCGTGTGATGTCGAGCCGATTGCTGTCTTGCCTGTTCGGAGGCGGAGACATACGTCTCGTAAAGGCAAAGAGATCGAATGCGAGACGGTCTCGGGAGATCCTTCGCTGTTAGGAGGAGACCCCAGCTTTGTTCCGGGGGAAGGGGGGTGGAACTAGCGAGTTTCCCCTGCCTAGCAAACTTTTCGATGGTCTCCCTCCAGCGTTTACTACCGATGAGTCGCTCGAAGATGAAGCGAAGAAGAAAGTGTTTACCGAGGGTTCTCGTCTAATGAATGAGGTTTTATCCTTTGAACTTTGATCATATATATTACTATTGCTGCATATATATTTTTCTGATCCTAAGTTCATACAGGGAATGAGGGTGTTCGGAGCGGCGCTTGATGGAAGCTTTCGAGGATCGAGGATCTCTTGCTTCAAAGCCGAGGAAGCCGAACGCGAACTCTTCCGTTTCCAGAAAGAGGTTGAGGAACAAAGCCGGAAGCAGGCCGAACTTCATTCTCGAGCCCTCGTGCGTGCGGAATGGAGGGGAAGGAGAGCGATTGTTGCCGAGATGGCGCGGAGGGCTGAATCGTTTGCCACCGAGTTCGAGAGCTTGAAGGAAGCTCAAGAGTTCGTGGGTTATTTCCGCGAGTGTCGGGGTTCTGTTGCTAACCTTTACAAGTCGCAGAACCCGGGCTTCTTGATAGCTTGCATATTTACATGTTTTTAGCATCCATATCTTATGCATTTTGAACATATAAGTTAGGCGTTAGGCATGTTTAGGTCCATTTTGCATTCATTTGTCCTTATCAGGTGTTGGAGTATGCTTTGGTGTGATTTGAGGTGTTTGGAAGACTTATGGCCCCAAAAGAGATGAAGCATCATGTTTGGCCATGAAAAGAGAAGTCAATCCATGATCTGGTCAAGACAAAGATGAGCATGGACAGAGGTCTTAGAAATGTCTCCTGCTGCTAAGATTTTGTGGAGACACAGCAAATTGAGTTAGCTTTCCAATGGAAGTGGTTTCAAGTCATTGGGACCTGTATTGGAGAAGTTATGATCAATTCACTTGAAGCATGTCAGGATGGCCGGGTAGAGACAGCCGGGTAGAGACAGCCGGCCGGGAAAAGGACAGATGGATGGAAGTGGTCCAGTCCGGGATGACTTAGCCTGGGAGAGGTACTCGGTCGTTTGGCTTGTGCTGGAGGTGACCAGACCGGGTAGACAAGTTCGGGTTGGTGAAGCCGGACGGGAAGAGACGGATCAAGGCGTACGGACGGCCGGGGAGGAAGAACCGGGGAACAGCACCCGGACGGGCTGGACAGAGGCCAGAACTGGACAGGCCGGGGTGACAAGACCGGGTTGGATGGCTCTGAGTCTCCCCTGACCGAATTTCAAGCTCCATTCTCATTGGCTGAGACCAATTTGGCTCAAGGACATTTTAGTAATTTTGTTTTATGATTTGAAGGGCTTTCAAGCCTCCTATATATACTCTTGTAATCTCATTAAGAGATCTAACTTCTTTTCTCTCAAAAACATAATAAGATCTTGAAGAAAGTTTGGATCTTTGATCCTTTTATCTCATTTCTTTTGTGTTTAATAGATTATCTTCTTCTCTAATCATGTTTAGCCTTGAATCATCCTTGATTTTGAGGTTTTCCATGGCTATTAGTGAGTAGATCTATCTAGGGTTCACGGGCTAGGGAGACTAAGGGTGATTAAGTGTAGATCCAAGGTGCGTAGTGTTAGATCTATCATCTCCTTGCATTGATTTGGTGTTCTTCAAGCTATATTTGGGTTGGCCTCTCAAACATAGAGCCATAGGCATTTCATGCCTGAAAGGTGTTCTATGAAATGCCTGAACCAACTCATCTATGCTTTTAGCTTGCTTTGCCTAAGAGATTAGTTGTCAAAGGAGCTAGGATTGCTATTAGACTCATTCTCCTTGCTTGCTTTGATCATTACAGCCAAAGAGATTTGGTGTACTTGGGTGATCATTGCAAAGGAGCATCCATCTAGAGATAGAGCTTGCTTAGTTTTGTTGTCTAGGCATAAGGAATTAGATTGATTGAAAAGTTAGCATCTTGGATTGAATCTTGATCACCCAAAGTCAGTTCCCTTGTCCCAAGAATCCCCTTGCCTCATTGAGAAAGAAAGTTCAATCTTTTATTGCATTTTTAATATTGTCTTAGTTTCATAATCATCCTCTCATCTTGATTGCACTTAGATTAAGCATGAACTTGCATTCCCTTTGCATTAGAATCTCTTAGAATTGGATTGACATCTTGTATTCTACAACATTTGATTAGGACCCTAGAAAAGTCCTACCATCACTTCTCCTTCTCCTCCGAGATCGCTGAGATGAAAGGTATCATGAGCGAATGCGCTCATGCTGAATCCTTGGTTCCTCCGATCGAGGGAAGGGTCCGGAAGCTTTGGAACCCCATCGAGGTTTCGGAGGACATGGTGGAGACCGGACCTGGCGGAAACGCGGAAGGCGTAGATGAAGAAGTTGACAAGCCCGTGACTTCGTTCGGGATCTCCATGTCCGGATTCTTTGACCTGGATTACTAAGGATCGTTGGGATTGTATCCCTTTATCTTGATGGTTGTATGCTTGGCCGGGTGTGGCCGTTTATTTGTATATTCCGCGACCGTAGGAGGTCGCATATCTCTGTATATTTCGGGACTGGCCATTGGTGGCTTTGAATCCCTGCCGTTTCCGCGGCTTAAATAAATATTATGCGTAGATTTTGCAAAAACTTGCCTTGTGATTTAATTTATACTTTCGTCAAGTGTAGAGGGTAGAATTCGAGTAGTCACTTCGTATTCTAACTCTTATTTTGTCGCTAGACCCGTATACTACTTTGTAGCGAGTGTTTTAGGTGTTAGCGATGAGAGACATGTTTTTGGATCTCGTATCTGGTGTTGATACTATGTCTGTGAGATGTTAAGATCCAGCAAGGCTGGGTTTAGGGCAAGACCTAGGCTTACTCTCAGCTTTAAGGCTATGCGATGACTGATCGGCTTTCGTTTTGCCTGTTAGTGATTTGTTCCTGATTCTTCCTGATTAAAATCTGCGACTTGGCGCCGGCTTATGCGACTTGTGTAGTAAGAATCGAGCTATCTCCAGAGAATATCCGGAGTGCTAAACCAAAATTTCGGGTTTTCATGTATAGCGCGCTATGATATCCTTGTCGGATGTAAGAGGACCTTATTCTTACGAAAAGGTCTGACTACGAATTTTTATTAGTGAAACATTTCTGTGTTCGATGGATGATGCGATTTTGATACCTTTGGGAAATTGCGACGTCTCGCGTTTCCCCGAAGATATGATTTTCATTTTTCCGAAGTTTTTATGCGTTACTGTATTAAGTACGCATTGAATGATCGATAGAAGGAATTTTATTGAAAAAGTTTCGAAAATTTCGAATACATGTGCGGGTATTTCGTGTCTTTGCGGGAGTATGGGAGTACACGTAACCACTCCCCCCCCCCTTTTTGTGAGGGGGATAGCTGAACTCGCCGGGTTTCAACGAGCTACCTACATACCTCTTTCGAGGATCAAGCCATCTCGTAGTTCTGATTGTTTCTGCGGACGTTTTTACTCCCTGGGTGTTGCCATTCCGATCGTACCAGCCGGATCGGTGGTCTGTGCGGGGGTTGAGTTGTCTGCTTTTATGGCGATGGACTCGGAGACTTTGTCGCTGTCTTGAATCGTTGCCTGTTTGGATGATTCTGGATCATCTTTTTCGAGTTTTCAGGAATGTTATGTGATTCCTTTGCTCGTTTCGGGTTAGCCGCAGGGGTGTGCCGATATTTTCGCAGTTTGAACTCGGCTAGATAGTAGAGTCTCGACTGTTTCTGACTCCCCCAGATTACTGCAGTTCCAGTTGGAGTCGGAAATTTGATGCCGAGGTGATATGTGGACGTTACTGCCTTCATGGAGTTGATCCAAGGGGTTCCTATGATTGCATTGTAGATGGACGGGTTATCGACTACTGCCAACTCGACGATATTTGTAACTTTCTTAGCCATGACCGGGAGCTTGATGCTCCCAAGGGTCATGGAGGCGACGCCCGAAAACCCAGTCAAAGGTTTTGGCTCTGGGATGATTTCCCCAAGCAGGATGTTCATCCTATAGAGGTTGTCACGGAAGATAACGTTGACCGTACTTCCTGTATCGACAAGGATGCGGCCGACTTCGAGATCCTGGATCACCAGTCGATAACTAGAGGATCGTAATGAGGTTTGTCGATTCCGACAGTTTCTTGTTCCTCGAAAACGATCGCGTGGTTGGGAATGTTGCTTTCCGGAAGCCAGTTGGAACTTGTCTCGGCTTTTTGCCCGTAGGCTTTGATTGAAGAGACCGAGTCTTGATAGAACTGCGACCCTCCGATAATCATATTTATCCTCTGGCAACTGCTGTTGTTCCCTTGGTCGTCCTGTCTTCTTCCGCGCTTCTCACCCGATTGACTTTCAGGAGCGTGGTTCTCGGAGGCCTTCTTGTCGGTTTTTGGGCGGTCGGACTCCAGGAGCAAGTCTTTTATACTCTTAACCTTCGACAGTTCGCCCGCGAGGAGTTTTGCGGCGAGCCTGGCGCAGAGAACCTTGCAGTTCGCGGTGGAGTGACCTCTGGTGTCGTGGAACTCGCAGTAGGAATTATCCTTATACTGGTTCCTGGTCCAGGTGTTTCCGGTGGTTTGGCCTGTTCCGAGTTGATGGCGTAGTTATGTTCGCCTTGGACGTCTTCCCCTTCGTGATGGACGTACTTGTCGTTACGAGAGGGTTTCTTCTTTGAGGACGTTTTCTGCGGTCCATGCTTTTGCGATAGGACTCTCATCTTTTCCTCCATGACGATGAAGTCCGTCGCCTTGTGGAGGGTATCCTGGATCGTTCGTGGTTTTTCCAGCAATATCCACTTTCGGAACTTCGACTTGTACCAGAGAGTTTTTCTCAGGGCGTCGATCGCGATTTTGTCGCTGATACCCGTCACTCTGGCCATCACTAGTTTGAACCTTCTCATGAAGTCGCGGAGTGATTCGTCTTCCTTTTGAGCTAGACTCAAAAATTCCACGTCGGAAGTCTCCCTATCCATAAACATGGAATACTGTTTGAGAAATGCCGAGGCTAGTTGGCGGAAATTTCCGATGGAGTTCCTTTTGAGCCGAGAGAACCATTCGAGCGCGGCACCCCTGAGATTCTCGACAAAGAGAAGGCAGTGGCCGGCGTCTCGTTCACGCTCCGGGAGTTTGCATCTTCCCATCGCGATCTGGAAGGACTGTAAGTGTGCCTTTGGATATGTGGTACCGTCGTAGACGGGAATTCTGATCTTCCCAGGGTCCGAGACGCGTGTTTCTGTGATTCGAGCGGTGAGCGGCATTTTTCGTGCTTCCTCGAGAAGTCTATCGATCTTGGGAGCGGCACTAGTTGCCTGGTGAATTTTTGATTTCACCGCTTTTACCTCGGCCAGTGTTTTTCCGAGAGACTCGCGGAGATCGTGGATCTCGTTATCGCTACCTGCATTCTTCCGAGCTTGTCGGCGCTGGTTACGATGGATCTGAGTTTGATCCTCCGCCAGTTCCTCCTGTTCTATCCAGTAGAGGTCTTCTTCCTCTTCTGTCATGGGTTTTCCGAAGGACACCGTCTGTCGGGCAGACTGACTTCGGGTCCTTCTAGGATGAACGTCAGCACTATCGTCCGAATGATCGGATCGGTCGCTAACGTCCAAGTTGATTCGTTCGACGTCGTTTTCTTCGTTGTCCCCAGCGGGAGGTGGAAGATTCTCCATAGTCGGTTGCGCACCCGGTGGAGGGGTTCGTCAGGGTTTTGGCCTGAAGAAGTCTTGTCCGCGCATGCAGCTTGATCGCCCGGAGTCTCGAAATCGAGTCTTCCGTCACTGCGGGCTCTTGTGATCCCTCGCGGGGCCTTGCTCTTGGCCTTCGCCGTTAAGGTTTCCACCTGTTATGGGAGAGAGGCCACAAGTTTTCCTTGTGCATCCGCCTGTTTCTGAGTGGAGGCGAACATTTCCTTTATCTGGTCCAGTATCGTGGTTTCGGCGGTGACCGTTGTACGTTTCCAGCTGGAGTGTTGGTGGCGTTGGTATCGACGGGATTTCCGTCGTGCGTTTGCGGGTTGTCAGTGTTGGTCGCCATATCAGACCGAGCGTGTGTGGTTCCGAGTGAGATAGATCCGTACCCCCCCCCCCTCCTTCTAGCGCCAAACTGTGGGAACCGAAATTCACACCGTCAAGTTCTGTTGATCGGAGGAAAGCCAAGTAAACCTAGCATTCCCTGAAGGTCCCGGTTATCTGCTGGGCCACACACGACACAATCAATATGTAATAAATGGGAATGTAAGAATCGTAAGAACAAAATATAGAGCAAAAGATCTTATTTCCGAATTCGTGTTTAAGCGTGAACAACAGGAAAGAGATCGGCTACAAGAGCTGTCGATGAGTTCGCTAGTCTAGCCGCCTAAATCTAACCTAGTTGAGTCGCAGCTCGCTAGTAAAAACGAAAAAATGCCTAAGTTTCTGTAAGTGCTATGTTGCTGCTAAGATTGCTCTCTCTTGTCCCCCCCCCCCCTTTGCTCCTCGCCCCAAGCTCTCTTTATATACTCCTCTTAGGACGGTCTATTCCTCCTTTGGGCCAAATCTCTCGCAAATCGGGCTTCTTCCATTTTCGTCGGTCTTCATGTTTATCGGGAAACTTGACATTTATCTTCAGAAAAACTGACATTTATCTTCGGGAAACTTGACATTTATCTCTTTCTGTAAAGATAAAAATGGGCCGTCATGTCCATTTCGACTTGATCCCCTGGAAAGTCGTAAGTGGGCCGCTTGGTCGCGTTCGGGCCTTCTAGGGCCGTTGTTTTGATCGGGGATGTTTTATGTTTTAGGTGTTAGCGATGAGAGACATGTTTTTGGATCTCGTATCTGGTGTTGATACTATGTCTGTGAGATGTTAAGATCCAGCAAGGCTAGGTTTAGGGCAAGACCTAGGCTTACTCTCAGCTTTAAGGCTATGGGATGACTGATCGGCTTTCGTTTTGCCTTTTAGTGATTTGTTCCTGATTCTTCCTGATTAAAGTCCGCGACTTGGCGCCGGCTTATGCGACTTGTGTAATAAGAATCGAGCTATCTCCAGAGAATATCCGAAGTGCTAAACCAAAATTTTGGGTTTTCTTGTATAGCGCGCTATGATATCCTTGTCAGATGTAAGAGGACCTTATTCTTGCGAAAAGGTCTGACTACGAATTTGTATTAGTGAAACGTTTCTGTGTTCGTCCGTCGAGGCCAATCGACGGGCGTTTGATTTTTTTTTTTTAAAGTCTCTGGTGGACTGTTTTGATGGATGATGCGATTTTGATACCTTTGGGAAATTGCGACGTCTCGCGTTTCCCCGAAGATATGATTTTCATTTTTCCGAAGTTTTTATGCGTTACTGTATTAAGTACGCATTGAAAGATCGATAGAAGGAATTTTATTGAAAAAGTTTTGAAAATTTCGAATACATGTGCGGGTATTTCGTGTCTTTGCGGGAGTATGGGAGTACACGTAACCACTCCCCCCCCCTTTTGGTGAGGGGGATAGCTGAACTCGCCGGGTTTCGACGAGCTGCCTACGTACCTCTTTCGAGGATCAAGCCATCTCGTAGTTCTGATTGTTGCTGCGGACGTTTTTACTCCCCGGGTGTTGCCATTCCAATCGTACCAGCCGGATTGGTGGTCTGTGCGGGGGTTGAGTTGTCTGCTTTTATGGCAATGGACTCGGAGACTTTGTCGCTGTCTTGAATCGTTGCCTGTTTGGATGATTCTGGATCATCTTTTTTCGAGTTTTCAGGAATGTTATGTGATTCCTTTGCTCGTTTCGGGTTAGCCGCAGGGGTGTGCCGATATTTTCGCAGTTTGAACTCGGGTAGATAGCAGAGTCTCAACTGTTTCTGACTCCCCCAGATTACTGCAGTTCCTGTTGGAGTCGGAAATTTGATGCCGAGGTGATATGTGGCCGATACTGCCTTCATGGAGTTGATCCAAGGGGTTCCTATGATTGCATTGTAGATGGCCGGGTTATCGACTACTGAGAACTCGACGATATTTGTAACTTCCTTAGCCATGACCGGGAGCTTGATGCTCCCGAGGGTCATTGTAACACCCCCGAACCGTTCTAGGTATAGGTCCAACCACCGGCCAACAATCAAACAAGAACATGACCGATGGACCAACTTTCTACCAAGGTTCTGGAGCGCTACATGACGGGCTAGGGGCGTTCCGGCCAAGGTCACAAAGAGTGCAATTCATGACTAAGCCAGTTCGACCACTAACACGTCCCGTCAGATCAAGGCCTAAGACTTCTCAACCCGTACCTCAATCTGACGTTGTGTTAGCTTGGACAAAGCTAATATCAGATACAACAAGGCATTTACATAAAACATCGATTTATTTATCAAACATGAAACATGGTTCGCAAAACACAGCTTATTTATACAAGTAGTGGCTAGCCAAAAGAGTAAAAATACATACTTATAGTCTGAAAACGTCGCAAGCAAAAAGATGAAAATACTACACCAGCCGGCCTAACTTCCCGCGACCTCTACAAGCTCTACTGGTCACCTGAAAACAACAAAGAGTGAGGAGTGAGTAATCTAGCATTACTCAGTGAGTTACAATCCCCCAACTAACAAATACAACCCCTCGCTATCCCACCCCAAACAAATCTAAAGCGAGAGGTTCACCTAATAACATAAATTAATCATACTTATAATAAGCAATCAGAAATCCGCAGCAGAAAATAATACGAGTAAAATATCGATACTATAAGATAGTCTTTAAAACTCGAAATCAATAAACTAGGGTTTACCAAACCCTTAACATAATATAATATATCTAGGGCCCGGTGACGTTAGGTTCCTCCTTCATTATCGGCAATATCCTATCTCCCTACCACGAAGGCTAGAAGAAGGAACTTTCAACCGACCGCGGCCCACAGTCATTCGGGTCACCGCGCGACAGCCCACAGTCCTTCGGGTCACTGCCACATTACACCGTCGTGTAATAACTCAGCCTTAGGCCATGACCCCGTCTCTCTGAGTCTTCCCGATCCAGCGAATAAGGGGTTTCCTTGAACCCGCCGGGTACGAGGTCTGAAGGAACGCTAACTCACCCACTATATGCCTAGCAATGGCGGGTTACGCGCATGCTGTCGGCCAATATATAAATAATACTAAACCCGGTAATATAACCGAGGTTCCAAGCAATAATCACAATCAACACAATCAACCACATTCTAGAATATAGATGAAAGACTAATTCCAGAATATCTAACTACCGCAACCTAGCGATATCATCTAAGCATTCAACGTTCTCTAACCAATCAACCTAACGATTAGCATGCTACTACGATTCTCAAGCAATAACTAAGCATGCTATTAACTAATCAACCTAACCATTACTATTAAGTAAACAAACCGTTACTTAGTTTAGACCTGGCCCCCTGCCATGATCCAACTTCCAAGTAACGGGAACCTGCATAAAAACAGCTTAGCAAACAATTGATTATAACTCACAGTTTTTGGTTGACCGTGGCCTTGACCCTGTGTCCGTCTTCTGCGATCCGAACCCTTTTCTTGACCTTCACAAGTAGACCCACGTCTGGACTGATCTTCACTTGAGTAGAACCTTCTTCAGATGTCGACTCAAATCGGGCAGAGTAACTGTTCTCGAAAACTCTCAAAAACTGCCGAAAAAGGATCGAAAATGATCGAAACTCTAACTTTCTTTTTCTACTTTCTCTCTCACGTTTTTCACTGCCTTTCAGGTGTTCTGGATGGTTTGAAATGAGCTGGGGTCGTGGGGTATTTATAGGAAGCAGCAACCAATCAGAAACAAGCCGTGTGGCAGCCCGTGTGTCGCTTCGCATGGCTCCGGACGCATGCGTCGCGGCACCTCGTGCTCCACATGTCTGGCTGCATGACCAGGATGTCATGCCAGATGACACCACGCCCTCCACATGTCTGATACACAGCCTGGTTGCATGCAAGTCGACACCACAGCTCACACATGTCGCTCAGCATGCTTCAATCGCAGATAGCGCGGCACCTCGTGCTTCTGTGTGTCACTCCGCATGTTGTGATCATTTGGGCTTCAACACCTCGTGCTTCCCTTGCCAGCTACCCTGCCAGGCAGTTGACACCACGTCCTACACATGTCTGAAGGCATGGCCTGCTTACATGCACTTTGACACCACATCGGCCACATGTCGATCAGCATGCCTCGGTCGCAGGTTGAGCGGCACCTCGTGCTTCTATGTGTCCCTCAGCATGCTGTAATCTCTTGAGCTTCAACACCTCGTGCTTCCCTTGCCAGCTACCATGCCAGGAACTTGACACCTCGTCCTTATCTCATAGATCAAGCCACCTCGAGCTTCTCGGTCTATTCGACTGATTCCGGCCCTTCCGGTGAATTTTCGACCCGCGATCAATCCCGAATATTTTTCTACGCCCGTTCTGATGAGCTGAATATTTTTAATAAACTCCAAAATATTTCTGACCTTGATGGAAAATATTTCCCGAGTCTCCGGCTTCCTCGAAAAATCCCAAAATACCGAAATCAGCGTTTTTGTTTGATTTCGGATTTTTCCGTCGTGCTTCAATTCCCGTCGTGCTTCGATTCCCGTCGTGCTTCGAAAATTTTTATTCTTCCAACACCTCCGGCTTATCAATCTAACACCTTCTTCAACAGGGCCGAGCAGCTTAAGGTTCCTTCACGATCAATTCTTCGACCACTTTATTAATAATAAATTTTTTTTTTTTTTTAAGGGTTCCTACATTCTCCCCCCCTTAACAGAATTCGTCCTCGAATTCTAAGGTTCTGAGGGGCCTCCTTCTTCCATCACGACATCTTCTCGGAAAAACTCCGGGTGGTTGGCCTTAAATCTCTCTTCATCCTCCCAAGTGACATGAATTCTGTTTTATCTTCCCCAGAATACTTGTACTTGAGCAATCTCACGATTCTTCAATTTCCGAACACGCCTTTCTCCAAGTCGGATTGGTCCTTCTGGATATGTAAGGTTCGTCCTTAGCTCCTCAATTCTCTCGGGCTCAACAGCACTTGGATCTCGTATATGTTTCCGAAGCATGGAAACATGGAATACCGGGTGTAGATGCATATCCTCAGGCAGATCCAATCGATAAGCTACCTCGCCAACCTTTCCGATGATCTTGTACGGACCAATGAATCTGACTGCGAGTTTCCCGACCTTGCCAAATCTGTCTTTCCCTTTCTGTGCTGTAACCTTCAAGTAGACCCAATCTCCTACCTCGAAAGTTACCTCTCTTCTCGACTGGTCGGCGTACTTCTTCTGACGGTCCTGAGCCTTCTTCATGTTGGTCTGGATCGTCTCCAGCTTAATCATAGTTTCTTGTGCAATAGGCGATCCAAACATTCTTCTTTCTCCCACTTCCGTCCAACACAAAGGTGTCTTGCATGGCCTTCCATACAGCGCTTCATAAGGTGGCATTCCTATGCTCGCATGATAACTGTTGTTATAAGGGAACTCGACCAACGGTAGATGCTTCTCCCAATTTCCTGCCCAATCTAAAATACACATCCGAAGCATGTCCTCGATTGTCCGAATGGTTCTCTCCGTTTGGCCATCTGTTTCTGGATGGAACGCCGTGCTTTTGAACAGTTTAGTTCCCAAGGCTTCTTGTAGTCCTTCCCAAAATGCTGCCGTGAATCTAGGGTCACGATCTGAGACGATGTCTGAAGGTACACCATGTAACTTCACGATCTGGTCGACGTACATCTCGGCCAATACTTCAACTTTATCCGTGTCTCTCATAGGCAATAAGTGTGTGACCTTGGTTAACCTATCCACAATCACCCAGATTGAGTTGTTCGATCTACCTGGAGCAGTGGGTAATCCAGTGATGAAATCCATGGAAATAGAGTCCCATTTCCACTGAGGTATCGGAAGATTCTGCAACAATCCTCCTGGAACTTGATGCTCGGCTTTAACTTGTTGACAAGTTGCACAGTGTGCAACCCATTGCGCTACTGATCTCTTCATCCCCGGCCAATGATAGTATCTTCTCACGTCTCGGTACATCTTTGAACTTCCAGGATGAATACTAAGTAAGGAATGGTGTGCAACCCTTAGTATCTCATCTCTCAGCCCTTGTCCTTTTGGAACGGTGATCCGTCCATTGATAAGCAAAGTTCCATCTTCCGCCAAGTAGTATCCAGCATTATTTGGTCCGGCTTGCCCTCTTAGTTCTTCAGCAATCTTTTGTAGTTTCTCGTCTTTAAGTTGCTCCTCTCGGATCTTCTGAATCAAGCTGGCCTGATTCATTGCTTGTACTCCCAATGGTTCACTGGTTTGTCCCTCCAAAACGACCAACTTCACTTTCTTCAGCTCTTGGTTCAATAGCTCCACTTCTTTTTCCATATCAGCATCCATCTTCCTTCGACTTAAGGCATCCGCAACCACATTCGCTTTACCAGGATGGTAGCGAATCTTTAGATCATAGTCAGCCACGAATTCCATCCATCTACGCTGACGCAGGTTGAGCTCTGGCTGGGTGAAGAGGTATTTAAGACTTTGGTGGTCGGTGTATACCTCCACTTCTTCTCCGTACAAGTATGATCTCCAAATCCGCAAAGCGAATACCACGGCCGCTAGCTCCAAGTCATGTGTGCTATAGTTATCTTCATGCTTCCGTAGTTGCCGCGAGGCATATGCAATGACTCTCCCGTCTTGCATTAACACACAACCTAACCCAACTCGTGAAGCATCTGTGTAAACCGTGTAAGGTTTACCTTGCTCGGGCAAAGCTAACACAGGTGCACTTGTGAGAGCTTCCTTCAACTTCTTGAATGCCTTCTCCGTTTCTTCCGCCCATATAAAAGGAACTCCTTTACCGGTCAGTTTAGTTAAAGGCTTTGAGATGGAGGAAAAGTCCTTAACAAACTTCCGGTAATAACCCGCGAGTCCGAGAAAACTCCTCACTTCTGTCACTGTGGTAGGTCGAGGCCATTCTCGTATGGCTTGGACCTTATCTGGATCAGCAGCCACGCCCTCTCCTGATACTATGTGACCAAGAAATCCTATCTCTCTCTTCCAAAACGAACATTTGCTAAACTTAGCAAACAAATTCTGATTTCGTAACCTCTCCAAAACCAGTTTCAAATGCTCTTCGTGCTCTTCCTTACTTCTTGAATATACCAGGATGTCGTCAATGAAAATGATCACGAACTTGTCGAGGTAGTCATGGAACACTTCATTCATCAATCGCATGAAAGCTGCAGGGGCGTTGGTGAGACCAAAGGGCATAACAACGAACTCATACTGCCCGTACCTCGTCCGAAATGCTGTCTTCATGATGTCTGACTTGGCAATAGAAATTTGATGATATCCTGATGCCAAATCAATCTTCGAAAACCAACTAGCTCCCTTAAGTTGGTCCAACAGCTCATCTATCCTCGGAAGAGGATACTTGTCTTTTATGGTGATGTTGTTGATACCGCGATAATCGATACACAACCTCATGCTTCCATCCTTCTTCTTCACAAATAGAACAGGAGCTCCCCAAGGTGAAGAGCTTGACCGGATGAATCCCTTTTCCAATAGATCTTCCAATTGTTTCTTCAGCTCAGCCAACTCTGCAGGTGCCATTCGATACGGTGCCTTAGCTATAGGTTTTGCTTCAGGCTCCAAAGTAATAGTAAAGGGATTACTCCGAGGTGGAGGTAATTCCTTTAATGGCGCAAAGACATCCTCAAACTCCTGGACCACTTTTATATCTTCGATCTTAACTTCATCGTTTGTGGCTCCTCCACTAACCGATAAAGTTACCAAATACACTTCCCCGTCTTGAAGCAAATCTTGTACTCTCAAAGCTGCCACCAATGACACTGTCATACTAGGACTGATTCCGTAGTATACCATCTCTGAACGTTTGCCTCTGCCAAACAACAGCCTTCCCTTTTCACAATCGATCTGAACTCCATAGCTCGATAACCAATCCATTCCAAGGATTACTTCGTACCCTTCCAAAGGCACGACTAACAAATCTGCCACGAACTCTTTCTCTTGAATGATCAAAGGAACATTCTTGATACACTGATGCGCTTGAAGGGTTCGGTCTGCAGGGGTCAAGACTGCCACGTTTACCCTGTCAACCAAAAAGCAATCCCAAAACTGGGCAGCCACCTTAGGGGTCACAAAACTATGTGTTGCCCCTGAGTCGAACAATACATGTGTGGGTTTACCAGCAACATGTATGGTTCCTGCCACAGTAACTCAATCAACAATATCTCAATCACAGAAATACTAATCAAGACTCACACAATCAACAATCACAATCAAAATATTTCTAAACGCGCAACCTAGCGATCAAGCAATCTATACTTAACCGGAATCCTAACTAAATTCCAACAACTTAATCTACACAAAGTTCATGCAATAAAAAGAGGAGGTTTAACACCCACAATACCTGTGATGGGACCCTTAGACGGTCCTGCATTGTCCGGGTTTTCTATACCTAAGGCATAAACTCTACCTCCAAGGTTTTGCTTCTTTGGTGCTGGCTCAATTGCTGGACGGCTAGGAGGAGCTCGGATCGCGAGAGGGGTCGCAGGGATTGGCTTGTTTGGACATGACGATGCATAATGGCCCTTCTTGAAGCAAGAGTAACAAGTGATGTCTTCCATCCTTATTGTTGAAAAACCCTGCTGGTTGCTTCGCTGATTGCGAGGACAGAACCTTGAAATGTGTCCCGGTTGACCACATATGTAACAGACCCTAGAGTTACCCCGATTGTTGACTTGGCCTCCAAATCCTCGGCCTTTGCCTTTGTTAAATCTTGGACCCTTGTTGTAATTTGGTCTTTCTCCTTGGTTGAAATTCGTGTGTCCACCAGAATGTTGTGTAACCTTTCTTTCAACCTCTAATACAGCCTCAACATTAACGGCCTTTTCCACCAGATCCGATAAGCTGCTAAAGTTGCTCCCAGCTAATCGACTTCCAAGCTCCGGCTTTAATCCATACATGAAGTTACGGATCATAGTTCCTTCATCTTCACGTCCATCAAAAACATGTCGCCTCAACCTTGTGAACTCAGAATCATAGCTCCTCACTGGCCTATCTCCTTGAACAAGGTTCATAAACTGACGTTCCAATCGATGCTTTGCTTCAGGAAGAAAGTACTTCCTCTCGAACTCTCCCTTGAACGATTCCCATGATGTGATGGTATGTCCACGCTGCCTTTCTATGCTGTCCCACCATCCTGTTGCGTCTCCCTCCATATAGTACACTGCGATCTTCTTCTTATATTCTTCTGGGCACTCCATGGCTTCAAAATTCTTCTCCATCATAGTAATCCACTTGTCGGCTTCAATAGGATCTGATCCTCCTTTGTATTTGTGGGATCCAATGTTCTTCATGGTAGATAACAGCTTGGAAACTTCAGGAGTATGAGTATGTGTGGCCTGGTTACTTAACGCCTTGGTCATCACGTCATGTAAAAGCTTCAGGGTGTTTTCTGCTCCTTGATCTTGTGGTCTTTCTGTGGCATGGTTCTGATCTGGCCTTGGGTTTGATTGAACGGATTGATCATGCTGATGTCTCTGGGCCCAAATACGACTTGGACTAATGCTCGACAAACTGTCTTCTCGGTTAACTCGGGTTCTGTTACCATACACCGGAAACGATCTTGTTCTCTGAGGAGGACTCCTATGATGTGCAAACATCTCACTAACGCCATTGCCATTACCATGGTCTGATCTGTAGCCCAATCCTCTTCCAGTCGAATCCCTACCCTCTCCCCAAATCCAATCTCGTCCATCATTACCTATCCCGCGATTAGCCATCTGCACGCAAATAAAAGGGTAAGTCCTAATCCTATATAACTAAACACGGGAAGTGGCTGGTTTCCTAAAGCATCTTTTTGCGACTCTTTTGACTCGATAAAATCATTGAAAGCACTTGTGTCACACATGGACGAAACCATGCTCTGATACCACCTCTGTAACACCCCCGAACCGTTCTAGGTATAGGTCCAACCACCGGCCAACAATCAAACAAGAACATGACCGATGGACCAACTTTCTACCAAGGTTCTGGAGCGCTACATGACGGGCTAGGGGCGTTCCGGCCAAGGTCACAAAGAGTGCAATTCATGACTAAGCCAGTTCGACCACTAACACGTCCCGTCAGATCAAGGCCTAAGACTTCTCAACCCGTACCTCAATCTGACGTTGTGTTAGCTTGGACAAAGCTAATATCAGATACAACAAGGCATTTACATAAAACATCGATTTATTTATCAAACATGAAACATGGTTCGCAAAACACAACTTATTTATACAAGTAGTGGCTAGCCAAAAGAGTAAAAATACATACTTATAGTCTGAAAACGTCGCAAGCAAAAAGATGAAAATACTACACCAGCCGGCCTAACTTCCCGCGACCTCTACAAGCTCTACTGGTCACCTGAAAACAACAAAGAGTGAGGAGTGAGTAATCTAGCATTACTCAGTGAGTTACAATCCCCCAACTAACAAATACAACCCCTCGCTATCCCACCCCAAACAAATCTAAAGCGAGAGGTTCACCTAATAACATAAATTAATCATACTTATAATAAGCAATCAGAAATCCGCAGCAGAAAATAATACGAGTAAAATATCGATACTATAAGATAGTCTTTAAAACTCGAAATCAATAAACTAGGGTTTACCAAACCCTTAACATAATATAATATATCTAGGGCCTGGTGACGTTAGGTTCCTCCTTCATTATCGGCAATATCCTATCTCCCTACCACGAAGGCTAGAAGAAGGAACTTTCAACCGACCGCGGCCCACAGTCATTCGGGTCACCGCGCGACAGCCCACAGTCCTTCGGGTCACTGCCACATTACACCGTCGTGTAATAACTCAGCCTTAGGCCATGACCCCGTCTCTCTGAGTCTTCCCGATCCAGCGAATAAGGGGTTTCCTTGAACCCGCCGGGTACGAGGTCTGAAGGAACGCTAACTCACCCACTATATGCCTAGCAATGGCGGGTTACGCGCATGCTGTCGGCCAATATATAAATAATACTAAACCCGGTAATATAACCGAGGTTCCAAGCAATAATCACAATCAACACAATCAACCACATTCTAGAATATAGATGAAAGACTAATTCCAGAATATCTAACTACCGCAACCTAGCGATATCATCTAAGCATTCAACGTTCTCTAACCAATCAACCTAACGATTAGCATGCTACTACGATTCTCAAGCAATAACTAAGCATGCTATTAACTAATCAACCTAACCATTACTATTAAGTAAACAAACCGTTACTTAGTTTAGACCTGGCCCCCTGCCATGATCCAACTTCCAAGTAACGGGAACCTGCATAAAAACAGCTTAGCAAACAATTGATTATAACTCACAGTTTTTGGTTGACCGTGGCCTTGACCCTGTGTCCGTCTTCTGCGATCCGAACCCTTTTCTTGACCTTCACAAGTAGACCCACGTCTGGACTGATCTTCACTTGAGTAGAACCTTCTTCAGATGTCGACTCAAATCGGGCAGAGTAACTGTTCTCGAAAACTCTCAAAAACTGCCGAAAAAGGATCGAAAATGATCGAAACTCTAACTTTCTTTTTCTACTTTCTCTCTCACGTTTTTCACTGCCTTTCAGGTGTGCTGGATGGTTTGAAATGAGCTGGGGTCGTGGGGTATTTATAGGAAGCAGCAACCAATCAGAAACAAGCCGTGTGGCAGCCCGTGTGTCGCTTCGCATGGCTCCGGACGCATGCGTCGCGGCACCTCGTGCTCCACATGTCTGGCTGCATGACCAGGA
The DNA here is from genome assembly GCA_018703725.1 of Brassica juncea. Taxonomy (NCBI): domain Eukaryota; kingdom Viridiplantae; phylum Streptophyta; class Magnoliopsida; order Brassicales; family Brassicaceae; genus Brassica; species Brassica juncea. Next base: position 15,908,991 of record CM031941.1, on the reverse strand, counting down.
TGTCATGCCAGATGACACCACGCCCTCCACATGTCTGATACACAGCCTGGTTGCATGCAAGTCGACACCACAGCTCACACATGTCGCTCAGCATGCTTCAATCGCAGATAGCGCGGCACCTCGTGCTTCTGTGTGTCACTCCGCATGTTGTGATCATTTGGGCTTCAACACCTCGTGCTTCCCTTGCCAGCTACCCTGCCAGGCAGTTGACACCACGTCCTACACATGTCTGAAGGCATGGCCTGCTTACATGCACTTTGACACCACATCGGCCACATGTCGATCAGCATGCCTCGGTCGCAGGTTGAGCGGCACCTCGTGCTTCTATGTGTCCCTCAGCATGCTGTAATCTCTTGAGCTTCAACACCTCGTGCTTCCCTTGCCAGCTACCATGCCAGGAAGTTGACACCTCGTCCTTATCTCATAGATCAAGCCACCTCGAGCTTCTCGGTCTATTCGACTGATTCCGGCCCTTCCGGTGAATTTTCGACCCGCGATCAATCCCGAATATTTTTCTACGCCCGTTCTGATGAGCTGAATATTTTTAATAAACTCCAAAATATTTCTGACCTTGATGGAAAATATTTCCCGAGTCTCCGGCTTCCTCGAAAAATCCCAAAATACCGAAATCAGCGTTTTTGTTTGATTTCGGATTTTTCCGTCGTGCTTCAATTCCCGTCGTGCTTCGATTCCCGTCGTGCTTCGAAAATTTTTATTCTTCCAACACCTCCGGCTTATCAATCTAACACCTTCTTCAACAGGGCCGAGCAGCTTAAGGTTCCTTCACGATCAATTCTTCGACCACTTTATTAATAATAAATTTTTTTTTTTTTTTAAGGGTTCCTACAGTCATGGAGGCAACACCCGAAAACCCAGTCAAAGGTTTTGGCTCTGGGATAATTTCCCCAAGCGGGATGTTCATCCTATAGAGGTTGTCGCGGAAGATGACGTTGACCGTACTTCCTATATCGACAAGGATGCGGCCGACTTCGAGATCCTGGATCACCGGTCGATAACTAGAGGATCGTAATAAGGTTTGTCGATTCCGACAGTTTCTTGTTCCTCGAAAACGATCGCGTGGTTGGGAATGTTGCTTTCCGGAAGCCAGTTGGAACTTGTCTCGGCTTTTTGCCCGTAGGCTTTGATTGAAGAGACCGAGTCTTGATAGAACTGCGACCCTCCGATAATCATATTTATCCTCTGGCGACTGCTGTTGTTCCCTTGGTCGTCCTGTCTTCTTCCGCGCTTCTCACCCGATTGACTTTCAGGAGCGTGGTTCTCGGAGGCCGTCTTGTCGGTTTTTGGGCGGTCGGACTCCAGGAGTAAGTCTTTTATACTCTTAACCTTCGACAGTTCGCCGGCGAGGAGTTTTGCGGCGAGCCTGGCGCAGAGAACCTTGCAGTTCGCGGTGGAGTGACCTCTGGTGTCGTGGAACTCGCAGTAGGAATTATCCTTATACTGGTTCCTGATCAAGGTGTTTCCGGTGGTTTGGCCTGTTCCGAGTTGATGGCGTTGTTATGTTCGCCTTGGACGTCTTCCCCTTCGTGATGGACGTACTTGTCGTTACGAGAGGGTTTCTTCTTTGAGGACGTTTTCTGCAGTCCATGCTTTTGCGATAGGACTCTCATCTTTTCCTCCATGACGATGAAGTCCGTCGCCTTCTGGAGGGTATCCTGGATCGTTCGTGGTTTTTCAAGCAATATCCACTTTCGGAACTTCGACTTGTACCAAAGAGTTTTTCTCAGGGCGTCGATCGCGATTTTGTCGCTGATACCCGTCACTCTGGCCATCACTAGTTTGAACCTTCTCATGAAGTCGCGGAGTGATTCGTCTTCCTTTTGAGCTAGACTCAAAAATTCCACGTCGGAAGTCTCCCTATCCATAAACATGGAATACTGTTTGAGAAATGCCAAGGCTAGTTGGCGGAAATTTCCGATGGAGTTCCTTTTGAGCCGAGAGAACCATTCGAGCGCGGCACCCCTGAGATTCTCGACAAAGAGAAGGCAGTGGCCGGCGTCTCGTTCACGCTCCGGGAGTTTGCATCTTCCCATCGCAATCTGGAAGGACTGTAAGTGTGCCTTTGGATATGTGGTACCGTCGTAGACGGGAATTCTGATCTTCCCAGGGTCCGAGACGCGTGTTTCTGTGATTCGAGCGGTGAGCGGCGTTTTTCGTGCTTCCTCGAGAAGTCTATCGATCTCGGGAGCGGCACTAGTTGCCTGGTGAATTTGTGATTTCACCGCTTTTACCTCGGCCAGTGTTTTTCCGAGAGACTCGCGGAGATCGTGGATCTTGCTATCGCTACCTGCGTTCTTCCGAGCTTGTCGGCGCTGGTTACGATGGATCTGAGTTTGATCCTCCGCCAGTTCCTCCTGTTCTATCCAGTAGAGGTCTTCTTCCTCTTCTGTCATGGGTTTTCCGAAGGACACCGTCTGTCGGGCAGACTGACTTCGGGTCCTTCTAGGATGAACGTCAGCACTATCGTCCAAATGATCGGATCGGTCGCTAACGTCCAAGTTGATTCGTTCGACGTCGTTTTCTTCGTTGTCCCCAGCGGGAGGTGGAAGATTCTCCATAGTCGGTTGCGCACCCGGTTGGAGGGGTTCGTCAGGGTTTTGGCCTGAAGAAGTCTTGTCCGCGCATGCAGCTTGATCGCCCGGAGTCTCGAAATCGAGTCTTCTGTCGCTGCGGGCTCTTGTGATCCCTCGAGGGACCTTGCTCTTGGCCTTTGCCGTTAAGGTTTCCACCTGTTATGCGAGAGAGGCCACAAGTTTTCCTTGTTCATCCGCCTGTTTCTGAGTGGAGGCGAACATTTCCTTCATCTGGTCCAGTATCGTGGTGTCGGCGGTGACCGTTGTACGTTTCCAGCTGGAGTGTTGGTGGCGTTGGTATCGACGGGATTTCCGTCGTGCGTTTGCGGGTTGTCAGTGTTGGTCGCCATATCAGACCGAGCGTGTGTGGTTCCGAGTGAGATAGATCCGTACCCCCCCCCCTCCTTCTAGCGCCAAACTGTGGGAACCGAAATTCACACCGTCAAGTTCTGTTGATCGGAGGAAAGCCAAGTAAACCTAGCATTCCCTGAAGGTCCCGGTTATCCGCTGGGCCACACACGACACAATCAATATGTAATAAATGGGAATGTAAGAATCGTAAGAACAAAATATAGAGCAAAAGATCTTATTTCCGAATTCGCGTTAAAGCGTGAACAACAGGAAAGAGATCGGCTACAAGAGCTGTCGATGAGTTCGCTAGTCCAGCCGCCTAAATCTAACCTAGTTGAGTCGCAGCTCGCTAGTAAAAACGAAAAAATGCCTAAGTTTCTCTAAGTGCTATGTTGCTGCTAAGATTGCTCTCTCTTGTTCCCCCCCTTTGCTCCTCGCCCCAAGCTCTCTTTATATACTCCTCTTAGGACGGTCTATTCCTCCTTTGGGCCAAATCTCTCGCAAATCGGGCTTCTTCTATTTTCGTCAGTCTTCATGTTTATCGGGAAACTTGACATTTATCTTCAGAAAAACTGACATTTATCTTCGGAAAACTTGACATTTATCTCTTTCTGTAAAGATAAAAATGGGCCGTCATGTCCATTCCGACTTGATCCCCTGGAAAGTCGTAAGTGGGCCGCTTGGTCGCGTTCGGGCCTTCTAAGGCCGTTGTTTTGATCGGGGATGTTTTATGTTTTAGGTGTTAGCGATGAGAGACATGTTTTTGGATCTCGTATCTGGTGTTGAGACTATGTCTGTGAGATGTTAAGATCCAGCAAGGCTAGGTTTAGGGCAAGACCTAGGCTTACTCTCAGCTTTAAGGCTATGGGATGACTGATCGGCTTTCGTTTTGCCTGTTAGTGATTTGTTCCTGATTCTTCCTGATTAAAGTCCGCGACTTGGCGCCGGCTTATGCGACTTGTGTAATAAGAATCGAGCTATCTCCAGAGAATATCCGAAGTGCTAAACCAAAATTTTGGGTTTTCTTGTATAGCGTGCTATGATATCCTTGTCAGATGTAAGAGGACCTTATTCTTGCGAAAAGGTCTGACTACGAATTTGTATTAGTGAAACGTTTCTGTGTTCGTCCGTCGAGGCCAATTGACGGGCGTTTGATTTTTTTTTTTTAAAGTCTCTGGTGGACTGTTTTGATGGATGATGCGATTTTGATACCTTTGGGAAATTGCGACGTCTCGCGTTTCTCCGAAGATATGATTTTCATTTTTCCGAAGTTTTTATGCGTTACTGTATTAAGTACCCATTGAAAGATCGATAGAAGGAATTTTATTGAAAAAGTTTTGAAAATTTCGAATACATGTGCGGGTATTTCGTGTCTTTGCGGGAGTATGGGAGTACACGTAACCAATCCCCCCCCCCTTTTGGTGAGGGGGATAGCTGAACTCGCCGGGTTTCGACGAGCTGCCTACGTACCTCTTTCGAGGATCAAGCCATCTCGTAGTTCTGATTGTTGCTGCGGACGTTTTTACTCCCCGGGTGTTGCCATTCCAATCGTACCAGCCGGATCGGTGGTCTGTGCGGGGGTTGAGTTGTCTGCTTTTATGGCAATGGACTCGGAGACTTTGTCGCTGTCTTGAATCGTTGCCTGTTTGGATGATTCTGGATCATCTTTTTTCGAGTTTTCAGGAATGTTATGTGATTCCTTTGCTCGTTTCGGGTTAGCCGCAGGGGTGTGCCGATATTTTCGCAGTTTGAACTCGGCTAGATAGCAGAGTCTCGACTGTTTCTGACTCCCCCAGATTACTTCAGTTCCAGTTGGAGTCGGAAATTTGATGCCGAGGTGATATGTGGACGATACTGCCTTCATGGAGTTGATCCAAGGGGTTCCTATGATTGCATTGTAGATGGCCGGGTTATCGACTACTGAGAACTCGACGATATTTGTAACTTCCTTAGCCATGACCGGGAGCTTGTTGCTCCCGAGGGTCATGGAGGCGACACCCGAAAACCCAGTCAAAGGTTTTGGCTCTGGGATAATTTCCCCAAGCGGGATGTTCATCCTATAGAGGTTGTCGCGGAAGATGACGTTGACCGTACTTCCTATATCGACAAGGATGCGGCCGACTTCGAGATCCTGGATCACCGGTCGATAACTAGAGGATCGTAATAAGGTTTGTCGATTCCGACAGTTTCTTGTTCCTCGAAAACGATCGCGTGGTTGGGAATGTTGCTTTCCGGAAGCCAGTTGGAACTTGTCTCGGCTTTTTGCCCATAGGCTTTGACTGAAGAGACCGAGTCTTGATAGAACTGCGACCCTCCGATAATCATATTTATCCTCTGGCGACTGCTGTTGTTCCCTTGGTCGTCCTGTCTTCTTCCGCGCTTCTCACCCGATTGATTTTCGGTCGCGCGGTCTTCGGAGACAGTTTTGTTGGTCTTTGGGCGGTCGGACTCCAGGAGCAAGTCTTTTATACTCTTAACCTTCGACAGTTCGCCGGCGAGGAGCTTTGCGGCGAGCCTGGCGCCGAGAACCTTGCAGTTCGCAGTGGAGTGACCTCTGGTTTCGTGGAACTCGCAGTAGGAATTATCCTTGTACTGATTCCTGGTCCAGGTGTTTCCGGTGGTTTGGCCTGTTCCGAGTTGATGGCGTAGTTATGTTCGCCTTGGACGTCTTCCCCTTCGTGATGGACGTACTTGTCGTTACGAGAGGGTTTCTTCTTTGAGGACGTTTTCTGCGGTCCATGCTTTTGCGATAGGACTCTCATCTCTTCCTCCATGACGATGAAGTCCGTCGCCTTGTGGGGGGTATCCTGGATCGTTCGTGGTTTTTCCAGCAATATCCACTTTCGGAACTTCGACTTGTACCAGAGAGTTTTTCTCAGGGCGTCGATCGCGACTTTGTGGCTGATACCCGTCACTCTGGCCATCACTAGTTTGAACCTTCTCATGAAGTCGCAGAGTGATTCGTCTTCCTTTTTGAGCTAGACTCAAAAAGTCCACGTCGGAAGTCTCCCTATCCATAAACATGGAATACTGTTTGAGAAATGCCGAGGCTAGTTGGCGGAAATTTCCGATGGAGTTCCTTTTGAGCCGAGAGAACCATTCGAGCGCGGCACCCCTGAGATTCTCGACAAAGAGAAGGCAGTGGCCGGCGTCTCGTTCACGCTCCGGGAGTTTGCATCTTCCCATCGTGATCTGGAAGGACTGTAAGTGTGCCTTTGGATATGTGGTATCGTCGTAGACGGGAATTCTGATCTTCCCAGGGTCCGAGACGCGTGTTTCTGAGATCCGAGCGGTGAACGGCGTTTTTCGTGCTTCCTCGAGAAGTCTATCGATCTCGGGAGCGGCACTAGTTGCCTGGTGAATTTGTGATTTCACCGCTTTTACCTCGGCCAGTGTTTTTGAGAGAGACTCACGGAGATCAGGGATCTCGCTATCGCTACCTGCGTTCTTCCGAGCTTGTCGGCGCTGGTTACGATGGATCCGAGTTTGATCTTCCGCCAGTTCCTCCTTTTCTATCCAGTAGAGGTCTTCTTCCTCTTCTGTCATGGGTTTTCCGAAGGACACCATCTGTCGGGCAGACTGACTTCGGGTCCTTCTAGGATGAACGTCAGCACTATCGTCCGAATGATCGGATCGGTCGCTAACGTCCAAGTTGATTCGTTCGACGTCGTTTTCTTCGTTGTCCCCAGCGGGAGGTGGAAAATTCTCCGTAGTCGGTTGCGCACCCGGGTGGAGGGGTTCGTCAGGGTTTTGGCCTGAAGAAGTCTTGTCCGCGCATGCAGCTTGATCGCCCGGAGTCTCGAAATCGAGTCTTATGTCGCTGCGGGCTCTTGTGATCCCTCGCGGGGCCTTGCTCTTGGCCTTCGCCGTTAAGGTTTCCACCTGTTATGCGACAGAGGCCACGAGTTTTCCTTGTTCATCCGCCTGTTTCTGAGCGGAGGCGAACATTTCCTTCATCTGGTCCAGTATCGTGGTGTCGGCGGTGACTGTTGATACGTTTCCAGCTGGAGTGTTGGTGGCGTTGGTATCGACGGGAGTTCCGTCGTGCGTTTGCGGGTTGTCAGTGTTGGTCGCCATATCAGACCGAGCGTGTGTGGTTCCGAGTGAGATAGATCCGTACCCCCCCTCCTTCTAGCGCCAAACTGTGGGAACCGAAATTCACACCGTCAAGTTTTGTTGATTGGAGGAAAGCCAAGTAAACCTAGCATTCCCTGAAGGTCCCGGTTATCTGCTGGGCCACACACGACACAATCAATAGGTAATAAATGGGAATGTAAAAATCGTAAGAACAAAAGATAGAGCAAAAGATCTTATTTCCGAATTCGCGTTTAAGCGTGAACAACAGGAAAGAGATCGGCTACAAGAGCTGTCGATGAGTTCGCTAGTCCAGCCGCCTAAATCTAACCTAGTTGAGTCGCAGCTCGCTAGTAAAAAACGGAAAAAATGCCTAAGTTTTTCTAAGTGCTATGTTGCTGCTAAGATTGCTCTCTCTTGATCCCCCCCCTTTGCTCCTCGCCCCAAGCTCTCTTTATATACTCCTCTTAGGACGGTCTATTCCTCCTTTGGGCCAAATCTCTCGCAAATCGGGCTTCTTCCATTTCTGTCGGTCTTCATGTTTATCGGGAAACTTGACATTTATCTTCAGGAAAACTGACATTTATCTTCGGGAAACTTGACATTTATCTCTTTCAGTAAAGATAAACATGGGCCGTCATGTCCATTTCGAGTTGATCCCTTGGAAAGTCGTAAGTGGGCCGCTTGGTCGCGTTCGGGCCTTCTAGGGCCGTTGTTTTGATCGTGGACGCTTTATGTTTTAGGTGTTAGCAATGAGAGACATATTATTGGATCTCGTATCTGGTGTTGATACTATGTCTTTGAGATGTTAAGATCCAGCAAGGCTGGGTTTAGGGCAAGACCTAGGCTTACTCTCAGCTGTAAGGCTATGCGATGACTGATCGGCTTTCGTTTTGCCTGTTAGTGATTTGTTCCTGATTCTTCCTGATTAAAGTCCGCGACTTGGCGCCGGCTTATGCGACTTGTGTAGTAAGAATCGAGCTATCTCCAGAGAATATCCGAAGTGCTAAACCAAAATTCCGGGTTTTCTTGTTTAGCGCGCTATGATATCCTTGTCGGATGTAGGAGGACCTTATTCTTTCGAAAAGGTCTGACTACGAATTTGTATTAGTGAAACGTTTCTGTGTTCGTCCGTCGAGGCCAATCGACGGGCGTTTGATTTTTTTTTTAAAGTCTCTGGTGGACTGTTTTGATGGATGATGCGATTTTGATACCTTTGGGAAATTGCGACGTCTCGCGTTTCCCCGAAGATATGATTTTCATTTTTCCGAAGTTTTAATGCGTTACTGTATTAAGTACGCATTGAAAGATCGATAGAAAGAATTTTATTGAAACAGTTTCGAGAATTTCGAATACATGTGCGGGTATTTCGTGTCTTTGTGGGAGTATGGGAGTACACGTAACCACTCCCCCCCCCTTTTGGCGAGGGGGATAGCTGAAATCGCCGGGTTTCGACGAGCTGCCTACGTACCTCTTTCGAGGATCAAGCCATCTCGTAGTTCTGATTATTGCTGCGGACATTTTTACTCCCCGGGTGTTGCCATTCCGATCGTACTAGCCGGACCGGTGGTCTGTGCGGGGGTTGAGTTGTCTGCTTTTACGGCGATGGACTCGGAGACTTTGTCGCTGTCTTGAATCGTTGCCTGTTTGGATGATTCTGGATCATCTTTTTCGAGGTTTCAGGAATGTTATGTGATTCCTTTGCTCGTTTCGGGTTAGCCGCAGGGGTGTTCCGATATTTTTGCAGTTTGAACTCGGCTAGATAGCAGAGTCTCGACGGTTTCTGACTCTCCCAGATTACTGCAGTTCTAGTTGGAGTCGGAAATTTGATGCCGAGGGGATATGTGGACGGTACTGCCTTCATGGAGTTGATCCAAGGGGTTCCTATGATTGCATTGTAGATGGCCGGGTTATCGACTACTGCGAACTCGACGATATTTGTAACTTCCTTAGCCATGACCGGGAGCTTGATGCTCCCGAGGGTCATGGAGGCGACGCCCGAAAACCCAGTCAAAGGTTTTGGCTCTGGGATGATTTCCCCAAGCGGGATGTTCATCCTATAGAGGGTGTCGCGGAAGATGATGTTGACCGTACTTCCTGTATCGAGAAGGATGCGGCCGACTTCGAGATCCTGGATCACCGGTCGATAACTAGAGGATCGTAATGAGGTTTTCGATTCCGACAGTTTCTTGTTCCTCGAAAATGATCGCGTGGTTGGGAATGTTGCTTTCCGGAAGCCAGTTGGAACTTGTCTCGGCTTTTTGCCCGTAGGCTTTGATTGAAGAGACCGAGTCTTGATAGAACTGCGACCCTCCGATAATCATATTTATCCTCTGGTGACTGCTGTTGTTCCCTTGTTCGTCCTGTTTTCTTCCGCGCTTCTCACCCGATTGACGTTCAGGCGTGTGGTTCTCGGAGGCAGTCTTGTTGGTTTTTGGGCGGTCGGACTCCAGGAGCAAGTCTTTTATACTCTTAACCTTCGACAGTTCCCCGGGCGAGGAGTTTTGCGGCGAGCCTGGCGCCGAGAACCTTGCAGTTCGCGGTGGAGTGACCTCTGGTGTCGTGGAACTCGCAGTAGGAATTATCCTTATACTGGTACCTGGTCCAGGTTTTTCCAGAGGTTTTGCCTGTTCCGGGTTGATGGCGTAGTTATGTTCGCCTTGGACGTCTTCCCTTTCGTGATGGACGTTCTTGTCGTTACGAGAGGGTTTCTTCTTTGAGGACATTTTCTGCGGTCCATGCTTTTGCGATAGGACTCTCATCTCTTCCTCCATGACGATGAATTCCGTCGCCTTGTGGAGGGTTTCCTGGATCGTTCTTGGTTTTTCCAGCAATATCCACTTTCCGAACTTCGACTTGTACCAGAGAGTTTTTCTCAGGGCATCGATCGCGACTTTGTCGCTGATACCCGTCACTCTGGCCATCACTAGTTTGAACCTTCTTATGAAGTTGCGGAGTGATTCGTCTTCCTTTTGAGCTAGACTCAAAAAGTCCACGTCGGAAGTCTCCCTATCCATAAACATGGAATACTGTTTGAGAAATGCCGAGGCTAGTTGGCGGAAATTTCCGATGGAGTTCCTTTTGAGCCGAGAGAACCATTCGAGCGCGGCACCCCTGAGATTCTCGACAAAGAGAAGGAAGTTGCCGGCGTCTCGTTCACGCTCCAGGATTTTGCATCTTCCCATCGCGATCTGGAAGGACTGTAAGTGTGCCTTTGGATATGTGGTACCGTCGTAGACGGGAATTCTGATCTTCCCAGGGTCCGAGACGCGTGTTTCTGTGATCCGAGCGGTGAACGGCGTTTTTCGTGCTTCCTCGACAAGTCTATCAATCTCGGGAGCGGCACTAGTTTCCTGGTGAATTTGTGATTTCACCGCTTTTACCTCGGCCAGTGTTTTTGCGAGAGACTCGCGGAGATCGTGGATCTCGCTATCACTACCTGCGTTCTTCCGAGCTTGTCGGTGCTGGTTACGATGGATCCGAGTTTGATCCTCCGCCAGTTCCTCCTGTTCTATCCAGTATAGAGGTCTTCTTCCTCTTCTGTCATGGGTTTTCCGAAGGACACCGTCTGTCGGGCAGACTGACTTCGGGTCCTTCTAGGATGAACGTCAGCACTATCGTCCGAATGACCGGATCGGTCGCTAACGTTCAAGGTTATTCGTTCGACGTCCTTTTCTTCGTTGTCCCCAGCGGGAGGTGGAAGATTCTCCGTAGTCGGTTGCGCACCCGGTTGGAGGGGTTCGTCAGGGTTTTGGCCTGAAGAAGTCTTGTCCGCGCATGCAGCTTGATCGCCTGGAGTCTCGAAATCAGTCTTCTGTCGCTGCGGGATCTTGTGATCCCACACGGGGCCTTGCTCTTGGCCTTCGCCGTTAAGGTTTCCACCTGTTATGCGAGAGAGGCCACGAGTTTTCCTTGTTCATCCGCCTGTTTCTGAGCGGAGGCGAACATTTCCTTCATCTGGTCCAGTATCGTGGTGTCGGCGGTGACCGTTGATACGTTTCCAGCTGGAGTGTTGGTAGCGTTGGCATCGAGGGGAGTTTCGTCGTGCGTTTGCCGGTTGTCAGTGTTGGTCGCCATATCAGACCGAGCGTGTGTGGTTCCGAGTGAGATAGATCCGTACCCCCTCCCTCCTTCTAGAGCCAAACAGTGGGAACCGAATTTAACACCGTCAAGTTCTGTTGATCGGAGGAAAGCCAAGTAAACCTAGCATTCCCTGAAGGTCCCGGTTATCTGCTGGGCCACACACGACACAATCAATATGTAATAAATGGGAATGTAGAAATCGTAAGAACAAAAGATTGAACAAAAGATCTTATTTCCGAATTCGCGTTTCAGCGTGAACAACAGGAAAGAGGGGTTCCTGTGATTGCATTGTAGATGGCCGGGTTATCGACTACTGCGAACTCGACGATATTTGTAACTTCCTTAGCCATGACCGGGAGCTTGATGCTCCCGAGGGTCATGGAGGCGACGCCCGAAAACCCAGTCAAAGGTTTTGGCTCTGGGTTGATTTCCCCAAGCGGGATGTTCATCCTATAGAGGGTGTCGCGGAAGATGACGTTGACCGTACTTCCTGTATCAACAAGGATGCGGCCGACTTTGAGATCCTGGATCACCGGTCGATAACTAGAGGATCGTAATGAGGTTTTCGATTCCGACAGTTTCTTGTTCCTCGAAAATGATCGCGTGGTTGGGAATGTTGCTTTCCGGAAGCCAGTTGGAACTTGTCTCGGCTTTTCGCCCGTAGGCTTTGATTGAAGAGACCGAGTCTTGATAGAACTGCGACCCTCCGATAATCATATTTATCCTTCTGGCGACTGCTGTTGTTCCCTTGTTCGTCCTGTTTTCTTCCGCGCTTCTCACCCGATTGACTTTCAGGCGTGTGGTTCTTGGAGGCAGTCTTGTTGGTTTTTGGGCGGTCGGACTCCAGGAGCAAGTCTTTTATACTCTTAACCTTCGACAGTTCACCGGCGAGGAGTTTTGCGGCGAGCCTGGCGCCGAGAACCTTGCAGTTCGCGGTGGAGTGACCTCTGGTGTCGTGGAACTCGCAGTAGGAATTATCCTTATACTGGTTCCTGGTCCAGGTGTTTCCAGAGGTTTTGCCTGTTCCGGGTTGATGGCGTAGTTATGTTCGCCTTAGACGTCTTCCCTTTCGTGATGGACGTACTTGTCGTTACGAGAGGGTTTCTTCTTTGAGGACGTTTTCTGCGGTCCATGCTTTTGCGATAGGACTCTCATCTCTTCCTCCATGACGATGAATTCCGTCGCCTTGTGGAGGGTATCCTGGATCGTCTTGGTTTTTCCAGCAATATCCACTTTCGGAACTTCGACTTGTACCAGAGAGTTTTTCTCAGGGCATCGATCGCGACTTTGTCGCTGATACCCGTCACTCTGGCCATCACTAGTTTGAACCTTCTTATGAAGTCGCGGAGTGATTCGTCTTCCTTTTGAGCTAGACTCAAAATGTCCACGTCGGAAGTCTCCCTATCCATAAACATGGAATACTGTTTGAGAAATGCCGAGGCTAGTTGGCGGAAATTTCCGATGGAGTTCCTTTTGAGCCGAAAGAACCATTCGAGCGCGGCACCCCTGAGATTCTCGACAAAGAGAAGGAAGTTGCCGGCATCTCGTTCACGCTCCAGGAGTTTGCATCTTCCCATCGCGATCTGGAAGGACTGTAAGTGTGCCTTTGGATATGTGGTACCGTCGTAGACGGGAATTCTGATCTTCCCAGGGTCCGAGACGCGTGTTTCTGTGATCCGAGCGGTGAACGGCGTTTTTCGTGCTTCCTCGACAAGTCTATCAATCTCGGGAGCGGCACTAGTTGCCTGGTGAATTTGTGATTTCACCGCTTTTACCTCGGCCAGTGTTTTTGCGAGAGACTCGCGGAGATCGTGGATCTCGCTATCGCTACCTGCGTTCTTCCGAGCTTGTCGGCGCTGGTTACGATGGATCCGAGTTTGATCCTCCGCCAGTTCCTCCTGTTCTATCCAGTATAGAGGTCTTCTTCCTCTTCTGTCATGGGTTTTCCGAAGGACACCGTCTGTCGGGCAGACTGACTTCGGGTCCTTCTAGGATGAACGTCAGCACTATCGTCCGAATGACCGGATCGGTCGCTAACATCCAAGTTGATTCGTTCGACGTTGTTTTCTTCGTTGTCCCCAGCGGGAGGTGGAAGATACTCCGTAGTCGGTTGCGCACCCGGTTGGAGGGGTTCGTCAGGGTTTTGGCCTGAAGAAGTCTTGTCCGCGCATGCAGCTTGATCGCCTGGAGTCTCGAAATCGAGTCTTCTGTCGCTGCGGGATCTTGTGATCCCTCGCGGGGCCTTGCTCTTGGCCTTCGCCGTTAAGGTTTCCACCTGTTATGCGAGAGAGGCCACGAGTTTTCCTTGTTCATCCGCCTGTTTCTGAGCGGAGGAGAACATTTCCTTCATCTGGTCCAGTATCGTGGTGTCGGCGGTGACCGTTGATATGTTTCCAGCAGGAGTGTTGGTAGCGTTGGCATCGACGGGAGTTCCGTCGTGCGTTTGCGGGTTGTCAGTGTTGGTCGCCTTATCAGACCGAGCGTGTGTGGTTCCGAGTGAGATAGATCCGTACCCCCCCCCCTCCCTTCCTTCTAGCGCCAAACTGTGGGAACCGAAATTCACACCGTCAAGTTCTGTTGATCGGAGGAAAGCCAAGTAAACCTAGCATTCCCTGAAGGTCCCGGTTATCTGCTGGGCCACATACGACACAATCAATATGTAATAAATGGGAATGTAAAAATCGTAAAAACAAAAGATAGAACAAAAGATCTTATTTCCGAATTCGCGTTTAAGCGTGAACAACAGGAAAGAGATCGGCTACAAGAGCTGTCGATGAGTTCGCTAGTCCAGCCACCTAAATCTAACCTAGTTGAGTCGCAGCTCGCTAGTAAAAACGGAAAAAATGCCTAAGTTTCTCTAAGTGCTATGTTGCTGCTAAGATTGCTCTCTCTTGTTCCCCCCCCCCTTTGCTCCTCGCCCCAAGCTCTCTTTATATACTCCTCTTAGGACGGTCTATTCCTCCTTTGGGCCGAATCTCTCGCAAATCGGGCTTCTTCCATTTTCGTCGGTCTTCATGTTTATCGGGAAACTTGACATTTATCTTCAGGAAAACTGACATTTATCTTCGGGAAACTTGACATTTATCTCTTTCTGTAAAGATAAACATGGGCCGTCATGTCCATTTCGACTTGATTCCCTGGAAAGTCGTAAGTGGGCCGCTTGGTCGCGTTCGGGCCTTCTTAGGCCGTTGTTTTGATCGTGGACGTTTTATGATTTCACGAGAAACTAGCCTGTTATGGTACTTTTTTTCCTAAGGAACCCCAACTCCTCGTATAGTCGAGATGACTGGTGTTTTTAGATAACCGTGATCGTTTTATACGATGAATCAAAATCCATTCGTCAACCGAACCATTGGTGGTCTTCCGATGCCTTCCCGATCTATTCGTCAACCGAGCCGGCTCCGGCGCCCGTGACCAGGCCGGGCGTGCTTGCGCCGGCGCCCAGGGCTAGGCCGTGGCCGCTCCTGCTGGTGTCCGGGACTACGATGCGATCATCCGATTTCCCGAACGTCGGATAAACATTAAGTCACCAAAAAATAGCGGAAAACTCGAGGATAATTACGAAGACCGACGAAAATGGAATATTTCCTGAAGAGATAAGCTTGGGCCCAAAGGCGAGGTCCATCATCTTAAGGCAAACCGATCTTGGAGTGGATGTATAAGGAGAGCAAGAGTAGAAGAGGAGGGGATCCAAAAATCCTAGAATCTAGACATAGAGAACTTCTGCTAGCTTAGAGAACTTAGAACTTAGGCGGTTAGGCCAGCGAGGCAGGACTTAGAACGTCTGGCCGCCTCTTGTTCTAGTTTTATCTTCTCCGCAGACCCTTGTTCCTCTCGGAAGGATCTAACAATTCTTTTACTCAGAGCTCCGCACATAGAAACCCTAGGCATTATCTTCGACATGCCCGTTTCTATGACCAACGCTCATACTAGACGAACCAGGCCCCAGAACGTCTGGCCGCCTCCTGCTCGCAAATCTCCGCTCCTCTCGGAAGGATCGGACAATTCTTTTACTTCAGAGCTCCGCACATAGAAACCCTAGGCGTTATCTTCGACATGCCTGTTTCTATGACAAACGCTCATACTAGATCGAACCCGCCCAGACGGTTCGATCTCTTGTTCAACTCTTTCTAAACTGAACTATGTCCGACTTGATCCTCGAAAGGGGTACGTAGGCAGCCTTTCTTAAGGTCCAGTCCCAAATCTTAACAAAACCTTTTCCGCATATATTCGGTCACTTGTCGTTGGCTGTCGCAGAGAATCCGACCTTCAGGGAAAGTCGGGTTAACTTGGCTTTCCTCCGTTTTTATTCATTAAAATTGGCGCTAGAAGGAGGGGGGGGGGACGGATTACTCTTACTCATACGGCCGCAAAGAGCTTGATCGAACCGATGTCCGGAAATATGAAAGAAAAAGTTGCAGTTTGTGTCAACGATGGTAAAACAACTCCAGCAGCGACTGTTCCTATGGCCAACGCTTACGCAAACGCCACGGTGCTCGAGCAAATAAAAAACCTAGCCGCGGCTTTCCGCCACAGGAAGAGCACGAAAACGAGCTCGCAATTTCTCTATCTAAACAGAAAGGGCAACGATAAAATCTATCAAACCCCAAAAATTCGTCTTGTTACCAAGTTAGAGAAATCGCAACGAGCAAGGTTTCTACGAAAAACGTTTCTTTCGAGAACCTCTCGGAAAAATAAAACTTATTCTCCTCGAAACCTTGGGGAAACCCTATATTACTCTCGGAACAGAAGCACGGCAAATCGGTTCACCGATTCCCACTGCCATACTTCTTACAAACAACTCTCGAGGAACAAACGGGAAAACGAAAGGAGGTCGGAGCTTGATCTTACTAGGACGACTTGCCATAGGGTAAGATCAGTCTTCCCAGTCCGCCTTAGTAAGATCCCACTTTGTTCTCCTTTGTGTCTAGGTCAAAATGGCTTTCGTTTCATCTCAATCGGATTTTCCGTTGAGATTTTACGAAGAGAACAAAGTCACTGTCCCGGCCACCTCGCCGTGGGCAAGGACAAATATTACCGAGGTCACCTCACCCTCCGACATGGCTACCTCGCCACAGGGCGAACTCACCTTCGTTATCCTTTGAGTCTAGATCAAAGTGGCTTTCGTTTCGTCTCAATCGGAGTTTCTGTTGAGATTTTACGAAGGGAACAAAATCACTCTCCCGGCCACCTCGCCCGTGGACGAGAACAACCATCACCAAGGTCATATCCACCATGGCCACCTCGCCTGTGGAAACCTCACTTTGCTCTCCTTTGAGTCTAGGTCAAGATGGTTTTCGTTTCGTCTCAATCGAAGCTTCCGTTGAGATTTTACGAAGAAAACAATGTCGCTGTCTCGACCACCTCGCCCATGAGAAGGATCTCTCTGTCCCGTCATAGGACAAGATCGGTCCTGTCTCAGTACCATGCATCTTTGCCTGAGTTTTCGTAACTCGATATTTGAGTCCGTGGAGCCCCGAGGATCGACGAAGGCGAGCAACAGCAGCATCGGCGGACGCAGGACACGGCACGGGCGGCAAGCCGGCCTGGCGCCGGCGGCACGCGTCACGCGAGCCGGCCTAGCGCCGGCGGTACCCCGGCCTGGCGCCGGCGGCACGCGACACGCGGGCCGGCCTGGCGCCTGCGGCACGCGACACGTGGGCCGGCCTGGCGCCAGCGGCACCCCGGCCTGGCACCGGCGGCACGCGACAAGCGGGCCGGCCTGGCGCCGGTGGCAAGGGTCCTGGCGCCCATCCGTGCAGTCGTCTCGTGATCTCGGGCAACGGCAACATCTTGGTCCCATAAACCCATGTTCGGTTTGTTCGAAAAACACGACGATTCTTCCGCAAAGCCTTCTCGATTGTTTAACAAAGTTCATATTTTAAATCAAGCTCGGCAATATTTTACGAAACACCATTCGTAAAGTCATACAAGATCATATGAAACGATAAGGACCTAACCAGTTCGCTCATAGCCTGACGAGCTAAGAGCCTCACTCGAGTGGCGTCTTGCCCAATGTCTCCATTTGTCTAAAGCACCCACCTTAGCCTTCTTCGAGTTATCGCCTACTTCTCCTCCCTTTGTTTCAACGATTCTGTAATGTTCCTTCGGACACATTGTCAATTTAACCAGCAGTACGAAGAAACGAGAACAGGAACTTGGGCGTTCATATCTCTCTTTCGCTCCGATATTCTCGTCAGAATTTCATCAAAAAACCGATTCTCGTTCGGTATCAAACTTTTCAAAGTCCTTTGACGATGAACCGTTAAAAGTCACGAAACAAAGAGGAACGGGCAAGAGGCAGCCTTGAACGATCAATGAGACTAAGGCAGAACATGCAAACCGATCTACTCTCCCGAAAAACCGAGACACGATCGCCCCGCGTTGTAAAAGCATACTCATCCCGCTTCCTAAAAGAAAGAAAAAATGTACACAAGCCTTCGGAAGAACGGCTAACCCGTTTTCTTTCGTAAAAAGAAAAGGAAAGTAGGTACGTATAATCCCATCTTCGAAAACGTTTTGCTTCAGCATCAAGACAACGCTTTTGACAAAGCAAAATCTCGCAGCAATAAGATTCGTCTAAAAGACGCTAGCGGCATAGCACAACTGTTACAAACATAGTCTTGAAAACTCTACGTCGTCTCTCGTCGCAAACTCGCGACTAGAAACGTGTACCAACGTCAGACTAATAGCTAGACGGTGAACTACGAAAATAACGAAATAACCTTCGGTAAAACTCCATGAGTAGTTCGAAGCAGCTTTCGTCCAAAGTTCGAAATCATAGCGGAAACATCTCCCGTGTAATCCGCGGAAACATCGCTACTTTAACAATCTGCGATTTTCTATCTCCATGAAACCGGTCGTCCATTACTTTCGTATATCAAGAACATTTTAAAACAAAACAGCCTATGTAAAAAACATGATCGGTCTCATGCAAAACGATTTCGCAGTACGCGAAAGTGAATGAGGAAAACATAATCCGTGTTCGCGAATATCGCAAGTAATTTGTGAGAAACACTCTCCGGTTACCTTTGCGAAAACCCCCTCTTACATCACTTTTACGAAAAATCCTCTGTATGGTCGAGTCAATTCATACAAAGCAACTTTCGTAAAATAAACATAATGGGTCCAACGGGTAACTGTCATAGACAGTTTTTGCTCCACAAGGTTTCTGGCTCCTGCCTTCACTCCCCGCGGTTACGTCCGAGCAGGAAATAATCACGCAGACGAACCCGCACGTGTCCTGCGTTGATTCCTTAAACTTTGTCCCCCTCGGATAAAATGAAACGATTTTCATGCAACAAAAAAAAATTTATACGAACCATTCATCGTATAACTGAGACCTAAAGTGGAAGATCTTTTCTAAAATCCATCAGCCATAACTTAGAAAACTCCACTATGCTTGGCATGTCTATCTCGGCAAACGCTATTTGGCCCTCGGCCAACTACGCCCTTCCGTAAAGCCCGGACCTGAATTCGGCATCCCCATTAAGGACAATCGTAAACTAACATGACCTTAATAAGGGTCATGGTCTGATCGTTTACCAACAACTTCCTTGGCGATACGGCTGAACCTAGCCTCCATGCCAATCCAAAGCTACTGAGCGAGCACCACTCCAATCACTTAACGGCTAAAAACAACAATCCACGATTTGTTCATAGAACGCCAAGTGACTATTACGCAAGCAATTTGTCGCATAACCCAGAATCGGAAATCATACGATAAACTTTTCATACCAAAACTCAGTCCTAACAACCATATGGTTAACGGAAGATTTAAACTCATCGTCAATCGATTAAGTTCTATACACCCCGTAAACACGGCATGAAAAGAAACACTCGTGACAAGGCTCCAAGAGTTATACGAGTCATCCTTAATATATACAAACAAATCCCAGAAGGCCAACGCTTCACGAAGCACTGTGAATGTAGACGCTTCTCCCTGGGTCGAACTTACGCGACCTCTTGGTCCTGCGTTCAACACGAAACAACAGTTTCTGGCTGCGAACATTCGCAAAACATCTCCAAAGCCCGCGAACATTTCAACCACGAAATGCGGCACAAGGGAAACTCCACCTTCAGCACTACGAGACGTCGCTAACGCTCGAAGGACATTCTTCTCCGCAGACCCCTGTTCCTCTCGGAAGGATCAACTATACTTTTACTCAGAGCTCCGCACATAGAAACCCTAGGCATTATCTTCGACATGCCCGTTTCTATGAAAAACGCTCATACTAGACGAACCCGCCCAGACGGTTCGATCTCTTGTTCAACTCTTTTTAAATGAACTACGTCCGACTTGATCCTCGAAAGGGGTACTGTAAGACCCGATCTCGGCCGACTAGGCCGCGGTCGAATACTTACGTCGCTCAGTCCTCTTCTGGACCGAACCTCTGAATTTTTCGCCCTTTAATTATAATATCGCCCATAGGTGAGGGCTAACTTTAACCTTAGCTAAAGACTTTCTTAGTCATTCATAGCTTAGATCCTTTCAACTTATACGCAGCGGAATATTCTCTAACTAACCATTGGTCTAAAACCAATCTAACACTTGTCTGGTCGAATCACCTCAGCCTTGGTTAGTTCTCTCAACTACCAATTAGCTTAAAGGTCGATTCTTAACCCAAACCAAGTCATACGAATCCGAGGTTCCATTCCTCTAAACCATTATATCTAGATCTATGCAATAATTGCTAGATCTTACCTTTGCCACATCCACGGAGCTTTTTAGCTCATCGTTTGAACCATTGAACTCACTAAGTCCTTTTATGGTCCTTATAATGATTCCTGCAATAAACAACTCCCCTAGGTACTTAGTCATTCAACCAACCAACCCCACAGACGTAAGTAACCTTTGAGGAGTCTTCAGGCGGATAAAAGATAGGCATATGGCCTTTGACGGCTCATGCACAATCCGACATCCTTTTGCCTTATGGGCAATAGTACCAAGTCCATACTATGGAATAAGAATGCCCATCAGATCCTAAGTCAATCAACCAACCATCCTCACATGACTTAGAACTGATGAGTCTTCATCTTGCCTGACCGGCCTTGGGACATTAACCCAGACAACAGATATGTCTTGTTCTTTCCAACCGATGTAATCTTAATCAGGTTAGTTTCGACACCTTGAACCATCATATATGATTCAGGTCGTCCATACTCAACCATGATCAGATCTTACACAGTCTTCCTTGAACAATCACACCTAGGCTTAGTATCTATGGTTCACAACACATAGTACTAGCCATACTCATCGACATGGCTCTTAGCCAATCCTTAGGTTATCAACACCCTGGCTGATATATAGGATTATCACATCAATACTCTTACTCCAGCAACATGACCATTTATACTAATGTTCGGCCATCGA
Source organism: Brassica juncea (assembly GCA_018703725.1). NCBI lineage: Eukaryota > Viridiplantae > Streptophyta > Magnoliopsida > Brassicales > Brassicaceae > Brassica > Brassica juncea. The sequence continues at coordinate 15,888,519 of CM031941.1, read as the reverse complement.
ACCATCTTCATGGAACATGATCCGACCACTAGTCATGATAAGCCATCGTCCACTTAGTATGTACTGACACAACCGGCATTCCGTTACTATTATGTGAGTCTATCCCCAACATAAAGCATATGGCGCCTTTCCCTCAATCGCACCATTTGGTGGTTCACACCTTTTCGGACACGATCCATTCGTACCCCTTCGGTCACGTCCCATTCGCACCCTTTCGGTTCCGACCCGTTCGCATCTCTTGGGTCACGCCACGTTCGCATCCTTTGGATCACGACCCGTTCATATCCCTTGGATCATGATACGTTCGTACCTCTAGGATCACGACACGTTCGTACCTCTTGGATCACGACACGTTCGTACCTTTTGGTTCACGACATGTTCGTACCTCTTGGATCACGACATGGTCGCACCTCTTGGATCACGATATGATCGTACCCCTTGGATCACAATACACTTGCATCCCTTGAGTCACGATACATTCGCATCCCCTGGTAACTCGCACCCTTTGATCACTCGTGCCTCTTGGTCCGGATGCACCTTCTAGTCTATGGTACCTTTGGGTCTAGTAACTCTTCGGCTACTGGCACCCTTTGGACTCATGACTCTTGGTAGCACGTGACCTTTGGCAACTTGTACCCTTTGGTAACTCGTAACTCTTCGGCTACTCGTACCCTTTGGTAACTCGTAACTCTTCAGCTACTCGTACCCTTTGGTAACTCGTAACTCTTCGGCTACTCGTAACCTTTGGTAACTTGGGACCCTTGGTGACTAGTACCACTCTGATCCAACCATCACACCCCCACGTCCATACCCAGAGAAGGAAGAAAAGAGAATGCCTGGAAACAGACTAGAGAGAAACGGATGTAACCATTGAACCGATCGGACCATAGACTCGACCGTTGGGGCCGACGGTCTAGGTTGATGGATCGCTGGTCCACCACTCACATTGGAACCTTGATCAGGGTTCTCCACGTGCTTCCCCTTGCCAGATCATTCCAATCCTGGCCGGAGTTTCCCTTCCCAAACGATCAGAGTCGCCGGAAAGCAACCGCCGCCATGATCGGCCTTTCTCTTGGCCGGACTCTCTCTCTCTCTTTGAACGTGATGAGACTGAATAAATCTGGATGATAACTGGATTAAAAACTGAATGAATTGATCTCTGGTCGTGCACCCTATTTATAGGCAACCAAAGGTCATGTGAGAAGGGACACATTCCTTCCATGCATCCATTCGGGACAGATCTGGACCATCGATTATAACCAACGGACCAGATTGCACCCATTCGCCCTAGAAGGTTCCAGACCCATCTAGGCACGTCCATCATAAGCCCAGGCCTGATTACCAAGCCCATGACTTGCCCACAAGAGCCCAACAGCTCATGGACAACATGGCCAGACCAACCGGCCCGCCACCGGCCCGGACCCGGACCACTGACCCGAGACCCGAACACTCCGTCTAGCTGAGATGAGCTGACTACCAGCTGACCCAGCTGACTGAGCTAGAAGCTCAGCTAGTTGAGCTGACATAGTTTAGACCGAGCTAGAGTGGACTTGACTGAGCTTCGTTCAGCTTGGTCGAGCTACCCACCTATTTCGTCCAGCTATCGTTTTACTCATCTAGCTTCTTTAACTTGTCACAATCCATGTGACCAAGTTGTTTGGTCATTGTACCAACCAAGACTAGATATCCATGATCATTACCGACCATTTCCATCATCATGCCTTGTTCACGATCAATTCTCATGATCTGAACCAAGACGTTCACGTTTCTATTGAAACGTCTAGGCCCTATGTCAAGTTCCCGGGACGGGGATGCTACAAGTCTCCCCCACTTGTGATGGATTCGTCCTCGAATCCAGTGGTGAGTAAATCTTGTGCCTTGACAATTGGTGCCAACCGAACGTTATCTTTTCAGAACATAGAACATGCTTAGTTGGTTCTTAACAACCCAAACGAACTTTCCAATGATCCAATCTCCTTGACCATCGTTTTACAAGTCTCCCCCACTTGATAGGGATTTGGCCAAAAATCCTATCAAGTGGTCCATTCTGGTTTTCGCTTATGGCACCCTTACCTGGCTACTATGACCATAGTCGAGGGTCCATCAAGTACACAAACCAGTGATACTTGTAATCAGATCCAAAGACATGCCTTGTGTCACTGGCCCAACCTTTATAGATTGCTGTCCTCGTAGACACCAAGTCTATGTCTCTGTTTTGAATATCATCTGCTTTAGACTTTATTCTTTCTCTGATCATAGTCGAGGACTAGATCATTTCCAGTCCCTAGGAACATGCTGCATACTCGAGCCTTAGTAGACTGGACCAATCCCCAAGTCACTCGATGTACCAGTCAGGTCCTAGCACACTCGTTCCAATCACTAGGCTGCTCGTCCTATAACGAGTCCTAATAGATTGTTACGGTCCTTTTGTCCTTTATGGACAATAAGGTTCATGATCCCAGTCCGGATCATTCCTTAGCCGACCTTAGCCTTTCACAGCTTGGCCATAATGCGATCTTAGTCCATACTAGACTAAACCGCCAGATATTTGACTTCGGTCCATCACTGGACTTTGACATAGTTTGATCCTCGCCTCATGGACTTGATCAAATAGAAATCCCAACCTTAGGTCTCTTTCCGACTTGGTTGTACTGCGACCCTGGTCCTTCTCGGACGTGGTCTACTTTGGCTCGTCCATTACGGCGGGAGCCATCCGATACAGACTCTTGGACAGTAGAGCTGTCCATGGTTCTAGTCCTTTCATGAAGAGGTCCGACCTATCAGGGGGTACACCCTGTAGCGTACAGGACACATCTTCGAACTCAGATACCACAAGAGTCCCGGATATAGTACTAGTTTGACCGGACTCCGCAGTGGTTATTGTGGCCAAAACGGCTTCACAACCCTGGTTCAGCATCCTTAGATTAGACTACTGACACCACTACACTCGGAGCGTGTCTTTCACATTGGAATTTGATCGGTTTAGCCCCACTATCCAATCGAATCACAACCTTTGTGGCAATCGAGAGTGGCCCGATACTTTCCTAGCCAATCCATACCTAAGATCATCTCGTGATTCTTTAGGGGGATTACAGTAAGGTCAACAGGCAGTCCCCTGTTTTGAATGACCACTGGAGCACTTGCAACAAGGCCTAGTGGGTGCATAACCTGACCATCGGCTGCACTCACTATCCCCAAGTGATCTCCTTTTAGCATGGAAAGCGATCCTCTTCCGATCAGGCTCGGGTCCACAAAACTGCGTGTAGCTCCTGTATCGAAGAGAACCTTTGTTTCCATATTTCCGACCATGAGCGTCCCTACATCAGGACCTCACGTCATGTCTTGACCGCTATAGGTTCCAGACCAGTCTTGACCTCTCTTAGGTTCCAGACCAAGCATTACTAAACATTAGGTTCCTAGATGAGTAAGATCTCAGTTTAATCACATCTCTGGAAGATGCTGTCACCACCCCCCAGAGTGTTGCACTTATGTGAATGCTCACACCATTCACAAGAGTGTTTATAATATACTTTCAACCCTCATCATACTAGGATACTTAATGTCCACTGAACTTAAAAAGATAAGTTCAGACTTTTACTTCCTTGGACGGATTCAGATTGGAATTGATTCATTCCATCCAACTTGATCTAGGGAATCCCACCTTGACTTATACCGAGTCCTAGCTGATCCATCTGATCACAAGTCCACTCGTGTACTAGTCATGTAGTGTCTCCCTTAAATCAGTTTTGAAAATTGCATATGCTTACCTATTATGAACGGCCACCAAGGGATAACACTTATCCTCAGTAGAGTGCTGCATGCTTATTTCAACATACGCCACTCTCTGGTCCATGTCCTTTCCCTTGTCCAGGTCATCCATAACCAAGTACTGCATTGCTTCCATCCTTCCAATCCGTCTATTACTTCTAAGTAACTAGATCGACCAACCTTTCAGTTTCAGGATCTTGCCCTTGGAAAGTGCATCTTGGCTAAGTAGGTTCATCTTGGAACTTCCTTGTTCAAAAGCATGATACCTCTTACCTCAACTCTCTCTTGGCTCATCCCCACTAAGGTTTCATAGTCGTCTTAGTCCTCAGAAATAATTTCGGTTTGGAACTTAACATTTTCGAGCATTGTCCATAACAGGATCAACTCCGCTCTGATACCAACTTGTAAGACCCGATCTCGGCCGACTAGGCCGCGGTCGAATACTTACGTCGCTCAGTCCTCTTCTGGACCGAACCTCTGAATTTTTCGCCCTTTAATTATAATATCGCCCATAGGCGAGGGCTAACTTTGACCTTAGCTAAAGACTTTCTTAGTCATTCATAGCTTAGATCCTTTCAACTTATACGCAGCGGAATATTCTCTAACTAACCATTGGTCTAAAACCAATCTAACACTTGTCTGGTCGAATCACCTCAGCCTTGGTTAGTTCTCTCAACTACTGTGGGAACCGAAATTCACACCGTCAATTTCCGATAAAGACTTGTGGAGGAAAACCGAGTTAACCCGATCTTCCTTGAAGGTCCCGGATATCTGCTGGGCCGCACACGAAACAATCAATAAAAATAGAAGTTGCGAAAATAGAAATCGTAAAAGATGAGCGGAAGAAAGATCTTATTTCTGAATTCGCGTTTTGAGCGTGAACAACAGGTGAGAAGTAAACTACAAGAGCTGTCGCTAGTCCGGTCGCCTAAGTCTATCCTAGTTGAGTCGCAGCTCGCTAGTGAAAACAGAAAAGAATGCTAAGTTGCTCTAAGTGCTCTGGACGTTTTGATCTGGTTTGCTTCTTGCTCAAAGCTCTCCTTATATACTCCTCCTATGACGGTCTATCTTCTCGCGGGCTGAGTCGGGCTTTTTCCATTTTCATCCATCTTTGTGTTTATCGGGAAACTTGACATTTATCTTCGGAAATCTTGACATTTATCTTCTGGAAACTTGATATTTATCTCTTATGGAAACTTGACATTTATCTCTTATGTGAGGATAAAGATAAACCGTCATAGTTATCCTTCCTTTTCGGAAAATCGTACGTGGGCCGTTTTGGCCGCGTTGGGCCGTTTAGGCATTTTTACGGTTTTTCGAAAGGACAGTCTTTGAAGGTCTCGGTGTTTCCGAAGGAACCTCAATTCCTTGTTTAGTCGAGGAAGTGTCGTTCTAGAGTAACCGTGATCATACCAAACTTGCGTAGATTGATCCGAACAAGCTAAGATGGGATCGAACCGGGCACGATAGGAACGAGACCGGGACGAGGGCCGTGGACCGACGCCAGGCCGACCCGCGCGACGGGTGCCGCCGGCGCCTAGGCCGGCCCCCACGTGACGGGTGCCGCCGGCGCCATGCCGGGTGCCGCCGGCGCCAGGCCGGCCCGCCGTGAACGGGTGCCGTCCGGCGCCAGTCCGGGTGCCGGTGCCGGCGCCAGTGGCCAGGCCCGCGTCCTGCGTGCCGCCAGGCGGCCAGGCCGGGTTGCCGCCGGGCGCCAGGACCGGGTGACGCCGGCCCGCCAGGCCAGCCCGCGTCACCGCGTGGCCCGCCGGCGCCAGGCCGGCCCGCGTGACGGGTGCGACCGGCCGCCAGGCCGGGTGCCAGCCGGGCCCAGGCCGGCCCGCGTGACGGGCGCTGGCCGCCAGGACCCGGGTGCCGCCGGCGCCAGGCCAAGCCCGCGTTCCCGCGTGCCGCCGGCGCCAGTCCGGGTGCCCCGGCCGCCAGGCCGGGGTGCCGCCGGCGCCAGGCCAGCCCGCGTCCCGCGTGCCGCCGGCGCCCAGGCCGGGGTGCCCGGCCGGCGCTAGGCCATACCCGCCGTCCCGCGTGCCGCCGGCCGACAGGCCGGGGTGCCGCCGGCGCCAGGCAGGCCGCGTCCCGCGTGCCGCCGGCGCCAGGCCAGGGTGCCGCCGGCGCCAAGGCCAGCCGGTCCCGCGTGCGATGCCGCCAGGCAGGGGCCTAGGGCCAGACCAGCGTCCCGCGTGCCGCCGGCGCCAGGCCGGGGTGCCTCCGGCGCCAGGCCAGCCCGCGTCCCGCATGCCGCCGGCGCCAGGCCGGGGTGCCGCCGGCGCCAGCTCGCGTGCTGCTGGTGCCAGGCCGTCTTGCCGTCTGTGGGTTTGTTCGATCTTTCCCTCGTCAGTTGTTTGCGGGAAATCTTTCGAGTTTTGGGAGGGTCTCTAGTCGTAGATCTCGAGATAATTGTTTCCAACGAGATTCTGCGAGTATCGGGATTTTGAGATGGACTTAGATCTTCAGATTTTCCGTCGTCGAGGATGAGAGCAATGTGGCTCCGAGTTTTAGATATGTTAAAAGATGAATCTTTTAAACAATCGGGAAGGTTTTACGGAAGACTCATTGTAGATCTCGGACAATCCAGACATGGATTTCTAGGGACCAAGATGCTGTCATTGCCCGAGATCATGAGACGATCGCATGGATGGGCGCCAGGACCCTCACCGTTGGCGCCAGATGGGAGTGGACGAGCTTTCCGTGAATTTTATCGAGCGACGACCTGTTTCTTGGATTTGATCGTCGCTTGGTTTTTCTTTCGAGGACTTTCGGGTGACGATTTCGTCATTGACCGATTTTGACCCCAACAGTTATCCCCCCAGCTAGCTAGGAACTGTAGAGCCTGTCGGATCCTAGCTTGCGGTATAGCCGTGTGGGAAGGTGTTGAGATGTAATCGTCTGCCGAAAATTGGAGTAAATAGTGATTTTACCTCCTTTATATGGAATAAGAAATCTCATTCTTACTTCATCATAAGGTTTTTACTCTCTCTCTTTAAGAACAATGTCTTCAAGATCCTCGAAGAGAAACTCTTCTTCCCATTCATCCTCGGATGACTCTCCTGCCCATGTAACGGTAAAGCAGGAGGAGTCGATCGAGGAGGAAAAGAGGAATGCGTATTACCGAGCCCTTGTAGGTTCGCCCCCGACACTGCCAGAGATCCCTGTTCCGAAGAGGCCTCTGAGGCAGCCCGGTGCTCCTTTTGCGCCGAGCTCGGTTTCTCGTAAATATCTCAAGGTTCTTCGAGATTTTTACCATGTTCCTGAAGGAGTCAAATTTCGGATTCCCGTTGGTAACGAGAGTGCAAAGAATCCTCCGCAAGATTTCTTTACATGTTACGAAGCTTTCTTTACGTACTGCCGTATGTGGTTCCCAATTCCTGGTGCCATTGTTCGTGCGCTTCACCGCTTCGAACTTTCGATCAGCCAACTCAGCGTTCCTGCCTTGGAGAGTTGGCTTGGCGTACTAATCGCTAGCTACGAACTCGGGATTGATCTTGGTCCCGATGATTTCGAAGGTCTTTGGGGTACTCGGCCGACGGGGAGTGACGGTTACTATTCCATGCTGCCTAAGAAGGATATGGCCGTGATTCAGGGGACTACTTCGAATCCCAAATCGTGGCAGGAGCGTTTCTTCTTTGTTCAAATAGATGGCGAGTCTGTCGAGGAGAGCTGCCTCCATCTATTCCCGCGAGCATGGAACTTTAACCGAGGTAATACGACGAAAACTCTGTTGTCTATCTCACTTTGTCGGAAGTGCGAGTCTTAACAAAATTTCCGTTTTGTAGGGAACAACCCTACCGCGCATTTGCCTGGTAACGTTTTCGTCAAGAGAGATCTTCTTCGTCAAAGGCCGTTTTTCTGGAAATCCTTCACCCTTGAACGGATCCGAGATGCGGTTAAGCTTTATCGGTCCCGGGGTCCTGTTCCGTCTTACGACGCTGAACCTGTTACCGTGGCTCCTACTCGGAGGCGCAGACAGAGGTCTCGTAAGGGGAAGGAAATCGATGATGGGGAAGGCTCGGAAAACCCTTCACCGTTGGGAGAAAAACCTAGTTTTGTTCCAACGGAAAAAGACGGAGCCAGCGGTTTTCCACCTAACAACTTCTTTGATGGCCTTCCTCCGGAGTTTACTACTGATGAGTCGCTGGAGGATGAGGAGAAACAACGGGTTTTTGCCGAGGGCTCCCAACGTGTCAACGAGGTTCGGCCCTTCGAACTTCTTTAACCTTGCGTTCGAATCCGTATATAAGCATGCTCGCTGATCTTGAGTTTTATGCAGGGACTAAGAGTGTTTAGCGAGGCGCTTGACTCGAGTTTCCGCAAATCCAGGATTGCTAACTTCAAGACCACAGAAGTGGAGCGAGAGCTTTTCCGGTTCCGTCAAGAGGTGAAGGCACAGAACGCGAAGCAAGCTGAGCTTCACGCTCGGGCTATCGTACGGGCGGAAAGGAGAGGAAGAAGGATGGTCGCAGCGGAGGTGGCAAGACGGGCGGAATCGTTTGCTGCTGAGTTTCAATGCTTTAAAGAAGCTCAGGAGTTTGTTGGTGATTTCCGCGAGTGCCGAGGTTCGGTCGTAAATCTTTACAAGTCTCAGAACCCAGATTTCTCTTTCGATTCCGAGATCGCTGAAATGAAGGATTTCATGGCCGAGTGTGCTCATGCTGAGTCCTTGGTTCCTCCGGTAGAAGAAAGAGTCCGGAGACTATGGGAACCTATCGAGGTTTCCGAGGATACGGTGGAGGTCGGAGCCGATGAGAACGCCGAGAATGGTGGGAATGCTCGAGGCGTGAATGAGGAAGTGGACCAGCCTGCTAGTTCATTTGGGATTTCTGCATCCGGATTTCTCAACGTTGACTTCCTTCTGTGAATTGCATTTTCTGGCCGTGTGTGGCCGTTTTTAGTAATTTTATCCTGCGACCGTTGGAGGTTGCATTCTCATGTTTTTGGGACTGGCCGTTGGTGGCTTTGAATCCTGCCGTCTTTTGCGGCTTTTATGAATATGAAAATTTGCGAGATTTCGTCTTTTGTTTTGATTTATACTTTCGTCAAGTGTAGAGGGAAGGATGCGAGTAGTCACTTCGTATCCTAACTCTTTTTTTTGTCGCTTGGTCCGTATGCTACTTTTTAGCGAACGTTTTAGGTATAAGCGATAAGAGACATGTTTTGGGATCTCGTATACGATACTATGTCTGTGAGATGTCAAGATCCAGCAAGACTGGGTTTAGGGAAAGACCTAGGTTTACTCTCAGCTTTGAGGCTGTGCGATGACTGATCGGCTTTCGTTTTGCCTGTTAGTGATTTCTTCCTGATTCTTTTCGTTTAAAGTCCGCGACTAGTCGCCGGCTTATATGACTTGTGTTAAAAGAATCGAGCTATCTTCGGAATATATCCGAGACGCTAAACCAAAATTTTGGGTTTCTTGTATAGCGCGCTATGATATCCTTGTCGGATGTAAGAGGACCTTTGTAGGTCTGACTACGATGTTGTATTGAGTGAAACGTTTCTTATGAGCGTCCGTCGGGGCCAATCGACGGGCGTGAGCTATTTTTAAGTCGCTGGTGGACTGTCTTTTGCAGATAATACGAGTTTTGTTATCTTTTTAAGAAGTTGCGACGTCTCGCGTTTCTTATGAAGATATGATTTTCGTTTTTCCGAAGCGTTGATGCGTTTAAGTAAGCATGAAAGATAGAAAGAATTTTATTAAAAAATTTCGAGAAGTTTAAAGTACATATGCGGATTTTTCGCGTTTTTGTGGGAGTATAGGAGTATACACACCCAGTCCCCCCCCCCTTTTTGGTGAGGGGGATAGCTGAACTCGTCGGGCTTCGACGAGCTGCCTACGTACCTCTTTCGAGGATCAAGCCATCTCGTAGTTCTGATAGTTGCCGTGGACGTTTTTACTCCCCGTGCGTTTCCGTTCCGGTCGTGCTGATCGGATCAGTGGTTTGTGCGGGGGTCGAGCTGTCCGGTCTTACGGCGGTGGATTCAGAGGCTTTGTCGCCTTCTTGAATCGTTGCCTGTTCGGATGATTCTGGATCATCTTTCCTCGAGTCTTCGGGAATGTTGTGTGATTCCTTTGCTCGTTTTGGGTTGACCGCAGGGGCGTTCCGATCTTTTCGCAGTTTGAACTCGGCTAGGTAACAGAGTCTCGACTGTTTCTGGCTACCCCAGATGGCTGCGGTTCCGGTCGGAGTCGGGAACTTGATACCGAGGTGATATGTGGACGGTACTGCCTTCATGGAGTTGATCCAAGGGGTTCCCATGATGGCGTTGTAGATGGCCGGGTTGTCGACTACTGCAAACTCGACGATCTTCGTAACTTCCTTTGCCATGACTGGGAGTTTTATTTTTCCGAGGGTCATGGTAGTGACGCCCGAAAACCCCGTCAAAGGTTTTGGCTCGGGGACGACTTCCCCAAGTGGGATCTTCATCCTGTATAGGGTGTCGCGGAAGATGACGTTGACCGTGCTCCCAGTATCGACGAGAATGCGGCCGACTTCGAGATCCTGGATGACCAGGTTGATTACCAAAGGGTCGCAGTGAGGTTTGTCGATTCCGACGGTCTCGTGTTCCTCGAAAGCGATTGTGTGGTTAGGAACATCGCTGTCCGGGAACCAGTTGGAACTGGTCTCGGCTTTTCGCCCGTAGGCTTTTATCGATGAGACAGAGTCCTGGTAGAACTGTGATCCTCCGATGATCATGTTTACCCTCTGGCGACTGCTGTTGTTCCCTTGGTCGTCCTGTCTTCTTCCGCGCTTTTCCCCTGATTGGTTTTCGGTCGCGCGGTTTTCGGAGACATTTTTGTTAGACTTTGGGCGGTCGGAGTCCAGGAGCAAGTCCTTTATACTCTTGACCTTTGATAGCTCGCCGGTGAGGAGTTTTGCGGCGAGCCGGGCGCCGAGAACCTTGCAGTTCGCAGTGGAGTGACCTCTGGTCTCGTGGAACTCGCAATAGGAGTTATCCTTGTACTGGTTCCTGGTCCAGGTGTTTCCGGAGGTTTTGCCTTGCTCCGAGTTGATGGCGTAGTTATGCTCGCCTTGGACGTCTTCCCCTTCGTGATGGACGTATTTGTCGTTACGAGAGGGTTTCTTCTTGGACGCGGTTTTCTGCGGTCCGTGCTTCTGCGATAGAAGCTTCATCTCTTCTTCCATGATGATGAAGTCCGTTGCCTTGTGGAGAGTATCCTGGATTGTCCGCGGTTTTTCCAGTAGTATCCACTTTCGGAACTTCGACTTGTACCAGAGAGTTTTTCTCAGGGCGTCGATTGCGACATTGTCGCTGATGCCCGTTACTCTGGCCATCACCAGTTTGAACCTTCGCATGAAGTCGCGGAGCGACTCGTCTTCCTTCTGAGCTAGACTCCATAGATCCACGTCGGACGTTTCTCTATCCATGAACATGGAATACTGTTTGAGAAACGCCGAGGCCAGTTGGCGGAAGCTTCCGATGGAGTTCCTTTTGAGCCGGGAGAACCACTCGAGCGCAGCACCTTTGAGGTGCTCGACGAAGAGAAGACAATGACCTGCGTCCCGTTCGCGTTCCGGGAGTTTGCACCGACCCATTGCGATCTGGAAGGACTGCAGGTGTGACTTAGGATCCGTCGTACCGTCATAGACCGGGATTTTGATCTTCCCTGGGTCTGAAATGCGTGTTTCCGTGATCCGAGTGGTGAAAGGCGTTTTCCGTGCTTCCTCGAGAAGTCTATCGATCTCGGGGGCAGAACTGGTCGCCTGATGGATCTGCGATTTTACCGCTTTCACTTCAGCCACGGTCTTTTTGAGAGATTCGCGGAGATCATGGATCTCGCTATTGCCGCCGGCGTTCCTCCGAACCTGTCGACGCTGGTCGCGATAGATCCGAGTTTGATCTTCCGCGAGTTCTTCCTGCTCCATCCAGTAGAGTTCTTCTTCCTCTTCTGTCATTGGCCTATCGAAGGATACCGTCTGCCGAGCGGACTGGCTTCGGGTTCTCCTGGGGTGGATGTCAGCGTCTTCATCGGAAGGGTCCGATCGGTCGCTGACATCCAGATCGATGCGCTCGACGTCGCTTTCCTTGTTTCCTGCAGCCGGGAGTGAAAGGTTCTGCGAGGTCGTTTGCTGTCCTTTCGGAGCCGTTTCCTCGGGAGTGGGCTCTTTCGGGGCATCTTTTTCTCGTGCTTCGGGAGATCCGAAGTCGAGTCTCCTGCCGCGGCGTGCCTTGGTGGATCCGCGCGGCAACTTGCTCCTCGCAGTTAAGGTATCGACCTGTTTTGCGAGCGAGGTTATCAGCTTGTCCTGTTGTTCCGCCCGCGCCTGGGCGGAAGTAAACAGTTCCTTCATCTGTTTGAGCGCCTCAGTGTTTGCATCAGCAGTGACTGTGGACGCGTCTCCAGCTGGAGTCTTCTCAGCGTTGGCATCGACGGGTGTTCCGTCTAGCGCTGGCTGATCCTTGGTGGCGTCGGCTGACATGATCAAGCGTGTGCAGTTGCGAGATAGATAGATCCGTAACCCCCCCTCCTTCTAGCGCCAAACTGTGGGAACCGAAATTCGCACCGTCAAATTAAGTTGATTTGGAGGAAAGCCAAGTGAACCAAGCCTTCCCTGAAGGTCCCGGATATCTGCTGGGCCGCACACGACACAATCAGTTCGACAAAGAAAATACGAAATCGAAATAAAAATCGTAAGAAAAAAGAATAGAGCAAAAGATTTTATTTCCGAATCCGCGTTTGAGCGTGAACAACAGGTAAGAGCCTTGGCTACGAGAGCTGTCGGCAAGTTCGCTAGTCTGATCGCCTAAGTCTATCCTAGTTGAGTCGCAGCTCGCTAGTGAAAACAGAAAAGAATGCTAAGTTGCTCTAAGTGCTCTGGACGTTTTTGATCTGGTTTGCTTCTTGCTCAAAGCTCTCCTTATATACTCCTCCTATGACGGTCTATCTTCTCGCGGGCTGAGTCGGGCTTTTTCCATTTTCGTCCATCTTTGTGTTTATCGGGAAACTTGACATTTATCTTCGGAAATCTTGACATTTATCTTCTGGAAACTTGATATTTATCTCTTATGGAAACTTGACATTTATCTCATATGTGAGGATAAAGATAAACCGTCATAGTTATCCTTCCTTTTCGGAAAATCGTACGTGGGCCGTTTTGGCCGCGTTGGGCCGTTTAGGCGTTTTTACGGTTTTTCGAAAGGACAGTCTTTGAAGGTCTCGGTGTTTCCGAAGGAACCTCAATTCCTTGTTTAGTCGAGGAAGTGTCGTTCTAGAGTAACCGTTATCATACCAAACTTGCGTAGATTGATCCGAACAAGCTAAGATGGGATCGAACCGGGGCACGATAGGAACGAGACCGGGACGAGGGCCGTGGACCGACGCCAGGCCGACCCGCGCGACGGGTGCCGCCGGCGCCAGGCTGGCCGCGTGACGGGTGCCGCCGGCGCCAGGCCGGGTGCCGCCGGCGCCAGGCCAGCCCGCGTCCCGCGTGCCGCCGGCGCCAGGCCGGGTCGCCGCCGGCGCCAGGCCGGGCTGCCGCCGGCGCCAGGCCAGCCGCGTCCCGCGGGACGCCGGCGCCAGGCTGGTGCCGCCGCGCCAGGCCAGCCCGCGTCCCGCGTGCCGCCGGCGCCAGGCCGGGGTGCCGCCGGCGCCAGGCCAGCCCGCGTCCCGCGTGCCGCCGGCGCCAGGCCGGGGTGCCGCCGGCGCTAGGCCAGCCCGCGTCCCGCGTGCCGCCGGCGCCAGGCCGGGGTGCCGCCGGCGCCAGGCCAGCCCGCGTCCCGCATGCCGCCGGCGCCAGGCCGGGGTGCCGCCGGCGCCAGCTCGCGTGCTGCTGGTGCCAGGCCGTCTTGCCGTCTGTGGGTTTGTTCGATCTTTCCCTCGTCAGTTGTTTGCGGGAAATCTTTCGAGTTTTGGGAGGGTCTCTAGTCGTAGATCTCGAGATAATTGTTTTCAACGAGATTCTGCGAGTATCGGGATTTTGAGATGGACTTAGATCTTCAGATTTTCCGTCGTCGAGGATGAGAGCAATGTGGCTCCGAGTTTTAGATATGTTAAAAGATGAATCTTTTAAACAATCGGGAAGGTTTTACGGAAGACTCATTGTAGATCTCGGACAATCCAGACATGGATTTCTAGGGACCAAGATGCTGTCATTGCCCGAGATCATGAGACGATCGCATGGATGGGCGCCAGGACCCTCGCCGTTGGCGCCAGATGGGAGTGGACGAGCTTTCCGTGAATTTTATCGAGCGACGACCCGTTTCTTGGATTTGATCGTCGCTTGGTTTTTCTTTCGAGGACTTTCAGGTGACGATTTCGTCATTGACCGATTTTGACCCCAACAGTTAGTGTGATTAATGAATATATATGTTTCTCTGGGAAGTTTAAGTGATAACATCACTTGTTTTAGTGTTTTCTTTCTTTTCCACATGTTTTAATGAATCAATTTCTGGCTGCATACAGTCGATCCTCTTGCTTCTTCAGTGAACTCAAAATTTTCTTTTTGTTGGAGTAATTTCTTTGCTACCCCTTATTACCCCGAGAAGGTTTTCTATAGAGGATTCGATGAAGCTTTCCTTCAGTGGTTGGCCAGAAAGTTTTTTGGGCTTCTTTAAAGGTGGATGTATGTAGTCTATGATTTCATTGAAGGCACTGATTTTTGTATAAGGAGCTTGCAGTGGTGTTTTGATGTGGCCCGATGGCAGTGATGAGGTAGATTGTGGTCCATTGGTTACTGCCTATACATGTGTGGATCATGTAGAAACATATGACATTTTTGGTAAATTTTAATCAGAGATGTAAATGATGGGAGAATGGACATCTCTAACATCACTTGTGATGTCTATTTTGTGAGTTTCATATTAATGAAAGGGTTACAAATGCATTAATTTTTTAGTAGAAGATCCATAGACTCTACCTTTGACTCCTCTTACGGAAGACCATCGTCTTGTCATTTTTCCAAAGGCATATCCATCTAATTATGAGGCGGAAATGGTCCATGTCATTTCTATAACAATACTATAACATATTAGAAACATAATTTATTGATATTAAATAGCTTTTGGTATTTCTAAAAAAAACATCTTTGACCCGACACTTTTCGGTAACTTGTTAAAATCATTAGTCAAAAATCATATCGGAATAGATATTAGTGTACTATTTAATATTGTTTCACCTATAAATACTGAAACAAATCAAATTTGTGAAAATAGAAAAAAATAAAGAAAGATCGTATAAGAAAACAAACTTGTTCGAACAAAAAATAAATAACAGATTTGTGTTTGAATAAGAGCTGATGGCAAGTGATCAAATCATGCATGGGCAACCTGAATTTTTAGGTAGAAGTGAGGAATTTTTAGATTTGAGTTTGGTTTTTGATTGATAAAAAGTATTTATCCATCATTATGGCTTTGAATGGTGACCAGGGAATGAGTAGGAACATTCAATTCCTTATCATTCCTAAAAAAAATCACCATTCACAAGGAATGATTTTTTCCCTCTCATTCCTTCTCATTCTTTTTTTTTTTTTTGTAAAGGAACGAAGAACAAAATCATTCCTTGAGAATTTTGAGAGGGAA